>BSUD01000004.1:112977189-113140135 GCA_033239045.1 Fagopyrum esculentum
AGTATCTTTCATACCCCCCCTTTGTTTCAAGGCGATGGAATCATTAAAAGCCAAGCTTAACCTTAACTCATACAATTTGCATTGTTTATCATCCTTAGGAACTGGGTAGAGACAGTGCTTCACTTGATTCAACTTGGTTAGGTTTTCCCCTTGAACCTACATCATGGGATCTCCAGTCACGTAGGTAGGGTTTTCCTTCAAGCATCCTCTTTCGTAATAGGCTTTAAACCCATTCCTTTTGATGATTTTAAAACTTGATCTCTTGACAAACCCTTAGTAAATGGATCCGTTAGGTTGTCAGCTGATTTGATATAGTCTATCGAGACTATACCTGTTGAGATCAGTTTTCTAATGGACTTATGTCGTCGTCTAATATGACGTGACTTTCCATTGTATAAAACGCTCAGTGCCCGAGCTATAGCCGATTGACTATCACAGTGTACACATAATGCCGGCACTGGTTTTTCCCACATCGGAATATCTTCCAAGAAGTTCCGAAGCCACTCAGCTTCTTCTGTTGCTTTGTCTAACGCAATGAACTCAGACTCCATTGTGGATCCGGCGCACACATGTGTTAAAACATGTTTTATTTCTTATTTTCATTAAATTAGTTCCAACAATCCCCCACATGAATAGAAATGATTCTAAACATATGCTTCTCTGCTTTTAGACATACAGAATTCTCAAGAGTACAGTCGAAAAATCACTGCATCTGGACTGGTGCCATGTTTCATGCTTGAACCGTCCATAGTGAATAGCTATCGGATTTACTCGACCAGGTAGTGACTATGATGTCTTGAACCGCACGGGCTTTTATGTAAACCAAGACAACAACTATCACACATTTTTAATTTCTCGCAGAACGTTTGGTTCTCTGGTTGTGTTCATTTTGGCCTTGAACATCCCTGGTTTATTCATGAGTGAATTTGGAGAATTCAGCCTCACTTTATTCTCCTAGACACGGCCCCATGTCACACTCACAAGGTGATTTACCATAAAGAGTAT
Organism: Fagopyrum esculentum; assembly: GCA_033239045.1. Classification (NCBI taxonomy): domain Eukaryota; kingdom Viridiplantae; phylum Streptophyta; class Magnoliopsida; order Caryophyllales; family Polygonaceae; genus Fagopyrum; species Fagopyrum esculentum. The sequence continues at coordinate 112,978,195 of BSUD01000004.1, forward strand.
CTTTCATACCCCCCCTTTGTTTCAAGGCGATGGAATCATTAAAAGCCAAGCTTAACCTTAACTCATACAATTTGCATTGTTTATCATCCTTAGGAACTGGGTAGAGACAGTGCTTCACTTGATTCAACTTGGTTAGGTTTTCCCCTTGAACCTACATCATGGGATCTCCAGTCACGTAGGTAGGGTTTTCCTTCAAGCATCCTCTTTCGTAATAGGCTTTAAACCCATTCCTTTTGATGATTTTAAAACTTGATCTCTTGACAAACCCTTAGTAAATGGATCCGCTAGGTTGTCAGCTGATTTGATATAGTCTATCGAGACTATACCTGTTGAGATCAGTTTTCTAATGGACTTATGTCGTCGTCTAATATGACGTGACTTTCCATTGTATAAAACGCTCAGTGCCGAGCTATAGCCGATTGACTATCACAGTGTACACATAATGCCGGAACTGATTTTTCCCACATCGGAATATCTTCCAAGAAGTTTCGAAGCCACTCAGCTTCTTCTGCTGATTTGTCTAACGCAATGAACTCAGACTCCATTGTGGATCTGGCCAATAATGTTTGTTTGGAAGATTTCCAAGATACTGCTGCACCACCAAGTGTAAACACATATCCACTTGTGGATTTTGAGTTTCTAGAGTCGGATATCCAGTTTGCGTCACTGTATCCTTCTAGAACTGCCGGTTGGTTACTATAGTGCAGCCCATAACTTTGAGTATAACGGAGATAGTTCAATACTCTAATTATCCCTTTCCAGTGTTTATGTCCTGGGTTACTTGTATAGCGACTTAGTACATTAACCGAGTGCGCTAAGTCAGGGCGTGTACAATTGGTTAAGTACATAAGACTCCCAATTACACGTGCATACTCAAGTTGTGACACTAAGCCCCCCATATTTTTGGTCAGGTGGAGTTGAGGATCCACAGGACTCTTTGTTGTTCCACTCGAGTAGTTTTTGAACCTCTCAAGAATCTTTTCAGCATAATGAGCTTGGGACAGGGTAATACCTTCGGATTGTCTAGTGATTTTAATCCCTAGAATGACATCCGCTAATCCCATATCTTTCATGTCAAACTGACCCCTAAGTAAATTCTTAGTTCGGTTGATCATGTCTTTGTTGCTTCCAATGATAAGCATATCATCGACATATAGACATAACAAGACATATCCCGTAGGAGTATTCTTGATATATATGCACTTGTCGCATTCATTAATGCTGAAACCATTCGACATCATTACGTTGTCGAATTTTTCATGCCACTGCTTAGGAGCTTGTTTGAGTCCATAAAGGGACTTTACAAGTCTACACACCTTGTGTTCTTGTCCAGACACAATATACCCTTCAGGTTGTTTTATGTAGATCTCCTCTTCTAAATCTCCGTTTAGAAAGGCAGTTTTTACATCCATTTGATGGATTTCTAGGTTTCGTAATGCCGCTATTTCTATTAGCATTCTTATATAAGTTATTCTCGTAACTGGAGAATATGTGTCAAAGAAATCCTTCCCTTCTTTTTGTCGGAATCCTTGCACTACAAGCCTAGCCTTTTACTTTTCGATTGAGCCATCGGTTTTCAACTTGGTTTTGAAAATCCATTTGCACCCAAGTGCTTTACACCCTTTTGGTAAGTCAACTAACTCCCATGTATGGTTTTGCATAATGGAGTCAATCTCACTTTTCACTGCTTCCTTTCATGAAGGTGCGTCAGGTGTAGACATGGCTTCTGTGTAACTTCTTGGTTCTTTCTCCATGAGAAATGCCGTTATGAAGTCATCCCCAAATGATTTTTCCGTTCGAGTTCTTTTGCTTCTTCGAGGTTCTTCCTCGACTATTTCATTTTCAGAAGTGCCTTCTTCCCTTTGTTCACGAGTTCGTTTTGGATTTTCTTTATCCTTACACGGAAACACGTTCTCAAAGAAAGAAGCATTCCTAGATTCCATTATTGTATTAACATGTATATCTGGTATATCTGATTTATGTACCAAAAATCGATAAGCACTACTGTTGTGTGCATATCCTATGAAAATACAATCAACGGTTTTAGGTCCGATGGTGACCTTTTTAGGAGGTGGTACAACCACTTTTGCTAGGCACCCCCACACTTTGAGGTATTTGTACGATGGTACTTTATCTTTCCAAAGTTCATATGGCGTTTTGCCAATTACCTTATGAGGTATTTTATTGAGGATGTAATTGGTAGTAACCAATGCTTCCCCCCACATGTTCTGGGGTAACCCAGAATCCTGCAACAAGGCGTTCATCATCTCTTTCAGAGTTCGGTTCTTTCGTTCCGCAACTCCGTTAGATTCAGGTGAATAGGGAGCAGTTGTTTGATGAACTATCCCGTGTTCTCTGCAGAACGCGTTGAAAGGTTCATCGTACTCGCCTCCTCTATCACTTCGTACGACTTTGATTGTCTTACTAAGTTGGTTTTCAACTTCCAACTTGTATTCCTTGAATTTTTCCAAGGCCTCATCCTTGCTTCTGAGCAAGTAGATATAACAATATCTTGTACAGTCGTCAATAAATGTGACGAAGTACTTTTTACCTCCTCTAGTTTGTATAAACTTCAAATCACACAAATCAGTGTGAATTAAGCCTAGAGGTTTTGTGGTTCTCTCCACTTGTGGAGATGGCGTTTTTGTGAGTTTTGCCTGTACGCAGACTTCACATTTGTCTTTGTTTAATTTGCATTTTGGAATTAGGTTTAAATTCATCAGTCTTTGGATAGACTTATAATTTACATGTCCTAATCGTTCATGCCAAATGTTGAAAGACTCAACAACATAAGCAATTGGAGTTTTATTCATTGAAACGTCATTTGTTACAATGTCTGGGATGACTGTCAATACACACATTTTGAACAGTCCATCCTTTTGATACCCCTTGCTTACATAACTCCCACGTTTAGTGAGAGTTAGCTGATCGGATCCTATTTCGACTTCGAATCCGTTCTTGCTCAGCAAAGATCCGGAAATTAAGTTCTTCTGGATATCTAGCACGTGCATGACATTGTTGAGAGTCAGCTCTTTCTCAGACGTCATTTTTAGCACTATCTTGCCATGACCTTCGACCTTTGATGTGGACGAATTCCCCATAAACAGGATCTCGTCCTGCTTATTCTTCTGATAGGTGGAAAACATCCCCTTGTCAGAACAGATGTGGCGGGTAGCACCAGTGTCATACCACCACTCCATCGGGTTGCTCCCGACCATGTTCACTTCAGACGTCACAACAACTATATCAACCACTGTCAGATCGCCTTCAGCTACTTGGGCTTGAGCTTTACCCGTGCCTTTGCCTTTGCATGGGTCGCCCGTGATCCGACATTTGTCGGACTTTTGACCCATTTTGCCATAGGCGTGACACTTGCCGGTGAACTTCTTTTCAAGGGTAACCCAAAGTTCCCTAGAAGTTTCAACCAATATGTACACTTGGTACAACGAGTAAGACAGACGGCTTAGAATCCACCCTTTGCACACATAGTCGATGTTCAGATAAGCTTGGAGTTCCTCCACATTTGCGGGTTTACCCTTGATAGTATGAATTATAGTCTATATTTTGGGGTTTGTTTGGACGTTTTATCTTTCATAATCTGCATGTTTGTATGTATATTATGTGATTTTACTACCATTTCATCTACCTTTGCGAGAATCGAGGTCTACACCTAGTTTTGCTGTAATTGTAGGTAAAATGGCACGTTTTGCATCAAAAAGGAGCAAAAGGAGTCATGAGTCATTTGGAGCTATATCCAGGGAGTATAGCCATGGATTAAAGATTCACTTTGGACCAGTTTTGAGAGATTTCACATTCAGTTGTGAGTCACCTCGGTTGACCACAGATTCACCTCGACCGAGGTGATCTACGAGAGCGTCTCGACCGAGGCGAATATCCTGACGCGGCGGGATATATTTTATTCTTGGCTGAGATCTTTTATTTTTGGAAGGAGAGATCTTATATTTTTGGGCTGGATTTCTGGAAGGAAGATCATATATTTAGGAGATCTATTTTGGAGATAAGATATATTTTATTAGGAAATTATCTTTTAAGATATTTCCTATAAAATTATCTTAGAAAGATATTTATTTTAGGAGATAAGATCTATTTTATTAGGAAATTATCTTATAGCTGGAAGGAAGATATTTATTTTAAGAGATATGGATATATTTTATAGGAAATTATCTTTTTAAGATATTTTATCTTTGGAAGATAATTCTCCTATATAAAGGGTTGGATTTTCTACAATTCACCCATCTTCGGATCATCGGCATCCGCTATCATCCCGCATACAATCCGAAAACAGCGGAATTCACGTAGCAGCGCAGTACACTCCAAATTGGGAGTTGTTGAAGAACCTTTTTGAAGGTTGAAGGAAGGTTGAAGATCATAGCTTTTTATAGCTTTTTGGAGGGTTTTTGTAAGATTGTCTTCAATTCCCTCATTGATTGTCTTGTCTTGTTGGATTGATATCCAAGGAACGCTTTTGTTTGTGATATTTGATTCAGTTATTGAAGTCTTTTCATTAAATTCTTCTTTGTTCAAATATTCACCTTCTTCCCATATATTTAATACTTTCGTAATGATGATAAGTGGCTAATTTCCTTGTGTGATTCTAGGGTGATTGGCTGAAGGTTGTGGGAAAAACGATGATAGAATAATCTTAGATTCCAGTAGGATCCTGAAAGTTCGAGTCTTTAACCTTAACCCTAAGCATCTCGTTCGGTTGATGAACATCTCGGCCGGGGTGGAATTCTTCTGACCGAGGTGACTTATCCGACCTAAAACAGAGAGTTAAGTGTTAGAGTTTGCTAAATCCTATTCTTATTACACCTTCCTGGTTCAATGCAAGCTTAGGATGAGACTTACCCGGTAATTCCTTAGTTTGTGTACCAACGATCATAAGTGTAGGTAATAAAGGTTTATCCTTTATTGGGGTTTGAGTGTGCTTCCATCCCATCTTTGTGAGTTAGCCTGAGACTTACCCGGTAAAGGTTGATTCTATTCCCTTAGATAGTATGTTAGTTTGAGGTTATAATTCTTTATCTTGATTCCTTGAGACTTACCCGGTAATAGGAGTTACGGTTTAGGACTAGTGTGTAGTGAGACTTACCCGGTGATCTACTCCACTTTAGAAACACCTTCCCCACGCAAAAATCTCAGCTTTGTCCGCTTATCTATAGATCTTGAGTTGGAACCACAACTAGATGCTTTAATCCCTAGAATTGCATGTTTGCTTTATTTGACATCTTATTCATCTTTGATTGTGTTAAATTGCTCTTGTGGTTAGCATTAACATTAGCATACCGTGTTGACTTTGTTTCACCAAGTCCCTGTGATCGACCCCTGGAATTTTCTTGCTTTTACTACGATTGACCCGTACACTGCGGGTTCGCATCCTTGTTTTAAGCTTAAGTCTAGGGTTATAAATTTAAAGCTTGCACACACCGTTTGGAGCGAACAACCCTCGGTTACATATCTGTCGAGTTTGTGCATGTTTAAGAAGAATAACATCTTCTGTTGCCAGGTTTTGAAATTAGTTCCATCGAACTTGTCTGGCAGCAATCCTACGCTCGGAGAGCCAGGCATTGATACTGTCTGAGGGACAGGCTGTTGACCAGACTGTACACCACTTGGAAGTGGAATAGTCCTGGTTGTTAGGTTTAACAACTTAGCCGGTGGTAGACCACTCCCCAATTGAATATGGTTTGTCTGCTCACCCCTATTTTTAGCATCACTAAGGAGCCTCAGGATACTTCCATAATCGGAAGTGTTCGCACCGTCGGTAGTTTCTTTTGTGTTATGAACCATTTCAATTACATGGAAACAACCACGGTCAGTATTTCAATTTTTTGATCGGAAATCGAAACTCAAAAACCGAAGTTTAAAGAAAATTCGGTATAAGTCCGTACAAGAACGGACTTGTTTTCGATTTAATATTTAAATCGAATTCAGGTTTTAAAAACAAAAATCGTTTTTGTTTTAAAATTAATTTTGAAAAATGAATTTAAAATTCAAATTTAAAAAATAATTCCGGTAGAAAACCCGGTTTGAGTATTCCGGCGCCTTATCTGCAACACTTAATAAACGGTTAGTGCATAACAGCTTAACAAGTCTTTAGAGTTAAGACTGTAGGAACCTGCAATACGATAGTTAAACTGTTTGCAGTATAACGATAAGGTTCAGAATTTCATACCACCGCAGTGCGTATGTTGAGCAGAGTCGAGATCGGAATCTCTTTCCTTAATTCTAAAAACACCCCGTATTACGACGGTTACCGGTGTTTAAGAATCCCAAGATAGAACTGCTGTTCGAATCCGTTCTTCGTAATAGAACCGGAAGCCTACGAACCAGTAGTGCGTTGCACTCTTGAGATCAAAAAAGCTCGCAAGCTTGAAGAGAGAATGATTGTTGGTGCATTTTGGAATGAATGAAGAGCTCTCTATTTATAGGAACTGGAGGAGCTGAATTGGGCTATGGGCCTCGAAGACCATAACCACCCACTTTTGTAGGGGTTGTTGGCTGATCCGTTGGACTGGATATTCGGATATCCAGCCCGGTCCGCTGATCCGTTTTTGCACAGATGGGCCTGACCCAAGGCCTTCCTCGTCTGGATTGGACTTCGAGTTGGATCAGCCCAAAAATAATATAGGTGGCCAGCCCATATTATAATTAGGTCCACCCGCCCCGCAACACGGCAGGACACGGACTCGGACTCGGCGCGACACGGCACAAGCACAAGCACATGCCTTAGTGCATATTTGCCCCTTATATCCTACTCCCTTTTACCTCCATATAGTCGATGTGGGATTCACCCAATTTTTGACTATTTTTCCAAGTTATTGCCTAACATGCAACCAACTTTGGGCATCCATTTCTCATTCAAACGGAACTCAAATTTAATGTATGAATATACCACGAGCAAGAGCTCGCGGAGACGAAGCCAACGCTCCCACTTTCCGGTGTTGATAATGGCCGGAGCCCACCGGAAATGTGCCCGGAAAAGTGTCCGGCGCACACATGTGTTAAAACATGTTTTATTTCTTATTTTCATTAAATTAGTTCCAACAGCTATCAGCTACGCGAACTTGAACATGCCTTTGTTATCCAACCATGAACTCATCTTGGACGATATTAGAAGTTTTGCTTCATTGTACGTTCACCTCATGTCTCGTCGTGGAAGATTGTCAAAGTTCAATTGGTAATAGGAGTAGTATACCGACTTTATATATTAAGTTCGGAATGTCCCATCTTTCGATGTAGAAGCTTCTTTATCTCCAACAGAGATTCTCAAGTTTCTACCACTTCTTTTCCTACGACTATCGTAGATATGGCTCTCCTCTGACATTACTTAATATATTGATCACGTTGGCCGGTTTCAAAAATAAATAAATATAGTTAATATAGCATAAAGTTGTTGTTGAGACTTGTGTCTCAACTTCTTTTGTTTTATCATTGTTATTGTTGAATTCAGTGGTATGCGCACTTGTGTAGTTTGAGTTAAAGAAAGTGAAAGCATAAAGTTGATACATAGCATCATTAGATGAGAGGAATTCTAATATATTCTGCAGTTTCGGCCAATAAAGTAAGCACCATAAGCACAAGCATCTTCTCTAAAGCATATTCACTAATCACTCTCTCAAGCTTTTAGCTTTGTTTTTCCAGGAACCATTGACCTCATCTTCCTCACGAGTAGAAACTGTAGGTCGAGGAATCAGCAACAATGTTCCTGAGCCCTCCAATGGTCGATGCCAACATCACAAAAACACCAATGAATATACATGCCTGCACCAAACCAAACCAATTCGATCAAATCCGGATGTTGGTTAGATTGATTGTTTCCTAATGTTATGGAGATGGAATTTGTCAAATTATACTCACCCAGTTGACAATCCATGAGAGACTGAATCTCTTGGGTTTCTTTATAACAAGCCAGATAATGCTTGGGAGCTGCAACATTAATGTCAAATTTGTAAATGAGTTTATGTAAGCTTGTTATCATAGAATTAAGATGTTTAATTATCTTACAAAGTAAGAAGTTGGGGCGAAGCCAAATCCTCCAAAGAAGCCGAGTAGATCACCGAAGAAAGGAAAAGTGACACCCACAAATAGCGTAAACGCTGCATGCACAATATGTATCATCCAGATGCAGTGAATTAGTAATATTGGTGTTTGAGATTTTTGTGTTTGGTAAGAGCTAAGAAAACTGACCCACATAAGTAGAACGAGTGATGAGCCGAAGAGCAATCCCTGAGGGAAAGTTGAGTCTCTTTATGAGCGTTGTCTCCATCAAGTCAAAAACCGGCATTGCGTAAACCTGGTAGCTACCAATGACATGAACAACCACCATCAAGTTTGCAGCAGCAATGAGCCAAGCAGGCCTTTGGAGGCCGACGAGGACATTGTCGGCTACGTCTTGGCCAAAGGCCCAGTATCCGATCAAAGCAACCGGGAAATAGCATATTGCATTGATGAAGTAAGCTGCCAAGGCACCCTTCCACATGGGTTTTCTTGAAGGCTTCTCCGGAGTTGAAGGGATAGTGGCTTGGATTTCAAGGGCCACTGCATGACCTGCATAAGCAAACGTGATCTCCCCAAGGGCATTGAACACTCTGAACATCGAATCCAACGCGCTTGTTTGCTTGTACGCGTAGCTCACGTTCGCTACTTGCCCTTTCGCCAAGCACCCCACCCAAGCTATAGTTGAATAACTGCATCAAGAGCTACGTTACTCAGAGGAATAGCGAGAGAAGAGGAAACGATTTTGGTTTTCTTGCAGTTAGGGTTTTCTATATACTTTTATGGATAAAAAAATACAACTTTAAAACCTAATAGATAGAGGTCGCCTCGTCTCGCTCGATCCTTGATCTATCATATGTAGAGAGTTTTGTTACCTCAAAGACATGACAGCTGCAGCCAAGGAAATGGCGGAAACGGAGTTGAAGTTAGGCAGCTGAGAGAGGAAGAAATGAACGGAGCCGAATATGATGATCCAGTAGGATTGCCTGATGCTCTTGCAGTCGGTGCAGGCGATCTCCATGAATTTCTTCAAGCACTTGCCACCTGTCACCATGTACACGATGTCGCACCCGACCTGAACAATGAGCTGCTGTGGAAGCACTATCCAAGCCCCGAGCTTGGGCCCGAAAGCATACTTGCCGAGATCGGAGTAACGGTCGAAACGCACGCCGGGAACACATTCATGGAGCTGGATCATTTGCCACATCGTGTTCAGGGTGATGCACCATGATACTATCATTACCATTGTCCCTGGACCCCTACACAGTTCACATCATTAACCATGCTTATTTCTTCTTTGTTTATCTTCAATTTTGGTTGATCATATCAGTTGCTGGGTTATTGTCTTTCAATACAATGCATTCAGTTTAGGAGGCTATCTGGTTATGTACAGAAAATGAAATTTATTTTTTGTTATGGTGGTAAGGAGACAATTCATTGTAAATATTAGGAAAGTACTCAATTGTGTGATTTAATTAGGGCAATAATGTGAGTTTACCTACTCGAGTTCGAATAAACTTGGCTGTACAAAAGCTCTTTCGGATTTGAAAACAAGCCGAGCATGAGCACTTTGTGAAGCTCGGATTGAGATCAAGCTGAACCCGAGTTTTTATCGAGCCGAGTAGCTGGTTCAGAAATGTACTGTACGTAAATTACCCTAACCTGATTTTTTAAAAGTGAGCAAAGCAATCTCTAGTTCCGGGGAAGGCTCACCAGTTGAGTATGAGTATTAAGCTCGTTCAAAAGTTAGGTTCAAACTCGACTCGATTATAAATGGGTTGAACATAGTAAAATTGTTGGCATGTTTAAAAATCACACTTAGCAGATTCAGCCGGAGGTCGATGGGTCCTCTCATTTGGAGGTCCGGGGTGGAGTCACGTCTGGTTCCGGAATGGGTCTCGCTGCTCGGCCAACAAATCTGAAGGTTGAGAGGGGACGAAGTACCCCACATCTAGGGTATAGGGTGGAATCGCTCTGCCGGCACAAGCGATATGATGTCTACCTAGTTTGGGTCATTTGTTTGACTTAATCTGATACTTGATTACCAAGTATTATATTTAGGGGTGTCGGTACTCTATAATAACATGTTAACCATCCCTTCAAATTATCTGTTTTATTGTAATTCGATACTCGTCAATAATTTTTTCTAATTGGGTGTGACTAGTGTTGGGTGAACGACTATAAATTTCTGTATTTTTTTAAAGTTGAGTTTTGTTCTTTCTTTTATTCCGCACAACAATACGAACCTAGATTTAATGAATAAAATACTTATTAAAAAATAATAATTTGTCACTTATGAGGCTATACGACATTAAATTTGAAACATGACACAATATCATTTGAAAATATATAAATATCCTAAGGCGGGAAATATTCTATTTGAAATTGACATGTCGGAAGGGGTCTTGTTCTCCTAAAATTACTCAATAAAATTATTGATAATTCAACTAAGTATATTGAGATCGTTATCTTAAATTAAAATGTTCAAATAAATAATTTTTGATAATTATGTAGAGTTGATTTCATTTACTGAAGTCTGAAATGACGTGAGTAGTCTATGCCCTTGGACGCACTTACAAAAAACAATTGACCATTTATAAATCAGGAAAGTGTTAAAAGAGATTGACTTTTCCAACATAGTATGAGGTCGGAAAGAGTATAGTGTACCATCCTAAGTATGCCATGGCATAAGGAAGGCTGAGAACACCAGCACCAACCATGGCTGTGACAGTATGGAAAGTGGAGTACCACCATTTGGCGCGACGAGGAGGGCCGCCTTCGTCCTTCCATTGGCTTTCTTCACAGAAATCCTACAAGATGAACAGCATTGGTTAGGATGTTGTGCAAGAAGGGTGGAGTTTGTTTGTTACCTTTGGAGGAGAAGCTGAAACCATTCTGACAAGAGTACTACTCTCTCAGCTGCTACCAAAAGTGACAAAATGAAGTCAGGTTGTGGGACTTGTGTTGAACATAGTGATCAAGTAGAGAGATGCTATTTGTAGTGGCAATGGCTTCATAGAATAAAGGTGAATGAGAGACAGTAGTGGGTTTTGGTAGGTTTTTGCTTCACAATAGATATACATTATTTTCAACACTCGAGTATCATTTCCATCCTCCAGCCATTTTCATGATGTGAAATGAAAAGCTATCAAATTGGTAAGTAGTAACCTTTTAGGTGGGTGGGTAGGTAAATTGTATCTATCTTTAGACAATGATCCTTCTTAGCTTTAAGAAGAGTGACATGATTAAAAAAACTTAACATGATTAGCTTTGGTGGCTCCAGTTACTTGATTACCATCTAATTGGGTGGCCAAAAGAGCAAGAGAACTTGTGCCAACAAATTGTAAGCCACACAAAGTCTTACATGAGAATGATCATCATGACAGATTCCCAACTCAAGATGACACCTTCATTAGATAATGTGAAGAGCACAGATTATCCATCCTATATACAAAAGCTCTCCATTCAATGAACCTAGACATCATTTGGTATATGTGGATATAAACACTAATACACTATCCTATCGTTCACACAACTTCCTCAACAAAGCTAAATCAAGATAATGTAAAAACTGAAATTAGGTCTCCCAATTAAGATTCAATCAACTTGCAAACAGATGGACCTAAATCCCACATAATGTTTTGACCAAAACCAAGATGATCCTGTGACAAAAATTTGTTATACCTAGGTGGATTTTGGCCTAGTGAGGTTACACATATTTCTATTATTGAAGTCCATTTAATATATGTAACATTTGAATCCTTTAAAAAGGGGTTTTGGGTTAGCCAAGGAAGGCACCACCAGGCATGTTTTGAGGGCCTTGAGAAGGAACTTGTCCTTGGGGAACCATCTGGGGGCGAGTGAGACCTTGGACGTAAGGCTGCCCCATCATCTGCTGCGATGCTTGCGGCTGTTGCTGCTGCTGCTGCAACTGCTGAAGTTGAGGTATCGACTGTTGTTGTGCTTGTGGTTGCAGTTGTTGCATCGGCTGTTGCTGCATCTGCTGAAGCTGTTGCTGCTGCTGAAGCTGTTGCTGCTGCTGAAGCTGTCGTTGCTGCTGTTGCATCTGTTGATTCTGAATCTGTTGTTGCTGTTGTTGCATCTGTTGTTGGCTTGGGTTCTGAGGCTTGAATACCACCATATCCTGGTTTGATTCACAAGAGATACACACTAATTAGACTGAATGGGGATAAAGGATGTATTGATTCAATTCATTGGACTACAACTTAAACAACGCAGGAAAAAAAGTGTGACATTGTTCAAGTAAAAACTTGGATCAAAGTTCCTTAAAACTGACCCGTAGTTAAATAAGCCTTCCAAGGAAACAAAAAAGGCAAAACCAAAGGTTCATACGGAGGACCAAATGATGAAAGTTTTTAATTATCTTACCCCAGGAAAAAGCATTCCTATTAAGCGGCATGCTTTGTCAGATACAGATAGTAGCAGGGTCTGGGAAGGCAGTTGGATGACTGCACACTGAAATTGTAGACAACAAAAAGATGTTCATCCATAAAACAAGAGAACTTTATTACTAAAGCTACAAAATCTCATATCCAGAATATGCGAGAGGTATAAAACTAGTTTGAGTAGCAATTGACGACAGCTTACCAGCTTCTTTTCCTGAAGTTGCTGAAGGAAGCCATGCTGATTCATGGCCCGGAAAACTAGAAAATCTGCTTTGCCCACATATTGTCTAATGACAAAGAAAACGGTGCGACTTCAAAAACTTATTTGTATGGAGCACTATAAACGAGTGCAGAGAGGATAATATGTGTTAATACGACAATACATAAGTTACAAGTAGGCCCTATGCCTATGGTTAGCAATATTTTTGCACATTAATTATCTTACCTGTTTGATATAATCTATCATAACAGCAAAACAGGTTGGCTTAGATCGTAAGTAAAATGGGAACCCTCGATATCATGATTCTATAACTAAGCCCAAGATTTTAAGCAATACTAACTAATCTGATGTTAAATCATGCCAAAAGTGCGGGTTAACTTCCTCTATGATATAATCCTCGAACATGCTCCTACAAATCTAGTCTAAAATTCACTTTGCTTACATGTCAAAAGAGATTGCTGTAAACAGGGAATTGATGCCCGAATGTATCTTAACCTTTTTATTCAAGCATCCATGGAAATAGTTAATCAGTTCAAGATAAGACAAGTTGCAAAAATACGATCTTTTTTAGCATATGCAGTGCAGTGACCACACTTCAAAACTTCACTTTTAGGCGTTTCAACAACACTGTATTTATCTTATATCAAGTGGCCAAAAGAAAGTCTATGTAATGGTTCAAAGGAAGTATGCATAGCCTCGATGCAGGTTTTTCTATGTAAAAAAAACGTTAATAAACACTAGAAGCATTGTTTGACTTGCAAGTACCTCATCCATCAGATAAATAATGTCAGCTAAAACAAAATTATAGTTTCATCAGGGAAGACGTTAAGCTGTTTAGACTTCAAGAACATACTTGTTATTCATGTGATCCTGTGATATCAATCGAACTATCTGCATTGTTGTAGGCCAATTTGCTGCAAGACTACAAATACAACAGAAGACAATTATCTCAGCAGGTAAGAAAGCACCCTTGGTTCCAGATTGTTTGCATTTTCAAAAAAATAAAAATAAGGTTCCACTACAATTGAAACCAGATAGAAAGTGAGGAGAAAAGAAAGCTAACTCAAGCAAGCAACAGACATCATGGCTATTAGTTTAGGCATAGTACTCTGTCATATTAATTTACCAACAGGAGACGCAAAATCTGCATATAGTCCTTGAAAGATTCAGATTTGCATCTATATAAAGGGGCGTTATGCAAATATATATAAAAGTTCAGGCATAGTACTCTGGCAGTGAACTTACGTCTCAGAAGCAGATGCATTTCTATATCCCTGTGTCAAAAATCGGAAGTGTTTGTGTTAGGGACATTATGCATAAAAACATGACAATTTGTCTCAGTTAAAAGTTTAAATAGATATGTTTTGGACAAAGTCCCTATTGGATTTCTTAGAACGTACTTCCAATCTAGTGATTTGAACAGGATGCCCTTGTCTCTGTCCAGACAAACATCCCTGCAATAAAAATGAAAATGTTCACCAATTATAAGGAATAAGAGGGGGAAGCTCAGATCACATAGTTCACATCAAACGTCGATAAATACATCAGAAAAGAAGTTATGAAATGACTAAGACTGATTAGGTTAAGAAACCGATTACAAAACCAATCACAATTAGCTCTCTGAGAGCTAATGACTCCTATCTGGGAATAAGAACAGTTAATAACTCCATATAATATGACAGACTAAACTTTGTGGATACCACACACCCTGGCACAGCATTTTCTAGATAAAGAAATGAGTACAGAAAACGAGAACTAAAGGACAGGCAGAACATCTGGTGTAATGTTCTCCAGCCTTTTAACTCTGGGATGACCTTTATACCAGCATTGAGAAATTAACTATGCGAATATCACAAGAAAATTGAGACCTAATACTATTTAAAACATAAGAACCCCCAGCTCTCAGATCCAAATACAGGTGTTTGATTTTAGACTCTCACCTCCCAGACTTTGATATATTTGGACTGTGCCGATTGAAGAGAAGATGAAGCTAGGTTAGCAGCAGAATTATTGTTCATCACAACATTTTGCATTCCTTGTTGCAGTTGCTGAGCCATTCCAGGTTGCACCTGTTGTTGCATTCCTGCTTGTACCTGTTGTTGCATTCCCTGCTGAGGCACTCCTGGTTGTACCTGTTGCTGCATTCCTGGTTGTAACTGTTGTTGTATTCCTGATTGTACCTGTTGTTGCATTCCTGGTTGTAATTGTTGTGACATTCCTGCCTGGACCTGCTGAGGTATTCCTGGTTGTGCTTGCTGAGACATTCCTGGCTGTGATTGTGCAGATATTCCTGGAGTGGGTATCATAGTACCAGTTCCAGTTGTCATGCCAGTTGAGTTAATGTTACTCATAACGTTTGGATTCATTCCAGTTCCACTCTGAGCCATTTGTGGAATGCTTCCTTGGCTCATACCGGAAACAGACTGACCTATAGCAGCACCTGCTTGAAGATTACTCGGGGCTTGTGAAGTGGCAAGGTTGGTATTTCCAGACATATTAGGTGTTGCTGAAGTAAATGAATTGAGCGCAGTGTTTTGTATAGGCTGTGAAGTTCCAGTGATTGTCCCAGAGACACTAGCAGCGGAAGCTATACCAGATTGCCCAGATGATAACATTGTTTGTGCAGGAGGGGCAGAAGATGTCATACCGCTGGATATCATGTTTGACATGTGGATGCCCATAGGATTCCCACCCATTGATGGTAGTCCTAAAGAGCCCCCCCCAGTTAGGGCTGCAGAATTCATCACTCTTGCTTGAGATAAATTGTTCAGGATGGCACCCACAGGTCGTAATGACTGCGACATGCTAACCATGGGTTTTACTTCAGGCGTATCTGTACTTGTGATCATATCCTGAGAAACACTAGGTGGAGAAGATGTTTGTAAGCTTGGTACAACTTGAGAAGCAGGACGTGGAACAGATGGCATGTGCGGCATAGGAGGACCAGGCACCATGGAAGTAACAGTGGTTGGCTCCTAAACAGGTGAAGTATGTCGTTAGCATCAATACAATGCACTACACCATTCCCAAAACTGAAATACTGAACTAACAGAATACAGCTGGCAGTAGGGAAATAACTGCAGAGGCAGAAGTCTTACGACTTTAACAGTTGCCTGAGGGATACTTCCAATCAAGACAGGAGGCCTATTCTGAAGAGGTTGAGTTGCTGCAAAGAGAATCGGAATCAGCTGATTAGGATTGTATAAAGAGCAACATACTCAACATTTACTGAATAATGTCTTCTATTTGCAGATATTGAATCACACTGCTGTCATTGTCATGTAGTGGGGAACGATGACAGTAATCACAATGAAAATAAACAGACAAGATTAGAATCACTGATTTTTATGAACCAAGTATAAAATTATCACTTGGTAAAAAAACACATATTAAACAATCGCATTAGCAAAGTAGCAACCTGATGGTGCAGAAGCAGGAGGCACAGAACTCGGAGGTAATGAAGTGATAGGGCTCTGGTTTGCTACCAAACTAGTACGGCCTAAAGCACCCCGAGCCTCCATGAAACTATCTGCAATTAGAACAAGGAAATGAGACTGCTTAACATCCACAGGGGGATCTGTCCCTCGAGCATTGCGTTTTGCCTGCAGCAACCATGGGGGAGATATTTATAGCATCAATTCTGAGCTCAAACAATTCACAAAACAGCAGATAGAATGTCTGACATTTATCCTCTGATACACTTAATCCTCACAATGCTTAAAAAAGATTTACAAAAAACCCAGAGGTTGAAAGGAAGTGCAGAAACTTGCAGCCTAATAAATAAACCATATATATTCCTTGATCTCACTATTGAGCACATGTGAAACAAATGCAGCCTCCTATCAGCAGTAACAAACAAGAGGAAGTACAAAGATAATGAGAAAGCGTGTTTGTTACCAAAATTCAACGATTTTCCACTAAAGAGGTTGGAAGAACAGAAAAAGGGGGAAATCAGCAGCATTTCTGATCACCATTACACCCAGCCACACAGGGAACACAACAGTACCCATTACCAAAATAAACAATTATGCCTCTTTGACTTGAAAACAGCTATGGTTTCTAGCTAAAACAGAAAATGGATCTTCCATTAAATTCGACAATCTACCAGCGTGATGTTGCAACATTCATCTTTCATATGTTATCACTTACTCATCCATGATACCATATCCATAGTACATGTGCAAAATGAGAAGCACTAACCAAACAAAAATCAAAATCAATATTGATTCAAATGCATAATTAGGATAAATGTTCATCTTACCGCACTGTATATTGCTCTAAGCTTTTGCAGCTGTTTCGGACAAATGACTGATAAAGAAACAGAACACTGAAATGAAAATTAATAAAATCAGACAAGTGGCTGCAAGAGAGACATAATATAAGAAAGCTAGGGATCTACACAGTACTTGACCAAACCATTGAGCCACTGTCTCAGCATCATATAGGCGACTTTCCATCTGTTCTTCATTTTTTTTCACTTGCTCTGTGCTGTCAATTTGAGGCTGATATACTGGTGTAGGCAACGGATACGGGTTACTAGCAGAAACAAGAATGCAGTGTTTTTTCCCTTCAGCAGTTTGCTGAGTTTGGTACCCATTTTGAGGGATAGCAAACATCTGAGAGATGAGGACAGAAAAAAAGTAAACATAAAAGCATACTAAAAAAACTAGAAACAATTTGGTTTACTAGACTTTTTTGATTTTTAGTTTTAGTAAATGTATCCCTTGAGAGAAGAGTGTTTAGAGTTTGAGAGAAAATACAAAAGGTTGGGGTATATTTAACTAATTAAAAAACTAAATGGCCTAGTTACTAAAAGTAAAACTCAACAAAGCCTATTAACCAAATTAGCCCAAAAAACTAATGATGGAGATATTTGCAAACAAACTCAAATCAACGCGGAACAATCATGTGAAAACACTTGGTCAAGTTCATTCAGAATGAAGTGTATATCTACTTATTTTGCATGTAATGATTTATTTGGTAAATAAGATTATTGCAATTTTTAACCCCCTCAAGGACCTCACATGATGACAGGACCGTGTTTTGCCTGCAGTAGCATAGCATAAAATTTGAACTGCAAATCACACAGTTATCCTCTAATTACTAAGTTAAAGATTAAGATCACAATATGAGAGGAGATCAGAATACAGGCATGTTATAGTCCTCCCCAAGTATGCCTGTAAGCAGCGGCAACACTGCTGTGGCATGGGAGATGATAAATAGAAATCATGCTACTTCTCTTTTTAAAGCTCACTATTTAAGTACATACAATAATCATGTAGCTTAGGAAGGCAGACATATCCACTAAATGACCTGGAAAGGGGGTCATAATACACTTATCAAGAATCAAATACAAACCATTAAAGCTTCAGAAAGGCCTTCTGCAATTGCAGCATCATCTAAACCACCGCCAGAAAAAGTCAAAGATGAAAGCCACCCTATGAAATGGTCCACATCCTTAGTCCAGCTGCTTCTTTGTACTATACAACCTGGTTTAACAGAATGAAATATGTGATAGCTTTGTAATCCTCCCATCTTTCAAACAAATCAAATTCACTTTTTTATTTTTAGCTGTCAGCATGAAGAAAGTTATTGTAAGGCTTCTAGTAAATTTTTGAAGGATCATAAACACATATGAATCTTATTTTATTTGAAAATTTGAATGCATAAATTTGGCATTATAAAACTAAAATTTGTTAATTCACTAATAGAACAATACATGTCAAGCTTAATGTTTGCAATTCCATGAACAAAACATTAAGACACAAATATGAGACTATCAGTCTACCGCCTAGACATGAAGCACAAAAAAGTGGCAACAGGTCTATTGCCTAGACATCAGACAAGAGGAAAGAAAGAGCCAAGAAAAGAACATATCATGCATGCAACTGTGCAAGATTTTAATATTTTATTACTTATAAATAGTTTTTCAATACTATATAGCATACAATAGAAAGAAAGAAAAGAAAGCATTTACAAGAAAGGAATTTTGTTTCCATCCACAAAAACCTACCTGAATAAGGACCATGAGCATTAAACATCACAAGACCAAGCTCAAAGGTGGATCCAGATGCAATAGAAGCAGCAGGTTTCTGAATTTTATGAAAAAATAAGTGACGGGGCTTTGGCGAAGTAAGTTACAAAATAACAACAGTAAGCCTATTACAATTTCAGAACATTATGCAACAGATGAAGTACCACAGACCACGCCTTTTCAAAAATATAACTGGTTTTTTTATGTTGTTTACCTTAGTTACTGGGGGTTTCAGGGAAGAGTGGAAGACCTATGTGGGGTACCTTTTGGGTGTGGGATGCTCCAAAAAAAAAAATAGCCTAAGAATAAAACAAAGACATTGTTCCGTTGCATATACAAATAATTTATCCCCGGGCCTTGAAGCTACAGGAACATAAATGATCCAAACTCAAAATAACCTAAACAATCCAGACCTATATGACTTAAAGTTAATACATCTGCTATGTCTAACCCACAAGATGGGTGAGAAAACCAGGGTTACTAGTATCTTGAAACTACATGTACATAACCATCTTCCTCGTCCGTACTCGACCTGTAAAATCCAACTGACATAACTGTGCAAAATCATTTAAGGAATGCTGATACAACTCCAGCTAAAGCCAAATCTTGGAAGACTTATATTAGAAAGAAGCAACAACATGGTTAAGTTAGATTTGATTCAATAGCTTTCTGCATTTAGTTTGTTAGCTTTCTAGGGTCAGTTACTACTTTCTAGCTAGGGAGTTAAGTCAGCTAGTTTCCTTATTTTTAGAGCACTAGTTTATTGGACCTAAAGTCTCTCCTTAGTGGTGTGTAGTGGAGGACTAGTCATTAGTTTGCATTTAAGTCTTGTGTCACTTCAATTGTAAAGCATAAAATTTATTAATCAAAGAGTCAGAAAACGTAGGATAATTCCCTACAGAATTTCCCCACTGTGAGTTTCTCCTTTGAGTAGTAGCTCGGTAGTTATCAAATGCAAATAAACAATACCAAGACAGTTGAATATCTCGTCAAATCTCATATCAGAATGATTTCTTACGTAAAGAACAAAAGATGACGAGGATCTGAAGGAAAAAATACCTGCCCGGGAACCTCACTTCCACAAAAGGACCTGCATAGATACAAATGATATTTCATAAGACATGGCTACCAAAAAGATACCTTTTTTTATTGTCCAGTAATAACAGGAGGGGCTGAAGAGAAAAAATTCCAAACACAAAATGAACAGGGAAGAATTAGTTGACTATTCAAGGTTAACTTCCATGAATATCATCCATAAAGTAAAGGAGGTTTGTTGAACAGCCTAGCATTTCCAACACACAAGAACTCTTATTTTTTTTTAAAATTGTATGTGTATACTCCACTCTATAATCCAATTGAGAAAATAAGGTTTCATTTTGATGATGCCAAAAAAGTCAAATATGGTAACTCTGTCACTGTTTTTAGTTTTTTTTATCCTCCCTTATTTCCTTTTTCATATTCCCTTCATATGCCCCATTAATCACATAGAACGGTGTCCCTTTGTTTGAGACTGGGACAAACTAGCAATTCCATGCTGGCCTTGTAATAAAGCTAGACATTGTTTCTTTTGAAATTATACATTGAAAAGCTTTCCATCTGCTCTACAGCCAATTCAGCTGTATTGTAGTTCATGATAAATGAGACTAAAATGACTTATTTTAGGTAGTACTTTTGCACTTTTAGTTCAACCAATAGAGAAGAGTAGAAGACGTGAGCAATATCACTTTATTTATCTAGGCACAGAGACCAAGTCCAGACACATGGCCTGTAGTAGTCTGTTAAATCTAAATTGTATTTATAATTTTTCTGCAGCTTCTCCTTCAGGTTCGCCCTGTACTAACTCTATATTTCTATCCGTGTTATATAAATCTGGATTATATTTTTTACTGTTCTGCAGTCCCGGGCAGAAGCATACACAATGTGATCCTGTGAAGCAGGAAAACGATTATGCAGTCTCAGTTCTGTTTCAATTTGATTTTTTGCAGTCTCGTTTCATTGATGATAGTGATGATGTAGATGGTGTCTTGTTCACTGCTTATTTGTGTTTGTTGAATGATTATTTGCATTATATGTAATTTGTACAAAACTTGGGGGTTAAAAACAAAAAAACAATTAAAAAAAATGGCCTGTCCACCTAGACGGTCGCAGTGTTCTCAAAGGCGCGCCCAGGCCAGGGGTCATGCACCTAGATACTCACAGGCACATCCTCTTCAATCAGGCGCACTCTAGGCGCTCAAGGCACAGCTAGGCGCACTAAGGATATAAATATATTTAGAATCAACTCAAATAATTATTATATTACCCTTGAGGAAATAAATAATGACATAAATTATTACTAAAATCTGAATTATAACTCTTCTAATCCTATTCAAACTATACTTCTCCTGTGCTTAAAAATAGTTCCACCCCCTGGCCCCCACACATACATCCCTTGATCCCCTTCCCCTCCCATATAGATTTAAGTCCTCTTCTGCTGATGTATAAGTCCCCCGTTGCTTCATTTCCAGTAGAAGAAGATAAGAATATAGTGACTAACTAACTCACTAAGTTATTTGCTCAATATAATAAAAAATTTAGTGGTTTCTTAAAACTTTTTGCTGTCACGGTTTTTGTTGTCATAAACCTATTTGTGTTGTTAAGCGTTTATTAATGTGAGTTATGATATTTATTTGATTTGCATGATATTTTCTTGATTTTAAGTCTGTACAGCGAATTCTGAAACATTGACTCCAAAAAGATAGAATTTTCACCACATTTATCTTTTACATGTCACAATCTGGACATGATAAAGTTGTTTTTGGATCAACAGAGTTTCCCACAGTTCCTATCCTCCGTGATCCAAACCTTTTGTTTCCAGATGCAATGAGGTTTTGCTGAGTAAAACAAATAAGGAAAAAGCACTACATAAACCGGCAAATGACTAAAGAACCATAAATAATATTAGAAGGAGAATGAATGAATTATATTCCCTTTTCTTCATATTCCATTCGACCCTTTATCAACATCTCTAAAAGAGAAGCAAAACAAAAAAGTCCCGTGTCAAAGAGATTTCAGGCTTCAACGTCTCTTCCATAATCAAAGGCTATGTACCATAGGAGATCAAAACGGCTAGTAAATTAAGCAGCGAGATTTTTTTAAAAAAACTAGAATTAGTGAATTTTGGAGCGTTCGGAATTATGCGAATTCGAATAAGAATGAAATGGAAAATCGGAGCATTCGGAATAAACGAAACTGAATAAGAAGCTAACATAGAGAGATTAAATTGTAGTGACGAACCTGACGATCTTCTCGATGTAATCAGAGAGGATGGAAGGCCAGAAGAAACCGAGGGCAGCGGTGCCCTCAACTGCGACGACCAGCTGTTTATCGGCCGCCGTCATCCTGATGATACTTATCTCAGCCTGCGGTGTTCTGCTCTCTCTATGGACGAGGAGTACAGATTAGGGTTTTTTTATCCCCAATTTCAGTTTATAATCACGACTCCCTCTCTTTTTTCTGTCTACTCCAAACCCAACTCCCTCTGTTGGCGAACGGCAAGCCGCGACACTCTCCCTCTGGGATCCGATATCTCTCTCCCCCCGAAAGTCTCTCCCTCCCTCTCTAGGCAGTTATGCAATACTCCCTCATCAGTAATGAGGTGTGATGTTAGTTGTTACTAATTAATTGTGGATCAGTGATTTTGATGATGCAACTACTGAATAGTTTGATTGAAAACAGCCGATGTTATTTAGCGCATCAATATTTTACTAATAGCGCACATTTGTCCGTGTCCGTCACGGACAAATGTGCGCTATTTAGTAATTTGATTAGTGCTTGTTTGTGACGGACAACCATTAATCAAATTACTAAATAGCTTTATTTTATTTTTTGATAAGTTTTTGATTAAATAAAATAAATTATTTTCGGATAAGTAATATCTTTATTTCCATAATTTAACAAGCATAAATCTTATTTACGGATAGATAAATAATATATTTATTTACATAAATTAAAAACCATAAAACTTATTTTTGGATAAATAATATTTTTGGATTAATAATATATTTATTTCCATAATTTAACAAGCATAAATCTTATTTACGGTTAGATAAATAATATCTTTATTTCCATAAATAAAAACTATAAATCTTATTTTTGGATAAATAATATCTTTGTTTCCATAATTTAACAACCCTAAATCAATATTTTTCATCCTATAAAAATCGTAGTCAATCCCCTCCAACCCTCATTCAGCCATCTACTCATAAAGTCTATTCTTATTGAAAAAGCAACTTTACAATGTTATACGAGGAAGATTATGATATTGATGATGAAGAAAGATCTTTGAGTTTTGAGAACGAAGACGAAGATAATGTTGAGGTAAGTTTTATTTATTTTGATCATTAAAGTTGAAATCATCAATCGTGTTTGAACTTAGATATTTAACCATTGATCGAGTGGATTGAATTTGGGTTGTATAGTATATTTTTGTCCGTAACGGACAGATACGGACAACCTTTGAACAAATTGAGCAATTTTTTTTTTTAGGGTTTGGAGGAGATAGATGCGGACGTTGATAATCTTAGCATTGATGAAGGATCAATAGATGGCGTAAATGCATCCGCCTCAGAAGTGACGAGTAATGATTACTCTAGCCTGTTCACAACCGACATAAACTTCAATAGTCGAGAGGAGGTAATAGGATGGGTTCGAAAAGTGGGACAGGAAAATAAAATGGTTTTTTCTGTTTGTCGGGTACAGAAGTCCGTCCTCGGTAGTTTGGGAAAGACATGTTCATCTCCCGCAAAGGTTTTTTTACTTATTATCGATGAGTACAATAAAGCTCGTGCTAACAAGCCCGATGGTCCGTGCACATGTTCATTTCCGACGACTCATGGTCTGCCGTGTATGCACTTTATTTGGGGTTATATGAAGAAAGAAATGTCTATCCCTCTTACAGATGTGCATGAATTCTGGAAAAAGTTAGATATCGATGACGTGGTTCCCGACTCAGAAAAAGGACGAGACGTGCGTCGAGTTGCAAGAAACTTAATGACGGAGTTCTGCGAGAAAGATTTTCCAAACCTGAGCCCTACTCGACAGTTGGATGTTGTAAATAAAGCTATAGAAACTGCTTTTTTGGAGAGGACCAGTTTGCGGGAGCCTGCTAGGGTTGCGACTAAAGGAAGACCGAAGGACAGTCCAAAGAAAAGATTGTCATCCGATTGGGAGTTAGCAGGTACCCCACCCAAAAAACAAAGAGGTCGATCCCCAAAGAACCCTATACCAGTATCAAGTCTATCTCCTATACCAGTATCAAGTCCATCTCCTAATACCGATTTACCACCCAAAACACCTTTAAAGTGAACTATATCCAAGCATAACCTTGATATTTTAGTAGAATGGCCTCAGGCGGTTCACATTTGGATGAAAGAGTATGTAATCAGTTGGAATAATGTTAGAGGGGATGAAAACTGTGGTTTCAGAGCACTACATCATGCAATCTACGGCACAGACACAGACGAAAGATGGCAGATGATTAGGCGACTGCTATTAGAAGAGGCCCTTTTCTCATCGCGAGTTGCATGAGGGTTTTTGTCATCAACGTAACATCGATAGGACGATTATAGCACTTGGATGGAATGGAGACGGTTTTGCACCACCAGAATATTGGTTTAATGTGACGGACATGGGGTGTTTAGCTGCCACTGTATTGTAGTGTATTGTTGTAGCGCACGGTGGGTGCGACTACACATATGTTCCACTATATCGTCGAGAAGAAGGAATTACTTCGAATTTAGGGTTTCCAGAGATCCATATATTAATAGTTCCCAACTAGTATCATTACATCAGGGTATGTCCTTTAAGATCTTTTCATTTATCATTTTCGGTTTTGTTCTTCACAACATATATGTACTAATGTTTTTTTTCTATTTGTTTTAGCTAACACTTGAAGAGGATTGTCCTTTACCAGAGATTCTTAAAACTTGGTCGCACTTTCGTAACAACACCGTTGATGGTATTGAAGTCAGATTAGCTCATCGCCTCGCTCGCTGGAAGGAGTTACATTTACAACATTCACGACCAACACGGATAGATTATGGCACAGTTAGTTGATCTTGTTTAGTTCAACTTGTTAATTTTAACTTTACGATCAGACATATTTTCTTAAGGTTTAGTCATTTATATTATGTTAAGGTTAAGTCATTTATATAGTTATTATTTATATTTAGTTAAATATAACGTAAAAAGTTAAGTACGAAGTTTAAACATACAACCAAACAAGTTTAAAAATACACAAAAATGTAGACATAAGATTCAAAAGTTTAAACTCACAATACAAACCCAAAAAAAGTGCATACACAAGCCTACT
The DNA here is from genome assembly GCA_033239045.1 of Fagopyrum esculentum. NCBI lineage: Eukaryota > Viridiplantae > Streptophyta > Magnoliopsida > Caryophyllales > Polygonaceae > Fagopyrum > Fagopyrum esculentum. Next base: position 113,003,226 of record BSUD01000004.1, read on the forward strand.
CGTCATCGTCATGACGAGTACCGCTACCCTGTCTGATGCGTCCTTGGAGGTAACCAAGGATAACTCCGGATCTAGATCAAGCAAAACTCCAACTACTCCTTGATTCTTTGTGCAACGTTGTATCGTTTCGGATCCAAAGGGGCGGAAGCGATGAAGAAACTAGGGTTACTTCGATCTAGAGAGATCGAAGGAACCTTTTTGTGTGGAGCGAAGGTTGATTCTTAAAAAGAATCCTCGAATATGGATTTCTTGAATCAAAGACGAGATCCAAGGAAGAAGTTTGAGGGTTAGAAGAGAGGTTTTGATGCCCAAGCTAAGTGGAGGAAATTCTTCTCAAAACTTAGTAATATTGAACATGGAAAATAAGTGAGGCAAGATATCTCTTATATAGAGAAACTTGCCTACCTATGGGCCAACGGGCCAAACAACAATACATGAAGAAAAAGCCCAAAAGGGAAAAACCTAAAAGGATAAAAGCAAACCCTAAACGGATAAGGTCAAAAAGGGAATATTCCTATACGGAATATCCCTTTATTACATAAAAAGGAAAACATGAAAATATAGTCCGAAAATAAGCTAGCTTCATGCCATGGAGTCGGAAAGACGGGACATGCCGCTAACGGAACCGGTAGCCTATGTCATGGTGGTGTAGAGACAAGGCATGCCGGTAATGGGACCAAGTGAAGAAGTAATGCGGGTGATGATGGAGCCGGTGGCTCGAGCAATGGCCTTAGCTCGGGATCGGGTGATCGGTCCATCTGAGCGAACTCTAAGAGCCTCGTCCTTTTCGTCTAGGGTCAACGCAAAAGGGGCATCCAAGGGCGCATCAGTCCCCCCATCTTGGCTGTGAAACGTCCCCGTTTCACCATCGTCAAAGAGGGGCTCAACATAAGGGGCAAGGTCCTTGACGTTGAACGTTGGGTGTACTCCGTAGGAATCCGGAAGCTCTAACTTGTATGCATTTGGACCATGACGGGCTAAGATGCGGAATGGGCCATCACCACGGTCCGAGAGCTTGCTCATGCGGCGAGTAGGAAAACGCTCCTTCCGTAGGTGGAGCCAAACAAGATCACCGGGCTCAAAAGAGACGTCGCGGCAGCCCTTGTTGCGTTGTCCGGCAAGTTGGGCGGCACGACGTTCGAGTTGTGTCCTAGTCCGCTCATGAAGCTCAATGATTTGGGCGGCTCGGTTTCCGGCGATGATGTGTTCTCCATCCTTGAGCGGGCGGGGAGTGAAATCCAATGGTGTGTGTGGATTGAGGCCGTAGACAACTTCAAATGGGGACAATTTAGTTGCCGTGTGCCTAGACCTGTTATACGAAAACTCGACAACAGAAAGTAAGTCCTCCCACCTACGTGGGTTGGTCCTAGTGGTGGCTCTAAGTAGAGCACCAAGAGTCCGATTGGTCACCTCCGTTTGACCATCGGTTTGGGGGTGATAACTACTTGAAAACAACAAGTTGGTTCCAAGTTTTCCCCACAACGTTCTCCAAAAATGACTTACGAATTTCACGTCCCGATCACTAACGATGGAACGTGGTATCCCATGTAAACGCACCACATTGTCAAAGAACAAGGTGGCAACTTCACTAGCATTTAGGGTGCTTTTACATGCGATGAAATGAGCCATTTTGGAGAAACGATCGACTACCACGAAAATGGAGTCTTTGCCTCGTTTTGACATAGGCAACCCGACCACAAAGTCCATGGATAGATCCTCCCAAGGTCCCATTGGTATAGGCAAAGGAGAATACATCCCATCCGGACCTTGGCGCGACTTGGCATGATGACATGTGATGCAACCCTTGCAAAACCGTGTCACATGCATACGCATCCGGGGCCAAAAGAAATGCTCTTGAAGAGCGGAAAGGGTCTTGGTAGCACCGAAATGACCACGGCCCTCATGAGCTTCCTTGACCAACAAATGGCGTATAGATGAGCGCGGAATACAAAGTTTTCCCGCTCGAAAAAGATAGCCATCGTTAATGAAGAAAGACTCGTGCTCTCGGAGGTCGAGGCATTGTGCCCATATGTCCTTGAAGTCAAGATCCGTGGCATATAACTCTTTGATAAGAGCAAAGCCATGTATCTTGGCATCCATATACACAAGGAGGGCATAGCGGCGAGAAAGGGCATCGGCTACCACATTCTCCTTGCCTTTCTTATGCCGAATGACATAAGGAAAGGTCTCTAAAAACTCTACCCAACTAGCATGGCGCCGACTAAGATTTGTTTGACTCTTGAGATACGAAAGAGCCGCATGATCCGAATGAATCACGAACTCCTTCGGCCACAAGTAATGTTGCCATGTCTTAAGACAACGAACTAGAGCATATAGTTCCTTGTCATATGTAGGGTAGTTGAGCGAAGGACCGGACAGTTTTTCACTGAAGTAGGCAATTGGACGATTCTCTTGTAAGAGAACGCCTCCAATGCCCACATTTGATGCATCACACTCCACCTCGAAGGTTTTTGAAAAGTTTGGGAGTTGGAGTAATGGTGCATTACAAAGACGGTCTTTGAGCGCATCAAACGCTCGAGCATGGATATCACGCCACTCAAACGTGACACCCTTGGTAGTGAGCTCATGGAGCGGTGCTGCTACCGTGCTAAAGTCCTTGACAAAGCGCCGGTAGAAACCCGCTAAGCCGAGAAAGGCTCGGACCATGGTGACCGTAGTAGGAGTAGGCCACTCCCGAATAGCACGAACTTTAGATTCGTCTACTCGGAGTCCGTCCTTAGACACGACATAGCCAAGAAAGATAGTGGTGTCCGAGCAAAAGACGCATTTGTCAAAGTTGACATACAATTGCTCTTGTCTAAGGCACTCGAGCACTTGGCGAAGGTGCCCGATGTGATCCTCCAAAGACGTACTAAACACCAAAATATCATCAAAATAAACAACAACGAATGTACCCAAGAATCGGCGCAAGACGTGGTTCATGAGGCGCATGAAGGTGGACGGGGCGTTGGAGAGGCCAAAAGGCATGACAAGCCATTCATAGAGTTCATACTTCGTTTTGAACGCCGTCTTCCATTCGTCACCTTCGGCCATCCGGATTTGGTGGTAACCGCTCCGGAGATCAATTTTGGAGAAGATAGTGGCGCCATGAAGCTCATCCAACATGTCATCAAGGCGCGGGATCGGGTGGCGATATTTGACGGTGATTTGGTTGATGGCACGACAATCAACACACATCCGCCATGATCCATCTTTCTTTGGTACTAAGATTACCGGGACGGCACATGGTGATAAGGATTCACGCACATGTCCCCGGTCTAGGAGCTCTTGCACTTGACGTTGTAGCTCCTTTGTCTCTTCCGAACTGGCTCGGTAAGCGGCACGGTTTGGCAAAGAGGCACCGGGCACAAAGTCAATTTGATGTTCAATCCCTCGGATAGGTGGCAAGCCGGGTGGGAGGTCTTTGGGCATAATATCCTGAAATTCGGACAACAACAAAGACACCTCGTGTGGCACATTACTTGGGTCATGAGAAGTAGATAAACAAAACGGAACAAGTAAAAAGCATGGGAACTTGCCTTCCATGACCGGTTGCAAATCATGCCGACGAGCTAAGAGTATCCGTGGCTCACACCGTCCTTGAATTACGGGATCCAAAGATGATAAAGGTGCGCCCGAAGAAACGATGCGACCTTTACTACCTTTGGATTCGGTAGCATGGACAAGAGGGGCGGTGTTGCGGGATTTGGAAGTACTAGCACCTACAACATCGGGACTCCGGGGGTCCGATTTTGCCGGTGCTTTAGCGGACTCATCAATAGTTTGTTGCCTCTTCCGTTCCGCATAGTCAACCAAAATTTCGTGCGGAGTCATAGGCAAAAGTGTGACCCGTTTTCCATTATATTGGAACATGTACCGATTAAGATAACCATCATGATATGTGCGGCGATCGAATTGCCATGGTCGTCCTAATAGGACATGTGTGGCGTCCATCTTGATAACGTCACAAAGGACCTTATCAACATAGGCGCCAATAGAAAACGGCACCCAAGCTTGTTGTGTGACGGTGTCACATGCCGTATCGGAAATCCATTGGAGTCCATAAGGCGTTGGGTGGGGGGTCGTAGGCAACTTGAAGTGTTTTACCACCCGTTCGTTGACAATATTGCAACAAGAACCCCCGTCAACGATGAGAGAAAGACTCGTATTATTAACCAAGCAACGAGAGTGGAAGAGATTCTCGCGTTGATCAATAGGAATATGCTCTTTAACAGCCAAAATACGACGAGAAACAAGAGCGAATTTACCGGGTTGTGCTGGGCCGCAAGCAATCTCGTCATCACAAGGTTCCATGCCAACAAGTGGGTCGGTGTCATGGTCATCCTCAATAATGATATCACCTTCATATTGACCATCGTCGTCCTCGAAATATGTTGGGTCGGCAAACAAGACCCGTTTGGTGTTTGGGCAATCACGTTGTACGTGGCCAAAACCGCTACACTTGTAACACACGGGCTCCCTTGGGCGAGCCGCCGGTGAGGGTCCTTGTTGACCTCGAGAGGGAGGCGCCGGTGCCGGGCCACGGTTTGGTGCCTTCTCGGTACCCGTTTGCCTATTAGAAGGACCCGTCCGTTGGGTCCCTTTGGAGGCGTCGGTATCTGTAGGACTAGGCGCATCTCGAGAACGTGTGTTAGATGGATAAAGATATGGACTCGAGGAAGAAGGATACCTAGAATACCGCGGTGTTTCGAGTTGTTGCTTATATAACTTCATGGCGGCATGACATAATGCTCCCAAATCCTTGAATGGGACAATCTCGAGCGGCCGCCGGATGGAAGCATTAAGCCCACTCATGAACTTGGTGCGGAGGGCGGAGGGGGAGGCCGAGATGCCGGCCTTAATGTGCATGTCCTCAAGTTTAGCCAAGTAAGCCACCGGAGTGAGGTTGCCTTGCTTGAACTCGGCAATTTGCAACCGCATATCATTCTTAAAGTCCTCGGGTACGTACTTCTTGGTCATGCAATAGAGCAATTGCTCAAACGTCTCAATTGGTGCCCATCCTCGCCTCTCTCGGGTGAACTCATACCGGTTCCACCAAGACTTCGCATCTCCTTCAAAGTATAGAGTTGCCGCCTCGATTTTCTCGGATTCCTCCTCATAATGACAATGTTTTAATGCTCGTTTCATATCCTGCGCCCAATCAAGAAAAACACACGGATCATATTCACCATGAAAGGTAGGGAACTTAACCTTACCTTCCCTACGAGCTCGGTAGGGGTCCGGGCGGGGCGGTGGAATGTAGGCATCATCGGCACGGGCTCGCCGGTGGCCGCCATGATGACGTTGGCGCCCATGAACGGGTGGGGCCGGCCTAGGTGGATTTGGGGGAGGCAACCATTCTTCACCCCGGTCTTGGTTCTCATAGGGGTCTATGACGGGTGGGTGCCACGGGCGGTTATGTGCTACCCGTTCTAAATCGGATTCATCACCGGAGAACTCATTGAAGTTGTGTTGCTCATCGTATTCATCAAAGTCAAGGGTCCTCGGTTGCCGGATTGACCGTTGGTGACGGTGTTCGGACCGATCATGTTCACGACCATGATTGGTGGTTGAGTTGGGACGGTACCGGGGCTCTTCCCGGGTTTGTCGGTCGGTGCGGGGCACACTAGGTGGAGGTGGAGAAGGAACATACCGTTGATGTTGATGCTCATAATATTGGTGCCGATGTTCCGTATCGACTATGGGCAAGTTATCTTGACGCGGGTCGGGGAATTCCTCCTCTTCTTCATGAGACTCATTTCCGTCAAGAGGTAAAGGATGGGTGCGTTCAATGACAGACGCAAGCCGGGTAACGTTTGATGAGCCGGCTCCCAAAAGTCCCTTGCCTTTCCGTTGTGCATCGGAAGTGGAAGCATTGACCACGTTCTCATTCGGATAAGTTGGGGTGGGACGGCGAGCATTCTGAAGGGACTTAAGAGCTTCTAGCTCTTTTTTCAAGGCAATGTTTTCTCGGGTCAAGGCATCAAACTTTTGTTGTGCCTTCAAGGCTTCCAATTCTCGCCTTATGGAGTCATTTTCGAGGGACAACAAAGCAGTTTCTTGAGCCAAGGGTTCACTGAACTCTTGCGGACCAGAATCCTGAGAAGTTTCCATTTCAACGTTAGTCATTGCTCCAAATCAGCACACAAGTTCAAGCAATCAAGTGAGCAAGGTGACAAGTTAGGTCAACTTTACCCAAGTTCAAGTGCGTTATCGGGTTCTACTTTGGGAAAGGCCGTTTGGCGGTTAGGCAAGGAAGGCAAATCCAACAAAATTGAACCAATTACACACAAAAAACAAGTGATATTTTGCAAACGTATGTGAGAAAATGGAGGGATAGAAGATGGACGGATTGTTCACTCGGCAAGCTTTGCTTGCTTTCGGTCTTTGACCGTTTTGTAAAATCCGATTTTTCGGATAGACCGGTTTGCCGGACGTCTTTTCACTTTGTGTGTTTCGTTTCTTTGAAACGTTTTGAGCAACACTTTCTTTTGTTTTGTTTTTTTTTTTTTGAACACAAATCCGTATTGATGAAGAGTTGTTTTGCTTTTCTTGGAATATCAAATGCGAGATATCCGAACTTTTCGTTAACAAAAATATCCCAAGAGATTTGGTGAAATTAATTAACAAAATTGTCGGATTAGGTCGGTTTAAGAAAAAGACGGGTTTGATAAATGGTTTGAAGGTAAACCAAATATCTCCTATTTTTGTTCTTTTTGTTTTGATTTAAACACGGAAAAAAAAAATTCAGGAAAAATGGATGAACATGATGAAGAACATGATGAACAACATGAAGATCATGAAGAACAAATGAAGAACATCATGAGCAAACGAAGAACATCATGAACAAACAAAGGCTAAATAGGTTTAAGATAATAACGCACAAAAACAAGAGTAAAGAGAACTTAGCTTTGATCCCTTCCTCTGATACCAATTTGATGCGTCCTTGGAGGTAACCAAGGATAACTCCGGATCTAGATCAAGCAAAACTCCAACTACTCCTTGATTCTTTGTGCAACGTTGTATCGTTTCGGATCCAAAGGGGCGGAAGCGATGAAGAAACTAGGGTTACTTCGATCTAGAGAGATCGAAGGAACCTTTTTGTGTGGAGCGAAGGTTGATTCTTAAAAAGAATCCTCGAATATGGATTTCTTGAATCAAAGACGAGATCCAAGGAAGAAGTTTGAGGGTTAGAAGAGAGGTTTTGATGCCCAAGCTAAGTGGAGGAAATTCTTCTCAAAACTTAGTAATATTGAACATGGAAAATAAGTGAGGCAAGATATCTCTTATATAGAGAAACTTGCCTACCTATGGGCCAACGGGCCAAACAACAATACATGAAGAAAAAGCCCAAAAGGGAAAAACCTAAAAGGATAAAAGCAAACCCTAAACGGATAAGGTCAAAAAGGGAATATTCCTATACGGAATATCCCTTTATTACATAAAAAGGAAAACATGAAAATATAGTCCGAAAATAAGCTAGCTTCATGCCATGGAGTCGGAAAGACGGGACATGCCGCTAACGGAACCGGTAGCCTATGCCATGGTGGTGTAGAGACAAGGCATGCCGGTAATGGGACCAAGTGAAGAAGTAATGCGGGTGATGATGGAGCCGGTGGCTCGAGCAATGGCCTTAGCTCGGGATCGGGTGATCGGTCCATCTGAGCGAACTCTAAGAGCCTCGTCCTCTTCGTCTAGGGTCAACGCAAAAGGGGCATCCGCGCATCAATAAGGATACAAATCAATTTCATTAGCCAAAGATGAGTTTAAAATGCGTATATACCTAGCCATTGTAGACTCCTCATCTTCAACCACATTAGCTTTCACCATTGCCATTTGCATAGAGGTGTAGACCTCTTCGGCACTCATGGCTCCTTGTCTAAGGTTCTCCAACCTTTGCCTCAGCTCCCTAGCATAATGTTGAGGTACAAAACGAGCTCTCATTAAGGCCTTCATTTGTTCCCATGTAGTGATGGCTGGATCCAAGGTTCTTCTCCTTTCGTTGACAAGATGATCCCACCATACTAGTGCATATCCTTGGAACTCCAATGATGCAAGCTGGACCTTCCTTTGCTCTCCAAAGTGATGGCATGACCAAATTTGCTCCAATTTAGTCTCCCAATCCATGTAAGCATCCGGGTCACACTTGCCTTCAAAACTAGGAATCTTGACCTTCGCTTTCCCTATTCCATCTAGCTCTTGATAAGGCCTAAATGGCTCATATTCTCGTCCTCTCCTTGGCTGTGGGTGACGCCTAGGGAACTCTCTCCACATGCCTTCTTCCTCAACATCCTCTTGTGGCTCCTGAAAATCATCCACAAAACCTTGCACATTAGGTGTTCTAGGAAGAGGGTTAGCATGTCTCATACCTTACCCTTGAGGAGTTCTTTGAGGTGATTCATGGGCTGTTTCTCTAGGGGCATCTCTAGACGTGCCTCCTAGCTCGAAAGTGGACCTCGGCTTTGGCGTGGCTATGGGTGTTGGCCGAGACTCCAACGTGCCAATCCGGTCGGTCAATCTTGTCACCGAATCCATTATTTGCTTCAACATAGCAAATGTCTCCGGGTACATTGGCTCACTGCTTTGGGACTTGCTTGGAGTATTAGACCTAGACATGATAAAAAAAAACACACAAAACAAGCAAACTAGTTGAATTAGATAAAACAGAAAATTCTCACAAGTGTTTACTCTCACTCTCACACTCAAGTTGTGTTGATCACAAGCTATTTGATGCAATTGACTTGGATGGATTAAAACTCCTTCTAAGATCAATGCCTTAGCTCAACTAGCACACTCCTTGACTTGAAAAAGGGTGATACACGGCTGCTTAAAGGTTCACAACAGAAAACGTCAAGTTAGACACTAAGAAGCTGAAATAAGACTCAAGACTCAACTAGTATGGCTTGCAAGCAATGTTAACTAGCTAAATCACACAAAATACTCAAAAAAAGACACAAGACTCAAAGATAGATGCAAAAGGCTGATATGGACTCGAAAATATGGTAAACTCAAGATATGATAGAATTAGAGTAAAACAAGGAAGATAGACACACAAGATACTAAGAAGAGAGCTTCACTTACCTTGTCCTTATGCAATGGAGAGAGATATGACCGGCTGTGGTGTTTAAAGTTGGCTTTTGGGTAATGGTGATGGATAAGAAATAAGGTAGGTAACTCTTGTTTGTAGTCTCAATGATCCTTTCACAATCAGTAGGCCATTCCTGGATTTCCTTGATCTTCTCTCCATCCACCTCTAGACCTCTTGTGCTCACTACAAAACCAAGAAAAACAATTTGATTAGTACTAAACTCACATTTCTTCAAATTAGCATACAAATATTCAATTCTAAGAGTTGCAAGTACTTCCCTCAAATGTTCCTCATGCTCTTCAAGTGACTTACTATAGATGAGGATGTCATCAAAGTAAACCACAACAAACCTACCAATGTAGTGTCTCAACATGTGATTCATCAATCTCATAAATGTGCTAGGAGCATTGGTTAAACCAAATGGCATCACTAGCCACTCATAAAGACCAAACTTGGTCTTGAATGCCGTTTTCCATTCATCTCCCTCCCTCATTCTGATTTGGTGATAACCACTCCTAAGATCTATCTTAGAGAACAATGTGGCTCCATTCAACTCATCTAACATGTCATTTAAATATGGGATAGGATGGTCGTACTTAATGGTGATGTTGTTGATGGCTCTACAATCAACACACATCTTCCATGTATTGTCCTTCTTAGGCACTAAGAGGACGGGAACGGCACTAGGACTCAAGCTCTCCCTTACATAACCCTTATCTAGGAGTTCTTGGACTTGGTTTTGGATCTCTTGGCTCTCCTTAGGGTTCTACCTATAGGCTGGACGGTTTGGGAGTGTAGCACCGGGAATAAGATCTATTTGGTGCTCAATACCGATAAAAGGTGGAAGGCCAGCCGGAATCTCGTCAGGAAACACATCACTAAACTCATCTAGGATAGCTAGGATGGGCTTAGGTAGGGTGGCCTTGGCTTCATCACTCAAAGTCACAAAGCTCTTGCACAAGCTCACAAGAATGGCATCTAAAGGGCTGTAATCTAGGATGTACTCCTCCTTGGATGCTAGAAGGACACTACAAGGTGTGGCTAGTAGGGTGATACTAATCTTGGCCGTGGGTTCTGTTTTAGACCGTGAGCTATCCCCTCTCTTTTTCACCTCATTTTGCTCCACACTCAACTCCTTCTTCTCATAAAATTCAGCAATCTGCAATGGTGTCATAGGCTTAAGAGTTAGTGTTTGACCATTAAATTCAAAGGTATGCCTATTAGTAAAACCATCATGCTTAACTCTCCTATCAAACTGCCATGGACGTCCCAAAAGAATATGACAAGCTTGCATGGGAACTACATCACAAGTAATGGTGTCCTCATAGCTACCTAAAGTGATAGTAACTCTAGCTTGCCTATTTACTTTTAATTCTCCACAATCATTCATCCAATGCAATTTGTAAGGCCTAGGGTGATAAATTGTGGTAATTTGCAACTTATTAATCAAATCAGTGCTAGCTATATTGCAACAACTACTTCCATCTATGATCATATTACGCACCTTCCCTTTAATTAGGCATCTAGTATGAAAAAGGTACTCTCTTTGATTATCCTCACACGGAGCTAGCTTAGCATGCAAAGTTCTTCTAGCTATTAATGATTCTCCATGCTCATATTCAAGGCCCTCATCACTGTTTCGGATTTCGGGTTTCGGGTTCGGGTTTCGGGTTTCGGGTTCGGGTTTCGGGTTTCAGGTTTTTGGGTTCGGGTTTTCGGGTTTCGGGTTTCGGTTTTTGGGTTTCGGGTTCGGGTTTCGGATTTCGGGTTTCGGGTTGTTATCATCATTTTCATGCTCATCCTCACTCTCATATTGTCCAAATTGATTTAAAACACACAATATCTCTAGAACGAAGAGTAGAGTTAGAGGTACTCCCTTGAGGACCACTTGAAGGCTCATTCAAGGGTCTAGAGGATGAATGAGGCCTTGAGCTCCTTCTTTGTGCTTCTTGGTCCATGGTTGATGCTTTTCGGTCCTCCTTGGTGGATGTAGGCTCACGGCTGTAGGATCCTTGGGGCCGGCTGTTTTGTGCTTTCCATGAGCTTGTAGCTCCAAAGCTTTTCTTGGCACCTTGGTTCCTAGCCTTAGTCTTCTTCTCTACTTTGATTGCCAAATGCAGCAGCTCTACCATGGTACTATAAGTGATGCGTCCTTGGAGGTAACCAAGGATAACTCCGGATCTAGATCAAGCAAAACTCCAACTACTCCTTGATTCTTTGTGCAACGTTGTATCGTTTCGGATCCAAAGGGGCGGAAGCGATGAAGAAACTAGGGTTACTTCGATCTAGAGAGATCGAAGGAACCTTTTTGTGTGGAGCGAAGGTTGATTCTTAAAAAGAATCCTCGAATATGGATTTCTTGAATCAAAGACGAGATCCAAGGAAGAAGTTTGAGGGTTAGAAGAGAGGTTTTGATGCCCAAGCTAAGTGGAGGAAATTCTTCTCAAAACTTAGTAATATTGAACATGGAAAATAAGTGAGGCAAGATATCTCTTATATAGAGAAACTTGCCTACCTATGGGCCAACGGGCCAAACAACAATACATGAAGAAAAAGCCCAAAAGGGAAAAACCTAAAAGGATAAAAGCAAACCCTAAACGGATAAGGTCAAAAAGGGAATATTCCTATACGGAATATCCCTTTATTACATAAAAAGGAAAACATGAAAATATAGTCCGAAAATAAGCTAGCTTCATGCCATGGAGTCGGAAAGACGGGACATGCCGCTAACGGAACCGGTAGCCTATGCCATGGTGGTGTAGAGACAAGGCATGCCGGTAATGGGACCAAGTGAAGAAGTAATGCGGGTGATGATGGAGCCGGTGGCTCGAGCAATGGCCTTAGCTCGGGATCGGGTGATCGGTCCATCTGAGCGAACTCTAAGAGCCTCGTCCTCTTCGTCTAGGGTCAACACAAAAGGGGCATCCAAGGGCGCATCACTGTCCATGATCGTAAGATCCGTATGAATAATCTCGGAGATCAGGAAAATAATCTACATAAGTTCGTAAGTCCTGATGCAGGGAAGGAGGGACAGAAGGATCACCAATATACTACCTAAATCGTGTAGCATAATCGTAAGGGTCCAACTGGCCGTCAAATGTCGAAGGTGGAGGTGGATGCATCTGCTGAGCACCTGGGCGTATAAACCGGTGCGATCGGTTTGTATACCACGCCATATAATCGTCGGTGGCGGTATATTCAAGGCCGTAACGTGCAGCCATCTCCTCAACCGTGACGTGATGGTGCTCCCATCTATCCCACGCCCAACGACCTCGAGGATAGCCAACTCTGTAGCTCCTGGGATCCTCGACCCTAATAGCATAATCAGGCTGTATGAGCGGAGGCGGAATTGTCTGAATGTATCCAAAAGCCCTCATGTTCCTGTATGGATCGTAGGGCTGTGATACGTCCATAAAAGTCAACAACCCGTGGAACAACGAACACTGTAACTCTCTATCAGTGAAGTCCAACTGGCCGTATGGCTGCCAGTTCACCTGTTTAACAAACAAACAAACAACATTGTTAGAAAATAAAACGTTAGTTGACAAAAAGATTACAAGTATGCACATGTAGTGGACTTGCCTGATCAACACTCATCTCATCAAGCATCCGTATGTAGTCACGGGTGTCCCTCCTAACAGACCTGATGTCGAATCTCGCTGCCCAAGGCATCCCATGCTCCCACCCCTCCACAATCTCCGGTGCAAAGCATGGAAAATATAGGTATATCCATGCCTTTAATAAAAAAGAAATAAAAATTAGACAAACAATACAAATTAAGTTACGAGAATAATAATATGAGTATAGAGGATATATTTTACCTGCAGCAGCGTCAGACAACCGCACATCTGGCGACAGTCGACCCGAGTGGCCTCGCCCATACGCCTATACAGGTAGGCGAGTGTCGCCGTACCCCAGGATGTACTCATCACCCGATCAAGATCCTCCACCAATATCAGTAAATCAGGAGAAATCTTGTGCTGAGATTTGTCGGTGAACAGCGTCAATCCCAGCAGGTACAACAACCACCCAGACGCTGCAGTCGTCGGATACAAATGTGCATATCCGTCACACTAATCCAGTAAAAAAGCATGTGACAACCCTCGACGACGTACATCTCCGGCAGTCATCTGCTCATCAGTAAACGCAAAAAACTCCTGCACACGGATGGCAGCATCAGGTCTGGCGATCACCTGAGTAACCGCCGTCCCGAATATGGGTATGCCTAGGATGAGATGGACATCATGGAGAGCAATGGTCATCTCACCCCAAGGCATGTGCAGCTGGTTCACCTCGGGCTGCCATCTCTCGATAAAAGCGTCCAGTAGACGCACATTTAAATGCCTGTACATAAGACCCTGCAGATGGGTCAGTCCACTGCCGTGCGCTAAACCCGACCAAACCTCCTCATCCAGTGGCCAGGCGTCCAGCTGACTGGCTCTGGTATGGTAGTGAAGCGTATCACGATCCTACATAGAAAAAGAAATTTAATATATAACTAAAAATATTATAACATTAAAGATGCATTCATTAAACATATTTATTGCGTACTCACCATGCCATGCCAGACGTGGAGAGCGGTGTGAGCCTGGAAACTCCTAAGTATCTCTGGGACACGAGGTCCCCCTCCACAAGGACCTCGAAGATCGGGCTGAAAGGCCTGCCTAGTAGGAGGTACTGGTCTAGGACGATCTCCCAGAGCACGAGGAAGTACCTCCTCAAGTACCTCCTCCACAGGAGCTGGCGAAGGTGGCCTCCTCGCTCGGCGTCTCCTCTCAGCAGGCTGCTGCTGTGAAGAAGAAGGAGCATACTCCTGCTCCCGCTGGGAAGAAGAAGGAGCATCCTGCTGCTCCTGTTGCTCCTGCTGCTCCTACCGGGAAGAAGAAGGAGCAAACTGCTGCTCCTGCTGGTAAGGAGCATACATGTCCTCGATCTGAGAATAAAAAAACCAAACTTACTTACAAACATAACAATTACAAAGGAATCAAAGTTTCAAGATCAATGTTACATTTTTAAACATGACGTTGAACTTCAAACATAAATACGATCAAATCAAAATGACGTTATTGAAAACATTTAAACTTTCTGTTAACAAAAGCAATCAAATTAAAATTTTGTTATTCAAAGGATTACAAATTTCTTTCAAACAAACCAAATTTTATAACTTTAATCCACAAAATAGACTAAGTAAATTGATTTCACTTGTCCGTGACGGACAAATGAAATCAATTTACTAAGTCATGCCCATTTGTCCGTTAATTGACATGCGCCAAATGGCCTGGACGTATCTTTATTGGTTCACATGTCACTCTAATTAATAAAGTTAAAACTAAATCAAATTACTGGATCAATTAAATTATACACTTTTCTTTTTTCTTTCACCTTCCTTTTTCTTATTGGCTTGTAATGCACAAGATTCCCGCCCAAGAAGATGACTTTTTCCCGTCGAATACTACTGAAACAAACCCAACATAAATTTAAATAAAGCAAATTGCTAGTTCATCTTACTGGAATGAACCCAACATTCAAATGAATACAACAACTTCCTCAACATTACTTTCGACAAATTGCTAGTTCATCTTAGTGGAATGAACCCAACATTCAAATGAATACTGATAGCATGAATTATAGTCTATATTTTAGGGTTTGTTTGGACGTTTTATCTTCAATAATCTGCATGTTTGTATGTATATTATATGATTATATTACCATTTCATCTACCTTTGCGGGAGGTCTACACCTAGTTTCGTTGTAATTGTAGGTAAAATGACACGTTTTGCATAAAAAAGGATCAAAAGGAGCTATGGAGTCATTGGAGCTACATTCAGGAACATAAGGAACCATCCAGGAAGCATAACCATGGATTAAAGATTCGCTTTGGACCAGATTTGAGAGATTTCACATTCAGTTGTGACTCACCTCGGTTGACCACAGATTCACCTCGACCGAGGTGATCCAGAGAAGTCGACTCGACCGAGGCGAACACTTGGGACGCGGCGAGAATATTTTATTCTTGGCTGAGATCTTTTATCTTTGGAAAGAGATCTTATATTTTTGGGCTTGGCTCCTAGAAGGAAGAAGATATGCTAGATCATATATTTTACCTATTTTTATGGGAAGAGATCTTTCTAAGATATCTTATCTTTGGAGAGTAATTTTCCTATAAAAAAGGGTTGGATTTTCCACAAATCCGATCGTGCTTAGACATCCGCATATAGTTGGAAACCCCGCATACAGCTGGAGATCCGCTATCACCTTGCATACATCTTATACACCGCTGCAACCATACTCCAGTTGGGAGATTTGAAGAACCTTTTTGAAGGTTGAAGAAGAAAGATTGTAACTTTTATAGCTTTTGAAGGGTTTTTGTAAGATCATCTTAGATTCCCTTCCTTATTGTCTTTCTTGTTGGATTTCTATCCAAGGAACGCTTTTGTTGTGATCTTTGATTCAGTTATTGAAGTCTTTTCATTAAATTCTTCTTGTTCAAATATTCACCTTCTTCCCATATATTTGATTAATACTTTCATGATGATGAGTGGCTAATTTCTTTGTGTGATTCTAGGGTGATTGGCTGAAGGTTGTGGGAAAAACAATGATAGAATAATCTTAGATTCCAGTAGGATCCTGAAAGTTCAAGTCTTTAACCTTAACCCTAAAGCATCTCGCTCAGTCGATGAACATCTCGGCCGGGGTGGAATTATTCTGACCGAGGTGACTTATCTGATCCGAAACTGAGAGTTAAGTGTTAGAGTTTGCCAAATCCTATTCTTATTACACCTTTCCTGGTTCAATGCAAGCCTAGGATGAGACTTACCCGGTGATTCCTTTGTTTGTTTACCTAAGATCATAAGTGTAGGTAATAAAGGTTTGTCCTTTATTGGGGTTTGAGTGTGCTTTCATCCCATCTTTGTGAGTTAGCCTGAGACTTACCCGGTAAAGGTTGATTCTATTCCCTTAGATGGTGTGTTAGTTTGAGATTATAGTTCTTTACCTTGATTCCTTGAGACTTACCCGGTAATAGGAGTTACGGTTTAGGATTAGTGAGTAGTGAAACTTACCCGGTAATCTATTCCATTTTAGTAACACCTTCTCTATGCAAAAACCTCAGCTTTGTCCGCTTATCTTTAGATCTTGAGTTGGAACCACAACTAGATGCTTTAATCCCTAGAATTGCATATTTCCTTTATTGACTTTTATCATCTTTGATTGTTTTAATTGCTTGTGGTTAGTGATTACTTAAGCATACCGTAATTGGACTTTGTTTCACTAAATCCCTGTGATCGACCCCTGGAATTCCTTGCTTTTTACTACGATTGACCCATACACTGCGGGTTCGCATCCTTGTTTTAAGCTTACATATAGGGTTATAAATTTAAAGCTTGCACACACCGTTTGGAGCGAACAAATACAACAACTTCCTCAATATTACTTTCCTCCGTCGATTCGATCACCTCAGTACAAACCATGAATTGAAAAAAAAAAGAGAAACGCTTGCAAGAGACACTTGGCCTGATGGCATATTTGTTATCATATTTGTGGTGTTTGCGGCTGCATTAGCCATTTTCTCTGTTGTTGAATGTTGACTCTTGCTAATGCATTAATACTCATCACTCTAACCCAAATCAATTTCTAGATTGCTTTAAAAAGGCGTGTGCTTTAGCCACACAGTTTGAATCTCGTTCTTTGGGATTTTACAAGTCGAAATATGTCTCATATCCTCACCCACGAATTCTTCTATCAAATTTTCTTTTCTTTTCTGGAAGTTTATTATTATTGTTTGATCAGTTTGGTTGTTTGGTTTCTGATGGAAACAAATCGCTTTATGGCGAGGATAAACTTTTACAAGTGTAATTTTACTAGTTTGAAGTTTTTGCAATTTTGTCACTTCGAACCTCAATTCCATGTCACCTCTAAGCTTTTGCAATTTTAAATCTATCGACTTTTTTTTTTCTGCCCCTGCATTTTTGTTTCTCTCGTAAAACAAAAATTTAACTAATTAGTATCTGACGGGAAAGGGTCATCTTCTCCGGCGAAAATCTTGTTTGCAAGGCAATAAAAAATGGAAGGTAAAAGAAAAAGGAAAGTGTATAATTTAATTGATCCAGTAATTTAATATAGTTTTAACTTTATTAATTAGTGTGACATGTGGACCAATAAAAATAATGCAATAGAGAAGGCAATACTGAAGTGTCATAAAAGATCCGGACTGCCATTTTTATTTGATTTTCTTGATATATGCTTGTTTTAAGTAGGGGTGAGGTCCAAAATCGAAAAATGTACCATTGCAAATTGAACCGAAGTTAAATTCGATTTTTCTAAAAATTTTTGACCGAAAATCGAACCTATAAAAGTAGGTTTGCTTTCGATTTGGACCTATAACCGAAAACTTGAAAACTAGAACCTAAAACTGAACTTATTAGGGCAGTTTCGGTTTGGTTTAGGTTTTGGACCTAAACGGGCCAAAAAATAAACTCACAAATCTCGATAAATTAACAAATATGAAATATTCAAATCTCGATAAAATAACAAATATGAAAACCTATAAAACTTGAAATTCATTTCACTCTTCAAAGCCTCTTTTTTTATTTTCTTAAATTAAATTTTGATTTCGATTAGACCGTCGATCTTACAGTTTTTACCTGAAACCGAACCAAAACCGATATTTTAAAAAACAAGGACCTAAGACCAAACCTAAATTATCGGTTCAAGTTTTGTTTGGACCAAAATTACTTTGTTCGGTTCGGTTCAGGTAAACCGAACCTCACTTGCTCAGCCTTAATTTTGAGTACACCGCATTCTAGGGCATCGATTCCATGATATTTTTTTTACCACATTTAGTCCCGTATGCTTATAATTCGGGTACGGAAAAGGAATAGAAATGTTTTTTTCTTATACTGTACGGTAAGTAATTAGATTAGATCATCTTCTCACTACAAAAAATAATTCAATTTGCCACGCATGTTGGCGATGGCAAGGCTTTGCTGTCGCCGTTGGTCTTTATTTGGCGACGGAAAAGCGACGGCAACATGGCAAAAATAACAATTATTGGCGTCGGTGGTATAGAACCATCGCTAATAGTCATGTAATTGGCGTCGACGAATCTTTACCGTGGCTAATAAAAGGGACCATTGACGACAATATGTCGCTGACGCCTACAACCAAATTATTTGGCACCTCTACCTGTTCATATCCGGGCTCGGGCCGGACATTAGCTTAAAAAAAGCCCGTTTAGCCGGACCCGGGCTATGCCCGGATGACGAGCCTGTTGGGGATGCCGTACCCGTCCGGCCGGGCCGGGTACCCGTTTATTTTTTAAACAAAAAAATTTGTTCAGATTGTAATGCCAATCTACAATGTCACCGCAATGCCAATCCAATATGTTGTCTGCACCTGCATTTCAATTAAAGACTCAAACGGAAGCGCTGTTGAAGACGGAGGAAGAGGAAGACAGGAAGAGGGAGCTTACCGATTTGTGTTAGGGTTTGTAGGACATAAATTAACGCTGTTCAAGTTCATAGATATTAGATTTGCGTTTGGGTTTGTAGGACATAAATTGATGGAGGAAGAGGAAGACAAGAAGAGGGAGATTACCGAAAAGACAGATCCAAATGGAGGCTTTGTTCATACCCGCCCATTTTTGCGGGCGGGCGGTCCGGGCCGAGCGGGCTACTTGGATCTGAACAGGTCTATTGGCACCATATGAAAATATTACGGTAAAAAATATATATAAAATAAATTTTCGTAAAAATATTTAAAATTCAAAGTTCCCACTAGGTAAAATATGATAAAATCGTTATAACCCTTTAAATATAATTTGATCCGGTCCGACTCACACCCTATTAAATTGTTTAGAACCGTTTTAAAAATAAAAAAAAGTAAAAAGAAAATAAGAGGTTGAGAGAGTAATGTTTTAGAATTTAGGGCTAATTTGTATCTGCATTCTCTCGTTCTCCCAACAAGCAAAGTAGCACGACGACGACAAACGACTCAGTATCACGGACGCGACTTGGACTTCTTTTTCTTCTTCTAAGTTGAGACTTTGGACTTTGTTTCTTCCATAGTTTACTATGAGATTTCTGGAAAATCACGGACAATCGAGATGATGAAAAAAGCTTTACCTCCAACCTTGCTCCTGGATGCTTCCCAAGCTCTTTTCCAATAGAAATCGACCCCTTTCAATAACTAAACGGAACTGTTTTGGCTTTTCACTAGTACAAAACCCCCCCCCATAGACCTCGCTTATGTTGGAGCGGTTTATAAAAACCGTGATAAAAGTCATTTTCGGACCACGGTTATGTATAAAACCGCGGTTAATTATTTTTATTTTTATTTTTTAAAATTCGGACCCCGGTTATATTAAATAACTGGGATATAATATTGATTTTTTTGGCTTAGAACACGGTTGTTTTTATGAACCGGGTCAACAATATTCTCGGACCTTGGTTTTCTGATAAACCGTGGTATAAGAAAAAGCCCTAGCGTTCCTCAGCCCCGCTTATTCAATCGATCAATCGAATTACTCTCTCATCAGGTACCCTAGCGTTCCCCAGCTTCGCCCCATGCCGGCCTTCCTCAGCCTCGCTCCATGCCGGCCTTACTCAGCCTCGCTCCATGCCGGCCTTACTCAGCCCCGCGTTCCTCAACCTCGCTCTAGGACGGCGTTCTTCAGCCTCGCTCCAGGCCGGCGTTCTCCAACCTCGTTCCCAACCGGCGTCCTTAAACCTCGCTCCAGGATGGCGTCCAAGTCAATCTGCTCTCACTCAGTCTCATCAGCAGCTTGGACAACATTTCTTCTTCTCTTCTTCAGTTTTCATTCTTCCAGCAAGGAAGCAACTCAACAACACTACAGGTAAGATCTTTAACTTCGAAATTGATGACTATATTTTTGTCTGTTGAATGCTTGAGTGAGTAATCGATCAAATTTTTTTGTCTTCTGGTTGTTTTTTTTAACATGAATTTTAAGCTTGACTATGTCTGTGTCTGCTGAATACTTGAGCATTACTTTCATCGCTGGAACAAATTTAGGTGTTGCTATGAGTTTAGTCCAAGCACTACAAGTGTTGCTTGCAGTTGTTCCTCATGTTTCTCTAAATCAGATTGATAGTAGATATGTTGATATGTTAGACATTACACAAGTTTTTCTTCCAGTTTAAATTAATTGGTCTTACTTTTCCCTTTAAATCAGATATTAATAGATCATAGCTTAGACATCACTCATACTTTGTTATAACTTATGGGCATTGTACAATAAATTATATGCTTGCATTTGATTGGTGTTTTCCGATGATCTTAGATTCACTCGTACTAGCATATTTGAATTAGGGATGTGAGATCATAAAGTGGTATTTACCCTTTCTAGTTTGAAACAGACTAGAAAATACATGTTAAGAAAAAATTTGTTATTATAAATCAAATTTTATCCAGCATAAAGATCATAAAGTGGTATTTTGGTGCTTGCAAGAGTGTGGGGAGCTTGCACACTTTCTTCTTATGATTGTTTTTCTCTGTATGTCATTACATCTAGTAATATTGATGCAGATAAATGTGGAGGTTAACTTAGATGCAACTCAGATTCCTCAAATGAAAGGATTTGTCAGTCATTTAACACAAACTATGCATTCTTCGAAGGCCGGTTCTATAGTCATATGGTGAGTGTCATGGGATTGTGGTTGGTGGGTGATTTATAATATGCGCGCTGATATGCTATTACTTTTCATGTATACAGATCTCGTGACTTCAATTTTGATGGCCAACTTCATTTTCTATGATAATCCAATTACTTTCCATATGCTCTAGTTATTCAATTGAGAAATCAGAGGCAAGAAATGCTGAGACCTCTGCTGAAACAAATTCCACATCATCAGCAGATCCACCTGAGGTGAGTACTTGAGCATGAAGAAGCATTTGCTTCCATATACAATCATTCATTTCAAAACACAATTCATAACTTCGTCAACAACCATTTTCAGGTTTAGACAACCATTTTTGTTTCACTAGTTGTGGTTCAACAAGGATTATAATCAGATATCATGGTGGATCCAAGCTTGGAAGAGGATGTAATGTTGGGAAATCTCATTAAGTGAGGGTGGATAATGCGTATATACATACATGTACATGTGGTTGCTATTCGAAGCTACCTTTTCCTCCTGATGGGTGTCAAAAATGTTAATATAATTGTAATCGTTTACCAAGATTATTCATAATTAATGAAAATGATTGTTATATTGGGACTACAATTATGAAAGTGTCACAGTTGATGGCGATCTCAATTAGCAGGTATTTCCTTCTTGTCTCCCATTATGTTTACACTGCTATTTTTTTTCCTCTGCAACTTTCTCAAGCATTTGGATTTGGTTGGTGTAACAGGAAGACAATCCAAGGCTTTCAGCTTTAGTTGTTGGTCAAAGGAAGTTTGATGTCTATATGAGAATAGATGTCTTTGGCCGGAACACTTTTGGTGAAGGTCAATGGGATGTATGTACCATCTATCTATCTATCAATTAGTTCTCTATTCCAGTTATATATATATATATATATATATATATATATATATATATATATATATATATATATATATATATATATATATATATATATATATATATATATATATATATATATATATATATTTTCAGGGTTTGGTAATAGTACGTAAAATTACCTGCTTGTTTTATACTGAGTGCCACTTCTCCAAATGTTTAATGTTTTCTTTTTCACTTTTTATATGAATTCATCACGGCCTTTTCATGTGTTTGTATGTAAACTCACTTTAGATGTAAGAAACAAGCTAATTATACTTATTCGGTAATCCATTTACAAGAGTTTATCAATTTTACTCTACATTATATTGTTGACCTGAATATTCCTATTAAGAGGTATGCTGGATAAAAGTAGTTTCTGGTGTTCATATAAAACTGGAGAGCAATTATCCTTTCTTGGCTTATAATCTTTATGCAGGATGCTGAATGTTTCTCTTGTTGGAAGAAACTGTAGCTAGGAAGAAAGGAATGAATTCAAAAAGTATGACAAGGTACATAACCCTGCTTTCCTTCAATTGATAGACCCTATATGTATATATATATATATATATATATATATATATATATATATATATATATATGTTGCCATCATTCTAGATTTCTGAATTATTAGTTTTACAGCTTTGATTTTTTGTGGACACTGCTTAGATTCACAATATCAGACCAAAGATGGTGACTATATAGCGTGAGAAATTTACTCACCTTAATTTGAAAATTTTCATTGTAGGGCAGATAAGCTTTGATGTAAGCATAAAATTCATATATAGAGAGATGATTTGAAAACTTGTTTTACCATGTGAACAAAGATTATAGTGTGTTGTTTTTATTAGCACACTTCCATAACATGTTTTTCCTCAAGGTTGGGACAATACATACTATTTGTGGTATCTTGAGGAATTCGATGAAATCCACATTTATGACCTAAAACTGTGAACTCTATGAAAGAGTTAAAAGTGTTGCTTGTCGGGCATGATATGTCTGAGATTCTCATTCGTATTTTAAATTGTCATCATATGAAGTGGATATGTCCTACAGCTCCCACTCGTCTAGTGCAGCTACTTGCTGGATTCACCATTCTATCTCCTCCTTGCACTTGATTATTATGATTACTTATTTGAAACAAAATAACCTTACTAACTTTAGTATACTTGTCTTTTAGGGTTCGATGTAGCATATGTATCAGAGGACACTCCTATAGATGCTGAAGGATTGGATGCTTCAGCTGCTCATATTGCAAATTTGTTGGCAGATGAATCTACTGATGGTAAACCACCAAATAAGTCAAATGAATCAATAACTTGTGCTACACTTGGAAGATTTGTTGAATTCTAGTTTGCTGATAATAATTTTTTTCTTCATTTTCTTTATCCAACAGTTAAACTTGGTATTGGAGGCTTTAGCATGGATGCTGCTGCAACTCTGTACTCAACTACTTGCTATGCTCAGGGAATGTATGGTAACCGAAATCCTTACCCAATAAACATAAGAGTAGTGTTTTCTAGTTTGAAATACACTAGAAAACAGACTATAAAACTCGTACTAGCATATTTGAATTTCGTTAGTTTCCTTGTTTTAAAATGAATAGAATTATAATTGTGAAAGAACTAAGATAGTATATTAAGATGTGTATGGAGTCAATGACTATATCTCCTTGCTTCTGATCATCTTGTTTAAGGTTTTCAAAGAAGATAGAGGAAGGTGGAGAGGGTTGATAAGATGGGAGAAGTCACCTGTAAGCCTTACACATAATGCACAAAACTTGGGTTATGCTTGAAGAAGGTGCATACTCACTTGAAGAACAGATAACGAAATCAAGGAAGAGGCTAAGCAGCAGTAGCCAAAGCTGAAAACTTAGGCTCTGCTTGCCGGAAGGTGCATACTCGCTTGAAGAACATATAACGAAATCAAGAACGTGTGGCATACTCACCTGAAGAAGAGGCTAAGCAGCAGCAGTTGAAGTGATTATTATTGTTGTATGCGTTGAACTGATAGTTATTTATAAACACCACGGTTCTTTGAGAACCGTGGTGTTTTTTTTTTAAAAAAATCTAGAACTGGGACCACGGTTATTTTGAATAACCGTGGTCCGAAATCTGTAAAATTTTTTTTAAAACAAATGGGACCACAATTATTTAAAATAACCGTGGTCCGAATCCTGTAATTTTTTTTAAAAAAATAGAACTGGGACCACGGTTATTTTAAAATAACCGTGGTCCGATTTTTTTTTTACCTCGGTGACAATTAGCGAGGTCCGAGTGAGTTTACCTCGCTCCCGTTAACCACGCTTTGAAAACCGGGGTCCCATGTACAAAAAAACCGGGGTCTACAACCCCTCTTTGTACTAGTGTTTGTTAGATTTGGGGGTTTAGGTTAGGGTTTGAGTTGGGGAAAGGAAATTTTGAGTAGAAATTGATAGATTTGGCTCGGATTTGTGGCAAGATGGAGTTAGGGACAAAAATTTGAGCAATAATTGTAAAAGATTTGGCGCTTTGGAGGTTCAAGAACGGGCTTCAAAATCTCGGTCATTTTGCAAAATCTCGGACGAGATTTTCACCTTCATCGGGACTAAGATTTGACACTTAACGTTGAAATTCTTACGGGCTTCAAAATCTCGGGCAAGATTCTTGTTTCCAGCCGAGATTTATGTCGCGGGAGCAATCGACATGACAAATCTTTCCCAATTAATTAAATTAATTAATATCTTGGGCGAGATTCCAATGGAACATGAGATTTATCTAACTTGGCCCTTCTTTTCCTTGTTGTCGGCCTTTGCTCCTCATCCTTAACAAAATCTCGAACATCTTGAAACTTTGAGTAGCTATCACCATGCCTTGCCCTCTTTCACCTAGATCCTTGCACACAAAGACACAAAAAACACACAAAAACAAAAATAAAAAAGAAAAGGGAAAAGAGTTCACTTTGAGTTGCCTCTAAAGAAGCACTTGATTTTAGGTCGCTAGCTAGACCAAAATTCCAAGGGTGGCTCATTGGAAGTGGATAGGCGATATCTACTCCACCGGGACTTCCGATGCGTAATTCTTCAATATATGGCCGTTCAGCTTGAAAGCTCTGGAATACTCACCCCATACTTCGACCGCTCCATGAGGAAAGACCTTCTTGACAATGTACGGTCCGGTCCATCTATACTTCAATTTCCTTGGAAATAGACAGGGTCTCGAGTTGAATAGAAGGACAAGGTCTCCTTCATTCAAATCCTTTGGAGTGATGTGCTTATCATGCAACCTCTTGGTTCTCTTCTTGTAAATCCGGGCATCGTCATAAGCATAAAACCGGATCTCCCCAAGTTCGCTAACGTCAAGCAACTGCTTCTCACCGGCTTCCTTCATGTCAAATTTTAGCGACTTGATGACCCAATATGCTTTGTGCTTCAATTCCATTGACTAATGACAAGACTTTTCATAAACGAGTTTGTAGAGAGTGGTCCCTATTGGAGTCTTGAAAGCCATCTTATATGCCCACAAGGCATCATCAAGATTCATGGCCCAATCTTTTTGGGTCCGTGAGACCATCTTTTCGAGAATCCCATTAATTCCTCTATTCAATATCTCCATTTGACCGCTAGTTTGAGAATGGTATGGAGTAACTACCTTGTGATTGACCCCATACTTGGACAAAAGTGACTCAAATTTCCAACGGTGAAGTGTTTTCCACCATCACTAATCACAACCCGGGGCGTGCCAAACCTTGGGAATATAACCTGGTTGAAAAACTTCATTACAACTTTGGCATCATTTGTAGGGAAAGCAATGACTTCAACCGATCCCGATATGTAATCCACCGCCAAGAGGGTGTAGAGGTTGCCATAAGAAGATGGGAACGGTCACATGAAGTCTACACCCCACACATCAAACATCTCCACTTCTTGGATGTTGCTTAAGGGCATCTCGTTCCTCCTTGAAATTTTCCCCATTCGTTTGCACGATTCACAAGATACCACGAACCTTTGCACATCTTTGAAGAGTGTTCACTCAAAAGTGTGTGCATCAAAGTTTTAAGTTTATATCTAGAACTCAAAGCAAAGTGAACCCGCAGTGTACGGATCAACTGTAGCAAGGTAAGAAATTCCAGAGTCGAACTCAGGGATTTGGTGAGAATAAAATCGAATTCAATTATCTAACAAAGTGCAAAAGCTTTTGTGATTAATAAAAGGAGAAATGATTCCAAGGATTCAAGTATCCGATTGCGGCTTTTGATTCAAGACGCTTCTAAAGGTCAAAGGACATAGTTTATATTGCCAAGGTTATGTGTTTCAAAGGTAGATATTGTACGGTGAAGTTCCGAAACCTATTTGTCTAATCCAAAGGTTCTCCCTATAAGGGTTGTTGAGGCTGCAATATAGAAAGATCTAAGGACAAGAATTACACTCAAACTAACTATCCAAAACCCCAGGATATGACTCTCCAAGGTAAAGATAGAAAGCACACTTAAAACCTTAATAAAGGATGTTGAGTCTCTCTATTACTCAAATATTGTAATCTTAATCTATTAAATGTAGAATCAATGGTGAAGTCTCTTCATACACTCAAATAGAGGTTAAAAAGGTTAAGCAAGGCTGGGATTTAGGCAAGGATTAACTTTGATTAAAGAATAAATCAATTAAAGATCGTCAGGGAAATAAATCGTGTTGTTCATAGATAAATCGGACGATTTATTCAAGAACAGGTCGATTTTCCTGTTGTCGCAAAGTTAAAATCTAAACTCTCAGGGTCCAAATGTTTGAATGAGTTCAGTCTATCATCATCTAAGCCTCAATCATCAACTATTCTTCCTAGAATCACAATGTTTTTAGCCAACTATTTTCAAAATCAAATCAAAATTAAGATTGAGTGAATAAATCAAATACCCGAATCTTGAATAAAAACTCAATAACTTTCAAATCTGTAAACCAATCTCAAAACTAATCAAAGTATCTTTCAATCAACTCAGTATTATGTTCAAAAACCACAAAGATTGCAATGGAAACAAGGAATCTCACAAATATGATCAAGATTGACTTCCCGGCAATATCGCTTCAATCCTTCTCCAAGAATCTTCAATCTCTCTCAAACGTGTAAAGATTTCCCGCTGCGAAACCCCCATTTCTGTTCCTAGGGTTCCAATCTATAGTTCCTTGCTAATGGGCCACTTGGCAAAACACTTCTCTAGCCTAAAAGTGATGGGCTTTAAGTCGTCTTTACCATTGGGCCGAAAAACAAATAAATCGTGCCAGCCGATTTTCAAGCAAAACCGTTCGATTTTTAGTGATAAAAATCGTCCGATTTATATTGTAAATGGCACGATTTTCTTCAACAGAGAATGCTCGTCTTTTGGCTTGTTTCCTTCCTCCCTTTGTGACTCTTTTACGCAACTTCTTTGCTCTTTATGATTCCTCTAAGACTCCTTTAGCTTCCCTAATGGCCTTAGATGCTCCTTACTCCACTTTTGCTTCCAAATCCACTGAATTTACCTACAATTCAGCCAAAACTCGTGTAGACCTTTATATCCGAAATATAAATGAATAAAGCCTAAAAAGGTACACAAGTTCCCTCTAAATGCAAGGTAAATCGAGGTAAACCTCTACAATATGCATGATTATAACGGTATATAATTCATGTCATCAAAATATCCCATACTTGTCCCTTGCTTGTCCCCAAGCAAGATTCAAATTTAGAATACAAGATGTCATGGATTATATATATGTGAAAACTCAAAAACTTTTCATTTGGTAGTGCTTCTTCTTATTGGATCACCCTCAAAGTGATGTTTCAAGGCATAGGAAAACAAGGCATGTATCAATGATAATAATAATATGAACTAACTCTCTTTTCTTCCTCAAAAACACAAATAAGAGACATGATAAAGATGTAGAGGCAATTAAAATCAAACAAGTCTAAGCCATGAAGTCTTAAATACATGCATAAAGGAGGGAATTCTTTTAGGCAATTATGGTGCTAATCCGGGAAAGAGGAACAACATAATACCTTCAAGAATTTTTCTTCACTACACATGCTTTGCATGTAAAAGCTTTGCTTTCTTTATACTTTACCCTTTTTTTTGAGAGTATGGACAGCGGTGCACAATAACCGAAGCCTAGGAGATGGGTGTTTCTCAATTTCGAGATGCCTCAAACCCTTGATGCACATACCATATCCCGTTAGGACTTGTCGTTCAATCGGACTTTGGCAAGACACAAACACCCGGCTATGTGAATGGTGCCGAGTTACTCATCCTCATGTTCAACGTCCCCAAACTTTTTGCTAAACTTTCACTTAACACATTTTTATTGGCCCTCCCACATCAAACATGCCTTTTTCAATCACCTATCCTAATTCCCGGATGGTAAAAGGGGTGTCACATATTTCATTGAGGAGCTAGCATGAACAAGACATGAATTAGAGAAGAGGTGAATTGCCTTGGTCATTCTTATATGATGCAAAAGAACTTATAATATAGCTTCGACTATTATTTCATTCTCTTATCAAAACATCAAAATCATATAAACCATTCAAGTGTTCAAGTAAGAAAAGTAAGCTCATTCATGCTATAATTAAAATCTCAACATAACCATGTCATCTTTTTGCCTTTTCCACAACACAATTCTCATCATAGAGGTCATTTCCATCATAAGAAGCACACAAATTTTTGAAAACTCATAATTTTTGAAAGAAAGCATGCAAATGCGAATGTCATAGTGGAAAGTAAGTAATACAAGAGTTATTACAAGCCAAATCATCAAAAGTAAAACAAAGTGCATAGAGTGCTAAAATAAAGTAAAAGAGATTGTAAGTACCCCCACCCCATACTTAACCTTCACATTGTCCCCAATGTGAAAAATCAAGCATAAGATGGAGAAAAATACTTACAATGTAAAAGGAGTGGAATCTCAATCCTCGGTCGGTGGTGGCGGAGGTAGAGGGTATGGATACATCGGCGCGCTGGGATCATAGAAGTGGCCGAACTGATGGTAGTACATGTCTCTCATCTGGCCGTCATAGGAGGAGTGTCTAGCGTCCGTCTCTTGCCGATATTCCTTGAACTGAGTGTTCAAGGTGTTGTAGTCGGTATGGAGGGCCTGATAGTCTGAGCGTAGATCATGGTAGTCGGTGCGTAGACCCTAGAAGCTAGAGACTAAGTCTCTAAAATGGCGGGGAAGTCTATGTCCTCGTCCATGGCCTCTACCGTGGCTAGGAGCAAAGGAGTGGCGGGGTGGCTGCATGTCATCCTCTGTCTCCTCGGTGCCTCGACTAGTCCGGCTAGGTCCTGCACCATGAGTATCAGTATCCATGGCATCCGTGGCGTGACCACTATAAGTGTCACTCTCAAACTCGAGCATGGCCCCCTAGTGTACTCCAGCCTCCAGATCCTCCTCATCCTCAGTGTCACCTGCATCATCATCATAATAACAAGGAGGAGCTATCTCCTCAAGCATCAATACAAAAGTCTCCTTCCAATTCCTCTTGTTCCAAATGGTGAATTCGGACTTCCACACTATCTCGGATGGCTTCTTTTGTGGATCCTTTGCCCACGGCATGGGCACATGAAGAGTTCCTCTCCCTCGAGGAATCAAGACCTGTCTCGCTATCAATATCTGTGATCCTAAGGGCTGGGCACTCTCAACTAAGGTGCAATCCGAGAAATCTAACTCTAATGCCTTTGCCACATGAGTGACAAGGCCTCCAGCACAAATATCACCCTTTGCCTTGTTGGCTATCTTTCCTAGATAGTTAGCAAGCATAGAGATGATGTCGGGAATGGTGCTGCATGTCATGCCGTATAGATAAAGAGCTCATCAGCCTTTACCTTTTGCGGAGTCTCCGTCCGTGCAAACAAGCTCTCACTAAGGATCCTATGCACTACCTTAAAGGAAAGGTTGTACATGCTAGCCTCTTTCGAATTTCCGGGTCTCCACTTATCACTAGCATACTCTCCCACTGAGATGGTTTCCCAAAAGGCACTAGCAGTAACTCCTCTCGCGAATGTGCCTGCAGAAGATTAGGGAAAACCAAACAAATCCCCAAAGTCATCAATAGTCATAGCATGGTTTTGGTTCATGAGGCGGAAAGAGACTGTCCTCTCTCTAGGATCATGCTCAAATGTGCTAAGGAATTCTAGGGTGATTTCGGTATAAGCATCTTCCCTAATCATAGCAAACTGACTCAACCCAACTCTATCTAACATCATTTCCACATCCTCTCGAACAAACAAAGAATCTAGGTCATCTAGCATAATGTATCGAGGAGGGGTGAAGGGACGATCTAAGAGACGTTCATATCTCTTCTTATGTTTTGAGAGGGGAGGGGGGAGTTTTGGTTTGGCTTGAGAGGGTGGTGGTGATGGGGGAGGGGCTTTGGAAGAAGATCCTTTCTTCTTCCCCGCATTTCGAGTGATTCTTTTCAAAGTCTCCATTTCTGCAACAAAAAATCGGGCTGTTCTTACAGAAAATCGGACGATTTATGTGGGCTGGGTCGATTTTTCTGTCGATTTCAACAATTCTCACAATTCTGTAAAGTTCTGAGCAAACAATCACCACACACAGTCTCCTATAGTTGTTTCTAAGCAAACCCCTCAATCAATCTCAGCAAACAAACAATCTCTAAGCAAGAATCAAAATCGAGCGAAAAACTTAGGTTACGAATTGAAAAACCTGAATTCCAGATGGATGAGTCGATTGCCAAACTTGTTGTTGCTAGATCCTTGTTCCTTGTCGAAAATGCTTCAGTTTAGGGTCAAGAATCGTTCAAAACGATTAAGGAATGAGGAGATGAGAGGGTGGGCGATTTTCGGTTCTTTGGGAGAAGGGAAATCGGGAATGAAGAGTTTATGGAATGAGAGAATCGAGTGGTGAAGCCTTAATATAGGCCGGAGGTTTAATGAAGAAAACCGGACGATTTTTAGGGGTGATTTATTTGTCGGGGCGATTTTCCTTCATTTTCTCAACTCAAAGAAGAAAATCGGACGATTTTTTTCAAGGGGGTCGATTTATCTCCCTGTTGCCAAAAATCGACTTTGTTCCTGAATCGAACGGTTTGCTTTGTGTAGCTTGATTTCTTTCCTTGTTTTTCTTGAAGATTGCAATTTGAACTATTTTATGCCCCCTATCTTTATTGATTTCTCAAATTGGACATAATTTCCTGCAATTATTGACACAAACAAACCAAGAGTGCATCGAGGAACAAACAAAAGCAAAAATAAAAGAAGCAAAACAACTAAACTAAGCTAAACAAAGTGATAAAAGAAGAAAAAAAAAATTTATACTATCATGGGTTGCCTCCCAAGAAGCGCTTGATTTATCGTCTTTAGCTGGACGGTGCATGTTTTGGTGTTCAATGGAGGAGGATAGGAGCTATCTCCTCAACCGGAACTTCCGGTGTGTATTTCTTCAACCGTTGGCCATTTACTTTGAAACTTCCGCTTTGTTCACCCCATAATTCAACTGCACCATGGGGGAAAATTCGTTTAATTACATAAGGTCATGTCCAACGGGATTTAAGCTTACATGGGAATAGTCGAAGCCTTGAGTTGAATAGAAGAACTTGATCTCCTTTTTTCAAATCCTTTGGAATGATGTGCTTATCATGCCAACGCTTCGTCCTTTCCTTGTAGATCTTTGTGTTCTCATACGCATTCAGCCGGATCTCGTCCAGCTCGTTGATATCCAAGAGCTCTTCTCTCCGGCTTCTTTCATGTCAAAGTTGAGCCACTTAACAACCCAATATGCTTTATGCTCTAGCTCTATAGGAATATGACAAGATTTACCATAAACAAGATTATATGGAGTCGTACCTATTGGGGTCTTAAAGGCAATCTTGTACACCCATAGTGCATCGTCAAGCTTCATTGACCAGTCCTTCCTTGTTTTAGAGACAATCTTCTCTAAAATTCCCTTAATCTCTCTATTGGATATCTCTACTTGTCCTCTAGTTTGTGGATGGTACGGTGTAGCTATCTTATGAGTCATCCCATACTTAGCCAATAGATTCTCAAATCGACGGGCTGTGAAGTGCGTTCCTCCATCACTAATGATGGTTCGGGGAGTTCCGAACCTTGGGAAGACCGTTCTTATGAAGAACTTCACCGCTACCATTGCATCATTAGTAGGAGAAGCGATTGCTTCTACCCATCTTGAGACATAGTCTACGGCTAGGAGTATTTATTGGTTTCTACAAGAGGATGGGAATGGTCCATAAAGTCTACTCCCCATACATCAAAGATCTCCACTTCTTGTATGTTGTTGAGGGACATTTCATTCCTCCTAGAAATATTACATGTCCTTTGACAAGCATCACAAGCAACAACATATTTTTGCACATCTTTGAATAAGGTAGGCCAAAAGAAACCGGAACGAAGTACCTTAGCACAAGTTTTGTGGGAACTAGCATGTCCTCCACAAGATAGAGAGTGGCAATGGCGGATGACACTTTCCACTTCGTCTTCTGAAATGCATCTTCTGTATATGCCATCGGGACCTCTTTTGAAGAGAAGAGGCTCGTTCCAATAGAAGTGCCGGACGTCCTTAAAGAACTTCTTTCTTTGAGCATATGAAAGGCCGGGGGGAATCTCCTGACAAACAAGGTAATTTACAATGTCAGCAAACCATGGATCTTTACCTTTCGAGATGTGTTGAAGACACTCTTCAATCTCATGTAATTGTTCGTCAGGGAATGAGTCGTCTATAGGGAGCTCATCCATCTCTTCGGTGAGGTGTGGAAGACGACTAAGATGGTCAGCAACTGAGTTTTTTGAGCCCTTTTTGTCACGGATCTCTAGATCGAATTCTTGTAAGAGTAAGATCCATCTTAGAAGCGTCGGCTTCGCATCCTTCTTTGTGAACAAGTAACGGATTGCTGAATTACCCGTATAGACAATCACCTTCGCACCTACAAGATAGGAACGAAATTTTTTAAAAGCATAAACTACGGCTAGAAGTTCCTTTTCCGTAGTGGCATAATTGGATTGAGCCTCGTCTAGCGTCTTGCTAGCATAGTAGATGGCGTGCGTACGACCATCTTTCTTCTGTCCGAGTACGGCTCCTATAGCAACGTCGCTTGCGTCGCACATGACCTCGAAAGGAAGATTCCAATCAGGTGGTTGGATGATTGGTGCTGAAATCAAAGCTTCTTTGATCCTTGACCGACGGTATTTCTATAGTCGTCTATACCCAATCAAAAGTAAATCCCGACTTAGCACTAAGAACAAGTATAGTGATTAAGTAAGGGTCGAACCCAAGAGAGTTAAGGTGTTTTAGATGCGATTATCGATTATAGTGACAAGTAACACAAAAGGGGGGGGGGGTTGGTTGAATTGATGCACAAAAACTTATGAAAACGATTAATGCGACAAGTAAGACAATAATGGATGAATCTACACTAAGTTGATTCTAAGCATGCAATTGCTACTTTGAAGATTAAATCCGTTAAACTTATCTTTATATTTGTGTTCCTTTTCTTTAAGTAATCACAACCCGTTATTACTTAAAGTTGCTACTAGATTAAAGACCCGAACCCGGAACCTATTAATCCTAGTTGTTTACATGCACTTTAGAACCTAAGGTGATCAATCTCAAGCAATAGTAAACATGCAATTAGACAATGGAGATCAAGGAGACACAAAGTATTACTAAATGAAAACTTATATTATAAAGAACTTACAACCAAAGTAACAATGCAGCTTCAAACCAACCCAATGTAGCAAGGGAGTTAGCGACTCATTACAAAGGTAGCAAGACAATCTAAGTGGATAATTTGTTGGCTAACAAGATGATAAGATGGATAAGACGGATGATTCTAGCAATCAACCAATGACTATTTATACTACGAAAGGCACTAAATACGAGTAAATGGCCGGCCCAAAACAACCACCTTTAATTCCATAAAGGTGGTGTAAACAGCCGGAGTAAAGCTTCAGACGTTAAGCCGCAGGGGCGCCCTTCAGTTCCGCAGGGGCGGTGAAGGCAAAAACGCTTGATCTTCTTCAAGGCCGCAGGGGCGGCTAGGCAATTCCACTGGGGCGGATCTTCAATGCTCTTCAAACGTCTGACCCTTCGACTTCCTGACGTTTTTGATGCCAAGCCGCCGGGGCGTCCCTATGTCGACGCAGGGGCGGTGACACAACCTCTCCGCCTTCCAACTCCCAGGTTGAGGCACAGACAGGGGCGCAGTGAGAGACGCAGGGGAGCTGGTCTTCATTTCTTCAAGGCAGGTCACCGCAGGGGCACCAAGGAGTGGCGTAGGGGCGGTGACACACTTCATGGTTGGCACTGGTGAAGGCGCAGGGAGCGCTCTGGTGTATGGCGTCACCCGCAAGGGCGGTGGCAGGGCTCCGCAGGGGCGGTGGGGCAACATAAGCTTTGCTTCGTGAACGATCTTCACTCCTAAGTGCTTATAACTCCTTCCTTAGCTTCTTTTAGTCTTCTTCTTCTGGACTAAGGAGTTAGTAGCATAAACCGACACAAATGCAATCAAAAGACTCTAAAAACTATCCTAAATGATAGTGATTCCATCACCTATCAATCCTGCAAAAGGCTTCTAGACAATCTTTCGAAAATTCGAAAGTTGCATCTTTCATTAAAAGATTAGTTAAGGGTTTTGAAATCTTAGAAAAATTCTTTATGAATCTCCTATAGAAGCCTGTATGTCCTAAAAAGCTTCTAATTTCTTTTACAGAGGATGGAGGAGGTAGTTTCTCAATAGTTTCTATCTTAGCCCTATCAACCTCTATTCCTCTATTTGATATTAGATGACCTAACACAATCCCTTCAGTGACCATGAAATGACACTTCTCCCAGTTTAAAACTAAGTTAGTATATTCACATCTCTTAAGAACTAATGAAAGGTTAGAAAGACAGTTATCAAAGGAAGAACCATATACCGAAAAGTCGTCCATGAATACTTCCATGATACTCTCTACATATTTTGAGAAGATTGCCATCATACACCTTTGAAAGGTGGCTGGAGCGTTGCATAGGCCGAATGACATCCTTCTATAAGCAAACGTACCCCAAGGGCACATGAAGGTCGTCTTCTCTTGATCATCCGGGTGAATGAGAATCTGAAAGAAACCGCTATATCCATCTAGATAACAAAAGTAAGAATGTTGGGCTAACCTTTCCAACATCTAATCAATAAAAGGAAGGGGAAAGTGGTCCTTCCTGGTGGCCACATTCAGCTTACGGTAGTCGATGCACATTCTCCATCCCGTAACTTTCCTTGTGGGAATAAGCTCGTTGTTTTTGTTGGCAACAACGGTAATGCCTCCTTTCTTTGGTACTACCTACACTGGAGTCACCCACTTGCTATTGGAAATAGGGAAGATGATACCTGCATCAAGTAGCTTAAGGATTTCTTTCTTCACGACCTCTTTCATGATCGGATTTAACCGTCTTTGAGGTTGACGTGAAGGCTTGTAATCCTCTTCCATTAAAATTTTATGTATACATAGAGAAGGTTTAATGCCTATCAAATCATCAATAGTATAGCCTAATGCTCTCCTATGTTGCCTTAGAACATTCATAAGCTTCTCTAATTCATCATCATTCATTTTTTCACTAACTATAACAGGAGATGTAGAGTTAGGCCCAAGAAATGCATACCTTAAGTGTGTAGGAAGGGGCTTCAATTCCAGTGAAGGAGGTGCTTTGATTGATGATTCATGACCTTCTAATGTCATGGGAGAAGCCTCTGAAGGTGGGAAAGGTGTACTATTAGAGTTGAGAACAACTATAGGCAAGTTTGTAGAAACCGGAGAAATCGTCGCTAAATCGCCCCCCTCTGAAGAAAATCGTCCGATTTTTAGGTCGAATTTTCTTCCTGTTGTTAAAAATCGACTTACCTTTTCAGAAATCGTGTGATTTATTTCGTGTAGGTCAATTTTTTTCACAGTTTCCGGGGTTAATTCTAGCTCTTCGAATCCTGCTCCTGGTTCTTCTTTTACATCTTCTAATGCTTTTACCTCATCATCACAATCGTGCTCTACTCCTTCCTTCATGATACTCATACTAAGAACCTTTTGAAGTGGATCTTTCATTAGGATCGAACTCACCACCTCTCTAGACTCTTCTTCATCAAAGATGTTAAAAACATCTTCTCTCAAGGCTGACTCTTTGATTAAAGAAGAGAGTACGAACTCCACTTTCTCTTCACCTATATTGAAGGATAGCTGTCCATTCTTGCAATCTACCATGCATCCGGAGGTTGCAAGAATGGTCTCCCAAGAATGATGGGAATTGGATAATCTGCAGGGATGTCAAGAACGACAAAATCTATAGGATTGTAAAACTTACCGAGTTTTACAGGAATGTCTTCTATTATCCAAATTGGCCTGGTGATGGAACGGTCGGCCATGTAAAGTGTCATCTTCACCGGTCAAGGATCTCCTAGACCAACTGCCTTGCATGAAGCAAGTGGTATGATGCTCACACTTGCTCCAAGGTCGCAAAGTGCATCATAAGTAACCTCTCCTAAGGTGATGGGTATGCAAATGATCCCCGATCACGCAACTTAGGTGGCATATTCTCTGTCATAGTCTTGATGAGTTCGGATGACTCCGTGCTTATCTTGACTTCTTTAATATCTTCTAATTTCCTCTTGTTAGAGAGGATTTCCTTTAGGAATTTCCCATAAGCTGGCATACCTAAAATTGCATCCATAAAAGGTATATTAATATGCAGCTTACTCATAAGTTCAATAAACTTACCGAAGTGTTTATCTAGCCGCACCCGCGCTCTAGATTGAGGAAAAGGTAGAGGTGCTTTGTAGGCGGGAGGAGGAACATAGACATCGTCCTTCTCTTTTCCTTTCCCTTCTTCGGTGGTGGTTTCAACTACTTTGGGTTGAGGATCGGTGGTTGTTACACCACTCCTAGTAGTGATTGCCATAACCCTTCCCTTTGGACTGTCTTCCGTCTTCCCGGGAAGCTTCCCTTGATCTCTTGGGACTTCTCCGGCTTTGCTAAATACTTGGTTTTCTAAAGCCTTGTGAGCTTTATCAACCGAAGTTATATAACTCTCTAATTCTTGTAGCTTTCCTTGGATTGTCTCCAACATGGGATCGGGCTTGTTCGATCCATTTGATGATTGCTCCTGGCTTTTCAAAGGAGTAGAAGAAGAGGGAGATGTTAGAGCTTTTTCAGCATGTGAATAGGGATTACCTGGATTTTGTTGATTGGATCTCCAATTGCTGTTGTTGGAGTTCCTATGTTGTTATTCCAGTTGTTGTTCCGGTAGTCATTCCTTTGATTGTTATCCCTTCCCATATAGTTAACTTCTTGCTCCTTAGACTTTTGAAGGCTAGTTTTGATGACTTCCTTCAACTCTTTGATTTAATTGTTGAGGGAAAATATTTGTGTTTGAGCAGCGTGGTTCAACTTAGCTCCCGGATCTCCTTGATTCCGGCTATTTGGATCCACCTTTCGGTGGGAATATTTCTCAATCACCTGGGCTTGCTTCTCAATGAAGTCCCAAGCATCATCTTCTCTCATGTCCATGAATGTGCCACAAGAGAGAGATTGGAGATTGAATTGTGTTTCCACATCCAACCCCTTATAGTAGATCTCCAACAATTATAGCTTTGAAATGCCATGGTGTGGGCAATCCAATAAGAGATCATGAAACCTTTCCCAAGATTGAAACAAACTTTCGTTAGGTTTCATAGAAAAAGCATTGATCTTACCTCTCAATTCCGCCGTTTTGGAGGGCGGGAAGAACTTGGTGAGGAACTCCAAAGATAGATCCTCCCATGTGGCCAGCTTTGCAGCTGGAAGTGTTTGGTACCAAGCTAGAGCTTTGTCCTTCAAAGAAAAGAAGAACGGTTTGATCTTGTAATTACTTGTGGTAGCCTTCTTCGGCTTCATGGTCTCCATGAGAATCTCGAAATTCTGCAAGTGTTGGTGTGGAGATTCAGCACTTGCTCCTCCAAACTGATTTTGGCGAACCATGGTGATAACTTGTGGTGTAAAGCTGAATTCCTAGATGTCCTCAGCTCCGAAATTCACACCTAGACGGTGTGGTTGCTGAATTGGATCCATCCTTTGCCCCAGAGTTCGTGGTTCATCTCCTCCATTAGCAACTCTCACATCCCCAGCTGGAATGCGAGGAACAACTGGTGGTCTTGGGTTGTTACGAACGGGATGAATCACTGGATTGATTTCCTCAAGTTCTGGCATATCCGGATCGAGTTCTTCATCATCGGATGAATCATCTCTAGTGGACTTAGTTGGCTTCTTGACTTTCTTCTTCTTCATAGCATCATTCAGCTCCAACTTCATGTCCAACATCATAGCCCTAAGTTCATCAATTTGGAATTGATGACTCATTTCTGCATCCACACGAGCTTTCTCACTGAACTTAAGTTGACGTTGAGCTTCATCCAACTCAGCTTGGATGTTTCTATCGTTATTTTCAGCCATTTTCTTTTCCTTCAACTTCCTTCTTAAAGTTTTCTCCAATTCGGGATCGAAAGGAACTAGATCTTTGGTAGATCTAGTCTTTCGCATATACCTAAAGACCCTGCAAAGATCACTCAAGTAGACAAATCAAATCACAAGAGCAAGAGCTCTCAATCTAGACAACCGAAAACCGAATTTGGTCTAGACCAAATCCCCGACAACGGCGCCAAAAACTTGTTCGCTCAAAAGTGTGTGCGTCAAAGTCTTAAATTTATATCTAGAACTCAAAGCAAAGCAAACCCGCAGTGTACGGATCAACTGTAGCAAGGTAAGAAATTTCAGAGTCGAACTCAGGGATTTGGTGAGAATAAAATCGAATTCAATTATCTGACAAAGTGCAAAAGCTTTTGTGATTAATAAAAGGGAAAATGATTCCAAGGATTCAAGTATCCGACTGCGGCTTTCGATTCAAGACGCTTCTATAGGTCTAAGGACAAAGTTTATATTCCCAAGGTTATGTGTTTCAAAGGTAGATATCGTACGGTGAAGTTCCGAAACCTATTTGTCAAATCCAAAGGTTCTCCCTATAAGGGTTGTTGAGGCTGCAATATAGAAAGATCTAAGGATAAGAATTACACTCAAACTAACTATCCAAAACCCCAGGATATGACTCTCCAAGGTAAAGATAGAAAGCACACTTAAAACCTTAATAAAGGATGTTGAGTCTCTCTATTACCCAAATCTTGTAATCTTAATCTATTAAATGTAGAATCAATGGTGAAGTCTCTTCATACACTCAAATAGAGGTTAAAAAGGTTAAGCAAGGCTGGGATTTAGGCAAGGATTAACTTTGGTTAAAGAATAAATCAATTAAAGATTGTCAGGGAAATAAATCGTGTTGTTCATAGATAAATCGGACGATTTATTCAAGAACAGGTCGATTTTCCTGTTGTCGTAAAGTTAAAATCTAAACTCTCAGGGTCCAAATGTTTGAATGAGTTCAGTCTATCATCATCTAAGCCTCAATCATCAACTATTCTCCCCAGAATCACATTGGTTTTAGCCAACCATTTTCAAAATCAAATCAAAATTAAGATCGAGTGAATAAATCAAATACCCGAATCTTGAATAAAAACTCAATAACTTTCAAATCTGTAAACCAATCTCAAAACTAATCAAAGTATCTTTCATTCAACTCAGTATTATGTTCAAAACCCACAAAGATCGCAATGGAAACAAGGAATCTCACAAATATGATCAAGATTGAATTCCCGGCAATATCGCTTCAATCCTTCTCCAAGAATCTTCAATCTCTCTCAAACGTGTAAAGACTTCCTGCTGCGGAACCCCCGTTTCCGTTCCTTGGGTTCCAATCAATAGTTCCTTGCTAATGGGCCGCTTGGGAAAACAATTCTCTAGCCTAAAAGTGATGGGCTTTAAGTCGTCTTTACCATTGGGCCGAAAACAAATAAATCGTGCCAGCCGATTTTCAAGCAAAACCGTTCGATTTTTAGTGATAAAAATCGTCCGATTTATATTATAAATGGCACGATTTTCTTCAACAAAGAATGTTCGTCTGTTGGCTTGTTTCCTTCCTCCCTTTGTGACTCTTTTACGCAACTCCTTTGCTCTTTAAGATTCCTCTAAGACTCCTTTAGCTTCCCTAATGGCCTTAGATGCTCCTTGCTCTACTTTTGCTTCCAAATCCACTGAATTTACCTACAATTCAGCCAAAACTCGTGTAGACCTCTATTTCCGAAATATAAATGAATAAAGCCTAAAAAGGTACACAAGTTCCCTCTAAATGCAAGGTAAATTGAGGTAAACCTCTACAATATGCATGATTATAACTGTATATAATTCATGTCATCAAAGAGAGATGACCAAAAGAAACCGGATTGGAAAATATTGCACATGTCTTGTAAGAGCTAGCATGCCCACCACAAGGCAAAGAATGACAATGTCGTATGACGCTCTTTACTTCATCCTCCAAGACACACCTTCTAAACATCCCAACTGGGCCTCTTTTGAACAATAACAGCTTCTTCTAATAATAGTGTCTCACGTCATTGAAGAACTTCTTCCTTTGAGCAAAAGACAACCCGAGAGGGATCTCGTTAAGCACGAGGTAGTTGACAATGTCGGCAACCCATGGTTCATCATCTCTTAAGATATGAAGAAGGTACTCTTCCATCATGTGGAGTTGCTCAGCCGGAAAGGATTCGTCAACTGGGATATCATCCTTCTCAATGAGGATAGGAGGCAAACGGCTAAGGTGATCCGGCACCGAGTTCTCGGACCCCTTCTTGTCTCGGATCTCAAGGTCAAACTCTTGGAGGAGAAGGATCCACCGGATGATGCGAGGCTTAACGTTCTTCTTGGTAAGGAGGTACCGTATCGCCACATGATCGGTATACACAATCACTTTCTCTCCCACAAGATAGGAGCGGAACTTCCCAAATGCGTAGACCACCGCTAGGAGCTCCTTCTCGGTAGTGGCGTAGTTGAGTTGGGCCTCATCTAGTGTCTTGATAGAATAAAAGATTGCATGAGTGAGCCCATCCTTCTATTGGCCAAGCACGGCCTTAACCGCAACATCACTCGCATATATCACACATCACTTCAAATGGAAGAGTCCTATCCGGAGGTTGTATAATGGGAACATAGATCAAGGCTTCCTTCAACCTACAAAAACCATCAAGACACTCTTTCGAGAACACAAATGTAACATCCTTCATTAGTAGGTTAGTGAGAGGCTTAAAATTTTTAGAGAAGTCTTTAATGAACCTCTAGTAGAAACCGGCATGTCCTAGAAAACTCCTTACCCTCTTTACTGATGTAGGTGGAGACAACTTCTCTATGGTCTCGATGTTTTCCCTATCAACTTCAATTGTGATATCCTCTTCTTTCTTAGGCTATCCGCGACCGCGCCTGGACCTTGCCGCAGGTGCGGGCCACCGCAGGCGCGGTGCTGTCGAGCCGCGACCGCGGCTAAGGCGTTCTCAACCGTCTTTCTTGACTCCTTGACCGTGCTTTCTGCTTTCCTTCTTCTATTAGACTTCTTCTTCTTTCTCCTGATGAGGGTTTGCTTCTCTCAGGCTTCTCCATCTTCTCATCTCACGTTCTCCTTCTTCTCTTCCTTGTTTCCTTGATTATTCTCTTTTCTTGGTTGGATCTTCATCTAGTCTTCAAGCAAGTTTGATGTTGTTGTTGCTTTGGAAGTTTGTTGCCGTGAAAGGTGATTAACCTGCAACTTGAGTTCTTTTTCAAATCGGACAGAAGAGTGGTGAGCTTCTCCTCTTATTCTCCTTTCCTTCATCCTCTTCTTTATCTTATCTTTGATCCAATAGTTGGATCTTGGGTTAATGATGAGTTGTGGTTGCTTTGGATGTGTTTGTGTATGTTTTTAGGAAGGGTAGAGTGCTTGTGTTGTTGGACTCCCTATGGTGGAGGAAAGAGTGGAGGAAGAGAGGGATCGAACAACTCGTTGAAGTTGTCCTTTGTCGAGCTTTCCGTCCTTGCGGATCATCGTCGCCGCCCCTGCGGCCTGTGTATGTCACCGCCCCTGCGGTTGTGAGTCGCCGCCCCTATTCCTTCCTCATAACTTACCAAGTGTGGGTAAGTTCTCTTGATTCCTTGGCTTAGGCTTTGGTTTAGGATCATGTTAGAGGTTGGATGAGAGTTTGATGATGATATCATAAGTTAGATATATGTCGGATGTGGCTTTAAGATTTAGCATGTTATTTGAGGTTTATACGATGTTTATGATCCTTATGGATCTCTTGGGTATAGGTGTGATCCTTTGATTGATAGGAGGTTTTTCACCTCTTTATGCCTTGTTATTAGGCAGTGCATTCCTACGGGTTGGAGTTTGATCGTGGTTGAGATTATCTTGAGATTGAGGTAAGTTCGTAGGACTTACTTAGCTGCATTCCTATATTAGATGTATGCATGAGTGGTGATTGTTATCTGATTTATAGCATGCGATGTTGATTATTACCGCCCTATGATTATTAGTCCCTTGTAGTGGCGGTGAAAACATTTCCCTTTCATCCTGAGGGAGTCTAGAAGGTTCTTTGTAGGTCATGTCATACTTGGTGTACGGACCGGATACGTCGCCTCCCCATTTCATATGACCTACGGTGACGTGTGTCGGATGCCACTTCAAGATGGCTATTGCACCCAAAGGCGAGAATGATATGCTTCTCGTGTCACATATATAGATATATATATGATGTGAGTGTACAACGTTATAAAGATAATCAAACGGGTAAATAATATGCTTGTATGCTTGGTGTTTACCGTTATTCTGATGTGTGTATGTGCTTATGCATTATCTTAGATATGAATTGTTAGCTAAGAGTTTCATACCGTGTTGTAGATCCGTTTCAGGATAGATGGATTGCAGAGTGATCAGGAGGAGTTATCAGCCGAGGACTTCTGTACATTAGGTGTTGTGGGCTTTTGGGATGATTATGTATATGTTGTGGATATTTTGTACTCGGCTGTGGGGTTTTGTATACGTTATGATGCTTGACGTTTTATGTTTTATAAAGGATGTTTATATTTATTTGTGCCTTATTGTAAGATCTAGTGAACTTGTTGTTAGGCTAGGGTCAAGACCCATTGTAAGGCCCTAACCCAGTAGTGTCCCGAGTCCTGTGGATTTGGGGTGTTACATCAATGCCACAATTAGATATCAAGTGCCCTAAAATAATTCCTTCACTAACCATAAAGTGACATTTCTCCCAATCCAACACAAGGTTAGTATCCTCATATCTTTGGAAAACCAATGACAAATTAGCTAAGTAATCATCAAATGAAGAACCATACACGGAAAAATCATCCATAAATACTTCCATCATATTCTCGAAAATATAGCCATCATACATCTTTGAAAAGTAGTGGGTGCATTACACAACCCGAAAGACATTCTCCTATATGCAAAAGTTCCCCATGGACAAGTGAATGTAGTCTTTTCTTGGTCGTCGGGGTGGATTGGGATTTGAAAGAAATTACTATACCCATCTAGATAACAAAAATGGGAATGTTGAGTTTGTCTCTCTAACATTTGGTCAATAAAAGGGAGGGGGAAGTGATTTTTCCTAGTGGAAACATTCAGCTTCCGGTAATCTATGCACATTATCCACCTGTAACCGTTCTAGTTAATATAACCTCATTGTTCTTATTAGTTACAACGCTTATTTCACCTTTATTAGGGACCACACGAACCGGGCTAGCCCACCTACTATCCGAAATAGAAAAAATAATATCCGCATCTAGCAACTTAAGTAATTCTTTCTTAACTGCCTCTTTCATTATAAGATTCAATCTTCTTTGAGGTTCAATTGAAGAGTTATGGTCATCTTCCATTAAAATTATATGAATACATAGAGATGGGTTGATTCCTATAAGGTCATCAATAGTGTAGCCTAAAATTTTTCTATGCTACTTGAGTTCATTCAACAACTTATCAAGTTCAACATCAAACAAGATAACACTAACAATAACCGGATAAGTAGAGTTTGGTCCAAGGAAAGCGTACCTCAAATGAGAAGGGAGAGGTTTCATCTCTAGTGTAGGAGGATACTTTAGCAAGGAAATCGATCCTTCCGGTGCATCTTGAGTGATCTCTACAACCTTATAAGACGTTTCCTCACATCTTGACATCCTTTCAAGCAACCTTGGGTGAAAATTTAGGGGCTCCAAAATCTCGTGGTCCAGGGCTGAAAATCTCGGGCAGAGATTTTGATCGTGGGTGTAATTGACTTCAAAATATCTCGGATGATTTAATTGATGTAATCAAAATCTCGGGCGAGATTTCTTCAATTTTGGCCGAGATTTCTTGCACTTCTCTCCTCTCTTGCTAGGACATCAAATCTAGCCTTGGGGGTCTTCGGGTAAGACTTCCAAATCTCGGATTTCTGCATTGCATCTTGTTAGCATGAAATATTGCGATATCCTAGGCACTTTTTCTAGTTGTTTTTCATCCAATATAGTGTTCATTGATGAGGCATTGAAGCAATTGTTAGCTAGTTTGTCTACATTGTCGATATAGAGGTCTACATAAGCTTTGTGTTGATTATAGGTGAATAAGAGCTAAAACCGAACCAATTGGGAGAGAAAGGAGAAGATTTGAGCACATCCAAGGATTAAGGACACATCAAAGAAGCCAAGGGAGATGCTAGGATGAGGAATGGCACGAAACAAAGGAAACCACAAGCAATTTACAATTCCACGCTCTAAAATACGGTCGTAGAGAAGTCCACGCCCAAAACCACGGCCGTGGATCTTGGCAACATGAACGTGGAGTATTCCAGAGAGTTACACGGTAT
This sequence comes from Fagopyrum esculentum, assembly GCA_033239045.1. Taxonomy (NCBI): domain Eukaryota; kingdom Viridiplantae; phylum Streptophyta; class Magnoliopsida; order Caryophyllales; family Polygonaceae; genus Fagopyrum; species Fagopyrum esculentum. The sequence goes on from BSUD01000004.1 coordinate 113,047,571, forward strand.
AAAGTACGGTCGTGGAAATTGTGAAGAACCGTAATCCACTTCCACGCTCTAAACCATGGCCGTGGAACTCCATGAAACCGTGATTTAGGCAATCTTTTGACGAATAAAATATTGACATATCATTTGCGTATATGGGCCGGACGGTTATTTTATCCTTCCTTATAAAAGGGCTGAAGGAGGGAGAATTCGGGACCTTCGCTTACGCTCACTTACACGTGCCTAGGGTTTCATTGGACGTGCGGAGAATTTGCATTTTGCAACGGAGATTTACGAAGGCTTGAAGATTTGGAAGTTGTGTGTGGAGGAAGTTGCGGCTTTTATTCCTAGGTTTGATTAGAAGACGGATTGACATCCCGTTCTTCGTTCTTATCAAGGATAGTTATTGGTTTGTGTTTATTCCGAATCTGATGTACATTATTACTCTTGTTTGTGGATTTGAGATTGATTTGAGATTGATTGAAGGTTTTCGAAGGTTTTCATCTTTCATTCTTCTTAATCTTGAATTTGATATTATAATGACTGTTATTGGCTAAAACCCTTTAGCAATTCTAAGGTGAAGGGTTGATAGTTGTGGCTTAGATGATGATAGATCGATCGTAAACAGATTGGACCCTGAGAGTTAGAGAGGTTTTGCCGACGAACCAAAATTACGGCCTGTTCTTGAGCTTCCATGGCCATGGAATTCAAGATCTGCCCGTAATTTGTGCCAGTTTACGAACATTGCTTTTAGTTTGATCCAAAGTTAAAGATTAGCTTTAACTTAGTCTTGGCTTGCCTTTTCTAGGTAGTAGTGAAGCCTCAACAACCTCTACTTCGATTTCGAGTGTCACAACCTTAATCGGTTTAGTTAGTCTTGATCCTTGGGTTACAAGTTTAGGTATTTGATATTAATTCTTGTCTTTAGATCCTTTCTATACTGAAGCCTCAACAACCTTTATAGAGAGTGTCCTTAGATAAGTCATATAAAGCCTTGGAACTTCACCGTACATTGCTTTTCCTTAGCATACCTTTGCAACTCTTAACTTTGTCCTTAGTTCTTTAGTATATCTTGAATCGATTGCCACAACTGGATACCTGGATATTTAGGGTTGTTGTTTTCCTAATATTTGCAAAGCTCATACATTTACTTGCTTGACAATTTACAAACTGAATTTGTTCCCCCCAAATCCCCGTGTTCGATACTCTGGAATTCTTGCTTAACTACGCCGATCCGTACACTGCGGGTTCGCTTGCTTGATTCTAGTTTTATAAATTTAAAGCTTATTTGCACGCACGCTAAGTGGCGAACACATCTCTCTTCCTCCCCTTCATCCATGATGCTCATACTCAACACTTTCTCGAGAGGATCCGGGATCAAAATAGAATTCACCATATCCCGGGACTCCTCTTCATCTTGGACATTGAACATGTCCTCTTCAACGGTTGGTTCTTTCACCATTGTGGACAACTTGGACTTGATATTTTCTTCCCCTATATTGAAGGATAGAGTGGCGTTTTTGCAATCCACTAAACACCCAGAAGTTTCTAAGAAGGGTCTTCCAAGTATGATTAGAACCGGGTGGTCCGCCGGAATATCCAAGGCAACGAAGTCTATTGGCACATAGAACTTTCCAAGCTGGACATGAATGTCTTCAAGGATCCCACCGAATGCGTGATCGACCTATCCGCCATGTACAAGGTCATCTTCACCATTTTTGGCTTTCTAAGTACAACCTTTTTCATAGTGTGAGCGGTATGATGCTCACACTAACTCCAAGGTTGCACAATGTTTCATACGTCCCTTCCCCACCTCCTATGGGGACACAAAATGAGACCGTATCCCTTAGCTTCAGTGGCATATCCTCCTTCATGATTTGGATGAGCTCGGAAGGCTCCTATTCATCCTCACCTCACCATACGCTTCCAACTTTCTCTTGTTTGAGAGGATTTCCTTCAAGAATTTCCCATATACCGACATCCCTAGAACTGCATCCATAAAAGGAATATTAATATGTAATTTACTCATAAGGTCTAAGAATTTACCGAAGTGTTTGTCCAATCGAGCTCTAGCTCAGGATTGCGAAAATGGGAGTGGTGGCTTGAATGGTGGTAGAGGGACATAAATCGGCTCCTTCTCCTTGTCCCTCTCATCAGTCTTGGGCTTTTCCTCCAATAACACTTGTTTTCCCTTGTCAACTCCCTTGGGCAATGGATCATTCATCTTCAATCCACTCCTTATGTAATTGACATCACTTGCCTCTTTGGATTGTCCTCGGTTTTTCCGGGAAGACTTCCCGGATGTCTTTGTGCTTCATCAGCCTTTTGGAACACTTGAATCTCTAGTACCTTTTGAGCATTTGCAATAGAAGTGGCAATACTCTCTAAACCACTCAACCTTCCCATCAATTGCTCAAACATCATTTCTGTGCGGTCCTTAGTTGGTAGAGCAAATCCGGGTGGAGGTTGTTGTGAAGATTGTGTTGGAACCTTCACTGGTGGCGTTTAACTTGTGGAAGCAGGAGGGTACAATGCACCATCTGGGTTAGAATAGGAGAAACCAGAATGGTTGTGGTTGAGGCGGTAAATGTTTCCTTGGAAATTCCGGTTGAATTTGTTGTTGTAATTCCTAGGACCTTGGTAGTTCCATTGGAAATTACCCTTCCCCGTGTAGTTTGCATCCTTCTCCTTAGAGACAGATTGATCTTGGGCTTGCACTTTAACTTGATCTTGAGCTTTCAGTGTTGATGTGCAAAGCTCCTTCAATGACTTGAGCTCGTTGTTGATGACCTCAAGCTTGGCATTGCTCATAGTTCCTTCACTTACTTCATACACTTCCGGCCTTGTCCTTCTATCATCACTCTTCCTATGGGAGTATTTATCTATCATCAATGCTTGCTTCTCCACAAACTCCCAAGTATCATCAATATTCTTCTACATAAACGTCCCTCCGGAAAGCGATTGAAGTCGGAATTGACTATCCTCATCAAGTCCCTTGAAATAGACCTCAAGGAGCTCGATCTTCGGGATTCTGTGGTGAGGATAACCAAAGAGGAGGTCCTTAAACCTCTCCCAAGATTTAAACAAGCTCTACTTGTCCTTCATCACTAACGCATTGATCTTTTCCTCTAAGATCGGTTGTCTTGTAAGGAGGGAAAATTTGGTAAGGAACTCGGTTGCCATCTCCTCTCAAGTGTTGACTCGTCCTTGTGGGATTGATTGATACCAAGCTAAAGTTTTATTTTTAAGTGAGAAGTAAAAAGCGCTAAGTTTGTGGTTTTTGCTCTCCAACCTTGGTGGGCTCAATGTCTCCATCAATAAAATCTCGTAATTCAAGAGGTGCTGATGTGGTGACTCCCCCTCCAATCCTCCAAATTGGTTATGTTGGATCATTTGGAGGACTTGAAGCTCATAGTCATGAGAGTGTGGGATCTCCAAGGATTACTCCCGGACGATGAATCCTTTGAGTCAGATCCATCTGTTAGCCAAGTGTTTGTGGTTCTTCTACAATTGGCACAACTCGAACATTCCTTACCGGTGGAGGAGGAGGGTACTTCTTGTCAGGCATCTCCCTCTCTTTGCAAGAACACTTGTCTCATGTTTGCCATAATGTCCTCAATTTCCCTCAAGGAAGCTCCTTCTCTTTCATTTGCCCTTCTTATCTCATTCTTCAAGGCTTCATCCCTTTGTCTTAGTTGCTCCATAGCTTCATCAAGTTCCGCTTGGAGGTTCCTTCCCGCCATTTTCTTCTTCTTGGTTTGCTTAGATCTCGTCCGTAAACTTTTCTCCACTTTGGGATCGAATGGAAATAAATTCTTGTCGTCACGAGATCTTCTCATACACTTAAATGTAGGGTGAAAAAATCAAAGACAAAATAAAAACAAGATCAAAAGCAAAAGAAAGATCTACACTATTAACAATCACAAACAATTCAAACTAGAACTAGTCCCCGGCAACGGCGCCAAAAACTTGTTCGCTCCAAAACGAGTGCACAAAGTCTTAAATTTATAGTGCTTGCAATAATCCCTAAATCTACCTAGCAAAACCACAATGTATGGGTCATTCCGTAGCAATGTAAGAATTCCAAGGTAAAAAACAAAGACTAATGTGAAATTGAATCATGCAAGTGATAAAAAATAGTACAAATCTAGATTAAGAAAGGGAAGAGTTGGAAAGTGGTTAGAAGACATATATTTGTTTGGTTTTGGGTGTGGTTGATCAAGATTAAATTTGCAATTAACAAATAAAACAAACAACACAAAAGCAAGATGTATGAGAATAATGAGAAAAGTGGATATTATAGTTCAAGATCGTTGTTTATGGCATCGGATTCAAGTTTTCTATACACAAGAACACGGAGAGAAGGTCTCATATTCCACTAATTCCGCTCCAAACTACCTATTACCGGGTAAGTATCGAGGCACTAAGGATGAGCATTCAACTCAAACCGGTTAATCTACCTAAGACTCAAACCAACTCTTGTCGGGTAAGTCTCGGGTTCGGTTCAAATTACGCAGAAAACCTAGCACACTCAATCCAATAGAGGGTTGTACACCTCTACTACCTCAAATTCATCATCATCTATACCTAAGAGAGGAAATTACTGGGTAAGTCTCATTCCTCACCTAGTTTGCTAATGTTAGACAAGTCTAAGCTAGATTCAACTCAATAAACACTAGGATTTGAATAGTCTAACACCCTAACATACAAACTGATCAATTACAAAACAACAGAAGAAATCTCAAGTGGATCATACTAATCTCGGACAAGATTTCATGAAGTACAAGCTGAAATTCTAACGATCTAGGGTTCATGCAACCAAATCGTCCGAAATTGACATACAAGTTTATACTATCATCATCCAAGCCATTACCATCGATCTATCACCCTAGAATCACAAAGATCTAGCCTACAACATGCATATCTAGTTCAATATTCATCAAAATAGCATACATGCAATCCATAGATAGAAAAATGAGAAAGAAGGTGATACGTAGCTGGTTTTTTGTTCGCTATTATTAGGACACGAAACAAATACTTGTTCGCTCCGAGATGGGTGTAAATAACGCACAAAAAAGTCTTAAATTTATACTTGTGATAAAAGCTAGAGAAATTAAGCTGACCCGTAGTGTACAAATAAAATTGCAGTAAAACGAAAATATTCCAAGGTCGATCTCAGGGATTGAGGTGAAATCAATACGGTGATGAATCAAAGATAGAATAGACCAATGCTGAAAATAAAGAATGCAAAAGACAAAAAACAATAAAGATGAATAATATGATAACCATGCAATATAGATTCTAGAGATCAAAGTATCCAATCACGGTTTTTGTTTCAAGACTTCTAAAAACTAGGACAAGGTTGGGATCTCTGAGGAAAGGTGTTTCTAAGGTGGAAAAGATCACGGGGGAGGTCTCGCAAACCAACTATACCAAACCAAAGCTCCTATCACCGGGTAAGTCTCAAGGCTCTAAGAAGAGGAACATATACTCAAACCAACAACTCAACCTAACGGAATAGAACTAACCTTTATCACGTAAGTCTCATGTTAAGCTCACTCAGGCAAGAAGAAGGCACACTCAAACCTAGTAAAGGGTTTTGAAACCTTTATTACCTAGAACTCGTCATCTTTGGTAACCAAGAAAGGGAATCACCGAGTAAGTCTCTTCTCAAGCTTAGATGTAAGCCTTAGATGGATCGGAGGGTATAAAAGGCTCAACAAAGACTAGGATTTGGGCAATCTAACCCAAGCATAAAGATATATCATAAACAGATCAATAGAAGAAACCTCGGGTTGGTAAAAGGAAAACCTCGTCCGAGATTCTCGAGAACAGGCCGAGATTCGTCGGATCGAAGGTTAAACAATCTCTTAAGGTCCAATCTAAACTTAAAGGCTCAGTCTATCATCATCTAAACCACAACCATCAACCAATGACCCTAGAATCACAAAGTTTTATCCAACAACACACATATTCAAATCAAGAAATATATATGAAGATTTCAAGAAAAAGATAAACCAACAAAACTAAAATAAAAGTAAGAAATACTTAGCTAGATGTCTTCAATATCCAAACCAATAACAAAGATCCAATCTTTAATCCAAAAGCAAAAGAATCAAGAACATAAGCTTCCTTCCAAGAATCCTTCACAAATCCTTCACAAATCCTTTTCAAATTGAATCTAGAGTGTTGTAGCCGTCTTTTATGGGGCCTGAATCTAAGCGTGGTAGAACGTGTCAAGTCATATCCAACCGTCGACGTTCTGTGAGAATAGAGCCCTTAGATCGCTACAAGCCTCCAAGACTTATAGGAAAAACTAGGGTTAAAAAGCTTGGGATTGGGCCGATTTTTCAACAAAACCTCGGGTCAATCTTTTAATGATCTCGGCCGAGATTTCTTCATTGTCGGGCCGAGATTTCTATTCTGCACTTGTCTTCCTTAGCTCTTTCCTTCCATCCTTTTGTGATGTCCTAGCCCTCCTTTTATGCTCAACCATGCTCTCATATGATCCATCTTGATACTTAGTCCTCATAAGCTCGATTTCGCTCCAAAATCTGCCAAATCACCTACAAATGCAACAAGAATCCGTGTATACATCTAATATAGCTGTAACACCCCAAATCCGCGGGACTCGGGATGCCACATTGGGCTAGAATCTCACAGTGGATCCTGACCCTAGCTTGACAACAAGTTCACTAGACCTTACAACATGGCACTGACAGATATAAAACAAATATATAAAACTGTATAAACTATACAACCAAAAGAAATACAAGATCATAGCCAAGTATACAACATCATCCTCACACAGAAGGTATACTAAACATCATCCTCACGCAGGAGGGAAACATAAACATCCCCAAAACCATAACCACCTAATGTACGAGAGCCCTCGGCCTATCACCCTTCCAAATCACTCAGCAGCTTGCCTATCCTGGAAGACATATACAACATGGTATGAAACTATTAGCTAACCATACGTATATAAGGTAATGCATAAGCACAAGCACAAGTCATGAAAAATAAACACATAATTATGTTGTCACACATTTACCCATTTTATCATCTTTATATAATAGTCATTCACTCAAATCTTATATATATAGATAGATAAAACTATGTGATACGAGGACCGTATCATCCCCGTCTCTCGGCCTGACGTCCATCTGGAAGTACTGTCGGTCACACAACCATTGTACCCTATGAGAGTGGATTGCGTCCTTCCTGTATACCAGATGACATGAGCATAACGAACCCCCCCAGCTCCTTACAGGATGAAGGGAAGGGTTATCACTGCCACGCACTAGGGCTATCAATAAAACATAGGTCGGTAAAAATTGACATCACATGCTATCATCAAGCATACAATACACACACCACTCATGCAAACACCCAATATAAGGATGGTAGCTAAGTAAGTCCTACGGACTTACCTCAACCTCGTACAATCACCACCACGATCAACCTCCAATCTTGAGAGGGACACTGCCTAATAACAAGGCATAGAGATGTATCAATCTCCTATCAATCAAAGGGGTCACACCTAGACCCAAGGGGCCCATAGGATCATCCACAACCTAAGCCTCACAACCTACTAATCCTCAAAGCCATAATCGGCATAACATAATCATAACATCATCAACACACTCTCAACTATACCTAGCATGATACTACACACTCATACTAGGAAAGGAAAGGACAATGCCATCCATAGGCAAGCCCGGGATAAAGACACACCTACAAACCAAGAACAAAGCAAGGCTGGTGCAGGGAGGCGCAGGGGCGACCCTGAAGTGGCGCAAGGTGGCGCAGGGGCGACTGATATGCAGAATGCACACTTCCAGCTTCTCTTTGCTTCTTCACTCGATCCTCTTTACACCTTCTTCAGCCAACAGCCAAACACATACATATACATACATATATACATCAAACAAAGCCTATGAAGGCTACCACAAGATCAATCTTGTGGAATCCTAAGCTAGGGAAGAAGAAAAGAAGAAAGAATGAAGAAGGAAGAAAGATAGGAAGCAAGGGATGAAGAACTCACCAAGATGAACCCAAACAGAGGCAGAAACCTCACCACAACCTCAAGGCTGGCTCAACACAAGCACAACGACGTCCTCAATCATCATCATCATGAACAAATCAACAACAACCACTCTTCAAAACTCTCAACAAGAGCAAGAAAATCAAGATGAAGATCCAAAGAGGGAAGAAGAAGAGAAGAAGAATGTGAGGGAGAAGATGAAGCTGTAGAAAGGTAACCCTCATCAGAAGAGAGAGAGAGAGAAGAAACTTATAGAGGAAGGAAGAGGTAAAGCACGGGTCAGGAGTCAATAAAACCGGCTACAACACACCATAAACCGCAGGGGCGGATGATGGTGGCCACCGGGGCGGACCAGGCTAGCCGCAGGGGCAGCCTCTGCCACATGCAAGGGCGGTTTAGGCCCATTTCTGCACCCTCAACACTCACTCTCAGCTCCTCCAGACTAAGGCTTTTACATCTCACCCCCCTAAAAACAAGTTTCGTCCTGAAATTTGCGAAATCCCAAATCCTCTCGGACCCATATGTCGAGGTATAACTCTCTCTATCGGAGGTATCATATCTCCGTTCAACAGGTCACAACCTATAACAATCTATAACCTCAAAAATAAACATGGAGGAATCACCAACTCTAAAAAACAGGGCCATAACGCTACCCTAAAGGCATAGAGGAAGCACATCTCTAGCCATATCATACTCATACACAACGCATGGAGGAAGACCATCTCCAATAAGACTATGTCCATCAAGGTAGCATGGAGGAAAGAACTATCTCCAGCTAAATCCTAATCACACGCAAATAGCATAGAGGAAAGAACCATCTCCATCTATAATCATAAATCGCGTTAGCATATCAAGATCAAATAAGATCATATATCACATCATAAATAGAACGAAAATAAGCACATCAAGGCATATAAGCACATAATCACATACTCACCAAGATAGCACTAAGATCTACTCGGTGATCCTACATGTGCATCTATCTCGGCATAAAACTCTGGATAGTTCCTCTGGATACTATCCTCAGTCTCCCATGTAGCCTCCTCGGGTCCTCGTCTCGACCACTGTATCCTCAACATGGGAATGTCCTTCAAACGCAGGCGTCTCACACCTCGCTCTAGGGCTGCAATCGGGTGCTCAACAAAGGTGTGGTCCGACTCAACCACCAAATCATCATAACTCACAATGTGCCTCGGATCTGGTATGTACTCCCTCAGCTGAGACACATGAAATACAGGATGAACACCCTCTAACCTCGGAGGCAATGCTAATCCGTAAGCTGCCCTCTCAACTCTATCCAGTATCTCAAAAGGACCGACATATCAGGGACTCAGTTTCCCCTTTATGCCAAAATGTCTGACGTCTCGCGTCGGAGATACTCTCAACCAAACATGAGCTCCCACTATGAACTCTAGAGGTCGACGCCTCCTATCTACATATGACTTCTGGCGACTTTTTGCAACCAACATCCTCTCTCTAATCAACGCTACTCGAGCCATATCATCCTGAATCTTCTCTAGCGCTATCCCACTAATACTGCTAGGCTCATCCCAGCATAAAGGTGTACGGCATCTACGCCCATACAATGCCTCATAAGGAGCCATTCCAATAGATGCATGTTAGTTGTTGTTGTATGACAACTCAACCAATGAGAGGTAATCAGACCATCCCTGTCCCCAATCCAACACACAAGCTTACAACATATCCTCAAGGGTTTAGATGGTCCTCTATGACTGACCATCTGTTTGGGGGTGAAACGCAATCGTGAAGTGTAGACTCGTCCTCAAAGCAGTCTGAATCTGCTGCCAAAACCTCGAGGTAAATCGCCCATCTCGATCAGAGATGATCATTATCGGTACACCATGGAGTCTCACTATCTGCCTAGTGTACTCCTCAGCTAATCTGCTCACTGGCCACGTCTCTCTGATTGGGATGAAACGTGCCGTATTTGTCAGTCTATCAACAACCACTCAAATAGCATCCAAACTCTTAATGGGCCTCAATCCGGTCACAAAATCATAGAGACGTCCTCTCACTTCCACTGCGGCACTGGCAGTGGATGAAGCTCACCTCCAAGTCTGCAATGCTCTATCTTGACCTGTTGACAGGTCGCACACTGTGCCACAAATATGGCTACATCGGGCTTGATCCCTCCCCACCAATATTATCGTCTCACATCATGTTACATCTTACTCGTACCTTGATGTACTGAGTAAGGTGTACAATGAGCCTCTTGTAAAATCCTCTGTCTCAGCTCTAAATCAGCAGGTACATAGACGCGGTCATGGCGTCTCATCACTCCATCGGCTCCTATGGAGAACTGTGGTGCCTCACCACGAAACATCCTCTCTCTAATCCTCATCAAGGTCGGGCAGGTCCCCTGCTTCTGTTGGATCTCATCTAACAGACCAGGTAGAACCTTTAAAGAATACAACGGGGCATCCTCATCAGGAAACTAGATGTCCATCTCTAGCCAAGCTAGATCCCTCTAAAGCTGAGGCTGAATGGTAAATCTCGCAATCGCCTTCTCTCAAGGTGTCTTCCTACTCAGGGCGTTGGTGACCACGTTCGCCTTCCCTGGATGATACAGAATCTCAAGGTCAAAGTCCTTGATCTACTCAAGCCATCGACGCTGGCGGTTATTCAACTCCCGCTGTGTAAAAATGTACTTTAGACTCTTATGGTCTGTGAAGATCTGACATGTAGCACCATACAAGTAATGTCTCCAGATCTTCAAAGCATGAACTACCGTTGCTAACTCCAGATTATGAGTCGGGTAGTTCTCGTCATACGTCTTCAACTATCGAGACGCATATGCAATCACTCTACCCCTCTACATCAATACACATCCCAAACCTAGCTTGGATACATCACATAAACCACAAAATCCTCAAAACCCTCTAGCTGAGCTAAGATAGGAGTAGAAGTCAAACGCCTCTTCAACTCCTCAAAACTCTGGGCACCTTGATAAGACCACACAAATCTGGTAGTCTTCCTCAATAGACTCGTCAATGGACGGGCAATCACAGAAAATTCCTCCACAAAACGTCAGTAATAACCGGCTAAGCCAAGAAAGCTACGCACTTCCTTGACGTTCGTCGGTGTTGTCCATGCAGCAACAAACTCAACATTTTCCGGGTCAACCATGATCCCATCGGCGGAGACAATATGACCCAAAAGGCTACCTCTGACATCCAGAACTCGCACTTAGAGAGCTTGGCATACAACTCTCTATCCCACAAAATCTGCAAAACCGTCCTCAGATGACCGGCATGCTCATCTCTACTACGAGAGTACACCAGGATGTCATCAATGAAGACCACCACAAACTGATCAAGAAAGTCGATGAAGATACTGTTCATCAACTCCATGAAAACCGTTGGGGCATTCGTAAGCCGAAATGGCATCACTACAAACTCGTAGTATCCATAACGGGCACGAAATGCCGTCATGTGCACGTCTTGCTCCCTCACCCTCAATTGGTAATATCCTGAGCGTAAGTCGATCCGGAAGATCAATGTCGCTCCTTGAAGCTGGTCAAGCAGATCATCAATACGAGGCAATGGTTACTTGTTCTTGATGGTCACCTTGTTCAGCTATCTGTAATCAATGCACAGTCTCAACGATCCATCCTTCTTCCGCACGAAGAGGACAAGTGCTCCCCATTGGGATACGCTAGGGCGGATGAAGCCCTTCTCAGCTAGATCCTCGAGTTGCTTCTTTAGCTCCAACATTTCGACAGGCGCCATACGATATGCGGCCTTCGAGATCGGTCTCGTACCAAGCTCCAACTTCATACTAAAGTCCACACTCCTCTGAGGCGACAAGCTAGACGGCTCAACAAACACGTCTGCAAACCTCACAGACCACTGGAATATCCTCCAATCCTGAGAGGGACGCTGCCTAATAACAAGGCATAGAGATGTATCAATCTCTTATCAATCAAAGGGGTCACACCTAGACCCAAGGGATCCATAGGATCATCCACAACCTAAGCCTCACAACCTACTAATCCTCAAAGCCATGATCGGTATAACATGATCATAACATCATCATCACACTCTCAACTATACCTAGCATGATACTACACACTCATACTAGGAAAGGAAGGGACAATGTCATCCATAGGCAAGCCCGGGATCAAGACACACCTACAAACCAAGAATAAAGCAAGGTTGGTGCAAGGAGGCGCAGGGGCGGCCCTGAAGTGACGCAAGGGCGGTGACTGGCTGTTCGTCTCAAAGTGTGCGTGTAAATAAGTTTTAAATTATAAAACTAAAATCAAAGCAAGCGAACCCGCAGTGTACGGATCGACGTAGTACAGCAAGAATTCCAGAGTATCGAACTCAGGGATTTGGGGGATCAAATTTAGTTCACAAATTATCGAGCAAGTAAAGTACAGAAGCTTTGCAAATATTGGGAAAACAGCAGCCCTAAAGATCCAAGTATCCAATTGTGGCAATCAATTCAAGATATTCTATAGATATAAGGACAAAGTCGAGATTGCAAAGGTATAACTAATGTAAGGTTATGTACGGTGAAGTTCCAAAACCCTATATGTCTCACCCAAAGGCTCTCTCTATAAAGGTTGTTGAGGCTGCAGTATAGAAAGGATCTAAGGACAAGAATTACTCTCAAATACACATGCCAAACCCAAGGAATCAAAGATAAACTAAAACGGTTAAGGTTGTGACACTCGAAACCGAAATAGAGAATGTTGAGTCTCACTACTACCTAGAAAAGGCAAGCCAAGGCTAGGTTAAAGCAAATCTTTAACTTTTGATTAAAGCATACGCAAAAGTCGTAAAACAAAGAAAATCACGGCTAGATCTTGAAGAACTACGGCTGTGGTTTTCAAGAACAGACCGTGGATTAGGCTGTCGACGAGGTTTCTCACACTCTCAGGGTCCAATAGGTTTACGATCGATCTATCATCATCTAAGCCACAACTATCAACCCTTCACCTTAGAATTGCTAAAGGGTTTTAGCCAATAATCATAGTCATTGAATCAAATATCAAATTAAGAAGAGAAAAAGGTAAAAACCCTCGAAAACTCAATAAACAATCACAATCAATCTCAAATCCGAACAACAAAGTATCGTGTTTAATGAATGCAGAATGGGGAATAGAAATCCTCACAACAATCTTAAGGAATAACGAAGAACGGAATGTCAATCCGTCTCCATAGACAAACCCTAAGAAAATCTCGAAGTACACAATCTTCAATATTGCGTCTTTCTCAAGCCACGATCCAAACTCTCCAATCCTTCGTATCAACCCTCATCGCGGAATTGTAAGCGAAGGTAAAATGAAGCCCTAAGCGACCGTCCTCGAAACTCCCTTCTCAAGCCTTCTTATAGGGTGAAATAGGGTTACGAGAAAAGCCCAATAACCGTCGATGACGTGGAAAATATGACACGTCACATCATCATGGAAATTACGGCCTAGTACAACATTCCATGGCCGTGGTTTAGGGCGTGGAACTCTCTGATGTTCTCCAAAATCACTTTCTACGAACCCAACCCATAACCAAGGTCGTGGTTTAGGTCGTGGAACTCAAAAGCCTTCGTGAAAGCCTTTGTTTCGTGATGTTCTTCACTCATGCTCCTTCCTTAGCTTCTCCAAAGCATCTCCTTGACATCTAGCATGATCAAATACTCATATCCTTCCGCATTAAGCTCCAATTCAAACCTTTATTCACCTATAAACATAACAAAGCTTGTGTAGATCTCTATATTGATAAAATGGGTGAATGTGCTCATAAATGCCTCAAACTCATATCCATGTACACATCAAAGAGGGAAAAACAATCAAAATAAGTGCCTAAATTATAGTCATATTTCATGCTATCATTGGCCGGCGTTGGGGCGGCTCCAAGGTGGCGCAGGGGCGAATGGTGTGCAGAATGCACACTTCCAGCTTCTCTTTGCTTCTTCACACGATCCTCTTCACACCTTCTTCAGCCAGCAGCCAAACACATACATATACATACATATATACATCAAACAAAGCCTATGAAGGCTGCCACAAGATCAATCTTGTTGAATCCTAAGCTAGGGAAGAAGAAAAGAAGAAAGATTGAATGAGGAAGAAAGATAGGAAGCAAGGGATGAAGAACTCACCAAGCTGAACCCAAACTGAGGAAGAAACCTCACCACAACCTCAAGGCTGGCTCAACACAAGTACAACAACGTTCTCAATCATCATCATCAACAAATCAACAACAACCACTCTTCAAAACTCTCCACAAGAGTAAGGAAATCAAGATGAATATCCAAAGAGGGAAAAAAAAGAGAAGAACGTGAGGGAGAAGATGAAGTTGTAGAAAGGTAATCCTCATTAGAAGAGAGAGAGAAGAAACTTATAGAAGAAGGAAGAGGTAAAACACGGGTCAAGAGTCAACAAAACCGGCTGCAGCACACCACAAACCGCAGGGACGGATGATGGTGGCTGCAGGGGCGGACCAGGCAAGCCGCAAGGGCGGCCTCTACCACACGCAGGGGCGGTTTAGGCGCATTTCTGCACCCTTAGCACTCACTCTCAGGTCCTCCAAACTAAGGCTCTTACACTAGCAAAGTATGCAAATATGATCATAAGTGTCATGGACTCATGTCTATGTATGCAAAATAAAGAAAAATTCTACCTAAATGGAAGCCTAAATCAAGGTCATAATTCATGTTATCAAAATACCCCATACTTGTCTCTTGCTTGTACCCGAGCAAGGTTTAAACCTAAGAAACAAAATGACATGGATTATGCATATGCAAAATCAAGGAAAAACAAATATTTTTGGTTGTTCTTCTAGTCATAGAACACCCTCATAGTCATGCTTTATAGCTAAAGATAGATCATCATATGTCAAAGAGTGATAAGAATTGAAAGGATAATCACATTTTACATTGGAAATTCATAGCATGCATGGTAAAGTATAATTCATCAAGATCAATCACGAGGAATCAAATTTGAACCACTAAGCCAAAACACATGTGCTAGAAGGTCTTAAAGACTTAGCAAGAATATGCCAAGAAACGTGTTATGGATGAGATGCATTTTAGGATATGTGGTGCAAAAAATTCGGGAAAAAGGAACAACTCCACAACAACAATCACTTATTTTCATTTCACATCATTTTTTTTTTACTTTCACTTGAGAACATGTCATAGGTGCAGAATAGTCAAAACCTTGGTGATCAGCAATCCTCGGAATTTTATCGAGGTGCCTCACACCGGATGCACATACCATGATCCGTTAGGACTATCGATCAATGAGACTTTTTGGCAAGATACAAACACCCGGCTATGTGAATGGTACCGCGTTACTCATCATCATGATCAATGTCCCTAAAACTATTTTTCTAACACAACACACTTCACTTTTTTCAACTTCACCATAACTTTGATTTTAAACACTCCAACATACTAGCATGCATCCTAATTCCCGGATGGGTAAAGGGGGGGGGGGGGGGGGGGGGGCAGTTTATACAGTTCTCAAGAGGTGTTAAGCATGATCAAGATGAAGAAAGAGAAAGAAATCGAATTGCCTTAATCATTTCAAAATGATGTGTAAGAACTTATCATGCGGTTTCAACCATCAATACTAAACATGGTATAGACAAAAGCAAATTACCATTCATGCATGAATTCTAGCAAAATATTCAAATCCCACATATGTCATAAATCAATTCAAACACATAAAGATCACCATAGCCATTCCACAAACAATATTATCATGGGGGTCATTTCAATCCTATTAGCACAAAATTTTTCAAAATTTTCAAAAGAGTATGATATAATGCAAAACCATAAAGAAACGTGTGACAAGAAAAAAAAACCTACTCTAGATACAATGCAATGAAAGAAATGTGCAAAACAATGCAAGTATCGCCACCCCATACTTATAACTCACATTTTCCCTAATGTGAAGGAAAAAAAAAAGGTAAAGTGAAAAAAGACACTCACAATGTAAAAAGGGTGAATCACTCTTCGGGCTATCGAACCTGGAAATCAATTGTGTCGGCTGGATAGAGAAATCTGAATACTCCGATGTCGTAGGGGTTTGTTATTGAACGAGGGAGGATTGGAGAGGGAACGTGTTTCGGCCGCGGTATCACCTAAAATTTTTTTTTATCTATTTGAAAAATTGCGGCCGCGGGTGCATTCGACTTCCAAAGCCTTGGGTGAATTAAAAAAAAAATTATTTAAATTTTGGTCGAGATTTTGATCGCGGGTGCATTCGACTTCCAAAACCTTGAGTGAAAATTTTTTAATTAAAACCTCGGTTGAGATATTTGCTTTCTGGCCGAAGATCATACTCCTTGGCATCCTTTCCTCTTGTGATTGGGTTCCGCACTTTTTTTCCATCAAAATCCTCGAACTTTCAGCAATCTCAACTCAGTCCATTATTCATTCTCTCGAGAGACTTAGGTCCTATCAATCAAAGACCCAAAAACACACAAAAAGAAAAAGATAAAGGACAAGAATTACCTTGAGTTTCCTCCCAAAAAGCGCTTTGTTTAAGGTCGCTAGCTGGACCTAACCCCATAGATGGCTCAATGTATCTTGAACACCTCAGACCGCTCATCAATTCCACACATAAACTCCTCCCTAGTCTCTTTCAAGACAAGGTTGAGCCAAAATTATTCCAATAGGTTCCGACTTCTAACTTCACAGGCAAATGGTAGGACCTTCCGCATACAAGCTTGTACGGTTTGGTTCTCATTGGGATCCTGCTAGCCGTCCTATGCTTCCATGGGAAGTCATCAAGCTTCGTATCCAACCTTTCCGGGACCAAGATATCAGCTTCTCATGAATCCTCTTAGCTTCTCCATTCAAGATCTTCTCTTGACACCTAGCTCGAGGATGGTATAGGGTTCTTACCACACAATTGACCCCATACTTGAACAAAGAACACTTATTGGCCTTAGCGGTGAAGCGCTTTCCAATATCAATCATGCTAACTTGAGGTGTGCTAAGCCTTAGGAGGGTGAACCTATTGGAGATTTTCAAATATATCCTAGCATTGTTAACTTTAGACAAAATTGGGAGATACTTCATCTTGACTTTAGGAGGTTCCTTCGGTAGAGACCTCCAACTCTTATATACTTTCCGAAAATGATTGGGAATTTCAAAGGACATAAGAGTAAATATCGGGCGAAGTCTTTTAAGCTTTGAGCTGGGAATTATGCCAAGATGACAATCTGCACATGGAATCTCTCCCATCTCCCCCGGTTTTACCTCAATCTTGGCCAATGGTTCAACAATTTGACCTAGGTGTTCTACATCTTCTTCGAGAACTTCAAGCGGAGCTTCAAGGTTGACAAGAGGAATGCTCAAAACTTGGATTTCTACGTCGCACCTCTCCTCCGGTTGAGTTTTTTTAACGGGTCCATATGCGCTCAAGATTATCCAACCTCCTCATTTTTTATTCAAATGGTAATTCATATTGATCCTCCAAAGGTGGTTGTGGAAATTGCATTTGAGGCACAGAAGATTCGTAATCTTGTTCATAAACCTTGTAAGGGGTATAAAGTTTATCCCAATATGCAAGCCAATCCTTAATAGCTTCCTCTCTTTGTCTTTGATTACTAAACTCGTAGAACGCATATTTGTCCTTTAAGTATTCAAAATCATTCGCCCTAGCTACTTGTCTTGTTATCCATATCTCTTCTTCCAAGGCTTCGTCCCTAAGCCTAATTTACCTCAAAGCTTCATCAAGTTTAGCTCTGAGATTCCTTATGCCCGTCGGCGACCCTGAAAGATAACAAACTCAAGGAAAAACAAGATCAAAAGCAACAAAAAGGTCTACTCTATCAATAATCATGCGCACATACCGATCTGGACCTAGTTTCCGGCAACGGCGCCAAAACCTTGTTTTCTAGTATTAGGACACGAAACAAATACTTCTTCACTCCCACATGGGAGTAAATAACGCACAACAAAGTCTTAAATTAATACTTTTAATAACAGCTAAAGCAATTAAGCGAACCCGCATTGTACAGATCAAATTGCAGTAAAAGAAAATATTCCAAGTTCGATCTCAAGGACTGAGGTAAAATCAATATGTTGATAGATCAAAGATAGAATAGACCAATGCTGGGAAAAAAAGAATGCAAAAGACAAAAAGCAATAAATATGAATAATATGATAATCGGGCAACGCATATTCTAGAGATCAAAGTATTCAGTTGGGGTTTTCGATTTATGACTTCTAAAAACTAGGACAAGGTTGGGATCATTAAGGAATGGTGATCTGAGGTGGGAATGATCACGGGGGAGGTTTCACAAACAAACTATCCCAAACCAAAGCTCCTATCACTTGATAAGTCTCAAGGCTCTAAGGAAAGGAACATAAACTCAAACCAACAACTTAACCTAAGTGAATAGAACTAACCTTTACCAAGTAAGTCTCAGGTTAAGCTCACTCCAGCAAGAAGAAGGCACACTCAAACATAATAAAGGGTTTTGAATCCTTTATTACCTAGAACTCGTCATCTTTGGTAACCAAGAAAGGGAATCACCGGATAAGTCTCTTTCCAAGCTTAAATGTAAGTCTAAGAGGGATCTAATTGTATATAAGCCTCAACAAAGACTAGATTTGGGCAATCTATAACCCAAGCATAAAGATATATCATAAACAGATCAACTGAAGAAACCTCGAGTTGTTCTAAGGAAAACCTTTGCCAAGATTTTTGAGAACATGCCGAGATTCATCTGATCGAAGGTTAAACCAACTCTCAAGGTCCAGTCTAAACTTAAAGGCTCAATCTATCATCATACAAACCACAACCATCAACCAATCACCCTAGAATCATAGGGGTTTAGCCAACAACACACATTCAAATCAAGAAAGATATATGAAGAATTCAAGAAAACCATAAACCAACAAAACTAAAAGAAAAGTAAAAAAAATAATTAGCTAGATGTCTTCAATATCCAAAAGCAAAAGCAAACCAATAATAAAGATCCAATCTTTAATCCAAAAGCAAAATAAATCAAGAACCTAAATCTTCCTTCCAAGAATCCTTCACAAATTCTTCTCAAATTGAATCCAAAAGTGTTGTAGCCGTCTTCTATGGGGCTTGAAT
The DNA here is from genome assembly GCA_033239045.1 of Fagopyrum esculentum. NCBI lineage: Eukaryota > Viridiplantae > Streptophyta > Magnoliopsida > Caryophyllales > Polygonaceae > Fagopyrum > Fagopyrum esculentum. The sequence continues at coordinate 113,066,677 of BSUD01000004.1, forward strand.
CTAAGCATGATAGAACGTGTCAAGTCCTATCAGCCGTTGACGTCCGGACAGAGCCCTTAGATCGCTGCAAGCCTTCAAGACTTATAGGAAAAGTGTTTTTCCTATAAGTCTTGAAGGCTTTAATGATAGAAACCTCTGGTCAATCTTTTAATGATCTCAACCGAGATTTCTTCATTGTCGGACCGAGATTTATATTGTGAACTTTTCTTCCTTAGCTCTTTTTTCCCATCCTTTTGTGATGTCCTAGCCCTCCTTTTATGCTCAACCATGATCCACCTTGATCCTTAGTCTTCATATGCTCCATTTCACTCCAAAATCCGCCAAATCACCTACAAATACAACAAAGGTCGGCTAACAAAACTTCAAGTTGCTTCAAACAACAAAGGTAAGGTTTCAAGAATACACTACAAAACTTCCTTAATTCAGATCCAAGCTTAGAACTTCAAGTATATTTCCAAAAACACTCTCCAAATCTCAATATTCAAGTTTTGTTACAAAACTTCTCTCTCCCAAAATGAGTCTAAGACATAAAAATTGACATAGAAGGGGACTTCTAGCTAGAGAGAATCAACAATCCAACTATTATACTCCATCTCAGGAAAAGCAAAGGTCGGCCAACAACTTCAGAAAAGACATCATAAAGCTACACAAAGAGCGAATATCGGCCATCTATGGACAATCTCGGGCGAGATTCTGGCCAACGTCGGGGTTGAGATTCCGAAGTCTTCAAGTTGGCCTTCACATCGTGGTAATTGCGGGCATGCACATTCTTCAAATCTCGGGCGAGATTTTTGAGTTTGATCGAGATTGCTCTCGACTTAGCAAATTTTGCCGGTGCAAAACAAACTGCGGCCGAGATTCATCTTACATAGCCGAGGTTCCAGAGAAAGTTCTTCTTTGCTCCATTGCTTGATCCTTTGGCTTGTTTCCTTGATTCCTTAGAGTCCCTAGCACGCACCATTCCGAGGCTTGATCCTCACAAGTTTCATTTAGGTCCAGAATCCGCCAAAATACCTGAAAAATCGACAAAAGCTCATGTAGACATCTATTTTATCATAATGAACTCAATCAAGCACAAATGTCACGAACTAATGCTAATATATGCAAAACAAAGGAAAATCTACCTGAATGCATGTCTAAACTATGTTCATAATGTAATATCCGGAATTTTCGTTCCGTTTAATTTCGAAGCAAATCGGACTCCGAGCCGTTGACGGTTTCCATTCTATCTACTATTTCTTTCTTCATGAATTTTATCATTTTATGTAGAATTTAATTCACATAAAATGATAAAATTATATCAAGCTCTAATTCTTATAATTATTTATCATTTTATGTAGAATTTAATTCACATAAAATGATAGAATTATATCAAACCCTAATTCTTATAATTATTTATCATTTTATGTAGAATTTAATTCACATAAAATGATAGAATTATATCAAACCCTAATTCTTATAATTAATTCTTAACGACGACTTTAGACGAGATCATGACAAGGCCATGACGAAGCCGATAACCCTATGACAAGCCCAGACAAGCTGTTGACAGCCCACATTCCTACCTATTGCTGCTGAGCTCTTCAAACCAGCCCAAGACGCACAACCTATGGAGCAGCGGACTACTTGTGCTAGCCAGAAGCCCAGCGGATGAGGCCCATCAGACAATAAACCTACTTCCCTTCTACATGTGCTGAGCTGGAGATTTTTTTTGTAACAGCCCCCGTGAGTAACGCAGCACACTCCTCCACCTCACATTCCCCTCCTTCCGTCTACATTCAGAACGTATCAACTGGCCTTCCTTCTGCTGTAGACTACTCTCTCGACCGATCAACAGCACCACCCTAGACCTAGCCGTCTCTTGTAATACCACAGTTCACGCCATCCTCGTCCCTCTTATTGGCCGGGTGAAGCAACACAACTCAGCCTTGCCTCCTCGTCCGGACGAACATCACGCCATCCAGTCGACTCCTTGACCTCTCGACAGAACCAGCGGCTTGCCCACGCTCTACACAGGCCGGAACCACTGCACACCAACACCCTACACCACCCCAGAAATTGTTGCTCGCCAATGTTCTGCAAAGCCGGAACTTCTCCACCACCGACCTGCTGCTGTGTGCCCTTCGAACAGACGCCAGAAGAGGGGAGAGTCTCCTTCCATTCGTTGCAGAGAGTGATCGGTAAGCAATCCCTTCATGTCCCACCTTTCTTCCCTTCTGAATCCAGTAATAAACCCTTATCCTGTAATCTGTAACAGCGTGCCTCACCAAGGTTGAGTGCGGACTCCTCATGTGGTGATCGACACAGCCTTTAACCCATTGAGGCGGGTGAGTTGATCTAATCTTTAATCGTAATACCTTGATGTTGTATAAGAAAGTGGGTTGTAGTTCTGAGTAATAATAGAGAGCAATGTAGAGGCTTGTATAGGCTGGAATTACAAGAAATTAAAGCAGTCCAGTAAGATGAGAATCGAAGTTAGAACCTTCTGCACACCAAGCCGGCGTTCCTCTCCTTCCTCCTTGTCGAGATTCTTGGTGAGTATGACCATGCTCTTCCTTCCCTTCATTTATATATATGCTTAGTTGCTGCTAAGCCATCATAGAACCCATACATTGCAGCCAAAGGAACCAATACAAGGAGCTGTTACATCTTTTCCAACTTTTCAACAGTTACGAGCAGTCAACTTCGGGTCCAAATTTGAGTAAGCTAGACTCTCCCTTTTTGGCTAGTTTTCGGATATGTCATAGACGATATTGCATAGTAATTTCATACTAAAATTTTAAAAGAATCGGAGTTACGGTTTGAGAGTTATGATGTTGCAAAGTTGATTCCTCATGCAGTTTTTATAAATGTGCTGAGTGTTGAGAAAAACAGCATGTGATGCAGTTTTGTGAGATGGTTTTAAATAGGCTTTTAATCTCTGTTGGGCTTGAATTTTGGATATGATATAGTTGACATATTGTTGTAGAACATATTAAAATTTGAAAGGAATCCAGCGAGTGGTTTGGGATTTATGATTTTTCAAAGATTGAGTCGTAAGCAGTTTTTCTGTTGTGCTGAAATTCGGTTTTGTGAGATAGTTTTAAATAGGATTTTGATCTCCTTTGCGGCTGAATTTTGGATATATTATAGATAAGATTTTATAGTAGAACATAAAATTTGAGATAAATCCAGCGAGTAGTTTAGGAGTTATGATTTTTCAAAGTTAAGACAGTGTGCTGTTTATTATGTGTTGTAACCAACTTTGGAAATTTTTGTGGAAGTGATGGTTGAACAGTTTTAAGAAATTCTTAGCCCTAGGAGTAGATGAGATATCATAGATGATCTGGGAAATTATTTTGGAATATTTATAAGATTATTCGAATTTTATATTTGAAGCCGAAATTGAACCTTAACGATCTTTCCGAAAATAGGGAAATGGGTAAATTGCGAGTTTGTAACCAAACTCATCTTTAGGCGTTAGAATATGACATGGTAGTCTCAAATAAGAGTTTAGACATAAATTATGGAATTTTTAGAAGTTTCGGGACCAAGGGTAAAATGGTCATTTAACATAAATTAATATTGTAATCAATTCCGTTCTATTAAGACCTGCTATCTTAGAAGTCTTACACTTCTAATCACCTAGAAAGTGTGCTGACACACTTGCCTCCTTTGACAGGCCACTGAATTCCTACTGTACAAATCGATTTGCGAATTTGAAAGTCGAGATCTGATTCAGGTAAGTCCACGGACTTACTTAGCTGGCTTCTTGTATGAGTGTAATGTGTATGAGTGGTGTTTGTTAGTTAAGATAAATAACGAAACCGGAATAGGCCGACTTTAATATATGGTATAATTGACCCAAGTGTATGATAACGGGTCGTGACATCATCTGCCTAGCTCTTGCGAGAGTCTAGGAGGTTCCCTGCGACCAGCCCAGTCTGGTAGACGGTCAAATGCATTAGTACCATTCCGCGTTGGTAAACGGGGACATGGGCGAGGTTTGGGAATCCCTCGTGTCACAAAATAAGTATCATTAGTAATAACATATCACCTAATTAAAGATAATAAAAGGATTGAGTGTTGCATGTTGATTGTGTATGTTGTGTGTTTGTGCTTTTACCTTTATCCTTATGCATAGAATGTTAGCTAACGGTTTTATACCACTTGTAGATGCCTTGCAGGTTAAGACAGTTGTAGAGAGATCCGGAGGAAATGGTCAGCCGGGTCCACGTACTCATTTAGTTGGGGACGGGAATGTCTTTTGTTCTTCATATGCGTCGTTTTAGTATCTTTTCTTGTAAGGCTGATACATATTCTCCATGTATATATTATTTAAAGTTTTCAAATGTTTTAAATACTTTTGTGCCTTGTTGTAAGATCCAAGTAAAATTGTTGTCAAACTAAGGTCGGGACCCATTGTGAGGTCCTAACCAGTAGCTCCCCGAGTTCTCAGAATTTGGGGTGTTACACATAAATCATGTTATCAACGGTCAAACAGCGATCAACCATTACTCAAATTGATCGAAGATAGTGTTTATGGGAGGGCTAAAATAGCCATAGCGAGGCACCCCATGGTTATATATACATAGGGAAGTCTTCCCGATCTCCGGTGGCTTGTGAAGGGTTTTTTTGTTTTGTTTAGGAGATCCAAGTGAAGAGAATGAATGACTTACACACATCTTATCAAAGACGTGTTTTCAATTTTGTTTGTTATTTGTGATGACAAGGGATTCCTCTTAATTATCCCTTACAATTTGTTAGATCTCTCTTGCTCAAAACAGAGCGTTTTTTGTATTCTTCTAATTGTTATATTTACAAGATATCAGATTGTGAACGTTTTTGCAAGACTTGGAGAGGACAGAGGAAGAAGCTCATATTCAACCTTGCAACGATGACCCAAAGGGGCTGCAAGGGAGCCAAACCCATGACCACCCATCCGAAGGGAAAGATGCCAAGGAATTTGGACAACCTAGAAGCATTTGGAGAAGAGGAAAAAGGAAGTGAGTGGATGCTCTTTTGATTTCTGGACCTATCATCGGATTTGTTTTTGTTTGTACTTTTATCAAAAAGGAAACGTGAGGGGATGAAAGTAGGTTGTTTTACGTTTCATTGGTAAGAGGGGTGGAAGCCTTCTAATGTTAGTATGAGGTTTTTTAATCCATATGTGTACGTGTTTTCTCCCCCTTTCCGTCTTTTGTAATAAACTAGTGTGATAATCGTATATTGGGTCGTTTAACGATTAAAAGGATAAACTATATTATTGAAAAAAATCGAAAAAATTATCATTAATCATTATATGATCAAGAAAGGAAAGTGTTACATACAAACGACACCGGTATTACAATAAAATGAAATGTTAAATGTTAATTTAGCGATTAAAGTACGACATAACTGAGAAAAAAAAAGTATTTACATCCATTTAAGAGTTGTCTTGGTTGCTATTTGATTCTTCATGGCGGTGAATAAAAATTCGGACTTGTAATTGATGTAGACAAAATCGACACAAATTCAGATTAAACTAATTGAACACATGGTTTATCTTTTTGACTTCCCTCCCTGATCACCTGAATGCGCCTTCACCGACAATGGGATTGAGAACTTCATGCAGAATATTCCTGCTACAACTCCAAATATAGGTACCGCAATCCAAAACTCTAGCAGCTGCCAATACGTATCAACTAAATAATACATGAAAAATAGTTTAGTTGCCGACTACAACTGATTGGTTAGCTAAATTGGAAGCCATTGCACTCCACAATCCACCCCTTCATAACAAAGGACACATTGAAGATTGTCATTGTAAAGTATCAAAAGGACACATTGAACGTTCAGCTCGTTAGAGGTTGATGACATGATTTATGACGTTAGTTTAGGCATTCATGTAGATAGTTTTTTCCGTTATTCATGCATAGTTTGGCATTAGTTCGTGACGTTTACGCTTAATTCATCCACATTGTCGGAATAGACGTCTACACAAGCTTTTGTCGGTTTTATAGGCATTTTGGGGAGCTCTTGGACTTAAACGATATATTCGAGGATCATTCCTCATGATGGCACACTTCCGGACTCTTTAAGGAGCAAGCTAGGAGCAAAGAAGAACACAAAAGACCTTGTTGGTGCATGCCTTGCACCAATTCATGACTTGATGATCCAAGAAGGGTTTCTGGTGCAGAACCACGGCCCAGAGGGCCTTTCCACGCCCTTGGTTTTGCCCGTGGTTTTTGTTTGGACAGCCTTGACACTTGTCACACGATTTCTTTGCCCGACCTTTGCTTTTCTTGGTTGAGTGTGGACTTGGGAAAGCCTGCAGACTGGCTAGAGGACTCTCTCTCATCATCCATTGTGGAAAAGAAAAGAAGAACAACAAAACACTCTCATTTGGAAGAAGAACAACATCATCAAACTTAGATCTAGAGTTAGACTTTGAAGGATTTTAAGTGACTTTTGTTGAGGAGCTTTTGGAAGCATTGTAAGGAAGGTTTTTGAGCTGTGTTTGAAGGGTTGTAAGTCTTGTTTAATCTCATATTCAGCTAAGATTATTTTCTTCTTTTCACTCTTATTTCACTTTCTTGCTATGAAACCCATGTATGCTTGTATGATGATTCTAGATCTTGAGATGCATGTTATTGGCTAAGTAATTGTGATTCTAGGGTGATGGACAAAAGGTTATGGATTAGATAATGATAGAATAGACTTTAATTTACCTTTTTATGACTTGCATGCTCGAAACCTAACCCCCGATTAAAACCACAGCTTGTTCCTCCGAAACCACGGCCGTGGTTGTGTATGATCAGCCCGTGGTTTTGCTCTGTTGTACTATTATTGATGAATCTGAATGTTAGGATGTTAGATTATTGAATATCTAGTGTTTGACAAGCCTTATCTAGCTTAGGGTGACCTAATGCTAGCAAACTAAGTTAGGAAAGAGACTTACCCGGTAATTCCCGATCTTAGATATCATAGATGACGAACTTTAGGTAGTAGTGAGCCTCGCAAGCCGCTATTGGACTGAGTGTGCTAGGATTGTTGCTTAGGACTTGCCTTTCCGAGACTTACCCGGTAAGGAGAGGTTTGACCCCTATATAGCAATCCGGTTTGTGTAGAATTCTCGTCCTTAGGTTCCTAGAGACTTACCCGGTAATAGGACCTTAGATGTGGGATTAGTGGACTATGAGACCTACCCGGTGATTGATCCCATTAGAAACACCCTTTCTCAACATACCGCAGCTTGTCCAAGGTTGATTAGAAGCTTGAGTCCAATGCCATAACCGGAAGTCTCAATCCCTAGAATCCGCTTTTCTTAATTTGATCTCACATCTTGTGTTTGTGTTGATTGTTTGTGTTGCTAGTTTGAGTTGTTGTTTGATTTATAATCTTTCATGATTTTTGATCTTTGTTTGATCACCATAAAAACCCAACCAAAAATATCATGATTTTCATTTCTTTATTTCTTTCTCTTTTCTTAGACTAGATTTGCACTATCTATGATCACTTGTTTGATCTGATTTTACCTTAGTCTTCGTGTTCGACCTCGGAGTACTATCCTTACTACAAAATGACCCAGACACTGTGGGTTCGCTAGGAGTTAGGAGAATATATCGAGTTATATATTGTAAGGCTTTTGTGCTATACATCTCTAGCGTAACAAGTTTTTGGCGCCGTTGCCGGGGACTAGGTCTAGATTGAATCATTGTGTGTGATTGTCTATAGTGTAGGTCTTTCTTGTTGCTTTTAATCTTGTTTGGTTTGTTTCTTTGATTATTCAAGAAATCTCTTATTCTTTAGGTGCATGTGAAGATCTCGTGGCAAGGATTTAGCTCCATTCGATCCAGAACCGGAGAAAACCCTTAAGACTAGATCCAAGGGCACTAATAATAAGAAGGGGATGACCGGAAGAGATCTTCAAGTTGAGTTGAATGATGCCTTAGAGCATATTAGGCTAAGGGATGAAGCCTTGAAGAATAAGAGGAGACTTGCAAATGAGAGGCAAGAAGCAACTAGGAGAGAAATTGAAGAGATTAGGCAAGCTCTTGTGCAAAGGGAGCTTAATCTTTGTCAACCACCACCGTAGCCGGCGGTACAAGTACAGAATGAGCCAATCATTGTTGAGGAGCCACAAACGCTAGGGCAACGTATGGATCCAGCCCAAAGAGTGCACCGTCCGGGTGTAAACTTAGGAGATCCCGCAACCCATGACTACGAGCTCCATACTCAAGTGCCACAAATGATCCGGCACAATCAATTTGGAGGAATGGAAGGAGAGTCTCTTCATCAACACTTGATGAATTATGAGATCTTGATGGAAACTCTAAGGCCACCTAGATTGGAGAGCAATAACCACAAGCTTAGGGCTTTCTCCTTCTCACTTAAGGATAAATCCTTGGTTTGGTACCAATCCATTCCACTAGGACGAGTTGGTACTTGGGAGGAGATGACAACCGAATTTCTTACAAAGTTCTTCCCACCTTCCAAGACAACCGAGCTAAGAGGGAAGATCAATGCCTTCGTGATGAAGGATAAGGAGAGCCTATTCAAATCTTGGGAGAGGTTCAAAGACCTCCTCTTAAATTATCCACACCATGTGATACCGAAGATAGAGCTATTGGAGATTTATTTCAAGGGGCTTGATGAGGATAGTCAATTCAAGCTCCAATCACTTTCCGGAGGAAAATTCATGGAGAAGAATGTGGATGAGGCTTGGGATTTTGTAGAGAAGCAAGCCTTGGTGATAGAGAAGTACTCCCATAGGAAGAGTGACGGGAGGAAACCGGGAGCATATGAAGTAAGTGAAGTCACCATGAGCAACTACAAACTTGATGCAATCAACAATGAGCTTAAGTCCTTGAGTGAGTTGTGTACCACAACCTTAAAGAGCCAAGTAAGTCCTCAAGTGCAAGTTCAAGCCAACTTGGCTTCCAAGGAGGAGGATGTTAACTACATGGGAAGGGGAAATTCCAACAATTACCAAGGCCCTAGGAACTTCAACAACAACAGCCGGCATTACAACAATTACCGGCCTAACCACAACCATCCCGGGTTCTCCTATTCTAACCCGAATGGTGCCTTGAACCCTCCCACTTCAACAAGCGCAGCCCCACCACTTAAGGCTTCACAAGAGCCTCCACCCGGTTTTGCTCAACCTCCAAAGGATAGGACCGAAATGATGTTTGAACAATTGCTAGAGAGGTTGAGTGGGCTTGTGAGCACGGTGACATCTATTTCCAAGGCTCAAAAGGTGCTAGAAGCACAAGTGTTCCAAAAGGAGGGTGAGGCACAAAGGGATCCGGGAAAGCTTCCCGGAAGGACCGAGGACAATCCAAGAGGCCAAGTGTTGGCCAATACCACAAGGAGTGGGCTGAGCATGAAAGAGCCCTCACCCAAGGAGAATGACAAGGCGAAGCAAGTAGTAGTGGAGGAAGAACCATTGCAAGAAGAAGGAGGCAAGAGCAAAGATGATGAGCCAACATATGTGGCACCTCCTCCATACAAGCCACCACTACCATTTCCATAATCACGAGCAAGAGCTCGTTTGGATAAACATTTCGGTAAATTCCTTGAACTCATGTCTAAATTACATATTAATATTTTGTTCATGGATGCAATTCTAGGTATGTCGGCCTATGGAAAATTTTTGAAAGAGATACTCTCCAACAAGAGGAAGTTTGAGGAGTATGGAGAAGTGAGGATGACAAAGAGGTCTTCCGAGTTGATCTGCGAGATCCCGCTTGCACTTTGCAACAAGGTTGGGCTAGGAGAACCAAATCCGGTCAAGATGACCCTCTACATGGCGGACCGATCCATCACTCACCTTGTGGGGATCCTAGAGGACATAGTGGTTCATCTTGGGAAGTTCTATGTGCCAATTGATTTCGTTATTTTGGACATCCCGGCGGACTACCCGGTTCCTATCATTTTGGGAAGGCCATTCTTAGCCACATCCGGATGCTTAGTGGATTGAAAAAATGGGATTCTCTCCTTCAACATAGGAGAAGAAAATATCAAGTTCAAACTGTCCACAATGATGAAGGGGCCAGCCCTTAGTGAAGACATTTTCAACATTGTCGAGGAAGAAGTGTCTAGGGAAGTTGTGAGCTCAATCCTAATCAAGGATCCATTAGAGAAGGTTCTTAGCATGAGTATCATGGAGGAAGGAGTTGAGGAAGATTGCAATGAAGAAATCCAAGCTTTGGATGCATTAGAAAAGGAGACAAGTGCTGAATTTGAAGTGCACGAAGGAGAGTTGAAGAGCTATAAGAACCACGGCCTGGGGCCCAATTCCACGCCCGTGGTTTCAATAAATAGACCCGTGGAAAGCTATGTCGTAGCTAATTGTGCTAATTGTTCCAGAACCACGCCCGTGGTCATGCAAGAGGTTGTGGGATCACCCGTGGTTTCTCCAGAAAGTCCCTTAGTTGTTGATAAAGCTTCAAGTAGTCTTGGAGAGTCTTCAATGGCTTTGGATTCATCTAATGTGGAGCTATATTGATCACATCCAACCGAAAAAGGTCCTCCTAAACTTGATCTCAAACCTCTCCCTTCTCATTTAAAGTATGCTTTCCTTGGTTCAAATTCTACTTATCCCGTGATTGTGAATGCATCTTTGAATGATGATGAGGTTGATAGATTGTTGAATGAATTGAAATTGCATAGGAGAGCTATAGGATACACCATTGATGACCTAGTTGGCATTAAATCATCCTTGTGCATGCATAAAATCTTGATGGAAGACAACCATAAACCTTCAATTGAACCTCAAAGAAGATTGAACCCTATTATGAAAGAGGTAGTCAAGAAAGAAATCTTAAAGTTGCTAGATACGGGAATCATTTTTCCGATTTCGGATACTAAATGGGTTAGTCCCGTACATGTTGTTCCTAAGAAGGGTGGTATGACCGTAGTAACTAATGAGAACAATAAACTAATCCCAACTAGGACGGTTACGGGGTGGAGAATGTGTATTGACTATACGAAGCTTAACGTTGCCTCTAGGAAAGATCACTTCCCTCTTCCCTTTATTGACCAAATGCTAGAAAGATTAGCTCAACATTCACATTTTTGTTACCTTGATGGTTATAGCGGGTTCTTTCAAATCCCAATTCACCCGGATGACCAAGAGAAAATAACATTTACTTGTCCTTGGGGAACATTTGCATATAGAAGGATGCCATTTGGGTTGTGTAATGCACCCGCCACCTTTCAAAGATGTATGATGGCTATTTTTTCTGAACATATTGAGAACATTATGGAAGTGTTTATGGATGATTTCTCGGTGTATGGCTCTTCATTTGATAATTGTTTGGCTAATCTATCTTTGGTGTTGAAGAGATGTGAGGAAACTAATCTTGTGTTGAATTGGGAGAAATGCCACTTCATGGTGAGTGAATGATGCGCTCTTCGTCCGTTGAACGCAAGGATCCGCCGGTGTTGTTCCTCCGTCGATTTCTTTTGTGTATTTTCGATTTATAGGGATATGCCAAGCAAGGAATCATCCAGCCTCGCACCTTGGATCTCCTTGGCTCGAGTTCTTCTTTCCTCGGAATCTCACTTCGGAAATTAGACCTCCTTTGTCCTCCTAGCCTCGCACCGTAAGGACACCACTCAGCCTCTCACCTTGTGGGTTTCGAAACCTTGGCCTCTCACCTTAGTCTCTAGATTTGTTTTGCTATAAAGTGAAAACACAACTTCGATTGAACTCAACTCTATATTCTGCCTAAAAACGTGGGTAGGAGATGGACTTATATGGCTGAAAATTCAGCACCAACTCCCCACAATAATAGCTTACAAGTAGTTCAAGAGTTGGATACTAAATGAAGGAATGTCTAGGGTCTTTCAACCAACAACTTCAAGCAATAAATGACCTAAAAAACCATTCAAATGGCCGGCCACATTAGAGCTCCAAGGTTCCAAAACGTGGCTGAAATAAACCCAACTAAAATAGTTTTAAACCATGAAATAAAGTCAATCATGACCACATAAAATAAAACAAAAGGTTACATCTAGGTTTAAAGTGATCCGGCATCCTCAATCGCCTCAAGTATGTTCACCAATTGATAGTCATGGACGTCCTTAAATGTCGGAGCTCTGAAAGGGTGGTAGGTCAAAGTGGTTGGGCCTAGCATGCGTGCTCTAGCTCGAGTGAGAGGTGGTGTTGATCTTGGTGCGGTCACATCAGTCTCGTTGCTTAAGTCCGGCGGGCTCACATCAGTGAAGGCATAGTATTGGGACACTTGGTTTTCCACCGAGGCATTGCGGTTGATAGAGCAAAGATAGAAACGATAGAGAAGTTGCCACCACCTACCTCGGTGAAAGGGGTAAGGAGTTTCTTAGGGCATGCCGGTTTTTACCGGAGGTTTATAAAAGATTTCTCTAAAATTTCTAAGCCTCTCACTAACCTACTAATGAAAGATTTTGATTTTGTTTTTTCCAAGGATTTCCTTGAAGCGTTTTGTAGGTTGAAGGATGCTTTGATCTCCGCCCCTATCATGCAACCTCCGGATTGGAGCTTACCATTTGAAGTAATGTGTGATGCGAGTGATGTGACTGTTGGGGCTGTTTTAGGACAAAAGAAAGATGGGCTTACATATGGCATTTACTACGCTAGCAAGACGCTAGATGACGCCCAACTCAACTATGCCACAACCAAGAAGGAGTTGCTAGCGGTAGTGTATGCCTTTGAGAAGTTCCGCTTATATCTTGTTGGAGCAAAGGTTATTGTGTACACGGATCATGCTGCGATCCGTTATCTCCTCACAAAGAAGGATGCCAAGCCTCGCTTGATTCGGTGGATCCTTCTCCTCCAAGAATTCGAATTGGAGATTCGGGACAAGAAAGGTTCCGAAAATTCAGTAGCGGACCATCTTAGTAGGCTACCACTGTTGGAGATTGAAAGAGATGACATCCCGATTGATGACTCATTCCGGGATGAGCAATTGCAAGTAATAGAGGAGTGCTTACTTCAAGTGTCTAGAAGGAGTGATCCATGGTATGCGGATATAGTGAATTATCTTGTATGTGAAGAGGTGCCACCCGGTTTGTGATATGCCCAAAGGAAAAAGTTTTTCAAAGATGTAAGGCATTATTATTGGAGTGAGCCTCTCTTGTTCAAGAGAGGACTGGATGGAGTCTTTAGGAGGTGCATTCCGGAGGATGAGATGGAGAGTGTCATCCGTCATTGCCACTCCTTGCCATGTGGAGGTCACGCTAGCTCACACAAAACGTGTGCAAAGGTATTGCAATCCGGTTTTTATTGGCCTAACTTGTTTAAGGATGTGCAGAATTTTGTAGTATCTTGTAACGCTTGCCAAAGGACGGGAAACATCTTAAGAAGGAATGAGATGCCCTTGAACAATATCCAAGAGGTCGGGGTCTTTGATGTTTGGAGTGTGGACTTCATGGGGTCATTCCCCTCTTCATGTGGCAACCTCTACATTCTATTGGCGGTGGATTATGTGTCAAGATGGGTGGAAGCAATCACCTCTCCCACAAACGATGCCAAAGTAGTGGTGCGGTTCTTCAACCGAGTCATCTTCCCTAGGCTTGGAACACCAAGAGTGATCATAAGTGATGGAGGGAAGCATTTCACCAATAGGAACTTTGGGACACTTTTGGCTAAGTATGGGGTGACTCATAAGGTGGCCACACCTTACCATCCCCAAACTAGTGGCCATGTGGAGATTTCCAACCGGGAGATAAAAAGAATACTTGAGAAGACGGTTTCTAGGACAAGAAAAGATTGGGATATGAAGCTTGATGATGCTTTGTCGGCATATAGAACTGCCTTCAAGACACCAACTGGCACCACTCCCTACAAGCTAGTTTATGGCAAGTCTTGCCACCTTCCGGTGGAGATGGAGCATAGGGCATATTGGGCCATAAGGTGGCTGAATTTTGACATCAAGGAAGCCGGTGAGAAGAGGTTGCTAGACATGAATGCTGTTGAGGAGATCCGGTTAGATGCTTATGAAAATTCCCGGATTTACAAAGAAAGGACCAAGCGTTGGCATGCCAAACGTCTAATCCCAAAGGAACTGAGTGAAGGTGACTTAGTCATTCTCTTCAATTCAAGGTTGCGGCTCTTTCCCGGAAAGCTCAAGTCAAGATGGATGGGTCCTTATGTGGTGAGGAAGGTCTTCCCCCATGGAGCGGTTGAGATAGGTGGGGAGCATTGTGGAGATTTCAAGGTGAATGAGCACCGTTTGAAGAAGTACATCCCGGAAGCTCCAGTGGATATGATTGCCCCACTTCACCTTGAGTGAAACGCTCCCAGATTTGGCCAAGCTAATGACCTTAAAGAAGCGCTTAATGGGATGCAACCCATTGGTACATATCTTTCCCGTTTCGTTTTTTTTGTTTTTGTTTTTTTGCTTTTGTTTTTGTTTTGGTGTGTTTGTGTGTGTCTTGTGTTTGTATGCTAGAGTCTTGGTAACAAGGAAGTCTTGCTAGGCATGATGATGGTGATGATCCCAAATCGAACGTGGGTGGAGTGGACGTGGGACTTGGACGGCTTGCAGTGCTTAGCGCGGGTCCCGATGCCATAATGAACATCAAGAGCTCTCTACCACCTTTGATTGATCATCCACCATCACTCCACATGAGTGAACCAAAATACCGAAAGCACCACCATTTTTACATTATGAGGACTCTCTTTCACTTCCTTATTTAATTTGCACATTGGGGACAATGTGGTTTTAAGTATGGGGTGGGGTTTTCATAATCATTTGCATGATTGCATCTAGGATAGTTTCATATTATTGTCACATGTTTAATTATGTTTTGCATTGTACATATTTATCTCCAAAATTCCAAAAAAATCAGAAAATTTTAAAAAATTTGTGCTTCTTAGTTTGGATATGACCCTTATGATGAATTTGTTTTGTGAATTGGCTATGGATGACCTTTGTGTGTTGAAAAAATTTATGCATATGTGGACTTGAATACTTCTCTTTATTTCGATGTATGAATTGTGATGAAGATTGTTGTCTAGGTTGGATTGAGAATTGTTTATCGAAATCGCATGCTAGTTCTTACACATCATCTAGGAATGATTAAGGCATTCATTTCTCTCTTCTTCTCATCTTGATCTTGTTGTTTGAAGCACCTCAATTGATAAAAGATTTGACCTATTTTGACCCATCCGTGAATAGGAGCATGCTAGTGTGTTGAGTGTGTGTAAAGCAAGTGTGGGGTGTTGAAGGAAGTGTATGAATGTTATGAATGAAGTGTTGAATGTGTTGTGAAAGTGTAGAAAAAATATAGGTTTGGGGACGTTGGTTTTGATGACGAGTAACTCGGCACCATTCACATAATCAGGTGTTTGTGTCTTGCCAAAGTCGGATTAACCGATAGTCCTAACGAGCCTTGGTATGTGTGCGCCTTGGTATGTGTGCCCGGTGTGAGGCACCTCAGAAAAAACCCTGAGGTCTGCTAATCACCAAGGTTTCGGCTTTTGTACACCAATGTCATTGCTCAAAAAATAAATGAAAGAAAAAAGAAGAAAAAGAAAAGAAAGAAAAGAAAACAATGGAGAAAAATATACACTTGTGGTGAAGTTGATCAAAAATGAAATTGTGGAGTTAGTTCCTTTCCCGGATTAGCATCACATAACCTAAAAATTGCCACCTATAACAACGTTTCTTGGCCTCTTCCTTCCTAAGTCCTTAAGACCTCTATGCACATGTGTTTTGACTTAAGTGATTTAGATTTGATATTTTCATGATCATCTAGACATTCTCAATTTACTTTGCATATATGATTTCAAGCTAAGTGTGATTGTCTTTCCGTGCATTTGTTCTCTTGATAAACATTTGCTCATCCTTTGCCATGAAACATCACTATGAAGGTGATCTATAACTAGAAGCACAATTGCAAAAATATTTTCCGTTTTTCCGCATTCATAACTCATGCCATCTTGTAGCTTAGGTTTGAATCTTGCTTCGGGACAAGCATGTGACAAGTATGGGGTATTTTGATGACATGATTTATGACGTTAGTTTAGGCATTCATTTAGATAGTTTTTTCCGTTATTCATGCAGAGTTTGACATTAGTTCGTGACGTTTACGCTTAATTCATCCACATTGTCGGAATATACGTCTACACGAGCTTTTGTCGGTTTTGTAGGCATTTTGGGGAGATCTTGGACTTAATCGATACATTCGAGGATCATTCCTCGTGATGGCACACTTCCGGACTCTTTAAGGAGCAAGCTAGGAGCAAAGAAGAACACAAAAGACCTTGTTGGTGCATGCCTTGCACCAATTCATGACTTGATGATCCAAGGAGGGTTTCTGGTGCAGAACCACGGCCCAGAGGGCCTTTCCACGCCCGTGGTTTTGCCCGTGGTTTTAGTCTGGACAGCCTTGACACTTATCACACGATTTCTTTGCCCGACCTTTGTTTTTCTTGGTTGAGTGTGGAGTTGGGAAAGCCTGCAGGCTGGCTAGAGGACTCTCTCTCATCATCCATTGTGGAAAAGAAAAGAAGAACAACAAAACACTCTCATTTGGAAGAAGAACAACATCATCAAACTTAGATCTAGAGTTAGACTTTGAAGGATTTTTAGTGGCTTTTGTTGAGGAGCTTTTGGAAGTATTGTAAGGAACGTTTTGGAGATGTGTTTGAAGGGTTGTAAGTCTTGTTTAATCTCATATTCAGCTAAGATTACTTGCTTCTTTTTACTCTTATTTCACTTTCTTGCTATGAAACCCATGTATGCTTGTATGATGATTCTAGATCTTGAGATGCATGTTATTGGCTAAGTAATTGTGATTCTAGGGTGATGGACAGAAGGTTATACCTTGGATAATGATAGAATAGACTTGAATTTACCTTTTGATGGCTTGCATGCTCGAAACCTAACCCCCGATTAAAACCACAGCTTGTTCCTCCTAAACCAAGTTATGATGTTAGATTGTTGAAATTCTAGTGTTTGCTGTGTTGTACTATTATTGATGAATCTAAATGTTAGGATGTTAGATTGTTGAAATTCTAGTGTTTGTTAAGCCTTATCTAGCTTAGGGTGACCTAATGCTAGCAAACTAAGTTAGGGAAGAGACTTACCCGGTAATTTCCGATCTTAGATACCAAAGATGACGAAATTTAGGTAGTAGTGAGCCTCGCAAGCCGCTATTGGACTGACTGTGCTAGGATTGTTGCTTAGGACTTTCCTTTCCGAGATTTACCCGGTAAGGAGAGGTTTGACCCCTAGATAGCAATCCGGTTTGTGTAGAATTCTCGTTCTAAGGTTCCTAGAGACTTACCCGGTAATAGGACCTTAGGTGCGGGATTAGTCGACTATGAGACCTACCCGGTGATTGATCCCATTGGAGAAACACCCTTTCTCAACATACCGCAGCTTGTCCAAGGTTGATTAGAAGCTTGAGTCCAATGCCATAACCGGAAGTCTCAATCCCTAGAATCCGCTTTTCTTAATTTGATCTCACATCTTGTGTTTGTGTTGATTGTTTGTGTTGCTAGTTTGAGTTGTTGTTTGATTTATAATCTTTCATGATTTTTGATCTTTGTTTGATCACCATAAAAACCCAACCAAAAATATCATGATTTTCATTTCTTTATTTCTTTCTCTTTTCTTAGACTAGATTTGCACTATCTATGATCACTTGTTTGATTTGATTTTACCTTAGTCTTCGTGTTCGACCTCGGAGTACTATCCTTACTACAAAACGACCCAAATACTGTGGGTTCGCTAGGAGTTAGGAGAATATATCGAGTTATAAATTTTAAGGCTTTTGTGCTATACATCTCTAGCGTAACAGAGGTAATTGTCATTGCACGTTCAAAACAACTCACCTATGAAAAATAATCATGTAATATGTTGGTTAAATTAGGTATAAATAATATAGATGATATATTTGGTTCAAGAAAATCAGCTGCCATTAAGTTTATCAGTCAACCCATACCAATTTTGTCTAGCATTTGTATATGTGATCTCTTAAAATAACTTTGTTAATGGGAAAATGTTGAACACGCAACAAGGGATCTGACTATTGTAATTTGTAAGCATCGTGTTTATCAGTTGGAGATATTTTATGCTAAGAACCCAGCCTGCTTGTCAAAGTGAAGTGTGTCTCATAGGTGAGTTGTTTTGAGATCATTAAATAGCAACAACTGAAATGTTTAGCTTAGGGTGTTGGCTTAAGTTCAACTCGTCCGGAATAGTCTTTTACCAAGCTGAAGATCCTTTCGCTTCTTCTCAATAAGCGTTCTCTTCTTCACCTCTCGATCTCTTCTTCTTCTTCTTCTTCTTCTTCTTCTTCTTCTTCTTCTTCACTCTTATGATTGATTATAAGTTGTTGACATTTTGATTGCTTGGACCTGAATTTTTTTTGCTGATTGTTCTGTTGTAAATTTCTAATTTTTAAGTTGTTGACATTTCATTTAATGTTTACTTGATTATTTCGTTTATGTATTTTTTGTACTGTTGTATTTAAGAGGTGAGATATTGTAATACTTGGAACAATAAAACTAATTCATCAGATCACATGAGGGCATCTCCCGAGGCTTCTATCGGGATCAATATCGTCTTTTATGATATTAACAATTCCAGCCTGCTCATGTACTTTGTCGATGAGGAGCTTCAAAACAGGGACTCGTGAGGGAGTTGTGCACGAGCCAACCATTATGAACTTCTTCTGTAATGGTAAAGGGAACTTTGTTAGTAGATGCATTTGATGATCATAAGACACCTATAGAATACTGTTGTGTAAGAACTGAAAAGAATGATAAGTTTATTCTCATGGATTTGATTCGGAATCTTTCTAATGGAAAAGGATTTTGGATAAGTGATAGTATGAAACATCCTAATAAATAAAAAAGTTGTTTCTTAATACTGGCTTTTCTTATATAGCCAAAGGAAATGGTAATATGAAAGTGTAACTTGTGCAAAGGATATTCCTTTGCAGAAGTGCAGTAGTTTGAATAAAGTGAAGCTAAACAATCCTTGTATAACCTCCCATTCCAGAGCTTGTCTAACAAGTTTAAATAGAGTAGAGCTCAGAAAACAAGTGTTACACTCAATAAAGTGATATTAGTGTCAATTTCTTCTTTGCTGAGTTTCCTCTAGATTCTCATTTGCGCTGTTGAACTCTCGAGTTATGCAGAGGTAATACAAGATGTTTTTTAGTTTGTTTTAATTGTTAATCTTGATGTGGAACATGATTTTTTTATTGTATAGGTTAATTTGCATGATTGAAATTTGATTTTAATTAATTGGATAACCTGAAACTCGAACCTGAAACCCATACCCGAAACTGAACCCGAAACATGAAAACCCGAATCCGAACCCCGAAAACCCGAACCCGAACCCCAAACCCGACCAGAAACCCAAAACCCGAACCCTTGCCTACTTAATCACATTGTTTAATTACATTTTGAAAATTAAACTGAATTACTATATATATAGTTTTAAACATGAGAGGTAATTCATAAAATAGACACATTCAACTGAACCAAAGTAGATAGAATGACTACAACAAGAAGTCTATTGATTAGCTTAGCAACAAAATGATTATTTTTGTTGTTGTCACACCAATCTCTCGCTCTTACTCCCGGAGTTGTCCAACTTCCACAAACTCATTGTCTCAAGTTGTCAATAATGTATAACATCGTACAAAATTGCATAATTTGCATGTGATCATCCGTATAAAAAGAAATACTTTAGGGTTGTAATATCCGGAATTTTTATTCAGTTTAATTCCGAAGCAAATCGGACTTCGAGCCGTTGACGGTTTTCCATTCTATCTAGTATTTCTTTCTTCACGAATTTTATCATTTTATGTAGAATTTAATTCACATAAAATGATAAAATCATATCAAGCTCTAATTCTTATAATTATTTATCATTTTATGTAGAATTTAATTCACATAAAATGATAGATTTATATCAAACCCTAGTTATTATAATTCATTCTTATCGATGACTTTAGACGAGATCATGACAAGCTATGACGAGATCATGACTAAGCTGAGATGAGGCCATGACAAAGCCTGACAAATCTGTGACAAACTCATTCATGGGCCTGAGAAGGCCATGACGAGTTTTGACAGGTTTTTGACAAACTATTCAGCCCACATTCTTCCCTTGATTCAGCCCACCTCTTTTGCCTTGCTCCAGCCCACACCGGACCTACTGTTGCCCAGCCAGCCAAGCCTTCAACAGCCCATGTCTTCAGCTGCATCTCGCAGCCCAGGAAGCCCAAACAGAAGCAGCCTAGTTCACCCCACTCCTGTTGTCCAGGAAGCCTAGCCGCTTGATGTAAAGAAGAAACCGTCAGCTCCCTCTCTCCCCATATCTTGTAACGCTCCCTGATTTCACGCAGAAGAGTGTACAGAATTAGCAACGCCACATTCACTCCCCATCCTTCATTCGCACAACAGATCGCCTCCCACTTTTGCGTCCGGATTCACGTACAGAAGAGCAACCATTTCGTTCCTCCTCAGCCAGATCGGGTTCTTCATTTGCACAACAGATCGAGTTCCTCCCCTACCATGCTCACACCGACGCTCTCACCTTGGCCATTCCGCAACTCAGCCGACGACATGAGTTGAAGCAACAGGGGGACGCTTGCTACTCTTCTGTCCGGACAGCAAGCCTCGCAACAGCCGGTCTCCCCAAGGCCTTGCACATCACGGAAATTGCAACACCGAGACCTTGATCTGATCAACCGATTCTCCTCTAGTGTTGACAGAGGATTGATCCCCCAACAGTCCGGTAAGTGGCTCCCTCAATTACCCCTTCACTTCACTTTGACTCAGTTGGCTAAGGCCTTGATGTGAGGGTTCCATGGTCATATTGTCTCCAGTGCAGCCATCTCTCGAATCAGCCCCTCCCTCACAAGTGTAGCAACTTACCCTCGCAGTCCATCCTTAGGAACTCACGCAGAAACAAGCTGCAGTAGCCTTGCCTCCCTCCTTGTCGAGTATTGTAGTTGCGTATGACCATGCTCTTCCT
This sequence comes from Fagopyrum esculentum, assembly GCA_033239045.1. NCBI lineage: Eukaryota > Viridiplantae > Streptophyta > Magnoliopsida > Caryophyllales > Polygonaceae > Fagopyrum > Fagopyrum esculentum. The sequence goes on from BSUD01000004.1 coordinate 113,087,628, forward strand.
CCTTACCTTATTTAGTCAGATATGTGCTTATAGTTGTCTATAAACCATCTTACAATCTATATATTACAGTCAAGGAACAACTACAGTGAGCTGTTGCAGTTTCTCAGTTTTCCAACAGTGATGAGCAGTCAACTTCGGGTCCAAATTTGAGTAAGCTAGACTCTTCCTTTTTGGCTGGCTCTCGGATATGTCATATAAAGTAGTATATAGTATAACATACTAAAATTTGGGAAGAATCGGAGTTACGGTTTGAGAGTTATTGTGTTCCAAAGTTGACGCCTCATGCAGTTTTTATATATGTGCCGAGTGTTGGGGAAAACAGCAAGTGATGTTGTTTTGTGAGATGGTTTTGAATAAGCTCTTGATCTTCTTTGGGCATGAATTTTGGATATGATATGGTTGACATATTTTTGTAGAACATATTAAAATTTGAGAGGAATCCAGCGAGTGGTTTGGAATTTATGATTTTTCAAAGATTGAGTCGTAAGCAGTTTTTCTGTTGTGCTGAAATTCGGTTTTGGGAGATAGTTTTGAATAGGATTTTGATCTTCTTTGCGGGAATTTTGGATATATTATAGATAAGATTTTATAGTAGAACATATCAAAATTTGGGGTAAATCCAGCGAGTAGTTTAAGAGTTATGATTTTTCAAAGTTAAGACAGTGTGCTGTTTGTTAAGTGTTGTAACCAACTTTAGAAATTTTTGTAGAAGTGATGGTTGAACAGTTTTAAAAAATTCTTGCTCCTAGGAGTAGATGAGATATCATAGGTGATCTAGGGAATTATTTCGAAATTTTTATAAGATTATTGGAATTTTATATTTGAAGCCGAAGTTGGACCTTAACGATCTTTTCGAAAATAAGGAAATGGATAAATTGTCAGTTTGTAACCAAACTCATCTTTAAGAGTTAGAATATGACTCTTTAATCTCAAATAAGAGTTTAGGCATGAATTAGGGAATTTTTGGAAGTTTCGAGACCAAGGGTAAAATAGTCATTTTATCATAAATTAATATTGTAATCAATTCCGTTCTATTAAGACCTACTATCTTAGAAGTCTTAGACTTCTAATCACCTAGAAAGTGTGCTGACACACTTGCCTCCTTTGACAGGCCACTGAATTCCTAATGTACAGATCGATTTGCGAATTAGAAAGTCGAGATCTAATTAAGGTAAGTCCACGGACTTACTTAGCTGGCTTCTTGTATAAGTGTAATGTGTATGAGTGGTGTTTGTTAGTTATAATAAATAACGAAACCGGATTAGGCCGACTTTATTATTTACATAATTGACCCAAGTGTATGATAACGGGTCGTGACATCATCTGCCTAGCTCTTGCGAGAGTCTAGGAGGTTCCCTGCGACCAGCCCAGTCAGGTAGACGGTCAGATGCATTTGTACCACTCCGCGTTGGTAAATGGGGACAGGGGCGAGGTTTGGGAATCCCTCGTGTCACAAAATAAGTATCATTGGTAATGACATATCACCTAATTAAAAGATAATAAAAAGGATTGAGTGTTGCATGTTGATTGTGTATGTTGTGTGTTTGTGCTTTTACCTTTATACTTATGCATAGAATATTAGTTAACGGTTTTATACCGCTTGTAGATGCCTTGCAGGTTAATACAGTTGTAGAGAGATCCGGAGGGAATGGTCAGCCGGGTCCACATACTCATTTAGTTGGGGACGAGGTTGCCTTATGTTCTTCATATGCGTCGTTTTATTTATCTTTTCTTGTAAGGCTGATACATATTCTCCATGTATATATTGTTTAAAGTTTTCAAATGTTTTAAATACTTGTGTGCCTTGTTGTAAGATCCAAGTAAAATTGTTGACAAACTAAGGTCGGGACCCATTGTGAGGTCCTAACCAGTAGCTCTCCGAGTTCTCAGAATTTGGGGTGTTACAATATGTTATCAGAGCTCTGGGTTGGCAACAATGGCACTTGAAATCTTCTGAAAGACCGATTGTATAAAATAATTAGAACCCGAAAGGGGTCTAAAATTTTCAAAACGGATTTATGTCTTTACACGAGCATAGTCGGGTTGTGGGTTAGTAGTACGTCGGACTACCATCGCTCTCCGTGGATCTCTGCAACTTAGAATGATAGGTGTGTTAGTTAGTATATAGACTTATATCGATATGTTCTAATGTATGATTATATATATGTATATGTATAGCATTTAAGTATCCTAAAGGATATTTTGTATCCTTTAGTTGTGATATAATGAAGCGATTATCGCCTCATTATAAATCGGTAGCGGACTTGAAGAGTTTTCAGCACGAGGCAATGAAATCAAACCCTGAATTGAGTATTATACTCGGGTAGGCTGCTTGGTGATCCTTATAAAGTATCCAAACAACAAGTGAGCAAGGAAGTAAAGTTATGAAGATAATTGTTACCACAAGCACAATCAGATGAGGAAGAAATTTCTGAGTCAGCTTAGTTAGAAGGAATAGAAGGTCGTACAAGGAACTCGAGCAAACGAGGCCGAGAGATGGAATTAGAGGATTCATGCAAGAGACTACAGGAGTGCGGAGTAGAGATAACAATATTGAACCGAGACAAGTAGAATTGAGTACAACCAAGATTGCGGAATCAAGGACATTATAATCGAGGCGGATGCCCCATAGACCATTATGGGCATGAGAAACCAGAAGAGACAAAGGGTCAATCCGAGTGTGAGAATCTAAGGTGCATGGAATGAAGACCTACAAGTGAGTGTAAAAGCGAAAAGGAAGACCCCACAAGCGTGGGGAGGTTTTGACCATCCTCAGAGATATAAGTAGTTTGAAAGAAACAGCGACGCCAATATCCAAAGAATGGAAGCCTGTAGCAGGGTCAACGGAGTTTCATGAAGGCGATATTACCACTAACTCCAGTGAAGAAATTTGTATGGGAGAACGGCCTTGCTAGACTCGAGAGTCCAAGGTAACCCGAATTATCACGGGACCTAAGCCATCAACACAGATGATCCATGCAAAAGGAACTGCAAGAGGATGATCATTACGGCCATAAGAATTTCAAAGACGCTTGCAAGCTATCGTGAAAACTTGAAACGACTATTTATGCCAGATGAATGACACAATCGGACTAGAGAAATGGAGTTAGCCTATAAGAAGCGGAAGAGTGAAAGATAAGACGAACTAAAGAAGGATAAAAGGATAAATCTAGTAAGTGATGTGCACCAAAAGTTTAATACCAGTAGAGGTATGAAATTGAGATACATCAATTATAGACTAACCTATGTCAACCAAGGACGTGCAAGTATTTTTTGGTATTGACGAGTTATGCGCCGTTATGAAGATATATTTGTGATTGTGGATCTATGGAGTAGCTTTACCGGCGCCTTAGAGGATTTTCTCAAGTAGGCAACGACAACCTTCTTGGATGAATTACAGGTATAAAGAGAAACGTTTTAAGAGTTACTTCTTGGCTAGTTAAGATCAAACTCCGGTCAAGTCAGGGAGTTTGGATCCGTGGTAGAAGAATTAAGAAAGTAAGCGGAAGAAGTTGTTTTTTTGTTCAATCGTTGTTTTATTTTCTTAAGGCAAGTAAAGAAGGTACTTGGTACTTCATCCGTATAAGACTCATGGTGTAATTGGAAGAAAGAGTTTTGTGGTCAATCATTTTATACTTAACAGAAAAGGTCCTTAGGATTAATGAGTGACAACAGGATAATCAGAGTAGCGCAACGGAAGCGTGGTGGGTCCTAACCCACAAAGCAAGAACCTCAAGGGTACTGATGGATGTCGTGTCGAGTTTAAGATGGTGATAGTTAGTGAAATGCATTCTAGTTGAAAGAAACTTGAGATAGGCTATGTGAGTGACTGGAAATGTTGTACGGAAACTTAGGTGCATGTAGAGGTAATAGAAGGAGATTGGTACCCTATTATGGATCCGAGTGAAGAGTGATGGCTTTGTTACATGTTGCCACACAAGTAGTGTGGAATTCTATACTAATAGAATACTCTAGAGTGAGTTTTCAGGATGGGTTAGGAAAGAATTAATGATGTAATAAAAGAATATTGTGCATGGCTTGCACTAGAAAGCTCAAAGTGAGTAACTACCATCCTGAGTCGAAGATACATAAGATAGAGAAGCGACAAGAGTATACTTGCAACCTAGTAACCGTGCTTAAAGAAAGTATAATCTCGGAGTAGATTTTATGTGTAACATTATGTCGGAACAGAGCCTAATTGCGTTTTGAGTTAGAGGGATATTACTAGTCCGATAAAAGTGGAGGGTACAAGAGTTCAATGTTGACGGTGTGTTAGCATGTATCGAGTATTTATGATCAAATAACTGGATATAAGATCAATTTGTGTCTAATACCGTCATTATGGACATATTCTATGTCACTTAAGATCTTGGGTAATGCGTGGGAAGCCTGGGTTAGAGTTAACGATAAATTAGAGATCTATAAATAATATAACAATGCCAAGTGAAAAAAAAGAGAGAGGATGACCACTCGATTTGATTTTAGTTGTCTCGAGTGTTAGACCGGAAAAGGGTAAAGGTGACGATTTCTTATATGAGGAATAAGATGATTGAGTAATATTAAAAGACAAGACCAAGTGGGTCGTGATACGAAGAGCATTGGGCACTTGGTAAGTGTTGGTGGATGTCCAAGACCTTGGACATGATTTTGTAGTCAGAACCTTTTCAGAAGGCCGGAAGCAAGTGGTCATGACGAAGGGAAAAAGTTGAATAGATCATTTTCCGTAGGGTCCTTAAAGGATCTAGAAGTGAGTTGTGTAAGAAAACCATTAGAAGTTTTAAAGCGGTTTAAAAGTGACTGATGGACTAGTACTCCTCACCCTATTGGAGAGTGCAGCTTCAGTTTTCCACAGAGACTAAGTTTGGGAACTGAGTTTGAGATTTTCAGTTGGAGAAATACCTACCAGACATGAGTTAGGTGATCAGATTAGAGGAGCAGACAGTTGAGCCGGATGATACCGGTGAGATATCCGGTAACCACTCTGGAACGTGGTGGCAGACGCTTGTGATGTAAGTACCTGAAAAGATTTAAGATTCAGTGGTTTTAGGAAAAGCTGATAAGGCTACCTAAGATACCGGGATAGTAAATGACGTAACCTTTCAAAGACCTATGTACCGATAGTTGTAATCTCGGGAGTGACGAGTTAGGGCTTGACCTTGTATGTGTGATATTGTTTGACTACTTGTTCATTTCATGATTGAGTGCTTATTCAGTGATGTGTGCTTTTGGTAAACTTGATGTGCGGGATACTTAGATGTAGAAACGATGAGACTTTTGACTAGTGATCAGATATACACATTTAGTGACTTAAAGGCCGATCAGGAATGTCTTACCCTAAGTTTCGGTACGAAACTTATTGTTAAGGGGGAATTGATGTAATACCCGGAAATTTTCTTCTGACTAGTCCCGAAACAATAAGAACTTGACCGATTATGACGTTTTCGGCGCTTCAGTTCTTTAGTATGGATTCCGACATTTTGTTGTCTTCTTTTAAGTTTCGGGATGAAACTTATTTTAAGGGGGTACTAATGTAATATCCGGAATTTTTATTCAGTTTAATTCCGAAGCAAATTGGACTTCGAGCCGTTGACGGTTTTCCATTCTATCTAGTATTTCTTTCTTCACGAATTTTATCATTTTATGTAGAATCTAATTCACATAAAATGATAAAATTATATCAAGCTCTAATTCTTATAAGTATTTATCATTTTATGTAGATTTTAATTCACATAAAATGATAGATTTATATCAAACCCTAGTTATTATAATTCATTCTTATCGATGACTTTAGACGAGATCATGACAAGCTGTGACGAGATCATGACTAAGCTGAGACGAGGCCATGACAAAGCCCGACAAACCTGTGACAAACTCATTCATGGGCCTGACAAGGCCATGACGAGTTTTGACAGGTTTTTGACAAACTATTCAGCCCACATTCTTCCCTTGATTCAGCCCACCTCTTTTGCCTTGCTCCAACCCACACCGGACCTACTGTTGCCCAGCCAGCCAAGCCTTCAACAGCCCATGTCTTCAGCTGCATCTCGCATCCCAGGAAGCCCAGACAGAAGCAGCCTAGTTCACCCCACTCCTGTTGTCCAGGAAGCCTAGCCGCTTGATGTTAAGAAGAAACCGTCAGCTCCCTCTCTCCCCATATCTTGTAACGCTCCCTGATTTCACGCAGAAGAGTGTACAGAATCAGCAACGCCACATTCACTCCCCTTCCTTCATTCGCACAACAGATCGCCTCCCACTTTTGCGTCCGGATTCACGTACAGAAGAGCAACCATTTTGTTCCTCCTCAGCCAGATCGGGTTCCTCATTCGGACAACAGATCGAGTTCCTCCCCTACCACGCTCACACCTACGCTCTCACCTTGGCCATTCTGCAACTCAGCCAACGACATGAGTTGAAGCAACAGGGGGACGCTTGCTACTCTTCAGTCCGGACAGCAAGCCTCGCAATAGCCGGTCTCCCCAAGGCCTTGTACATCATGGCAGTTGCAGCACCGAGACCTTGATCTGATCAACCGATTCTCCTCTAGTGTTGACAGAGGATTGATCCCCCAACAGTCCGGTAAGTCGCTCCCTCAATTACCCCTTCACTTCACTTTGACTCAGTTGGCTAAGGCCTTGATGTGAGGGTGCCATGGTCATATTGTCTCCAGTGCAGCCATCTCTCGAATCAGCCCCTCCCTCACAAGTGTAGCAACTTACCCTCGCAGTCCATCCTTAGGAACTCACGCAAAAACAAGTTGTAGTAGCCTTGCCTCCCTCCTTGTCGAGTATTGTAGTTGTGTATGACCATGCTCTTCCTCCTTACTTTATTTAGTCAGATATGTGCTTATAGTTGTCTCTAAACCATCTTACAATCTATATATTACAGCCAAGGAACAACTACAGTGAGCTGTTGCAGTTTCTCAGTTTTCCAACAGTGATGAGCAGTCAACTTCGGGTCCAAATTTGAGTAAGCTAGACTCTTCCTTTTTGGCTGGTTTTCGGATATGTCATAGACAGTAGTACATAGTATAACATACTAAAATTTGGGAAGAATCGGAGTTACGGTTTGAGAGTTATTGTGTTCCAAAGTTGACGCCTCATGCAGTTTTTATATATGTGCTAAGTGTTGGGGAAAACAGCAAGTGATGCTGTTTTGTGAGATGGTTTTGAATAAGCTCTTGATCTCCTTTGGGCATGAATTTTGGATATGATATGGTTGACATATTTTTTTATAACATATTAAAATTTGAGAGGAATCCAGCGAGTGGTTTGGGATTTATGATTTTTCAAAGATTGAGTCGTAAGCAGTTTTTCTGTTGTGCTGAAATTCGGTTTTGGGAGATAGTTTTAAATAGGATTTTGATCTCCTTTGCGGCTGAATTTTGGATATATTATAGATAAGATTTTATAGTAGAACATATCAAAATTTGGGGTAAATCCAGCGAGTAGTTTAGGAGTTATGATTTTTCAAAGTTAAGACAGTGTGCTGTTTGTTAAGTGTTGTAACCAACTTTAAAATTTTTTGTAGAAGTGATGGTTGAACAGTTTTAAGAAATTATTGCTCCTAGGAGTAGATGAGATATCATAGATGATCTAGGAAATTATTTCGGAATTTTTATAAGATTATTCGAACTTTATATTTGAAGCCGAAGTTGGACCTTAACGATCTTTCCGAAAATAAGGAAATGGGTAAATTGCCAGTTTGTAACCAAACTCATCTTTAGGAGTTAGAATATGACTCTTTAGTCTCAAATAAGAGTTTAGGCATGAATTAGGGAATTTTTGGAAGTTTCGAGACCAAGGGTAAAATAGTCATTTTACCATAAATTAATATTGTAATCAATTCCGTTCTATTAAGACCTACTATCTTAGAAGTCTTAGACTTCTAATCACCTAGAAAGTGTGCTGACACACTTGCCTCCTTTGACAGGCCACTGAATTCCTACTGTACAGATCGATTTGCGAATTAGAAAGTCGAGATCTGATTCAGGTAAGTCCACGGACTTACTTAGCTGGCTTCTTGTATGAGTGTAATGTGTATGAGTGGTGTTTGTTAGTTATAATAAATAACGAAACCGGATTAGACCGACTTTATTATTTACATAATTGACTCAAGTGTATGATAATGGGTCGTGACATCATCTACCTAGATCTTGCGAGAGTCTAGGAGGTTCCCTGCGACCAGCCCAGTCAGGTAGACGGTCAGATGCATTAGTACCATTCCGCGTTGGTAAACGGGGACAGGGGCGAGGTTTGGGAATCCCTCGTGTCACAAAATAAGTATCATTAGTAATGACATATCACCTAATTAAAAGATAATAAAAAGGATTGAGTGTTGCATGTTGATTGTGTATGTTGTGTGTTTGTGCTTTTACCTTTATACTTATGCATAGAATGTTAGTTAACGGTTTTATACCGCTTGTAGATGCCTTGTAGGTTAATACAGTTGTAGAGAGATCCGGAGGGAATGGTCAGCCGGGTCCACGTACTCATTTAGTTGGGGACGAGGTTGCCTTATGTTCTTCATATGCGTCGTTTTATTTATCTTTTCTTGTAAGGCTGATACATATTATCCATGTATATATTGTTTAAAGTTTTCAAATGTTTTATATACTTTTGTGCCTTGTTGTAAGATCCAAGTAAAATTGTTGTCAAACTAAGGTCGGGACCTATTGTGAGGTCCTAACCAGTAGCTCTCCGAGTTCTCAGAATTTGGGGTGTTACAAGGGTAGCTTTGGTATAGTCTGTGCCTGGTAAAAATCAAGCATAACTTAGATGAAAAAGAAAACCAAAAACAAAAATTATGTCAGCTAAACCTTCAGCAATACATGTGTGAAATAAATAGTATTAGGAGCATTGTACTGCATTGCATTTGAACGGAGCAAAAATACATACTTTCTGCAAGATAGAACAAATGAATCAGCAATTGAGCACCATAAGCAAAGTAAAAGGTAAAACATGACATAACATATCAACAAAATAAAGTAGAACAATATTATTACTTCAACTTCTAAGCTAGATATTTAAGGGGACAAAAGTATATTATTTAAATCCTAAATATTATCTCTTTCTTCAAACTTTTCCCCATGGCGCTACACAAGTGAGTCATAGTTTTAAATCCTAATTTATGTTTTGAAATAGATTTCATATCTAATAGACTATATACCACATTCTAAAACCTTATTAGAATCCAAGAAATGAGGTAAACAAAACTTTAACAACTTGCCTTGAATCCAATGAGTACAGACCAAGAGTAGGGCAAACATGTAGTAACCCTCAAGGGTGAAGATACAAATTTGAATATCAAATGTTATAATGGCCATGGGTGCTTTCTAATATGTTAGAAATGATAAATTGGTCGTTTTATAGTGTAAATTGGTAGTATTGTAGCTATAAGTTAAAAACAGTAAAATGACAAATACTACTCCACCTTTAAAATAGTCAAAGCTTCAGGGTATGGTGAAAACATAAATAATGTACAATACACTCTAAATTAAAAGCGGAGGGAATGGAACAATACCTGGAAAGAGAGTCTTGAAAGAACTGATTATCCAAGCTTACATGATCCATCAACCCATTGAACACAGGGGCTAATTCACATGCTTGCTTCCAGTTTGCTTCAGGAAATGAAATGGGTATGGTTTGAAGATACATGCAGCAGAATGTAGAAATTTAGCAGTTTTAATAATATGAATAAAAAGACAGGCTTAGTATACATGCAAGAAATTAATTGGTAGAAGAATAATTCTGAAGTATACCTTTTTGAAGATGAGCAATTCAAGAGCAGCAAGAAAATAGGATTTCATAAGATTTTTTTAATTGATAATAATGATTTTCAATGTCATAGAAAATAGCAATTAGGGAATTTTTATATTCATAATCTTTGACTCTAGGATCTGAGGCTAGTGATGGACATATACAAATTCAAGAAACATTAAGGAAACCCTGAATTCAAAGAACAACAAGAAAACCCACATCACGTTCTTATGTAACTCCAAAAGGATGACACAGAAACGAAAAACTGAAATCGGCCCAATTCAATTGGGTCAGATTGAGCAAAAGGGTAAACCTTAAAATCCCAAAAGGATGCAGCAATTAAGAAATCAAATGAAACCAAGCCGAACCATACTGAACAAAAGTAGCAAAAATGAAAGGAAAAAAAAAAGAACATGTAGAAGGAAAGAAACATACCTTATTATCGGAACAAGAAAGGTTGCGATTAAAGCTTGGTTCACGATCCCCAACAGCTAAAAAACCCTGTGTCGCTTGGTGTTGAAATTCGCTTATTAAAATCTAAAGCTGCCAAATGCACTTCAAAAGCATCCAAAACCGAACTTAATTTTAGCATAGTTTGTCATCGGCTGGAAAAAATTAACAAGAACAGAAAAGAAAGAACCCATCTCGATTGGGGAAGAAGATGTCGTAAGATGCAGAAGAAAAAACCATACCCCATGGATTTCACCATTTCTAGAAGGGGAGAACCGCATCTTCAACTACAAAATCAAAGAAGTTTAGAGAGATGACATACAGGGCAGTGAAATTAGAGAAAAGAGAAAAAGCCCTCTACCAATCCGGGAACAAACTTCAGGCGGCTCTCGGACTAAGAAAGGCGACAACCAGTCAGACATCAAGGAGTGGAGTCGTCGTCACCGATGAAGGAGCGGGATCTAGGGTAAGCGGAAAATGCCAGGATAAGAGGAACCCATGAAAATGGAAAGAAGATCCAGAGCTCACCAAATCCTAAACTGAGACGTTGAAAGACAAAGACGAAACATGAGACATCGTAGATCTAAATCTTACAATAAAATCGAGAAGAAAACCGAAATAAGTGTAGAGCAAACTTGAGGAGCGAGAACAAACCCGCTCCCGGGTTCTCTCACAGAATTTCTTGAATCCCTGCTGAATTCCGGTGGACTCAATTGAGCAAAAATGGTGAAAATAGTGGAAGAGGAAGTTGAAAAGCTTACCCCTAGAGCCGGAGTCGGTGCATATGGAGTCGATCCACCCCGAGGAAGGAGGCGAGGGCCTTGGAAAGCCAGGAATGAAGAATCTACCACCGAATCAAAGTGCATCATCTACCAAAACAAAACAAAAAACAGGAAATTTTAAAGACGGAAGAAACACAATGAATCAAAACAAGATCGATCACATTATGTATAGTATCATGGAATAGTAAGGAAAAGCCGATCCAATGCAAAATCATGTGAGCTCATCAATTGCTTGAGAAAGGATTATGTAGAAGAGGTGATATTTAGGTCGGGTTCTTCAGAAAGGATGTTGTAGAAAAGGTGGTGTTTGGGTCGGGTTCCGTCAACAACGCAAACCCTCTCACTGCAAACACAAATTGAAAGTGTTTTATGTGAGGTTATTGATTGCTTCAAGAAGAAGCTGAAAAGGAGAGAGGAGAGACTAACAGGTGTATGAGGAAGCTCAAAAGGAGAGAGGAGAGACTAACACGCGTATATGTAAGGCTCACCATGTCACCCAACGTCAAATCATTACTGAAGCCTGCAAAAATTAAACAGGTAGTCCACGCAATGACTGCATTCCACAAACTTAAACAGGTAGTCCACGTAATTATTTTAACAATTCAAGGACAAAATAGTCATTAATCATGTCCAAAGATAAAATAGGAAACTCCCTATTCATTGGAGAAACTCTCACTTTTATTATAGTAAGAATTTCAAGAATTATTACATGTTTTTTCCGTGTTCGATCCTGAGCTTATACTATGATTGAGAATTATAATTATTACATGTTTTTTCTGTATAGTTGTGCTTATTTGATTTGATTTGACTTTGTACGGTTTTGTTCATGCAAAGCCACAAAATTGCGATAGGCTTAAGAAATAGACTTTTCCATTTTAGTATGCGGTAGATCGAATACTTGAAAAAGATAGTGCTGTTAAAGAAGGTTCTCAAAGTGTTGAAGATATGGTAGAGGACATTGACAGGAAAGATGAACGAACGAGTAGTTATATAGAATTGAGATGGCATGTTTACAAAATCAACAAGCATAGACAATGTAGTTAAAACGTCACCATCTATAACATGGTTTAGCAAGTTGCTTTCAACATGAATCTAATTCTGCATACAGAAGAATGCCAGTTACATCTGAATTGATGAAGATTCCGGGACTAAATCCTTCTCAAGTGTTGACAGCATCAAGATAGATTGTTCTTAGTCCTCGTACTAAAATGGAAAAGGAAACAGGTATGAGCATGAACCAAACATATTTTCATACTTGCATCAAGTTCAGCGACCAACAACAGCGCAAATATAAGCTTAAAACTCTAGAGTTGAATGAGCCAACAAGATTACAGAGGATTGATTCTGGTGGTAAGAGCCACATGCAGCATTCAGAGATGCGTAGAGGAGACAACTTCTGTTATTTAACCTGAAACCCGAGATCCCTGAGTTGCTGAGGATCAACTTCTGAGGGTGCTCGTGTGAGGGCACACTGTGCAGTGGTGGTTTTCGGGAAGGCAATCACGTCACGGATAGAACTAGTGCCTGCTAGGAGCATCACGAGTCTATCCAGGCCATAAGCAATCCCTCCTGAACCAAGACAACCGCGAGGAAATGGGAAAAGAAAATTTTAAAATTCAACATAATCAGAATATAAATACTTCTTTAGCAAGCATGGACAGTGGATGATTAAATGCCATTTTACCCCAAAAGTTAATATAGAAGATAATTAAGCGTAAGGACAAACGACGAACCGTGTGGAGGGGTGCCCATGTCGAAGGCCTCCAAAAGATAGCCAAACTTTTCTTCTGCCTGGCAAGAAGAAAATAATAAAGCACAATCAAAAACCGGTTTCGTCATGCTTTCATATTCACTTCGTCATATGAGGGAGCTGATGCACTGGAAAAGTAATAAGAGTTCAAATTATTAGATGTATATACACATCACCTGTTCACGAGAAATTCCCAGGATATCAAATACTTTTTCTTGAATCTCACGCTTGTATATTCTTAAACTTCCGCCACCAATCTGAAAACACCTCTTTAATGTAAATTTGCAGCTTCTATTAAAATTTAAGAGCTCATTGGAAGGATAAGGTACCTCTACACCATTGTAAACCATGTCATACGCCAATGCACGAGCAGAGGGTAAATCATCCATGTCATCAGGGTTTGGTGCTGTAAATGGGTGGTGCAAAGCCTGCCAAGAGATCAGTGGTTTAAGAAAAATATGTTAACAGTTTAACTGAAAATCATTTTACTGGCAGAGAAGGTCACAAAATAGCAGTGGATACATCTGTATCATTAAAGAATGATCTCATAAAAATAGCAAGGCTAGTAAAGAAAAATTACGCTATAACACATTGATCAATTGAATTACATAAATTCATTTTCACATGAGATAAATCCTTACCTCAAGACGTTGCTCAGACTCATTCCATTCAAACATCGGAAAATCAGTGACCCATAGAATTGCATCCTTGGACTAATTCCAGTCAAAATACAGAAAATGGTCAAAGCATGTACACCCCAGCAAAAAATATAAACCAAATGTATGATCAGAAACATCTTAAGCACCAAAAGAATATGCAGATGCTTACATGGTCAACCAAACCCAGTTCATTGGCAACCCATAATCTCAGTCGGTCCAACGTTTTATTAACGGACTTGATCTGTCCCACAGCAAACAATATAAGATCACCTGACCCAGCTGAGCAACGGCTCAGTAAAATCTCTTTATTTTCTGAACTTAAACTCGCCACTAAGGCTGGAATCCCTTCCAATCCACCTAAAGAGATGTTATAGTTAGTCATACAACCACAGAGTGTTTCGTAAAGGAGGAGTTGCTAACTATCTTCTACCATCACTTGACACCTTAAGGAAAGGCAATCCCTTGGCTCCAGACTTCATAGCTTCGTTGTAGATATCACCTTTCTTTAAAGCTGTATTAGAGTAGACTTTTGCACCAGAGGGCACAGTCAGTGCCTTTATTACTCCCCCCTTTGACAAGGCATCAGTGAAGACCTTGAATGAAGAATCTGAAAAGATATTAGAAACCTGGGGAGCGAGAAAAGAACATAAAGTCAGCAGATGCATGACACTTCGCTAATGATGCAATAACAAGCTGAACTTGATCATGGTTTACTATTACAATCCCCCCTACATCATTAAGTTCAGAGATGCATTACTCTCTGGTAATAACGCAATAAGAAAATGAACTTGATTCATGGTTTACAACTACAACCTCTCCCACAGTTTAAATTTGGTAATACTGCACAATCATCTCGTAAATTGGGAACCAGCATTCAGTTTATTAGCCACGACGTTCCTACGATAAGATAATATTGCAGAATCATATTATCATTATTATGTACTGCAGAAAGTGAGGAAAAAGACATGTTGAAAGGAAGAAGACAAGAAAAGCAATGTGTACACTTCAGAAATAAATAAAAAACAGAAGGGGAACTTCCAGATGAAGCTAATGACATACATCCTTCAACTCAAGGTCAAAACGAAGATCTGGTCTATCTGATCCATAGCGATCCATTGCTTCAGCATATGTGACCCTTGGGAAGGGATGTGGTAGCTCAACACCTTTAATCTCTGTAAACACCTGCAATGAGTGATCTCTATAATATTTTGTAATTCAGTTGTTCTTTAAGCTGGTGAATTATACTGAATACACAAAATGTGCAATACAGACCCTTCCATACGCGTTTGATTAATGAACCCAAAAGGATCAAGGATCATCACCAAATCAGAATGATCCGGGAGGTAAACAAAAGAGTGGCTCTACAAAATTCCAAGTGATTTAAACTACCCTAGTGCAGTTCAGCTCTTTACAAGATTAAGATATAGATTCCTATGCAAACCATACAAATAAACATGGTTGTACCACTAGAATGAGTAAGAACTATGTGGAAGAGTGCCAAATTTATGACAATGGTTCTAAATTAAGATGCAATATTCACAAGATATGCCAAACAACCAGTTAATTCAGTGGGGATGGTCTATAGAACCCCAAGAATAAATATTTGCTCAAGTTTCAAGATGTATTGATCGAACAAGCCCTTTGATTTGAATATCTCTTCTGTCTTTCCTCCAAGGAACAGTATTATGACATTATGAGGATCTGGAGAGGAGTATTTTTTATAACATCTTTATTATGGCGTTCCTCTTATTTTTGTCTGACAAAGAAAATGTGATAGAGAAAGGACAAAAATCCTTTACAAAGTACACAGGTACAAACCTTCCTAATTAAATCTTCATTAAGCTTTAACATCTCCTCCAACGGAGTGAAGGACAACTCTATATCCAGCTGAGTGAACTCTGGTTGTCTATCAGCTCTAAGATCTTCATCCCGGAAACATCTGAAATTACGGGGGAGGGGAGAAAAGAAACAGGCTGAGAGATAGAGAGAATGAAGGAAAAGTGCAGCCCTATAGCATAATTCTTGCAACAATTTATCTCTCAAAGTAAACAAAAATCTATCATGAATGTTGCTGCTAGATAACATGAACATTATAAATAATATTACAAACTAGTCAAAACATTTTTGCTTCCCCAACATTCTATATAACAAAGAGAAGTTCTGATATGGCTGGGAACTCACTTTGCTATTTGATAATATTTATGGAAACCAGATGCCATAAGCATTTGCTTGTACAACTGTGGACTCTGCGGCAATGCATATAGTGCACCTGGCTAAATCATATAATCCAAGTGAATATTTTCTCTAGAAACTGTCAAAAAAGATCCGCTGATATTCCAAAAAAAAGCATAACTGACAAAAAGGACTTAATATACACATATTGAATATAACTATTATCGTATAATAATAAGGTCACGAGCATCTTGTAGTTTAAGTAAAAAGAATTTACATAATTCGATATACATGTGCTTTTACCCGATGTCCAGAAAACGCGTGTCAGGAGCCTAGTAAACTAGGATGGAAAAGGCACACTTAGACCACTAACCATAAGTACAATGATAAGAGAAAGAAAAGATTATTGTCATCCTATGGAGTATTACTGACATCCATCAATAACAGAGTTACTTCCATCTAATTGCCATCTTGTATCCCTAGTCTCATTGTTCAGAACATGATTTCACATCAAAATCAGAGAGTGCATCCTCAATCACTGCTTATCTCATCTTGTCACAAAGTTCAACAGAAGCTGAATCTTAGCAAAACTTTAAAAAATTGTTGGTGAACAAATATCATAGAGAACCTCATTCATTAAAGGAAATTCACATTACAGCCAAAACATATTAGAGAAGTTCATGATCCAAGAAATGTCATATCTTCTCATAAGTAGTACCATCACTTTAAAAGGATCTTACACATTGGTTTTGTTTTTAAGTGGTGATCCCGTCTATGTGCTTGTTGTTATCTCTTAATTTGATTGTACTTCAGAGGAAAATATGTTTGTCATACTATTACATAAGAAAATTTCACTTACTATATCATATTATTAATAGTTTAATACAATCACTGAAATACAGAAAAGAAGTAATACCTGGACTCTTGAAGGAACTAAATAATCCCGAGCACCTTCTGGGGTAGATCTAGAAAGTATTGGAGTCTCAATCTACCTTATAACCACCCAAAAAGGTAAGAAAATAATCTTATACACATAACTCCTAAAGTAACTGAAATTGCAAAAAAATAAGAGACAGACACATTGATGAAAGTAGGTCATACATCCTCAAATTCATGCACATCTTCAAGGTATCTCCGGATGAGCTTCACAACTCTAGCTCGCAAAGCTATGTTTGAACACATACGATGCCTGCGTAAATCTAGGTACCGGTATCTGGCAAGAATACGGGAACTATTATTCCATAGAAAATACATGAATAAAAGAATTAACAAAACGTGGCTAGGACAGAACTTAACGTTTCAGCTGTCACCAGTTTAGTTATGTTAACATATGAGGAAAGGTAAGTATATTACATGACCATGATCACTTTGTATCATGTTCTCAGGTTGCCCTGAACCAAATTGAAACTGTACCGAATTGAATTAAGCTACCTCAAACGTATCTCTTCTTTCACTGAATCTTTGGCATCATCTGCAGTAGTAACCAAAAAAGGCAACTTTGAACGCACAGCATTTAAAACCTGAACATGTTCCACGGCAACCTGCCAAGATTTTCAATTTCAACTTAAACATAAAAAACAGAGAGAGATGAAAGAATACACACATTCACCTTAACTTCTAGCCCTATTATGCACAAATACAAGTGAAATACCCAACCGTTACAAAAAATGGAAATTCAATGGGGCATTATTAACAAGGATCAGAATCCGCAATTGGTCCTTCATTTGTATTCAAGACGATAAATAATAATGTGAATTGGGTATTCAGGGGACAATCAGTCTTGAAAGAAGAATTAGTAAAGAGTTCATAATTTTGATAAAACAGTTAAGATCACAAGTGCTCAGTGAAGCCAAAGTCTTCTGCATCATATTGCAGTTTTCACCTTCCAGTAATACAAGAGCATCAGCAAGCAGGAGAATCCAAAATTGGGCAAAATACTAGGAAGCAAAGAGCAAGCATTACCTCTATCCTGCCGGTTTTCATCTTTAAATTAACAGACTCAATTGGTCGCAACCGAACAACACCATCGAGGGTAACCACATACTCAAGCCTAACTTCATTTGCAGTTTCATGAGCATCAGGGAATTTATCAGGAAGAGTTGTAACCTAGAAAAAGAATTCAACAAGAAGCAATTCAGAGAAAAGCATCCACCATTAGTTCAGGTTATCCAACATTAAAGCACCAGAATTAAGAAAGCAAAATTTAAAGGACCTGAACAAGGCCGGTATGGTCTCTGAGGTTTAGAAACGTGAGTCCGCCATGTACGCGGTGCAGCGCAATCCAACCGCAAAGTTTGACCCGTTTACCCACATCAGCTTCGGACAAATCTCCGCAGAAATGGGTCGGGGCCACCCATACCATGGATTCCCTGGCCGAAACCGCATGATTTCTGGGTGTTTCAGTAGAAGATGAAGCTGAATTCGAAACCGAAACGGAAGAAAGAGCGGTATTGCTAGAAAACGGAATATTGCGAGATTGTCTATGAGAAACTCTAGCACCAGGTGGCTTAATTAAATGGAAGAAGGTGCTAAGTAGAGCGGATGAAGGAAGGAGAAAGGGTGGTCTACGGCTAAAGCTGAAAGGTGGAAGGACTCGGAGGAACTTCGACATCGAACCGGAATTGGTTAAGGTTTTGGGTATAAAGGGGGAAACGATCGCCGGCGGCATTCGGCGAGGTGGAAACTAAATCCGGCACCGGGTAGAAGACGGCAGTGACGAGCAAGGAGGACGGAGTGTGACAACGGTTTGAAAATGAAGATATGAATTCGATCTTCCCAAGAACATGATGAACAAGGTAATGGGCTCATGATTAATGGCTCCAGAAGGTCCTGCTGAGCCCGGGCCGAAACTATGGGGACAAATTTTTAACGGTTATTCCTCTCGTATTCTCTTATTAAATTTCTTAATTTCATTTTATATGATTCGATTTTTTTTGTTTCTCTCCTTCTCCTCTAATCTATATAGATCTATTATAATTTGTCAATCAATGAGTTTAGTATTTCTGGGATTTTATGTACGTTTTTTTAGTTTCAAATTTTAAATTATTTTATTCGATTGTCGTTGTTTTGTATTTCCGAGGCTAGTATTAAAGTTAAGTTTTAGGTTTGTTTTGTATTTTTGTCAATATTATGATTCGTTCTTTTTGTCCATATCAATGTTTGGACAAATTTAAAATTATGCTTGAACAATTATTTGATATTTTTTCACATATTTTGTTAATTTTGATGAATCTTATACAAGAACAAGAAAATTATTTACAAGAAGGAAATAAATGTGTTTTTGAGTTGGTTAATAGTACGGATTTAGTGGTCAAGGTTACTATATTTCACACTACTAAAGAACAAGAAAATCATTTACAAGAAGACCATAATGTATACAAAGTTCTACAATACTAATCAATTGGTAAATAATGCAAATGTAGTGTTCAAGGTTACTATATTTCATGCTACTAAAAGTAAGAAAAATATTTACAAGAAAGAGATTAATGTTTACATAGTACTACATGGATGATTTTTGTTAACTTTTACCAAATACATTTTCTTCTTCTTTTTTATTGTAAACCGTTGTCTTTTATTTATGGTTGACCAAATTGCATATACAATTGAACAAGCTACGTAAATACTCGAACAAATTGTATATATGGGTGAATAAATTACATAAATACTTGTACAAACTGTATATACGGTTGCACCATTACATAAATACTTGTACAAACTGTATATACGGTTGCACCATTACATAAATATTTGAACAAAATTTATATACAAATGAATGCATTACATAAATACTTGAACAAATATAAGTTAATAGTTGAACAAATTACATATAATACATGAACAAATTGTATTTATAGTTGGACAAATTTAAAAACTATTTGATAAAATTGTATATACAGTTGTGTAACACCCCGAATCCGCGGGACTCAAAGCGCTACGGGCTAGGATCTCACAATGGGTCCCGACCCTTAGCTTGACAACAATTTCACCGGATCTTGTAACAGGGCACAAACAAAGTAAATCCGAAATAGATTTAATGCAACAATGTCATAAACCCAAAATACCAAAACGAAGACTCACAACCGAGTTCTTACAATAACAACAAAGTACATGCAAAACAATAATATAAACTCAATCCCGTCCTATACATACTCCTAGCTGTAGTATCTAGATGGGTTGAAGCTATTGCTTCTCCTACTAATGATGTAATTGAAGAACCTTATAGGTGAATAATAAGGATATAAATACTCTAGAAGGGGGGTTGAATAGAGTATGAGAACTTTTTGCAATATCTTATATCAAGGCTTTGAAACTGATTTCAAGGCCTTGAAGTCAATATGTGCGTCTGGTGACAAAACTGGTTTTCAAGGGCTTTTAAAGGGATTTCAAGGCCTTGACTTCGAAACCTACAAAGCAACGTTAGTCACAATATACGAGATAGAAAATGCAGAATTAAAAGATCGACACGGTGATATGTTTATGAAGTTCAGCTCTAACAGCCTACATCTCCGTCCTAGAGTTTCTTTACCCTAGGATCTAACTATCTATTATCTGCTCAAAAAGTCCTAGATACAACCTAGAAGAAATCTCCTTCTTCTCTCACTATATCCAATGCTACGATCTAGTTAAACTCTAACCTAACAATAATAGCTTAGTTACTTCGCAAAGTAACCCACACTCGAGTATAACACTATCTAGATATACCAATGAAGCTCTAGTATTTTTCTCACTCTAGGGATGTAAACGTTTGTAAGCTAAGAGAAAGAAAACTTTTGGAACGAATGAAGATGTTTGATTGCTTGAAGACTTAGATGTTTCCGTGTAAGCTTGTTGTTGTTCTCTTCAATCTCCATCTTCACTTATAGTCTTCTATGGAGAACTCTTCTAGCCATTGTAAGATGACCGTTGTAACGTTCTTCTTTCTCCATAGAAAACGGTGCTTGGTTGAGATGAAGTAGCCGTTGTAAGATCTTCTATCTTCTTTATCTACTTCTTCTCTTTGACGCATGTTGAGAATCTTCATCTTCGAGATCTTCTCCTTGAATGAGCCGTTGAAGATCTTTGTCGTTGAAGCTCTTAGTTCACGCTTCTGGATCTTCCAAGTCGTTGAAGATCTTTGTTGTTGAATACTTCTCTCTTGAGGGTCGTTGAAGATTTTCCTTAGATCCGAGATCTTTCTGGGCGATGCGTTTGGAAAGATCTTCTCTTATCCTCTTGCATCGGTTGTTAAGATCTTTGCGAGATCTTGTTGTTGGAGCCGAGATCTTCTCTTCAAATCAGTTGAAGATCTTCTTGTTGGTTGGCCGAGATCTTCTCTTAAAATCTTGTTTAAAGATCTTGTAATCCTTGGCATATATTCTTGTTTTGGTTGTTGAGATTTTCGAATCATGAATTTGTAAAGCCTTTAGCCGAATCCTTCTTTGTAACTCATTTCAAGGCCTTTGTGTTTATCCCTTGAACTGTTTTCCAAGATCTCCGTGTTTGTCCCTTGTAATGTGTTTCAAGGCATGCGTTCTTCCTTTGAAATGTTTTTCAATGCGTGCACACATTTAACAAACACAAACCAAAACATGCAATTTAGAAATACAGTCGATATTTATTAGTTTATAAAACGATTCATAAATGTTAAGTCTTCCATCATCTGCATAGACAATTCATAACCAAGGTGGAGTTATCAATCTCCCCCTTGATGGAAGACAAAACAAATATCGTACATGCATTTAATGCTAGCGATACATATGCAATAATATCGGAAAAAAATGCTGAAATATCGGATCAACAACACATTTAATTTCTCCCCCTTTGTCTTTCAACAAGGGAGAAAAACCATTAAAGTACGAGAGTTAAAAATTATTACAGACCCATGGAAGTATTTCCAAAAACACAAAACAATTTAAAAACGAAGTCCCACAAACGGTTTTCAAGGCCTCGAAATCAAAACCAAGGAGGCATTATAATCCATGTCAAGGCCTTGGGATCCATTTCAAGGCTTGAAACTAGTTTCAAGACTTTGAAATTCATTCTTGCGCATCCTCATAGAACTTCTTCCGCCATCTTGATTGAGCATATCCTTTGCTCATGTCCCTGATATTGACCTCTAAACACCGTTTCCTCTCAGCAAGCTGATATTCTTTGACCATGGCATAATCCTCAGTAGTTAGAACAATAGGTTCGACATGTGTGGGGTAGAGAATGTGTTTATTCAGCATGTTGCGCTTGTAGTTCATGAGCACATTCTCCACCTTTTCCTGAGTGTGTTGTGCTACATCTTCGATCAGGGGCATGATTTTTTCATTGGTGGTAAGGGTAAGGGCGTTCAGGATGTACATCCTGATTTATCTTCGCATGCATCACCGACATAACCTCATGGCTTGCATCCATTCTTCTTATCATATCCAACTGAAAGTCATACATTTCTCTATTTAGGCATTACAATTCCAGTTCAAAACCATCCAGCCTGGTCTTTGAAACAAAAGGAATTGAGGGAACTGTGGGGGATGGGGTCATAGCAATAACCTTGCCTTTCAATGTCCAAGAGCCAATAAGAGTCTTTTCTACGCCTAATCTCTCCAAAAACTACTCATCTATTCTTCCAGTCAACAGTTGATGATCCTCAGTGGATGTGTCGAAGGGAAAGTGAGCAAAAATCTTAGGCAGTAGATTCCCATAAGGTAAAGGAATGACTCGGGTGGAGTTTATTGTGTGGACCATGTGGTTCAGTAGAAGGTTAGGTAGGTCAACATCCAATCCAGACATTATCAAATAGACCAACTCCAGATTCTGATCAGTCAACAACTCCCTTGAATTAGCTCGAGGAATTACACACCTAACCAAAACAGTAAAGATGATTTTGGCGTCTAGGGTTAGGGATGTATGAGTTAGTTGGCGGGACTTGGAGTTCGGGATCAAAAATTGCTCTTTTGCAAGCGTAACACTATCATATCGGGATGGATGTTGGAGGGAGAGATTTGTAGGAAGCCCCAAAATTTCACTTAATACAATAGGGGTGACAGAAGTTGGTGTACCTTTAACCATTGTCTCGAGGGTGAGGGTTCCTTTTCCCCTTTTTGCTGAGAGGCTGACATAAAACAACCTTGTGAGTCTAGTGAACGCCGTGTCTTCTGGGTTGAGGACTTGCCAGATGGAGCAATTTTTTAGCATCGAGACACATGGAAGTTGAAGCGTTTCTAGGAACTCCATGTTAACCAAATCGCATATGCAAAGTGGGCAATTATGAAATCCGTCCAGCCATGTTCCGGTGGCTTTGAAGTTGACGAACTAGGTGGTTGGTACCCCGGTGTGCGGTGAGATCTCAACATCCTCTAGAAACTGTTGTTCTTCTAAAGTAGAGGATATGTGAGCGGTGTTTTCTCTATAAGTCGATGCAAGACGGTTTGTGTTCCTCTTTGTGTTTCTCTTTGGAGTCATGGATGTGTTTGTGAGAGCAAGAGAGAATTTTTAGATTTGGAAGAGAAAGAGTAAAGCAGGTAGGTGTTGTAAAACGTTGAAGAAGAAAAGAGATAAAGGAGGAGGGAGGATTGTATTTAAAAAAGGTATGTCAAATCAGTTTATGGCTTGTCAAGATCTTGAGTGAATCAAGGCCTTGAAAACCGAAATTGGTTGGCATGCTTTCTTATTAAATCACAACCACTTTTCAAAAAAGATTTGAATTTGAAAATAAAAATCTTTTAAAATTATTTTAAAAATCCTTTTTTTAAAATGATTTAATGATCAATTATCTAAATAGATAATAACCATTAAAATGATCTGTTATATTCAATATAGCCCTTGAAATCCGTTTCAAGACCTTGGATTGCATTTCAAGGCCTTGAAATGGAAAAGTGGGTTGCATTATAATGACGAAATAAAACGATTTACTCCCCCTAAATTAATGCTTCCTTGTTCAACATACCAAGTTCTAATCTTATAAATTGAATCGATATTCCTAACGGGTCATGGTATGTGCATCAAGGGTTTGAGGCATCTCGAAAAATTGATGATTGCTGATCTCCTATGCTTCGGTTATTGTGCACCTTTGTCCATGCATCCCAAAAAGTAAAGTAAATAAGCAAAGCTTATTAGTGGAAAATGTTGAAGTTCAAAAGCAAGTGAAGTGAAGATCATTTTCCCAGATTCTAGCACCACATTCCCTATATACATCCCACCCTCACACGTTTCTTGACCTTTTTTTGAAAAGCCCTTGAGACCTCGAGCTTGTTGATCGACTTGGTGGTTTAAACTGGATTATACATGATTAATTTTGATAATTATGATTTATTATGCATTATGTGATTTTATGCAAAGATGAACAACTTTATTATATTTATAAAATGTTTTGATCATGTTTTGATTTTAAACACCATGAAGCATTCTCTTAGAGTGATCTATGAGTGGAGCACACCACCAAAAATGTTTTGAAATACTTTTCATTGATTTTTATGACTTATAATCCATTCTATCTTGTACTTAAGATTTGGAACTTGCTTGGGGACAAGTATGGGGTATTTTGATAGCATGTATTACAGTCTATATTTTGGGACTTGTTTAGACGTTTTATCTTCAATAATCTGCATGTTTGAATGTATATTATGTGATTATATTGTCGTTTCATCTACCTTTACGGGAATCGAGGTCTACACCAAGTTTCGTTGTAATCGTAGGTAAAATGGCACGTTTTTGGATCGAAATGGAGCTAAGGAGCAAAGGAGTCATAGGAGCTATATTTTGGAGCTTAAAAGAGGACTCAGGAAGCAAGGAATTAACAAAGAAGATTCACTTTGGATCAGATTTAAGAGATTTCACATTCAGTTGAGATTCACCTCGGTCAGCTACAATATCACCTCGACCGAGGTGATCTTGTGGAGCGCCCCGACCGAGGCGAACACCCTGGGGCGGGTGAGATATATTTTTATTGGCTGAGGTCTTTTATTTTTGGAAGGAGATATCTTATATTTTTGGGCTGGATTTTTGGAAGGAAGATCATATATTTGGGAGATCTATTTTAGAAATATGGATATATTTTATTAGGATATTATCTTTTTAAGATATTATTATCTTTGGAAGATAATTCTCCTATATAAAGGGATGAATTTTCCATAATTCAGCATCGTCGCATACTTGGAGATTGAAGAAGCTGCAGTTAGGAAGGATTTTTGGAAGTTTGAAGGAAGATTGAAGGAAGGAAGTTCATAGCTTGTGATAGCTTTTGAGGGGATTTGTAAGACTTTCTTAGATTCCCTTTAGTTTCATTGTCTTGTTGGATTTGTGATCCAAGGAACGCTGATTTGTTTGATATTTGATTCAGTTATTGAAGCCTTGCTCTTAAGATTTTTGTGTTCAAATATTCATATTTTCCCCATATATTTGATTATTACTTTCATGATAGAATAATGATAGAATAATCTTAATTCCAGTAGGTCCCTGAAAGCTCGAGTCTTTACCCTTAACCCTAGAACATCTCGTTCAGTCGATGAACATCTCGGCCGGGGTGGAACTTGACTGACCGAGGTGACCTTTTCTGATCCGAAACTGAGAGTTAAGTGTTAGAGTTTGTCAAATCCTATTCTTATTACACCTTTCCTGGTTCAATGCAAGCCTAGGATGAGACTTACCCGGTGATTTCTTTGTTTGTTTATCCATGATCATAAGTATAGGTAATAAAGGTTTATCCTTTATTGGGGTTTGAGTGTACCTTCATTCCATCTTTGTGAGTTAGCCTGAGACTTACCCGGTAAAGGTTGATTCTATACCCTTAGTTGGTGTGTTGGTTTGAGATTATAATTCCTTTCCTTAGTACCTTGAGACTTACCCGGTAATAGGAGCTTTTGGTTTGGGATTAGTGAGTAGTGAGACTTACCCGGTGATCTATTCCACTTTAGAAACACCTTCCCTTTGCAAAATCTCAACTTTGTCCGCTTATCTTGAGATCTTGAGTTGGAACCACAACTAGATGCTTTAATCCCTAGAATTTGCATATTTCCTTTAATTGACCTTATTATCATCTCTTTGATTGCTTTAATCGCTTTTGTGGTTATTAGTTACATTGACTACCTATACTTGCTCTGTTTCACCTAAGTCCCTAAGATCGATACCCCGGAATTCTTGCTTTTACTATAATTGATTCGTACACCGCGGGTTCGCATCCTTGTTTTAAGCATATTTCTTGGGATATAAATTTAAAGCTTGCACACACCATTTGGAGCGAACAGTTTTTATGGATGCTTTTTCTGTTTATGGTTCCTCATTTGATAATTGTCTTGCTAACCTATCTCTTGTTCTACAAAGGTGTGAAGACACAAACCTAATTCTAAATTAGGAGAAGTGTCACTTTATGGTTAAGGAAGGCATTGTTTTAGGACACTAGATCTCTAATAGAGGGATTGAGGTTGACAAGGCTAAGATTGAGACGATAGAGAAGCTTCCTCCTCCATCTTCGGTGAAGGGGATTAGAAGTTTTCTAGGACATGCTGGGTTCTATAGGAGATTCATTAAGGACTTTTCGAAAATCTCAAAACCGCTAACTAATCTATTGATTAAGGATGTTGTTTTTGAATTTTTGAAAGAATGTTTGGATGCTTTTTACAGGATTCGAGAAACTCTAATCTCAGCTCCAATAATTCAACCTCCGGATTGGAATCTCCCATTTGAGGTCATGTGTGATGCAAGTGACGTAGTTGTAGGAGCGGTGCTTGGACAAAAGAAAGATGGACTCACTCATGCCATCTATTATGCTAGCAAGATGCTAGATGAAGCGCGGCTCAACTACGCCACAATGGAAAAGGAATTTCTTGCTGTTGTATATGCATTTGAAATGTTTTGTTCTTATCTTGTAGGAGCGAAGGTGATTGTATACACGGATCATTCAGCAAATCAGTATTTGCTTGCCAAGAAAGATGCAAAGCCAAGGCTGATTAGGTGGATTCTCCTCCTTCAAGAGTTTGATCTTGAGATTCGTGATAAGAAAGGATCCGAAAATTCTGTTGCGGATCACTTAAGTCGTCTACCTCATGTTACAAGCGACGACTTGCCTATTGATGACTCTTTCCTGGACGAACAATTGCATCTAATGGAAGAATGCATCGATCATATTTCTAGAGGTAACGAACCTTGGTTTGCTGATTTTGTGAATTATTTGGTTTGTAAGGAATTACCTCTCGGGCTATCCTATGCACAAAGAAAGAAGTTCTTTAGGGATGTCCGCCAATACTATTGGAATGAACCTCTACTCTTCAAGAGAGGTCCTGATGGAATCATTAGAAGATGCGTGCCTGAAGACGAAATGCAAAGTGTCATTCGTCATTGTCATTCTCTTACTTGCGGAGGACACACTAGCTCTCACAAGACTAGCGTTAAGGTATTACAATCCGGATTATTTTGGCCTTCATTATTTAGGGATGTGCAAACCTTTGTTGCTTGTTGCGATGCTTGTCAAAGAATAGGGAATATTTCTAGGAGGAATAAAATGCCTCTCAACAACATCCAAGAAGTGGAAATCTTTGACGTTTTATGAGTTGACTTCATGGGACCATTCTCATCATCTTGTGGTAACCAATACATACTTCTAGCTGTAGATTATGTTTCAAGATGCGTATAAGCTATTGCCTCTCCAACTAATGATGCAATGGTGGTTGTTAAGTTCTTTAAGCGAACTATTTTCCCAAGGCTTGGGATACCCCGAACCATCATTAGTGACGGAGGATCACACTTCATTACCCGTCGATTTGAAGATCTACTATAGCTAAGTATGGGGTGACTCACAAGATCACCACACCCTACCATCCGCAAACAAGTGGACAAGTGGAAATTTCTAATAGGGAGATCAAAGGAGTTCTAAAAAAGACGGTGTTAAAGACAAGGAAGGATTGGTCATTAAAGTTGGATGACGCATTGTGGGGGTACAGAACCAAATACAAGACTCCCATAGGCACAACACCATACAATCTTGTGTATGGGAAATCTTTTCATCTTCCGGTGGAGCTGGAACATAAGGCGTATTGGGCCGTTAAGTGGTTGAACTTTGGCATGAAGGAAGTGGGAGAGAAGCGTCTCTTGGATCTTAATGAGATAGAGGAACTCCGCTTGGATGCCTATGAGAACGCCAAGATCTACAAGGAGAGAGCGAAGCGTTGGAATGATAAGCATATCATTTCAAAGGACTTCAAAGAAGGAGACCTTGTTCTTCTTTTCAATTATAGACTTCGACTCTTTCCCGGTAAGCTTAAATTTTGTTGGACAGGACCTTATGTAATTAAACACGTTTTTCCCATGGTGCAGTTGAAGTATGGGGTGAGAAGTGCGGAAGTTTCAAAGTGAATAGCCAACTACTCAAGAAGTACTCACCGGAACTCCAAACTGAGAAAGTCGCTCCGATTATCCTCACTTAGCATAAAGGATTGGTATAGTTATGGACCTATAACAAAGCGCTAACCCAAGGTATTGCATTCTTGCTTTTGCTTTTGTTTTTCTTAGATTGGATTAGAGTAGTTATTTTTGCTTGTTTTTCGTCGATACCTTCCGGTATGTTTTGTGTCTTTGGATGTCAGGGTTGAGAAACGACCAAAATAAGTGAAGAGAGCCGAAAGAACAATGAAATTTGGATTTTTGGCAAGAACAGAGCATTCCACGGGTAAAAAGGCAAAACCACGATCGTGGTTTAATTAATTCTGGCCGTAGAAAACTACGTCGAGAGCTGCCAAATAAAAAGACCCAAAACCACAGCCATACTGCTACTTCCACGGCCGTGGAGCTTCCCGACAGGCCGTGGTTTTCGAAGATTTTACGGGCTATATAAGTTCTTCTTCTTCACCATTTCTCACAACTCAACCTCTCTTCCACGCCCCTCTACCACGCCCAAATCCCCAATCCCGCATTCCTTCATTCGACGATCGTTTTGCACGATTCTTTGCTCCAAATTGAAGCAAATTTGATTCTATAGTGGATTTTTGCAACAAACAGCACAAACATTCAGCGATAGGGCGAGAATTTGGATTTCTTGAAATCCAAACCTTACGTTTTTTCTCAACTCTTCCCTTGGTTGATTTTATTCGTTTTCTTTGAAGTTTTTTTTAGAGAAATGAACGGATTTGAACCTAGAAGTAGTTTAGGACTCCTTTTGTTGAGTTTGTTGTGGTGATTTTGAGATTTTGAGGGAAATCGAGCATTTCCACGACCAGCCGTACATTTCCACGGTCGTGGAACCTGAAGAACAGGTCGTGGTTTTCTCTTAAAATGTTTGGAACAAGTAAATCAAACCGAAACAAGAAACAAAAGGGTACATGCTCCTCTTCCCAACCCCCTCCCATTGTCCCACCGACCCCTAGGATCCCTACCATCCATGAGAACCACTTGGGAGTGTTTGAAAAGATCCACAAGCGCAAGGTTATCGCTCCTAGATACATTGTGCTTGAAGAGTTTGAGGAAGTACATGTTGTGAATGATCTTAGGTGGATGCTGGATAGGGCTAGAATCACTACCTTTGCTAGCATTAAAGAGGATGCCTATGAGGAGATTACTAGGGAATTCATTACCTCTTTTGAGCATAGAGCCGTTAACCAAACGGTATCCTTCCAGTTGATGGACCACACCTATCATATGTCTATAGCTCAGTTTGGAGCATTGTTTGGGTTTATTGATACATTCAATGGGACGTTTTCCAGGGGTGCTCGAGCTAAAGAATTTTGGGAGGAAATTATGATTATCGGTCATGAGGATCATTGGCAACCGGCCGACTCGAAAGCCAAGCTTATCTATACCCTCACCTTCAAAATTGCCCATAGGTTCCTCTCCGAGTGCCTATTCCCTAGGACCGATACTCCCCAAAAGCTCAAAGTTGATGAGCTTTTTATCCTTTATTGTATGGCGGCCGGTCATACTCCGAATTGCACAACTATGCTTGTTTCTACTCTTAGCAAGATAAAGAACAAATCAGCGGGAAATATCGGTTATGGAGGGATAGTGACATACATAGCAAAATAGTTTGGGGTTGATTATTCCGCTTGTGAGATGGTTGCTGCTGTGAGGCCTTTAGGGCTTCAAGGATTCATGACTAGAGGGCTCTTGATTCCCCGCCACCGAGGTCCACCCTTTGTCTCCATGCCTTGGGAGGACAAGGGAGGTAGAGGTATTCCATGGAGTGCTGATTACTCCATTAGGAACCGGCAGAATTGGAAGGCTACGTTTGTTCTGATGCATGCCAACCTTTTAGGAGCTCCACCCTATATTCCCGAGGAGATACCTGCTGATGAGGCTGATGCTGCTGATGAGGAGATGGGTGGTGACGAGTTTCCGGACATTGGAGGTGCTGAGGGAGCTTTTGGAGATTTTCCGGGTCAGCCGGCGGATTTCCAAGAGCCAGCTAGGAGATCCACCTACCAGCAGCGGCCTTCCGCTTCTTCCTCTTCCCGACGTGCTAGTGTGAGTGAGCGTCCTACTTGGATGGAGAGTCTGCCTACTTGGATGGAGGGTCCGCCTACTTGGATGGGTGCTCCTCCAGCTTGGATGGGTGCTCCTCCAGCTTGGGTGGGAGCGCCGCCGGAGTGGATGCAGCAACGACCGGCTTGGATGGATGAGCAGCCGCCTTGGGCAACCGGACTTACGCAGAGGATGGATGCTCTTGAGAGCCACTTTGACAAGCAAGAAGATGAGCGCAAGGAAAACGCAAGGATCCTCCGCGACGTCTACCGTCAGCAGTTTGGGCACCCGTTCGACCCAAACTTCTTCCCGTACCTACCACCACCTCCTATGGGTTGAGTTGATCGCTTGGTTCGAGCTACTCCACCGCCTTTGTGAGTTTCTTTGTTCTTTTTCTTTTTTTCAGCACATTAGGGACAATGTGTATCTTAAGTATGGGGTGGGGTACGACTCTCGTTGATGTAATAATTTGACACAATTGCTTTGCTTTATCCATGAACACTTGCATCTTTATTTTCTTTGTCACACGTTTCCCTTTTGCATTGCATTTTAATCTTTGAAAAACCCATAAAAATTTGAAAATTTTTGAAAATTATTGTGCTTCTAGGATTGGAAATGACCTCTATGATGAATCTACTTGTGGATTGAATTGTTGATGACGTTTATGTGCTTGAATTAAGTTGTGAATTGTGAAGAAATTGAATGTCTTTTTTTTATCTTCTTGCAAGTTTCATAATGTGAAAGTTTTTGTTTAAATCATATTGAGGAATGAAGGTTGAAATCACAATATAAGTTCGTGCGCTTCTTTATGAAATGATTAAGGCACCTCGATTTTCTTGCTTCTTCTTTATTCATCCAGCCCCTTAATGAAATTTTTGCCTCCTTTACCTGTCCGGAAATTAGGAAGAGTGTAATTTTGCCATGCTTGATGTGGGAGGGCCATGAAAGAAAAAAGATTGTGCATTCAAAGTATAGAAAATAGGTTTGGGGAAGTCAATCATGATGATGAGTAACTCGGCACCATTCACATAGCCGGGTGTTTGTGTCTTACCAAAGTCGGATTGAGCGATATTCCTAACGGATTATGGTATGTGCATTAAGGGTTTGAGGCATCTCGAAATTGAGAAACGTCATTCTCCTAGGCTTCGTTTTTTTGCACCGCTATCCATACTTCCAAAATTAAAGTCGAAAAAGAATTTTTTGCTGAAAAGGGAGAGCAAAGCTCTCAAATGGTGGTTGATTCAAGTTGCAAAAAGAAAAGAGTTTGTGTTGTTCCCTTTTCCCGGATTTTTGCACCACACACCCAATATGCATCCCACCTATTCACGCTTCTTGACCTTTGCTGAAAGTCCTTAAGATCTTTGGATTGTTATTTGGCTTAGTGATCTAAATTGGATTTCCACATGATTGATTTTGACATTGCTTTTGGTTATGATGTTTGTCTTGGAGCTTTTGCAATATAAGAGGTTTCTTTTTCTTGACGTGATTCGGTTTATATACATAGAAGTTCTCAAGGAAACATGAAGCAAGATTTGAGAGTGATCTATTGATTAGAAGCACAATACCAAAAAGATTTGTTTTACCTTGTTTTGCATTCATAATTCATCCTACCTTATGTTCTAAGCTTTTGAAAACCTTGCTTGGGGATAAGCAAGAGACAAGTATGGGGTATTTTGATAGCATGAAATATGACGATATTTTAGGCACATGTTTTGGTTGTTTTTCCCCTTCTTTTGTGTATATAGATATGAGTTTGAAGCATTTATGAGCACATTCACCTATTATGTTGGTATAGAGATCTACACAAGCTTTGTTGTGTTTTTAGGTGAATAAAGGCTTAGATTGGAGCATAAATGGAGTATATAAGAGTATTTGATCATGCTAGGCATCAAGAGGATGCATTGGAGTAGCTAAGGAAGGAGTATTATTAGAAAGCTTTACGAAACAAAGGCTTTTACGAAGAATTTGGACATTCCACGGCCAAATACAAAGGGACCACGGCTGTGGTTTTGGGATTTAATTTAATTCTGGCTGTGGAAGATCATTTCGAGAGCAAAGAAATCATTCCACGGTGGTTCCACGGGCATGGAAAGTTGTTCTTGGCCGTGGTTCTTCTAATGGTTTCCACGTGTCAAATTTGCCACGTCAGCAGCGGTTATTGGGCTTTTGTAATCCTATTTTCCTCCTATAAGAAGGCTGAAGAAGAAAGAAATCAGGACATCAGCTATCACCCGCATCCAGCGCCACATTTATGGTTGGAGAGATTTCGAGGAGATATTATTGCGTGAAGGGAAGATTTGGAGAAGTACGCACTTGAAGATTGCGTACTCGGAAAAGATCTTAGGGTTTCACTTTGAAGGCGGATTGACGTCCCGTTCTTCTTTGTTCCTTGAGATTTATGAGAGATTCTTATTCTATTCTACATCCATTTAACGCAAGTTACGGTTTTTGTGTTTGATTAACATTGGTTTTGTGTTTGTTATTGAGGTTTTAAGGTCTTACCCTTTTTCTCTTTTATATTTGATTTTGGATTTGATGACAATGATTGTTGGCTAAAACCCTTAAGCGATTCTAAGGTGAAGGGTTGATAGTTGTGGCAAAGATGATGATAGATTGAACCAAAACAGATTGGACCTTGAGAGTTGCGAGAAACCTCGTCGTCGAGACTTTCCACGGCCTGTTCTTGAGTTCCACGGCCGTGGTTCTTCAAGATCTAACCGTGGTTTTCCTTTGTTGTACGTGTTTTGTTTTTGCTTTGATCTAAAGTTAAAGATTTGCTTTAACCTAGCCTTGACTTACCTTTTCTAGGTAGTAGTGAGACTCAACATCCTCTACTTTGGTTTCGAGTGTCACAACCTTAACCTTTTTGGCTTATTTTTGATTCCCTTGGGTTTGAACATGGGTATTTGAGAGTTTAATCTTATCCCTTGATCTTTCTATATTGCAGCCTTAACAACCTTTATAGAGAGAGCCTTTTGGGTGAGACTTATGGGTTTTGGAACTTCGCCGTACAACTCCCTACCTTAGATATACCTTTGCAATCCCCACTCTGTCCGTATATCTTTAGAACATCTTGAATCGATTGCCACAATTGGATAGATGAATCTTTAGAATCGTTGTTTTCCCAATTAATCTTTATAAAAGCTTTTGTTATTTGCTTAACAATTTGTGAACTGAATTTATCCCCCCAAATTCCTGAGTTTGATACTCTAGAATGCTTGCTTTACTACGCCGATCCGTACACTGCGGGTTCGCTTTGCTTGATTTCAGTTTTTATAAATTTAAGACTTTGACGCGCACACTTTTGAGCGAACAGTAACCCACAAGATTGCTACTCCTTACCATCCTCAAACAAGCGGGCAAATGGAGATCTCAAATTGAGAAATCAAGAGCATTCTAGAGAAAAATGTATCTAGAACAAGGAAGAATTGGTCAATGAAACTGATGATGCGCTTTGGGCATATAGGACCGCTTTCAAGACTCTATAGGCACAACACCTTACAATCTCGTCGATGGGAAGTCTTGTCATCTTCTGGTGGAGTTAGAGCACAAGGCTGATTGGGCAATCAAATGGCTCAACTTCGATTTGAAAGGAATCTAGAGAGAAACACCTCTTGGACATCAACAAGGTAGATGAGATCCGCTTAAATGCCTATGAGAACGCACGGATCTAGAAAGAAAGAACAAAGAGGTGGCACGACAAACACATCATTCCCAAGGAGTTGAAAGAAGGAGATCTCATCCTTCTTTTCAACTCTAGACTTCGGCTATTTCCAGGTAAGTTTAAACCTCGTTAGACATGACCTTTTACTATAAAACATGTTTTTCTTCATGGTGCAGTTGAAGTATGGGTTGA
This sequence comes from Fagopyrum esculentum, assembly GCA_033239045.1. Classification (NCBI taxonomy): domain Eukaryota; kingdom Viridiplantae; phylum Streptophyta; class Magnoliopsida; order Caryophyllales; family Polygonaceae; genus Fagopyrum; species Fagopyrum esculentum. The sequence goes on from BSUD01000004.1 coordinate 113,121,458, forward strand.
ACATTGCGGATGTTTCAAGGTTAACGGCTATAGGTTGAAGAAATACATGCCGGAATTTCCGGTTGAGGGCATTGCTCCTATCCTTCTTAAATGATCATCAAGGGAGACAAGTCCAGCTAGCGACCGTAAACCAAGCGCTTCTGGGAGGCAACCCAAGATATTTCTATGTCTTTTTCCCCTTTTCCTTACTTAGATTAGATTAGTTTTGTTATTTTTCGTTGATACGCTACGGGTTTTTCTTGTGCCTTTGATGACATAAACTATATTACTTTCTCAAAGAAGATCAATAAAGGACATAAGATCGAGATTTTGATGACGAAGGAATGAAGGAACACACGTAGGAAGGAATGATGGAAAAAAGACACATAAATCGACCCTCTCCAGATAAATTGGTCGATTTATACGAATTAAGTTATTTAATTCAATCGATTTTCCTATGTCGCAAGCAAGAGCACCCAAAAAATCGACCCCCTAGGAAACAATCGGTCAATTTTTAGTGTATGTGGGGAAGAGGAAGAAAAATCGGCCAATTTTCTTCAGTTTTTCGGGAGGGTATAAAACCCTCATCTCTTTATCTTCACCCTATAAACTCTTCTCCCCCACACGACAAGGAGGGCCGCCGACTACCCAAATCCTTAAATCTTCGTTTCTTAATCATTTTCACTCATTCTTCAGTCTAAACTGAAGCTCTCCACACGATATAGAAGATTCAAGGCACAAACAGCACGACAAACCACCGAATCATCCGATCTTCAGTTTTTTCGTTCCAAACCCTAACGAGATTTTCTTTCCTTAGGCTCGAGAATTTGGTTGTTGTTTGGTTCAGTTTGTTGTGCTGAATAGAATAGAATAGTAATCAGTGTAAGGAAGCTATTGGAAACAATTGTTGGACGAAACCTTTACAGAATCGACCGATTCATCACCGTAGTGAAAAAAATAGACCTATTTTCCAAAAAAATCGGCCGATTAAGTTTGAAGAACAATCCGATTTTCTTTAACTAGAATGGAATCTCTATGTCGATCTACACGGTCTTCGATCCCAAGGAGGGGTTCTTCCACCCATCCTTCCCAACCTGCTCCACTACCTCCTTCCAGGCTTTCGGTAATTCAAGAAAAGCACAAGAAAAGGTACGATCGTCTCTTGACTCGCCCAATCATTTCCCCTCGCGATGTTGTGATTGATGAACTAGATATACTGATTGTTAGAGAAGATATAGATTGGATGATTGAAAGGACTGGTTTGAAAAAGTTTGTAAGAATTAGCAAAGATGCGTTTGAGGAAATTACCTTGAAATTTTTGAGTTCGTTCAAACATGACCATAGGGAAAGAAAAGTGAAATTCGGACTTCTGAACAAAAATTATGAGTATCCGATTGTTGTGTTTGGGAACATGTTTGGGTTTCCAACTTCTTCTGCAAGTGCCTTCCCTAGAGGTGTTAGTCCTAGCGGGTTTTGGGAGAGTATATCCGTTGGACAAGGAGGGAATGATAGGTGGAGAGCTGCTAACTTGAAGGAGAAGAGTATTTATAATCTATCCTTCAAGTTGACACACCACATCCTTAGCGAGACGATGTTCACAAGAACAAATACTCCACAAAAGGTTGAGGCGGATGAGTTGTATATCCCTTACTGCATGACCACGGGTACCATCCCGGATACAACCACCATGCTAGTAGACCATTTAGAGAAGATTGACAACAAGTCAGGTGGAGACATTTGTGCAGGAGGACTGGTGACCCATAGACATTTGTGCAGGAGGACTTGTGACCCATATTGCGAAAGCTTTGAGTTTGGATTTCTCTACTTGTACCTTAGCCGCTAAGTCTCTCCCTTAGGGATTCATCAGTTTTATTTCTCGCAGGATTCTAGTTCCGAGAGGGCGTGATGCTCCTAATGTGGCAATGCCTTGGCTTAGGAAACTAAGAGAGATAGTGTGGACGAGCGAGTATACGATTAGGAACCAACACTACTGGAAGGACGGGTTGGAGTATTTCGATAGTTCAGATGATGATGTTGAGGATTATGCTGCTGTTGATGATGAGGTTGTAGCGACATATGCTATAGTTGAGGTTGAGAGTGATGTGTACGGTGTTCATGCACATGAGGCAGGTCCGAGCAGAGTTTTAGCAGATGATGATGAGTCGGCTGAGGAGGACAAGTGGCTAGCTAGAAGGTCTGGCAGGTTTCTTGGACGGCATGAGGTGCTGATGAGACAACCGAAACATTCGGAATCACATGCACCTCGGTGTGGGAGACGACGTAGAGTTGACTATTCCTAGATCCCTACACAACTAGATGCTTTGACCACCAGTGTCAATGATTTGCGTGACGAATTTCAAGCTTACCTTAGAGAGGCAGATGCGCGCCATTCTGTATCATAGGGGAGATGGGACGTTCTATATTTTCAGACTTTTGGGACATTCTATGATACACATGCTCCGAGATATCCACGACATCCGGCACCATCACCACCGGAGGAGTGACTGATTTGAGAGACTCATCATTCTTACATTGTAAGTATTCTTCTCCATCTTGTATTTGATTCTTCACATTGGGGACAATGCAAGTTTTAAGTATGGGGTGGGGGTACTTGCAATATTATTTCATATGTCACACGTTTCCTTTATTTGCATTGCACTTTCAGATTCAGTTTGTAATAACTCTTCTCACACGTTTGATTATTGCATTGCATTTCATCCATTTTGAAAATTCCAAAAAAAATTTCTTAATTTTGAAAACTTTTGTGCTTCTAAGAACGGATATGATCTCAATGATGATAATTGTGTATGTGAATTGGAAAAAAGATGACTTGTATGTTGATACTAAATTATGGCATATGTGGACTTGAATACTTTATTTGAATTTATGTATGATTTGTATGTTATCGATATTTTGATGAAATTGAGAAATAATAGTCGAAACCGCTAAATAAGTTCTTATGCATCATATTGGAATGATTAAGGCGATCCGTTTTTTTTTCTTTTCTTTCTTCTTCTTATTCACGTTTAGCACCTCATATATTTTATTTGCCTTTCCTTTTACCTATCCGGGAATTAGGAAGCATGCTAGTATGTGATGTCTAAAAATGTTATGAAGTGGAGTTGGAAAGCGAAGTGTGTTAAGTATTGTTACGCTAGAAACGTATAGCACAAAAGTCTTACAATTTATAACTCGATATATTCTCCTAAATCCTAGCGAACCCACAGTGTATGGGTCTTTTTGTAGTAAGGATAGTATTCCGAGGTCAAACACGAAGACTAAGGTGAAATCAAATCAAACAAGTGATCATGGATAGTGCAAATCTAGTCTAAGCAAAGAGAAAGAAATAAAGAAATGAAAATCATGATATTTTTGGTTGGGTTTTTGTGGTTATCAAGCAAAGATCACAAATCATGCAATATTATAAATCAAACAAACGACTCAAGCTAGCAACACAAACACAAGATATGTGATCAAAGATAGAAAAGCGGATTCTAGGGATTGGAACTTCCGGTTATGGCATTGGACTCAAGCTTCTAATCAACCTTGGACAACCTGCGGCATGTTGGGAAAAGGGTGTTTCTCAAATGGGATCAATCACCGGGTAGGTCTCATGGTCCACTAATCCCGCACCTAAGGTCCTATTACCGGGTAAGTCTCTAGGAGCCTAATGTTGGGAAATCTACACAAACCGGATTGCTATCTAGGGGTCAACCTCCCCTCATCGGGTAAGTCTCGGGAAGGCAAGTCCTAAGCAACAATCCTAGCACACTCAGTCCAATAGCGGCTTGTGAGGCTCGCTACTACCTAGAGTTCATCATCTTTGGTATCTAAGGTCTGGAATTACCGGGTAAGTCTCTTCTCTCACTTAGTTTGCTAGAATTAGGTCACCCTAAGCTAGATTATGCTTAACAAACACTAGGATTTCAACAATTTAACATCCTAACATACATATTTATCAATACAAGCACAATAGATAAAACCACGGTCTAGATTTTGGATGAACAGGCCGTGGTTCTATCAGGGGTTAGATTTCGAGCAAGCAAATCATCCAAAGGTACATTCAAGTCTATTCTATCATAGTCCAAGCTATAACCATCATTCCATCACCCTAGAATCACAACTACTTAGCCAACAACATGCATTTTAAGATCCAAACTCAACATGTAAGCATTCATGGCTTCCATAGCAAGAAAATAAAATAAGAGTGAAAAGAAACAAGTAATCTTAGCTGAATATGAGATTAAACAAGACTTACAACCCTTCAAACACAGCTCCAAAAAGTTCCTTACAATGCTTTCAAAAGTTCTTCAACAAAAATCACTAAAAATCGCTCAAAGGTTCACTCTAAATCTAAGTTTTGATGTTTTTGTTCTTGTTCCCCAAATTAGAGTGTTTTTCTTCTTCTCCAAGTCTATCCACAATGGAATGAGAGAGAAAAATAAGAGAGAATCCACTAGCCAGTCTGCAGGACCACTTCTATACTCCACCAATGAGCAAGGGTCGGAAAAGAGATTGTGGGACAAGTGTCACAACTGTCCAGAAGAAACCATGGCCAAAACCACGGTCTAGATTTTCCTCTGGGCCATGATTCTCACCAAAAACTCTCCTTGGATCACCAAGTCATGAGTTGGTGCAAGACATGCACTAACAAGGTCCTATGCGTTCTCCTTTGCTCCTAGCTTGCTCCTTAATAAGTCCGGAAGTGTGCCATCACGAGGAATGATCCTCGAATGTGTCGATTAAGTTCCAAAAGCTCCCCAAAATACCTACAAAACCGACAAGAGCTCGTGTAGATGTCTATTTCGACAATGTGCATGAATTAAGCGTAAACGTCACGAACTAATGCCAAACCATGCATGAATAACGAGAAAAACTATATAAATGAATGCCTAAACTAACGTCATAAATCATGTCATCAAAATACCCATACTTGTCCCTTGCTCGTCCCCGAGCAAGTTATAAATCATGCCATCTCGTAGCCTATAGTTGGACCTTGCTCGGGGACGAGCAAGCAACAAGTATGGGGTATTTTGATGACACGATTTATGAATGCAGAAAAACATAAAATATTTTTGGAATTGTGCTTCTAAAGTTGGATCACCTTCATAGTCATGTTTCATGGCAATGGACAAGCAATCATGTATTAAATGAATGAAGGCACGGAAAGACAATCATACTTGACTCGAAAGCATGCATGAAGATAAAAATGCTGAAGTCAAGATGATCATGAGAATATCCAATCTAGATCACTAAGTCATACACATATGCAAATAGGTCACAAGGACTTAGGAAAGAAGAGGCCAAGAAACGTGATGATAAGGTGGGAATTTTCTAAGGTCATGTGGTGCAATCCGGGAAAGGAACTAAACAACCACAACTTCACATTTATACTTCATCTACCAAAGTGTATTTTTCTCCTTCTTTTCTTTTCTTTCTCTCTCTTTTTTTTTCTTTGTTTTCCTTTTCATTTTCTTTCACTTTATTTTTCATACAATGGCATTGGTGTACAAAAGCCGAAACCTTGGTGATTAGCGGACCTCGGGATTTTTCCGAGGTGCCTCAAACTGGACACACATACCAAGGCTCGTTAGGACAATTGGTTTATCCGACTTTGGCAAGACACAAACACCCGATTATGTGAATGGTGCCGAGTTACTCGTCATCAAAACTAAAGTCCCCAAACCTATATTTTTTTTCTACACTTTTCACAACAAATTCAGCACTTCATTCACTACATTCATTCATCAACAACTTCACCCCACACTTGTCTTTTCACACACTCAACACACTAGCATGCTCCTATTCCCGGATGGGTCAAAAGAGGTCAAATTTTTAATTAAGTGAGGTGCTCAAACAACATGATCAAGATGAGAAGAAGAGAGATGAATTGCCTTAATCATTCCTAGATGATGTGCAAGAACTAGCATGTAATTTCGACTATCAATCCTCAATCCAATCAAGGCAAACATCATAATCACAATTCATACATATGATTCAAGAGAAGTATTTTAAGTCCACATATGCATAAATCCATTCAACACACAAGGCCATCCATATCCAATTCACAAAACAATCTCGTCATAAGGGTCATATCCAGGAAGCACAAATATTTTTTAAAAAAATTTTCTGATTTTTTTTTTGAATTTTCGAGATAAATATGTGCAATGCAAAGCATAATGAAACATGCGACAATAATATTAAACTATCCTAGATGCAATCATGCAAATGATCATGAGAGTCCTCACAATGTAAAAATGGTATTTTCGGTATTTTGGTTCACTCATGTAAAGTGATGGTGGATGATCAATCAAAGGTGGTAGAGAGCTCTTGATGTTCATTATGGCGTCGGGACCTGCGCTAAGCATCCCAAGCCGCCCAAGTCCCACGTCCGCTACACCCACGTTTGATGCGGGATCATCATCATCATCATCATCTTCATGCCTTGCAAGACTTCTAGCACACAAAGATAAAACACAAAACACACCAAAACAAATAAAAAAGCAAAAATCGAAAACGAAAACAAAAACGAAAAGGTAAAGATATGTACCAATGGGTTGCCTCCCATTAAGCGCTTCTTTAAGGTCATTAGCTTGACCAAATCCGGGAGTGTTTCGCTCAAGGTGAAGTGGGGCAATCATATCCACTGGAGCTTCCGGGATATACTTCTTCAAACGGTGCCCATTCACCTTAAAATCTCCACAATGCTCCCCACCTATCTCAACCGCTCCATGGGGAAGATCTTCCTCACCACATAAGTACCCGTCTATCTTGACTTTAGTTTTCCGGGGAAGAGCCACAACCTTGAATTGAAGAGAAGGACTAAGTCACATTCACTCAATTCCTTTGGGATTAGACGATTGTCATGCCAACGCTTGGTCCTTTCCTTGTAAATCCAAGCATTTTCATAAGCATCAAACCGGATCTCCTCAAGAGCATTCATGTCTAGCAACCTCTTCTCACCGGCTTCCTTGAGGTCAAAATTCAGCCACCTTATGGCCGAATATGCCCTATGCTCCATCTCCACCGGAAGGTGGCAAGACTTGCCATAAACTAGCTTGTAGGGAGTGATGCCAATTGGTGTCTTGAAGGCGGTTCTATATCCCCACAAAGCATCATCGATTTTCATAGCCCAATCTTTTCTTGTTCAAGAAACCGTCTTCTCAAGTATCCCCTTGATCTCCTGGTTGGAGATCTCCACTTGGCCACTAGTTTGGGGATGGTAAGGTGTGGCCACCTTATGAGTTACCCCATACTTAGCCAAAAGTGTCCCAAAGTTCCTATTGGTGAAATGATTCCCTCTATCACTTATGATCACTCTTGGTTTTTCAAATCTAGGGAAGATGACTCGGTTGAAGAACCGCACCACTACTTTGGCATCATTTGTGGGAGAGGCAATTGCCTCCACCCATTTCGACACATAATCCACCCCCAATAGAATGTAGAGGTTACCACATGAAGAGGGTAATGGCCCCATGAAGTCCACACCCCAAACATCAAAGATCTCAACCTCTTGTATGTTGTTCAAGGGCATCTCATTCCTTCTTGAGATGTTTCTCGTCCTTTGGCAAGCGTCACAAGCTACTACGAAATTCTGCACATCCTTAAACAAGTTAGGCCAATAAAAACCGGATTGCAATACCTTTGCACACGTTTTGTGTGAGCTATCATGGCCTCCACATGGCAAGGAGTGGCAATGGCGGATCACATTATCCACCTCGTTCCCTAGAATGTACCTCCTAAAGACTCCATCCGGTCCCCTCTTGAACAAGAGAGGCTCACTCCAATAGTAATGCCTCATATCCTTGAAAAACTTTTTCCTTTGAGCATATGATAAACCGGGTGGCACCTCTTCACACACAAGGTAGTTCACTATATCCACATACCATGGCTCACTCCCTCTAGACACTTGAAGTAAGCACTCCTCCATCATTTGCAATTGCTTATCCCGGAATGAGTCATCAATCGGGATATCATCTCTTCCAATCTCCAATGGTGGTAGCCTACTAAGATGGTCCGCTACTGAATTTTCGGAGCCCTTCTTGTCCCGAATCTCCAAGTAAAATTCTTGGAGGAGAAGGATCCACCGAATGAGGCGAGGCTTGGCATCCTTCTTTGTAAGGAGATAACAGATCGCAGCATGATCTGTGTACACAATAACCTTTGCTCCAACAAGATATGACCGGAACTTCTCAAAGGCATACACTACCGCTAACAACTCCTTCTCGGTTGTGGCATAGTTGAATTAGGCATCATCTAGCGTCTTGCTAGCGTAGTAGATGACATGTGTAAGCCCATCTTTCTTTTGTCCTAAAACAGCCCCAATGACCACATCAGTCGCATCACACATTACCTCAAATGGTAAGCTCCAAACCGGAGGCTGCATGATAGGGGCGGAGATCAAAGCATCCTTCAACCTACAAAACGCTTCAAGATAATCTTTGGAGAAAACAAACTCAACATCCTTCATTAGTAGGTTAGTGAAAGGCTTAGAAATTTTAGAGAAATCTTTTTATAAATCTCCGGTAAAAACCGGCATGCCCTAAGAAACTCCTTACCCCTTTTACCGAGGTAGGTGGTGGCAACTTCTCTATCGTTTCTATCTTTGCTCTATTAACCTCAATGCCACGGTGGGATACCAAGTGTCCCAACACTATGCCTTCATTCACCATGAAATGACATTTCTCCCAATTCAATACAAGATTAGTTTTCTCACATCTTTTCAACACCAAAGATAGATTAGCCAAGCAATTATCAAATGAAGAGCCATACACCGAGAAATCATCCATAAATACTTCCATAATATTCTCAATATATTCAGAAAAAATAGCCATCATACACCTTTGAAAGGTGGCGGGTGCATTACACAACCAAAATGGCATCCTTCTATATGCAAATGGTCCCCAAGGACAAGTAAATGTTGTTTTCTCTTGGTCATCCGGGTGAATTGGGATTTGAAAGAACCCGCTATAACCATCAAGGTAACAAAAATGTGAATGTTGAGCTAATCTTTCTAGCATTTGGTCAATAAAGGGAAGAGGGAAGTGATCTTTCCTAGAGGCCACATTAAGTTTCCTATAGTCAATACACATTCTCCACCCCGTAACCATCTTAGTTGGGATTAGTTCATTGTTCTCATTAGTTACTACGGTCATACCACCCTTCTTAGGAACAACATGTACGGGACTAACCCATTTACTATCCGAAATCGGGAAAATGTTTCCCGCATCTAGAAATTTTAAGATCTCTTTCTTGACTACCTCTTTCATAATAGGGTTCAATCTTCTTTGAGGTTCAATTGAAGGTTTATGGTTGTCTTCCATCAAAATTTTATACATGCACAAGGATAGTTTAATGCCAACTAAGTCATTAATGGTGTAACCAATAGCTCTCCTATGCAGTTTCAATTCATTCAACAATCTATCAAGCTCATCATCATTCAAAGATGCATTCACAATCACGGGATAAGTAGAATTTAAACCAAGGAAAGCATACTTTAAATGAGAAGGGAGAGGTTTGAGATCAAAGTTAGGAGGACCTTTATCGGTTGGATGTGATCCATATAGCTCCACATTAGATGAATCCAAAGCCATTGAAGACTCTCCAAGACTCCTTGAAGCTTGATCAATAACTAAAGGACTTTCTGGAGAAACCACGGGCGAAACCACGACCTCCGGCACAGCCACGGGCGTGGATTTGGAAAAGCTAGCACAATTGGACACTACATAGCTTTCCACGGCCAAAACCGCGGGCGTGGTTTTGTGCCCCACACCGTGATTCTTACAGTGATTCAGCACTCCTGCGCGCACTTCAATTTCAACACTTGTCTCCTTTTCTAATGCATCCAAAACTCGGATTTCTTCATTGCAATCATCCTCAATTGCTTCCTCCATGATGCTCATGCTAAGAACTTTCTCTAACGGATATTTGATTAGGATTGAGCTCACAACTTCCCTAGACAAGTCTTCCTCGACAATGTTGAAGATGTCTTCACCAAGGGATGACCCCTTCATCATTGTGGACAGCTTGAACTTGATATTCTCTTCTCCTATGTTAAAGGAGAGGATCCCATTTTTGCAATCCACTAAGCATCCAGATGTGGCTAAGAATGGCCTCCCTAAAATGATAGGAACCGGGTAGTCCGCCGGGATGTCCAAAACAACGAAATCGATTGGCACATAGAACTTCCCAAGCTGAATCGGTATGTCCTCTAGGATTCTCACGGGGTGAGTGATGGATCGGTCCGCCATGTAGAGGGTCATCTTGACCGGCTTCGGTTCTCCTGGTCCAACCTTGTTGCAAAGTGCAAGCGGGATAATGCTTACACTTGCTCCAAGGTCACATAGGGCCTCATATTGCACTTCTCCAACTCCAATTGGCACACAAAAAGATCCCGGATCTCGCAGCTTAGGAGGCATCTCCTCCCTCATGGTTTGAATCAACTCGATCGGAGACCTCTTTGTCATCCTCACTTCTCCATACTCCTCCAACTTCCTCTTGTTGGAGAGTGACTCCTTCAAAAAATTTCCATAGGCCGGCATACCTACAATAGCATCCATGAACGGAATGTTAATATGTAATTTAGACATGAGTTCAAGGAATTTACCAAAATGTTTATCCAAGCGAGCTCTTGCTCGTGATTGTGGAAATGATAGTGGTGGCTTGTATGGAGGAGGTGCCACATATGTTGGCTCACAATCTTTGCTCTTGCCTCCTTACAATGATTCTTCTTCCACCACTACTTGCTTTCCCTTGTCATTCTCCTTTGGTGAAGGATCTTTCATGCTCAGCCCACTCCTTGTGGTAATGGCCAACACCTGGCCTCTTGGATTGTCCTCGGTCCTTCCGGGAAGCTTTCTCAGATCTCTTTGTGCCTCACCCGCCTTTTGGAACACTTGTGCTTCTAGAACCTTTTGAGCCTCGGAAATGGAAGTCACCGTGCTCTCAAGTCCACTCAACCTTCCTAGCAATTGTTCAAACATCATTTCGGTCCTATCCCTTGGAGGTTGAGAAAAACCGGGTGGAGGCTCTTGTGAAGCCTTAGGTGATGGGGCTGCGCTTGTGGAAGCGGGAGAGTTCAAGACACAATCCGGGTTAGAATAGGAGAACCCGGGATGGTTGTGATTAGGCCAGTAACTGTTGTATTGCCGGCTGTTGTTGTTGAAGTTCCTAGGGCCTTGATAATTGTTGAAGTTACCCCTTCCCATGTTGTTAATATCCTCCTCTTTGGAAGCCAAGTTGGCTTGCACTTGCACTTGAGGACTTGCTTGACTCTTTAAGGTTGTGGTACACAACTCCCTCAAGGACTTAAGCTCATTATTGATTGCATCAAGTTTGTAGTTGCTCATGGTGACTTCACTTACTTCATATACTCCCGGTTTCCTCCCATCACTCTTCCTATGGGAGTACTTCTCTATCACCAAGGCTTGCTTCTCTACAAACTCCCAAGCCTCATCCACATTCTTCTCCATGAATGTTCCTCCAAAAAGTGATTGGAGCTTGAATTGACTATCTTCATCAAGCCACTTGAAATAAATCTCTAATAGCTCTATCTTCGGTATCCCATGGTGTGGACAATCTAGGAGGAGGTCCTTGAGCCTCTCCCAAGATTTGAATAGGCTCTCCTTGTCCTTCATCATGAAGGCATTGATCTTCCCTCTTAGCTCGGTTGTCTTGGAAGGTGGGAAGAACTTTGTTAAGAACTCGGTTGTCATCTCCTCCCAAGTACCCACACGTCCTAGTGTAATGGATTGGTACCAAGCCAAGACTTTATCCTTAAGGGAAAAGGAAAAAGCCCTAAGCTTGTGGTTGTTGCTCTCCAATCTAGGTGGCCTTAGAGTCTCCATCAAGATCTCAGAATTCATCAAGTGTTGATGTGGAGACTCTCCTTCCATCCCTCCAAATTGATTGTGCCGGATCATTTGTAGCACTTGAGGGCGGAGCTCGTAGTCATGGGCTGCGGGATCTCCTAAGTTTACACCCGGACGGTGCACTCTTTGGGCTGGATCCATACGTTGCCCTAGCGTTTGTGGCTCCTCAATGATGATCGGCTCAAACCGAACATTGACCGCCGGCTGCGGTAGTGGTGGTGGAGGTTTTTGACGATTAAGCTGCCTTTGCACAAGAGCTTGCCTAATCTCTTCAATTTCCCTCCTAGTTGCTTCTTGCCTCTCAGTTGCAAGTCTCCTCTCATTCTCCAAGGCTTCATGCCTTAGCATAATTTGCTCTAAGGCATCATTCAACTCTGCTTGAAGATCTCTTCCGGCCATCTCCTTCTTCTTCTTAATGCCCTTGGATCTAGTCTTAAGGGTTTTCTCCGGTTCGGGATCGAATGGAGCTAAATCCTTGCCACAAGATCTTCGCATGCACCTAAAGAGTAAGAGATGTCCTGAAAATTCAAAGACACAAACCAAACAAGATCGAAAGCAACAAGAAAGAACTACACTATAAACAATCACACACAATGATTCAATCTAGACTTAGTCCCGACAACGGTGCCAAAAACTTGTTATGCTAGAAACGTATAGCACAAAAGTCTTACAATTTATAACTCGATATATTCTCCTAACTCCTAGCAAACCCACAGTGTGGTCGTTTTGTAGTAAGGATAGTATTCCGAGGTTGAACACGAAGACTAAGGTGAAATCAAATCAAACAAGTGATCATGGATAGTGCAAATCTATTCTAAGAAAAGAGAAAGAAATAAAGAAATGAAAATCATGATATTTTTGGTTGGTTTTTTATGGTGATCAAGCAAAGATCACAAATCATGCAAGATTATAAATCAAACAAACGACTCAAGTTAGCAACACCCACAAGCAACACAAACACAAGATATGTGATCAAAGAGAGAAAGGCAGATTCTAGGGATTGGAACTTCCGGTTATGGCATTAGACTCAAGCTTCTAATCAACCTAGGACAAGATGCGGTATGTTGGGAAAAGGGTGTTTCTCAAATGGGATCAATCACCGGGTAGGTCTCATGGTCCACTAATCCCGCACCTAAGGTCCTATTACTGGGTAAGTGTTAGCATGAAATATTGTGATATTTTAGGCACGTTTTCTAATCGTAATTGATTCATATTTATAGTCTTTGATTGAGCTTTGTGCATATGTGAGCTAGTATTACCTATATTGTCAATATGGATGTCTACACGAGTTCTATGTTGATTATAGGTGATTTGGAGCTATTTCCGAACGAAATCGAGCAAAAGAAAGTTGAGTTGAAATGTCCATAGATCGAGGACACTTTTTGGAAGCAAATTGGAGTATTAGATTGAGGAATGCACGGATGAAAGCAAGAACCACGCTCTCACCCTAAATTACGGCCGTGGATTTTGAGTCAGAATTCGATGTCCATTCCAGGAGATATTACGGCCGTGGAACTAACCGTAATTGTTTCCACGCCCTAGAATTACGGTCGTGGAATCTTCCACGACCATGATCTTGGCGAATCTCTTGCCACACTTCGAAGCCATGATCTTCTTGAAGATTGGGCCGGGCCGACACTTCGTCTTGCCCTATAAAAAGACGGCCGAAAAGAGATTTCAGGAGGCTCGCTTACGACCCTTCAACCCTAGTTTAGCGGCAAAAAAAACGCACGCTTACAATTCACATTTTAGCAACGCACAAAGCCTCATCTTGGAGGTAATTTTGGAGATCTCATTGAAAATCAAGGTTCGTAATTGGAGAGTTGCTGTTTGTGATCTTCGCGTTTGTGGAAGATCGAAGTTCTTGGAGGATTTTGCAAGAAGATTCCTCTTCTTGCTTAGGTTTGATTTAGGATCGGATTGACATCCCGTTTCTTTTCTTTCCAAAGATCGTGATTGCTTATTCCATTTTGAATCTTTTGATAAACACTTGTTCTTGACTGTGATTCTGAGATTCATTTGAAGATTATTGATAATTCTTGAAAGTTTCCATCTTTTGTCTTTTAATTCTTGAATTAATATCAATATGACTGTTATTGGCTAAAAACCCTTAACAATTCTAAGGTGAAGGGTTGATAGTTGTGGCTTAGATGATGATAGATCGATCGCAAACAGATTAGACCCTGAGAGTTAGAGAATTATCGCCGACAACCCTAAATTACGGGCTGTTCTTGAGTTCCACGACCGTGGAATCTCAAGATCCAACCGTAATTTCCTTAAGTTTACGAGCTTGCTTTTACCTTAATCCAAAGTTAAAGATCTGCTTTAGCTTAGTTTAGACTTGTCTTTTCTAGGTGGTAGTGAAGCCTCAACAACCTCTACCTCGATTGTGAGTCTCAACAACCTCAATCGGATAAGTTAGTCTTGATCTTTAGATTATAGGTTTGGGTATTTGATGCTAATCCTTGTCTTTAGAACCTTTCTATATTGAGCCTCAACAACCTGTATAGGGAGTGTCTTTTAGGTGAGTTACACAAGGTTTTTGGAACCTCAACCGTACGATTACCTTATATTAGTATACCTTTGCATATCTCAACTCTGTCTTTATATCATTTAGTATATCTTGAATCGATTGCCACAGCTGGATACCTGGATCTTTAGGATTGTTGTTTTCCCAATAATTTGCAAAGCTCCACATATTTACTTGCTTGATAACCTGCAACTGAGTTCGTTCCACCCAAATCCCTGTGTTCGATACTCTGGAATTCTTGCTTAACTACGTCGATCCGTACACTGCGGGTTCGCTTGCTTGATTCTAGTTTTATAAATTTAAAGCTTATTTGCACACACCTCTAGGGGCGAACAAGTTTTTGGCGCCGTTGCCGGGGATTTGGCTTCGTCCGAATCCGGTAGCCGGTTGTCAAGCTTGGGAGCTTGCTCTCGTTATTTGATTTTTCTTTGAGTGCATGCGCAGGTCTAGGAACACCGAAGATCTCTTACCTCTTGATCAAGAGCTAGAGAAAACCTTGAGACAAAGACGCAAGGAAAAGAGGATGGCTCAAGAGAACGAACGCGATCTTCAAACTGAGTTGGCGGAGAAGAAAGCTCAACTCCGATGGAATGAGACTCTCCTCCAGGATGAGATGGATCGTCATCAATCTCAAGTTAACGGTCTACAAGACATGATCGTCCAAATGAAGATAAAGATGAGCGATCTTGAAAATAAGGTGGGCAAGAAGTCCTCGAGAAGGAGAACAAGGTCTAGAAGAAGAAACCACTCATCCACCGATGATAGTGATTCTTCCATGCCTCCGTTAGAAGAGATTGATCCCACGATCAACATAAATCCTTTCAATCCACAAGGAGCTGCTAACCGCCGCATTCCACCTAGGAATGCGAGGGTCGAACGTGTGGATAATGAGCCGAGAACTCTTGGCCAGCGGATGGATCCAACACAACAACCACGCCGCTTAGGTGTGAACTTTGATGCTGAAGATGTACAAGGGTTTAGCTTCAACCCTCAAGTTATCATTCTTGTTCGCCAAAGCCAGTTTGGCGGTACAAGCGCTGAATCTCCACACCAACACTTGCAAAACTTTGAGTGTATGATGGAGACGATGAGACCAAAGAGCGCTACTACCAACAGCTATAAGCTCAAACCTTTCTTTTTCTCTTTGAAAGGGAAAGCGCTATCTTGGTACCAAGCTCTTCCTAGTGGGAAACTAGAAACGTGGGAAGACCTCTCCGCAGAGTTTCTCACCAAGTTCTTTCCGCCCTCCAAAACGGCGGAACTTAGAGGTAAGATTAATGCTTTTTCTATGAGACCTAACGAAAGTTTGTTTCAATCTTGGGAAAGGTTTCAGGATTTGCTCTTGGATTGCCCTCATCATGGCATATCCAAGCTTGCCTTGCTGGAAATTTACTACAAGGGGCTGGATGCGGGAACGCAATTCAACCTCCAATCCCTCTCATGCGGAACGTTCATGGACATGAGAGAAGATGACGCTTGAGACTTCATTGAGAAGCAAGCAAGAGTCATAGAGAAGTATTCCCACCGGAAAGTGGAGGGAAATCGTGTGGAGCAAGGAGCAAAGCTCACACATGAAGCTCAAAATCAGATTTTCTCCCTCAACAATGAGATTAAAGAGTTGAAGGAGACTATCAAAACCAACTTCCCAAAGCAACAAGAGAAGGATGTTGGCTATTTGGGCAACAACAACGGCGGTGATAACACCAACCGCAACAACAATAACCGGAACAACAATTGGAATGGAAACAACAACAACCGGAATAACAACAATTGGAACAACAATCGGGGTTCGAACAACAACAATTGGCGCTCCAATCAACAAAATTCCGGTAACTCCTATCCTTCCAATTCCAATTCACTAACTCCACCCTCTTCTTCCTCTACTCCTTTGAAAAGCCAGGGTGCCGGAAGATGAGATGCAAAGTGTCATCCGTCATTGTCATTCACTACCTTGTGGAGGACACGCTAGTTCGAACAAAACTAGCGCAAAGGTATTGCAATCCGGATTCTATTGGCCTACTTTATTTAAAGATGTGCAATCCTTTGTTTCTTGTTGCGATGCTTGTCAAAGAACAGGCAATATCTCTAGAAGGAACGAGATGCCCCTCAACAACATCCAAGAGGTGGAGATTTTCGACGTTTGGGGAGTCGATTTCATGGGACCATTCCCTTCTTCTTGTGGAAACCAATACATATTATTGGCGGTAGACTACGTTTCTAGATGGGTCGAAGCAATTGCCTCTCCCACGAATGATGCCATGGTAGTGGTTAAGTTCTTCAACAAGACCATTTTCCCACGATTCGGGACGCCAAGGACGATCATTAGTGATGGAGGTTCTCACTTCATAGCTCGTCGCTTTGAAGCTCTTCTAACCAAGTATGGGGTTACTCACAAGATCGCTACCCCTTACCATCCACAAACGAGTGGACAAGTTGAGATCTCAAACAGGGAGATCAAGGGAATTCTAGAGAAGACGGTTTCAAGGACTAGGAAGGATTGGTCCTTGAAACTAGATGATGCATTATGGGCGTACCGGACTGCGTACAAGACTCCCATAGGAACCACACCATACAACCTTGTGTATGGTAAATCTTGTCACTTGCCGGTAGAGCTAGAGCATAAAGCATATTGGGCTATCAAATGGCTGAATTTCGGCATGAAGGAAGCGGGAGAGAAGCGTCTCCTAGACATCAACGAGCTGGATGAACTCCGTTTGAACGCCTATGAAAACGCTAAGATCTACAAGGAAAGAGCAAAGCGTTGGCATGATAAGCATATCATTCCAAAGGACTTCCAAGAGGGAGATCAAGTCCTTGTTAGCATGAAATATTGTGATATTTTAGGCACGTTTTGTAATCGTATTTGATTCATATTGATAGTCTTTGATGGAGCTTTATGCATATATGAGCTAGTATTACCTATATTGTCGATATGGATGTCTACACGAGTTCTATGTTGATTATAGGTGATTTGGAGCTATTTCCGAACGAAATCGAGCGAAGGAGAGTTGAGTTGATGTACCTCTAGATCAAGGACACCTTTTGGGAAGCAATTTGGAGTATTAGATTGAAGAATGCACGAATGAAGGCAAAAATCACGGTTTGACCCTAGATTACGGCCGTGGATTGTGATGCAGAATTCGATGTTCATTCCAGGGGATATTACGGCCGTGGAAGCTACCCGTATAAGTTTCCACGCCTCAGAATTACGGTCGTGGAATCTTCCACGACCGTGATCTTGGCAAATCCTTTCGCCACGTTTCGAAGCCATGATCTTTTGAAGATCGGGCCGGGCCGACGTTTTGCCCTGCATTATAAAAAGGACGGATGAAGCAAGATTCCGTCACCTCGCCTTACCTCGTTATCGAGCTTACGACCCTTAAAACCCTAAGTTTAGCGGCAAGAACGCAAGCTTAGCAACACACAAACCTTCATTCTTGAAGGTGATTTTGGGAGATCTCATTGAAGATCAAAGTTCGTGATTGGAGAATTGCTGTTAGCGATCTTCGCGTTGAGGAAGATCGAAGTTCTTGGAGGATTTTGCAAGAAGATTTCTCTTCTTGCTTAGGTTTGATTTAGGATCGGATTGACATCCCGTTTCCTTTCTTTCCTAAGATTGTGATCGTTTGTTCCGATTTGAATCTTTTGATAAACACTTGTTCTTGATTGTGATTCGGAGACTCGTTTGAAGATTATTGATAGTTCTTGAAAGTTTCCATCTTTTATCTTTTAAATCTTGAATTAATATCAAATGACTGTTATTGGCTAAAAACCCTTAACAATTCTAAGGTGAAGGGTTGATAGTTGTGGCTTAGATGATGATAGATCGATCGCAAACAGATTAGACCCTGAGAGTTAGAGAATTATCGCCGACAACCCTAAATTACGGGCTGTTCTTGAGTTCCACGACCGTGGAATCTCAAGATCCAACCGTAATTTCCTTAAGTTTACGAGCTTGCTTTTACCTTAATCCAAAGTTAAAGATTTGCTTTAGCTTAGTTTAGACTTGTCTTTTCTAGGTGGTGGTGAAGCCTCAACAACCTCTACCTCGATTGTGAGCCTCAACAACCTCAATCGGATAAGTTAGTCTTGATCTTTAGATTATAGGTTTGGGTATTTGATGCTAATCCTTGTCTTTAGAACCTTTCTATATTGAGCCTCAACAACCTGTATAGGGAGTGTCTTTTAGGTGAGTTACATAAGGTTTTTGGAACCTCAACCGTACGATTACCTTACATTAGTATACCTTTGCATATCTCAACTCTGTCTTTATATCATTTAGTATATCTTGAATCGATT
>BSUD01000004.1:113140145-113250729 GCA_033239045.1 Fagopyrum esculentum
GATTGCCACAGCTGGATACCTGGATCTTTAGGATTGTTGTTTTCCCAATAATTTGCAAAGCTCCACATATTTACTTGCTTGATAACCTGCAACTGAGTTCGTTCCACCCAAATCCCTGTGTTCGATACTCTGGAATTCTTGCTTAACTACGTCGATCCGTACACTGCGGGTTCGCTTGCTTGATTCTAGTTTTATAAATTTAAAGCTTATTTGCACACACCTCTAGGGGCGAACAAGTTTTTGGCGCCGTTGCCGGGGATTTGGCTTCGTCCGAATCCGGTAGCCGGTTGTCAAGCTTGGGAGCTTGCTCTCGTTATTTGATTTTTCTTTGAGTGCATGCGCAGGTCTAGGAACACCGAAGATCTCTTACCTCTTGATCAAGAGCTAGAGAAAACCTTGAGACAAAGACGCAAGGAAAAGAGGATGGCTCAAGAGAACGAACGCGATCTTCAAACTGAGTTGGCGGAGAAGAAAGCTCAACTCCGATGGAATGAGACTCTCCTCCAGGATGAGATGGATCGTCATCAATCTCAAGTTAACGGTCTACAAGACATGATCGTCCAAATGAAGATAAAGATGAGCGATCTTGAAAATAAGGTGGGCAAGAAGTCCTCGAGAAGGAGAACAAGGTCTAGAAGAAGAAACCACTCATCCACCGATGATAGTGATTCTTCCATGCCTCCGTTAGAAGAGATTGATCCCACGATCAACATAAATCCTTTCAATCCACAAGGAGCTGCTAACCGCCGCATTCCACCTAGGAATGCGAGGGTCGAACGTGTGGATAATGAGCCGAGAACTCTTGGCCAGCGGATGGATCCAACACAACAACCACGCCGCTTAGGTGTGAACTTTGATGCTGAAGATGTACAAGGGTTTAGCTTCAACCCTCAAGTTATCACTCTTGTTCGCCAAAGCCAGTTTGGCGGTACAAGCGCTGAATCTCCACACCAACACTTGCAAAACTTTGAGTGTATGATGGAGACGATGAGACCAAAGAGCGCTACTACCAACAGCTATAAGCTCAAACCTTTCTTTTTCTCTTTGAAAGGGAAAGCGCTATCTTGGTACCAAGCTCTTCCTAGTGGGAAACTAGAAACGTGGGAAGACCTCTCCGCAGAGTTTCTCACCAAGTTCTTTCCGCCCTCCAAAACGGCGGAACTTAGAGGTAAGATTAATGCTTTTTCTATGAGACCTAACGAAAGTTTGTTTCAATCTTGGGAAAGGTTTCAGGATTTGCTCTTGGATTGCCCTCATCATGGCATATCCAAGCTTGCCTTGCTGGAAATTTACTACAAGGGGCTGGATGCGGGAACGCAATTCAACCTCCAATCCCTCTCATGCGGAACGTTCATGGACATGAGAGAAGATGACGCTTGAGACTTCATTGAGAAGCAAGCAAGAGTCATAGAGAAGTATTCCCACCGGAAAGTGGAGGGAAATCGTGTGGAGCAAGGAGCAAAGCTCACACATGAAGCTCAAAATCAGATTTTCTCCCTCAACAATGAAATCAAAGAGTTAAAGGAGACTATCAAGACCAACTTCCCAAAGCAACAAGAGAAGGATGTTGGCTATTTGGGCAACAACAACGGCGGTGATAACACCAACCGCAACAACAATAACCGGAACAATAACCGGAACAACAATTGGAATGGAAACAACAACAACCGGAATAACAACAATTGGAACAACAATCGGGGTTCGAACAACAACAATTGGCGCTCCAATCAACAAAATTCCGGTAACTCCTATCCTTCCAATTCCAATTCACTAACTCCACCCTCTTCTTCCTCTACTCCTTTGAAAAGCCAGGGGCAATCATCAAATGGAGGAAACAATACGGGAAAGGAGAAGCCGGATCCCATGTTGGAAACAATCTTGGGAAAGCTTCAAGGGTTGGAGAACCGCATCATCAAGGTTGATGATCAAATTTCTAAGGTTGACAAAGCTCAAAAGGTTTTGGAAAACCAAATGTTCAACCATGCGGAGGAAGTTCCTAGAAATCAAGGGAAACTTCCAGGAAAGACGGAGGACAACCCTAAGGGAAGGGTAATGGTGATTACAACTAGGAGCGGAGTGACTACCACCGATCCGCAGCCTACGTTCGTTGAAGTCCCCGTAGAGAAAGGCAAAGAAAAGGGGAAGGAGAAGGAAGACGTCTATGTTCCTCCTCCAGCTTTCAAACCTCCCCTACCGTTCCCTCAATCTAGAGCGCGAGCGCGCCTAGACAAGCAATTCGGTAAGTTCATAGAACTCATGAGCAAGCTGCATATTAATATACCTTTCATTGATGCTATTGTAGGTATGCCGGCTTATGGCAAGTTCTTGAAGGAGCTCCTCTCTAACAAGAGGAAGCTAGAAGATTTTGGTGAAGTCAAGATGAGTTCGGATTCTTCGGATCTCATCAAGACTATGAAGGAGAAAATGCCCCCAAAGCTGAAAGATCCGGGGTCATTTTGCATTCCCATTGGAGTGGGAGAGGTCACATATGACGCTTTATGTGACTTGGGAGCAAGTGTGAGCATCATACCACTTGCATTGTGCAGGAAGATCGGTTTAGGCGACCCTAAACCAGTGAAGATGACGTTATACATGGCGGATCGATCCATTACTCGTCCCGTCGGCATTGTAGAAGACGTCCCAGTCAAGCTAGGCAAGTTCTTTGTCCCCATTGATTTTGTCGTACTTGACATTCCTGCAGATAGTCCGGTCCCGATCATACTCGGAAGGCCGTTTCTTGCAACTTCCGGCTGCATGGTCGATTGCAAGAATGGGAGACTCGCTTTTGATATTGGGGAAGAGAAAGTAGAGTTCGTTCTTTCCACTCTAGTGAAGGAACCAATCTTTGATGAGGATATTGTTAGCATGAAATATTGTGATATTTTAGGCACGTTTACTAATCGTATTTGATTCATATTGATAGTCTTTGATTGAGCTTTGTGCATATGTGAGCTAGTATTACCTATATTGTCAATATGGATGTCTACACGAGTTCTATGTTGATTATAGGTGATTTGGAGTTATTTCCGAACGGAATCAAGCAAAGGAGAGTTGAGTTGAAGTGTCCAGATTGAGGACACCTTTTGAAGCAATTTGGAGTATTAGATTGAGGAATGCACGAATGAAGGCAAAAATCACGGTTTGACCCTAAATTACGGCCGTGGATTCAGAGTCAAAATTTGATGTTCATTCCAGGGAATTCTACGGCCGTGGAACTAACCGTAGTAGTTTCCACGCCCAAAAATTACGGTCGTGGAATCTTCCACGACCGTGATCTTGGCGAATCTTTTCGCCACGTTTCGAAGCCACGATCTTTTGAAGATCGGGCCGGGCCGACACTTTGCCCTGCATTATAAAAAGACGGAAGAAAGGAGATTCCGTCATCATCGCTTTACCTTGCTACCTAGCTTACGACATTTAAAACCCTAAGGGGAGCGGCAAGAACGCAAGCTTAGCAAGACACAAACCTTCATTCTTGGAGGCGATTTTTGGGAGATCTCATCGAAGATCAAAGTTCGTGATTGGAGAATTGCTGTGAGCGATCTTCGCGTTGAGGAAGATCGAAGTTCTTGGAGGATTTTGCAAGAAGATTCCTCTTCTTGCTTAGGTTTGATTTAGGATCGGATTGACATCCCGTTTCCTTTCTTTCCTAAGATAGTGATTGCTTATTTCGTTTTGAATCTTTTGATAAACACTTGTTCTTGACTGTGATTCTGAGATTCAATTGAAGATTATTGATAGTTCTTGAAACTTCCCATCTTTTGTCTTTTAATTCTTGAATTAATATCAATATGACTGTTATTGGCTAAAAACCCTTAACAATTCTAAGGTGAAGGGTTGATAGTTGTGGCTTAGATGATGATAGATCGATCACAAACAGATTAGACCCTGAGAGTTAGAGAATTATCGCCGACAACCCTAAATTACGGGCTGTTCTTGAGTTCCACGACCGTGGAATCTCAAGATCCAACCGTAATTTCCTTAAGTTTACGAGCTTGCTTTTACCTTAATCCAAAGTTAAAGATCTGCTTTAGCTTAGCTTAGACTTGTCTTTTCTAGGTGGTAGTGAAGCCTCAACAACCTCTACCTCGATTGTGAGCCTCAACAACCTCAATCGGATAAGTTAGTCTTGACCTTTAGATCGTAGGTTTGGGTATTTGATGCTAATCCTTGTCTTTAGAACCTTTCTATATTGAGCCTCAACAACCTGTATAAGGAGTATCTTTTAGGTGAGTTACATAAGGTTTTTGGAACCTCAACCGTACGATTACCTTACATTAGTATACCTTTGCATATCTCAACTCTGTCTTTATATCATTTAGTATATCTTGAATCGATTGCCACAGCTGGATACCTGGATCTTTAGGATTGTTGTTTTCCCAATAATTTGCAAAGCTCTACATATTTACTTGCTTGATAACCTGCAACTGAGTTCGTTCCACCCAAATCCCTGTGTTCGATACTCTGGAATTCTTGCTTAACTACGTCGATCCGTACACTGCGGGTTCGCTTGCTTGATTCTAGTTTTATAAATTTAAAGCTTATTTGCACACACCTCTAGGGGCGAACAAGTTTTTGGCGCCGTTGCCGGGGATTTGGCTTCGTCCGAATCCGGTAGCCGGTTGTCAAGCTTGGGAGCTTGCTCTCGTTATTTGATTTTTCTTTGAGTGCATGCGCAGGTCTAGGAACACCGAAGATCTCTTACCTCTTGATCAAGAGCTAGAGAAAACCTTGAGACAAAGACGCAAGGAAAAGAGGATGGCTCAAGAGAACGAACGCGATCTTCAAACTGAGTTGGCGGAGAAGGAAGCTCAACTCCGATGGAATGAGCCTCTCCTCCAGGATGAGATGGATCGTCATCAATCTCAAGTTAACGGTCTACAAGACATGATCGTCCAAATGAAGATAAAGATGAGCGATCTTGAAAATAAGGTGGGCAAGAAGTCCTCGAGAAGGAGAACAAGGTCTAGAAGAAGAAACCACTCATCCACCGATGATAGTGATTCTTCCATGCCTCCGTTAGAAGAGATTGATCCCACGATCAACATAAATCCTTTCAATCCACAAGGAGCTGCTAACCGCCGCATTCCACCTAGGAATGCGAGGGTCGAACGTGTGGATAATGAGCCGAGAACTCTTGGCCAGCGGATGGATCCAACACAACAACCACGCCGCTTAGGTGTGAACTTTGATGCTGAAGATGTACAAGGGTTTAGCTTCAACCCTCAAGTTATCACTCTTGTTCGCCAAAGCCAGTTTGGCGGTACAAGCGCTGAATCTCCACACCAACACTTGCAAAACTTTGAGTGTATGATGGAGACGATGAGACCAAAGAGCGCTACTACCAACAGCTATAAGCTCAAACCTTTCTTTTTCTCTTTGAAAGGGAAAGCGCTATCTTGGTACCAAGCTCTTCCTAGTGGGAAACTAGAAACGTGGGAAGACCTCTCCGCAGAGTTTCTCACCAAGTTCTTTCCGCCCTCCAAAACAGCGGAACTTAGAGGTAAGATTAATGCTTTTTCTATGAGACCTAACGAAAGTTTGTTTCAATCTTGGGAAAGGTTTCAGGATTTGCTCTTGGATTGCCCTCATCATGGCATATCCAAGCTTGCCTTGCTGGAAATTTACTACAAGGGGCTGGATGCGGGAACGCAATTCAACCTCCAATCCCTCTCATGTGGAACGTTCATGGACATGAGAGAAGATGACGCTTGGGACTTCATTGAGAAGCAAGCAAGAGTCATAGAGAAGTATTCCCACCGGAAAGTGGAGGGAAATCGTGTGGAGCAAGGAGCAAAGCTCACACATGAAGCTCAAAATCAGATTTTCTCCCTCAACAATGAGATTAAAGAGTTGAAGGAGACTATCAAAACCAACTTCCCAAAGCAACAAGAGAAGGATGTTGGCTATTTGGGCAACAACAACGGCGGTGATAACACCAACCGCAACAACAATAACCGGAACAACAATTGGAATGGAAACAACAACAACCGGAATAACAACAATTGGAACAACAATCGGGGTTCGAACAACAACAATTGGCGCTCCAATCAACAAAATTCCGGTAACTCCTATCCTTCCAATTCCAATTCACTAACTCCACCCTCTTCTTCCTCTACTCCTTTGAAAAGCCAGGGGCAATCATCAAATGGAGGAAACAATACGGGAAAGGAGAAGCCGGATCCCATGTTGGAAACAATCTTGGGAAAGCTTCAAGGGTTAGAGAACCGCATCATCAAGGTTGATGATCAAATTTCTAAGGTTGACAAAGCTCAAAAGGTTTTGGAAAATCAAATGTTCAACCATGCGGAGGAAGTTCCTAGAAATCAAGGGAAACTTCCAGGAAAGACGGAGGACAACCCTAAGGGAAGGGTAATGGTGATTACAACTAGGAGCGGAGTGACTACCACCGATCCGCAGCCTACGTTCGTTGAAGTCCCCGTAGAGAAAGGCAAAGAAAAGGGGAAGGAGAAGGAGGACGTCTATGTTCCCCCTCCAGCTTTCAAACCTCCCCTACCGTTCCCTCAATCTAGAGCGCGAGCGCGCCTAGACAAGAAATTCGGTAAGTTCATAGAACTCATGAGCAAACTGCATATTAATATACCTTTCATTGATGTTATTGTAGGTATGCCGGCTTATGGCAAGTTCTTGAAGGAGCTCCTCTCTAACAAGAGGAATCTAGAAGATTTTGGAGAGGTCAAGATGAGTTCGGATTCTTCGGATCTCATCAAGACTATGAAGGAGAAAATGCCCCCAAAGCTGAAAGATCCGGGGTCATTTTGCATTCCCATTGGAGTGGGAGAGGTCACATATGACGCTTTATGTGACTTGGGAGCAAGTGTGAGCATCATACCACTTGCATTGTGCAGGAAGATCGGTTTAGGCGACCCTAAACCAGTGAAGATGACGTTATACATGGCGGATCGATCCATTACTCGTCCCGTCGGCATTGTAGAAGACGTCCCAGTCAAGCTAGGCAAGTTCTTTGTCCCCATTGATTTTGTCGTACTTGACATTCCTGCAGATAGTCCGGTCCCGATCATACTCGGAAGGCCGTTTCTTGCAACTTCCGGCTGCATGGTCGATTGCAAGAATGGGAGACTCGCTTTTGATATTGGGGAAGAGAAAGTAGAGTTCGTTCTTTCCACTCTAGTGAAGGAACCAATCTTTGATGAGGATATTGTTAGCATGAAATATTGTGATATTTTAGGCACGTTTATAATCGTATTTGATTCATATTGATAGTCTTCGATGGAGCTTTATGCATATATGAGCTAGTATTACCTATATTGTCGATATGGATGTCTACACGAGTTCTATGTTGATTATAGGTGATTTGGAGCTATTTCCGAACGAAATCGAGCAAGGGAGAGTTGAGTTGAAGTACTTCCAGATTTAGAACACCTTTTGGAAGCAATTTGGAGTATTAGATTGAGGAATGCACGAATGAAGGCAAAAATCACGGTTTGACCCTAGATTACGGCCGTGGATTATGATGCAGAATTCGATGTTCATTCCAGGGAATTCTACGGCCGTGGAACTAACCGTAGTAGTTTCCACGCCCAAAATTACGGTCGTGGAATCTTCCACGACCGTGATCTTGGCGAATCTTTTCGCCACGTTTCGAAGCCACGATCTTTTGAAGATCGGGCCGGGCCGACGTTTTGCCCTGCATTATAAAAAGGACGGATGAGGCAAGATTCCATCATCTCGCTTTACCTTGCTACCTAGCTTACGACATTTAAAACCCTAAGGGGAGCGGCAAGAACGCAAGCTTAGCAAGACACAAACCTTCATTCTTGGAGGCGATTTTTGGGAGATCTCATCGAAGATCAAAGTTCGTGATTGGAGAATTGCTGTGAGCGATCTTCGCGTTGAGGAAGATTGAAGTTCTTGGAGGATTTTGCAAGAAATCTCCTCTTCTTGCTTAGGTTTGACTTAGGATCGGATTGACATCCCGTTTCCTTTCTTTCCTAAGATTGTGATTGATTGTTTGATTTGAATCTCTTGACAAACACTTGTTTTCGATTGTGATTTTGAGATTCGTTTGAAAGATTATTGAAGGTTCTTGAAAGTTTCCATCTTTTATCCTATAAATCTTGAATTGATATCAAATGGCTGTTATTGGCTAAAAACCCTTAACAATTCTAAGGTGAAGGGTTGATAGTTGTGGCATAGATGATGATAGATCGATCGCAAACAGATTAGACCCTGAGAGTTAGAGAAGTGTCGCCGACAACCCTAAATTACGGGCTGTTCTTGAGTTCCACGACCGTGGAATCTCAAGATCCAACCGTAATTTCCATGAGTTTACGAGCCTGCTTTTACCTTAATCTAAAGTTAAAGATTTGCTTTAGCTTAGCTTAGACTTGTCTTTTCTAGGTGGTAGTGAAGCCTCAACAACCTCTACCTCGATTGTGAGCCTCAACAACCTCAATCGGATAAGTTAGTCTTGACCTTTAGATTGTAGGTTTGGGTATTTGATACTAATCCTTGCTTTTAGAACCTCTTTATATTGAGCCTCAACAACCTGTATAAGGAGTATCTTTTAGGTGAGTTACATAAGGTTTTTGGAACCTCAACCGTACGATTACCTTACATTAGTATACCTTTGCATATCTCTACTCTGTCTTTATATCATTAGTGTATCTTGAATCTGTTGCCATAACTGAATACCCGGATCTTTAGGATTGTTGTTTTCCCAATATTTGCAAAACTCCCATATTTATTGCTTGATAATCTGAAATCGAATTTGTTCCCACCCAAATCCCTGTGTTCGATACTCTGGAATTCTTGCTTAGCTACCTCGATCCGTACACTGCGGGTTCGCTTGCTTGATTCTAGTTTTATAAATTTAAAGCTTATTTGCACACACCTCTAGGGGCGAACAAGTTTTTGGCGCCGTTGCCGGGGATTTGGCTTCGTCCGAATCCGGTAGCCGGTTGTCAAGCTTGGGAGCTTGCTCTCGTTATTTGATTTTTCTTTGAGTGCATGCGCAGGTCTAGGAACACCGAAGATCTCTTACCTCTTGATCAAGAGCTAGAGAAAACCTTGAGACAAAGACGCAAGGAAAAGAGGATGGCTCAAGAGAACGAACGCGATCTTCAAACTGAGTTGGCGGAGAAGAAAGCTCAACTCCGATGGAATGAGACTCTCCTCCAGGATGAGATGGATCGTCATCAATCTCAAGTTAACGGTCTACAAGACATGATCGTCCAAATGAAGATAAAGATGAGCGATCTTGAAGATAAGGTGGGCAAGAAGTCCTCGAGAAGAAGGACAAGATCTAGAAGAAGAAGCCACTCATCCGCTGATGATAGTGATTCTTCCATGCCTCCGCTAGAAGAGATTGATCCCACGATCAATATAAATCCTTTTAATCAACAAGGAGCTGCTAACCGCCGCATCCCACCTAGGAATGCGAGGGTCGAACGTGTGGATAATGAGCCAAGAACTCTTGGCCAGCGGATGGATCCAACACAACAACCACGCCGCTTAGGTGTGAACTTTGATGCTGAAGATGTACAAGGGTTTAGCTTCAACCCTCAAGTTATCACTCTTGTTCGCCAAAGCCAGTTTGGCGGTACAAGCGCTGAATCTCCACACCAACACTTGCAAAACTTTGAGTGTATGATGGAGACGATGAGACCAAAGAGCGCTACTACCAACAGCTATAAGCTCAAACCTTTCTTTTTCTCTTTGAAAGGGAAAGCGCTATCTTGGTACCAAGCTCTTCCTAGTGGGAAACTAGAAACGTGGGAAGACCTCTCCGCAGAGTTTCTCACCAAGTTCTTTCCGCCCTCCAAAACGGCAGAACTTAGAGGTAAGATTAATGCTTTTTCTATGAGACCTAACGAAAGTTTGTTTCAATCTTGGGAAAGGTTTCAGGATTTGCTCTTGGATTGCCCTCATCATGGCATATCCAAGCTTGCCTTGCTGGAAATTTACTACAAGGGGCTGGATGCGGGAACGCAATTCAACCTCCAATCCCTCTCATGCGGAACGTTCATGGACATGAGAGAAGATGACGCTTGGGACTTCATTGAGAAGCAAGCAAGAGTCATAGAGAAGTATTCCCACCGGAAAGTGGAGGGAAATCGTGTGGAGCAAGGAGCAAAGCTCACACATGAAGCTCAAAATCAGATTTTCTCCCTCAACAATGAGATTAAAGAGTTGAAGGAGACTATCAAAACCAACTTCCCAAAGCAACAAGAGAAGGATGTTGGCTATTTGGGCAACAACAACGGCGGTGATAACACCAACCGCAACAACAACAACCGGAACAATAACCGGAACAACAATTGGAATGGAAACAACAACAACCGGAATAACAACAATTGGAACAACAATCGGGGTTCGAACAACAACAATTGGCGCTCCAATCAACAAAATTCCGGTAACTCCTATCCTTCCAATTCCAATTCACTAACTCCACCCTCTTCTTCCTCTACTCCTTTGAAAAGCCAGGGGCAATCATCAAATGGAGGAAACAATACGGGAAAGGAGAAGCCGGATCCCATGTTGGAAACAATCTTGGGAAAGCTTCAAGGGTTAGAGAACCGCATCATCAAAGTTGATGATCAAATTTCTAAGGTTGACAAAGCTCAAAAGGTTTTGGAAAATCAAATGTTCAACCATGCGGAGGAAGTTCCTAGAAATCAAGGGAAACTTCCAGGAAAGACGGAGGACAACCCTAAGGGAAGGGTAATGGCGATTACAACTAGGAGCGGAGTGACTACCACCGATCCGCAGCCTACGTTCGTTGAAGTCCCCGTAGAGAAAGGCAAAGAAAAGGGGAAGGAGAAGGAGGACGTCTATGTTCCCCCTCCAGCTTTCAAACCTCCCCTACCGTTCCCTCAATCTAGAGCGCGAGCGCGCCTAGACAAGCAATTCGGTAAGTTCATAGAACTCATGAGCAAACTGCATATTAATATACCTTTCATTGATGCTATTGTAGGTATGCCGGCTTATGGCAAGTTCTTGAAGGAGCTCCTCTCTAACAAGAGGAAGCTAGAAGATTTTGGAGAGGTCAAGATGAGTTCGGATTCTTCGGATCTCATCAAGACGATGAAGGAGAAAATGCCCCCAAAACTGAAAGATCCGGGGTCATTTTGCATTCCCATTGGAGTGGGAGAGGTCACATATGACGCTTTATGTGACTTAGGAGCAAGTGTGAGCATCATACCACTTGCATTGTGCAGGAAGATCGGTTTAGGCGACCCTAAACCAGTGAAGATGACGTTATACATGGCGGATCGATCCATTACTCGTCCCGTCGGCATTGTAGAAGACGTCCCAGTCAAGCTAGGCAAGTTCTTTGTCCCCATTGATTTTGTCGTACTTGACATTCCTGCAGATAGTCCGGTCCCGATCATACTCGGAAGGCCGTTTCTTGCAACTTCCGGCTGCATGGTCGATTGCAAGAATGGGAGACTCGCTTTTGATATTGGGGAAGAGAAAGTAGAGTTCGTTCTTTCCACTCTAGTGAAGGAGCCAATCTTTGATGAGGATATTTACAATGTCCAAGACGAAGAAGGTTTATCTAGGGAGGAGGTAAGTGCGATTCTCTTTAACGATCCCTTACAAAAGGTTATTACTATGAGTCTAACCGATGTAGGAGAAGAAGAAGAGTGCAAAGAGGAAATTGAAGCCTTAGAAGCACAAGAAGAGATGCATGAAGTGGAGTTTGAGAAACTCCACGATGAGGCTGAGAATACTCGAATCCACGGTCATACTCTGTATTCCACGACCGTGGATTCCACGACCAAAATCAACCTCCATTCCAGAGGATATTACGGCCGTGGAATACCAGAGGAAACCGTAATTTTGACCGTGGAAAAGGGCGATCGGCATACTTCTTCAACTTCTTCTAATTCTTCTCCAGACCATTCAACATCCTTAGAAACTTCTAAGGAAACATCGGAAGCTCCTCAAGGATCATTGGAAGCTCCGAAAGCAATGGAACTTAAACCACTTCCTACTCATCTAAGGTACGCTTTTCTTGGATCTAATTCCACCTTCCCGGTTATCGTTAGTTCCGAATTAAGCATAGATGAACATGAACAGCTCATGATTGTCCTTAGGAAACATAGAAAAGCCATAGGCTATACTATTGAGGACTTAGTAGGAATTAAACCCTCCCTATGCATGCACAAGATACTAATGGAGGAGGACTTTAGAACTTCAAGACAACCTCAAAGGCGGTTGAATCCGACCATGAAGGAGGTTGTCAAGAAGGAAATTCTTAAACTTCTTGATGCAGGTATCATCTATCCTATCTCCGATAGTAAGTGGGTGAGCCCAGTTCAAGTAGTTCCAAAGAAGGGAGGAATGACGGTCATCACCAACAAGAACAACGAACTCATTCCTACCCGAACCGTGACTGGATGGCGAATGTGTATAGACTACCGCAAGCTCAACAACGCAACGCGGAAGGATCACTTTCCATTGCCATTCATCGATCAAATGCTTGAAAGGTTAGCACAACATTCATACTTTTGCTACCTTGACGGTTATAGTGGCTTCTTTCAGATCCCGATACACCCGGATGATCAAGAGAAGACCACATTCACGTGCCCTTGGGGTACGTTCGCTTATAGGAGAATGCCGTTCGGGCTTTGCAACGCCCCAGCCACCTTTCAACGGTGCATGATGGCCATCTTCTCCGAATACGTAGAGGAAATCATGGAAGTCTTCATGGACGACTTCTCCGTTTACGGTTCCTCTTTTAACGATTGTCTTTCTAACCTTTCTCTTGTTTTGCAAAGATGTGAAGACACTAACCTAGTTCTTAATTGGGAGAAGTGTCAATTCATGGTTAAGGAAGGAATCGTGTTAGGTCACTTAGTCTCTAGTAGAGGGATAGAGGTAGACAAAGCTAAAATAGAGACCATAGAGAAACTTCCTCCCCCAATTTCGGTGAAGGGAATAAGAAGTTTCCTAGGACATGCTGGATTTTATAGACGTTTCATTCAGGACTTTTCTAAGATATCAAAACCTCTCACTAATCTATTGATGAAGGATGCAGTTTTTGAGTTTTCACAGGAATGTCTAGATGCATTCAACACCATTCGGCAAGCTCTAATTTCAGCACCCATTATCCAACCCCCGGATTGGACTCTCCCTTTCGAGATTATGTGTGATGCTAGTGACGTAGCCATTGGAGCTGTTCTTGGGCAACGAAAGGAAGGACGAACCCACGCCATATACTACGCTAGCAAGACGCTAGACGAAGCCCAGCTCAACTACGCCACTACGGAAAAAGAATTTCTAGCCATTGTCTACGCTATTGACAAGTTTCGCTCTTATCTTGTAGGTGCAAAGGTGATTGTTTACACGGATCATGCTGCGATCCGGTACCTCCTTGCGAAGAAAGATGCGAAACCAAGGCTGATTAGATGGATTCTTCTCCTACAAGAATTCGATCTAGAGATCCGCGACAAGAAAGGCTCGGAAAATTCTGTTGCGGATCATTTGAGTCGTCTAACACATCTAGAGGACGACCATTTGCCCATTGATGACTCCTTTCCGGACGAACACCTACATATCATAGAGGAGTGCATCAAGGAGATACCACCCGGACTGTCATACGCACAAAGGAAGAAGTTCTTCAAGGACATCCGGGAATATTATTGGAACGAGCCTCTCCTCTTTAAGAGAGGTCCGGATGGCATCATTCGGCGATGTGTGCCGGAAGATGAGATGCAAAGTGTCATCCGTCATTGTCATTCACTACCTTGTGGAGGACACGCTAGTTCAAACAAAACTAGCGCAAAGGTATTGCAATCTGGATTCTATTGGCCTACTTTATTTAAAGATGTGCAATCCTTTGTTTCTTGTTGCGATGCTTGTCAAAGAACAGGCAATATCTCTAGAAGGAACGAGATGCCCCTCAACAACATCCAAGAGGTGGAGATTTTCGACGTTTGGGGAGTCGATTTCATGGGACCATTCCCTTCTTCTTGTGGAAACCAATACATACTATTGGCGGTAGACTACGTCTCTAGATGGGTCGAAGCAATTGCCTCTCCCACGAATGATGCCATGGTGGTGGTTAAGTTCTTCAACAAGACCATCTTTCCGCGATTCGGGACGCCAAGGACGATCATTAGTGATGGAGGTTCTCACTTCATAGCCCGTCGCTTTGAAGCTCTTCTAACCAAGTATGGGGTTACTCACAAGATCGCTGTTAGCATGAAATATTGTGATATTTTAGGCACGTTTTCTAATCGTATTTGATTCATATTGATAGTCTTTGATTGAGCTTTGTGCATATGTGAGCTAGTATTACCTATATTGTCAATATGGATGTCTACACGAGTTCTATGTTGATTATAGGTGATTTGGAGTTATTTCCGAACGGAATCAAGCAAAGGAGAGTTGAGTTGATGTGTCCATAGTCGAGGACACTTTTTGAAGCATTTTTGGAGTCTTAGATTGAAGAATGCACGAGTTAGGGAAGAATCACGTTCTTGATTACGCCCTAAAACACGGCCGTACCACAAACCACGTTCTTGCCCTAAATTACGGCCGTGGATTCAGAGTCAAAATTTGATGTTCATTCCAGGGAATTCTACGGCCGTGGAACTAACCGTAGTAGTTTCCACGCCCAAAAATTACGGTCGTGGAATCTTCCACGACCGTGATCTTGGCGAATCTTTTCGCCATGTTTCGAAGCCATGATCTTTTAAAGATTGGGCCGGGCCGACACTTTGCCCTGCATTATAAAAAGACGGAAGAAAGGAGATTCCGTCATCATCGCTTACATTTCCGTTCTAGGTTTACACTTGCGACATCACCGTCTAGACGAGCACGTTTTGCCTAGCTTGCTGGGAAGCAATTGAGATCTCTTTGAAGAGATCGAAGTTCGTGTTTGGAATTCCTGGAATCTCGTACTTTTGGTGGAGATTGCCGTAGAGATTTCCAGGAATTGCGGAAGATCGAAGTTCTTGGAGGATTTTGCAAGAAGATTCCTCTTCTTGCTTAGGTTTGATTTAGGATCGGATTGACATCCCGTTTCCTTTCTTTCCTAAGATAGTGATTGCTTATTCCGTTTTGAATCTTTTGATAAACACTTGTTCTTGACTGTGATTCTGAGATTCAATTGAAGATTATTGATAGTTCTTGAAACTTCCCATCTTTTGTCTTTTAATTCTTGAATTAATATCAATATGACTGTTATTGGCTAAAAACCCTTAACAATTCTAAGGTGAAGGGTTGATAGTTGTGGCTTAGATGATGATAGATCGATCACAAACAGATTAGACCCTGAGAGTTAGAGAATTATCGCCGACAACCCTAAATTACGGGCTGTTCTTGAGTTCCACGACCGTGGAATCTCAAGATCCAACCGTAATTTCCTTAAGTTTACGAGCTTGCTTTTACCTTAATCCAAAGTTAAAGATCTGCTTTAGCTTAGTTTAGACTTGTCTTTTCTAGGTGGTAGTGAAGCCTCAACAACCTCTACCTCGATTGTGAGCCTCAACAACCTCAATCGGATAAGTTAGTCTTGATCTTTAGATTATAGGTTTGGGTATTTGATGTTAATTCTTGTCTTTAGAACCTTTCTATATTGAGCCTCAACAACCTGTATAGGGAGTGTCTTTTAGGTGAGTTACATAAGGTTTTTGGAACCTCAACCGTACGATTACCTTACATTAGTATACCTTTGCATATCTCAACTCTGTCTTTATATCATTTAGTATATCTTGAATCGATTGCCACAGCTGGATACCTGGATCTTTAGGATTGTTGTTTTCCCAATAATTTGCAAAGCTCCACATATTTACTTGCTTGATAACCTGCAACTGAGTTCGTTCCACCCAAATCCCTGTGTTCGATACTCTGGAATTCTTGCTTAACTACGTCGATCCGTACACTGCGGGTTCGCTTGCTTGATTCTAGTTTTATAAATTTAAAGCTTATTTGCACACACCTCTAGGGGCGAACAATCGCCACCCCTTACCATCCACAAACGAGTGGACAAGTTGAGATCTCAAATAGGGAGATCAAGGGAATTCTAGAGAAGACAGTTTCAAGGACTAGGAAGGATTGGTCCTTGAAACTAGATGATGCATTATGGGCATACCGGACCGCATACAAGACTCCCATAGGAACCACACCATACAACCTTGTGTATGGGAAGTCTTGTCATTTGCCGGTAGAGCTAGAGCACAAAGCGTTTTGGGCTATCAAATGGCTGAATTTCGGCATGAAGGAAGCGGGAGAGAAGCGTCTCCTAGACATCAACGAGCTGGATGAACTCCGTTTGAACGCCTATGAAAACGCTAAGATCTACAAGGAAAGAGCAAAGCGTTGGCATGATAAGCATATCATTCCAAAGGACTTCCAAGAAGGAGATCAAGTTCTCCTCTTCAACTCGAGACTTCGCCTCTTTCCAGGTAAGTTAAAATCTCATTGGACTGGACCTTTTCTAATTAAGCGTATTTTCCCCCATGGTGCAGTTGAAGTATGGGGTGAAGCTAGCGGAAGTTTTAAGGTGAACGGCCAACGACTCAAGAAGTACTCACCGGAACTCCAAGCTGAGGAGTTTGCACCTACCGCACTCGAATAAGTGCAAGATTGGTCTAGCTACGGACCTTAAACAAAGCGCTTCTTGGGAGGCAACCCAAGGTATTGCATTTTCGTTTTTGTTTTCGATTCATAGTTTAGCTTAGAATAGAAGTTTTTGCTTTGTTATGCCTCGATTTCTTCCGGTATATTCGTGTTTTTGGTTGTAGGATCGATGGAAAGGGAGAAAGGGAGGATAATGTCAAAGAGAAGTGACGAAATTTGGACTTTGAAGCTTTACAGAAGGTTCCACGGTCTAAATTACGGTCGTCATAGCTACAGTGGCCGTAATTCTCAAAGGCCTGTGAAAAATCACCAAAACCACAGGTCCGTACACTTCCACGGCCGTGGAATGCCCCGATAGACCGTGATTTTTGAAAATTTGCCTGCGAGTATAAAAGCCACACTTCATCACAAAAACACCACAATTCCTCCCCAATTCCACGCCCTAAATACCGAAAACCCGCAGCCTCTCCCAAATCTTCGTTCTTTAATCGTTTTCAACGATTCTTCGCTCTAATCTGCAGCAAATCCAACCAAGAACAGGATCCAAGCGACGAATCGAGTGGAAAACGATCAACAAACCCGCATTTTGGATTTTTCAATCCGAAAAAGAGAAATGGATTTTAACGTGGATGACTACACCTCCCACTTGGTACAGCACACTCCTCCTTGGTCCACGACGCAGCCAGCAGCACCACCGCCACCACCAGCACCAGCCGATGCCCCCACATGGTATGATCACGCCCCGGGATGGTATGAGAGGATGCCGGATTGGGCTACCGGACTTTCAGAGAGAGTCGGAGCATTAGAGATCCGGGCAAATGTTAGAGACGGACGCTTAGACGACCTTGACCACATGATGAGGGACGTCTACCGCCAGCAGTTTGGGCGGTTCTATGATCCGAGTTTCTCTCCATTCCCACCTCCACCGGCGCCGCAGTGATTGATGACCGGACCGCTCGTTTTTAGACATTCCCGCCACCATTTGTGAGTTTCTTTTTCTTTTCTTTCTTTTGTTCTTTCTTGTGAACATTAGGGACAATGTTCGTCCTAAGTATGGGGTGGGATGTACTAAATGTTTGTAATAACTCTACTCTATATGTTGCTTTCATTCCGAGACTATCATTGCATGTTCATCATATGTTACACGTTTCATTCTTGCATTGCATGAAAAAGAACTTTAAAAAACCCATAAAAATTGAAAAATTTTGAAAATTTGATGCTTCTAACGAATCGATATGATTTCCATGATAATCACTACTTGCGAATTGAGTTGATAACAATTGCATGCTTGAAAGGATGGTAATTCGAAAAGAAATTGAATGAATAAATTTTACCTCTTTTGCAAGTTGTATAATGTGAAAATGTTACCTAAATCATGTAAGAAATTGAAGTTGAAATCACATTATAAGTTCCTATACTTCTTGTTGAAATGATTAAGGCAATTCGGTACTTTCTTTCTTCTTTCTTTGATCATCTAACTCCTCATTGAAATATTAGCCTCCCTTACCCATCCGGGAACTTGGAAAGTGAATGAGAAAAAGGCATGTTTGATGTGGGAGGGCCATGAGAGCATATATTTGCAATCAATTGAATAGAAAGAAATTATAGGTTTGGGGAAGTCAATCATGACGATGAGTAACTCGGCACCATTCACATAGCCGGGTGTTTGTGTCTTGCCAAAGTCGGATTGAGCGATATTCCTAGCGGATTATGGTATGTGCGCTAAGGGTTTGAGGCATCTCTTGCAATTTTGAGAAACGCCAATCTCCTAGGCTTCGGTTTTTGTGCACCTCTATCCATAACTCCAAAAGTAAAGTCGAAAAATGAAAAGGAGAGAGCGAAGCTCTAAGTGAAGTGTTGCGGAAACCGCAAAAGAAGAAGAAGGTAGTTGTCCGCTTTCCCGGATTTATGCACCACTCTCCCTCAAAGTTTCCCTTCCCTTCCATACTCTAGACCTTTTCTTTGAAAGTCCTTAAGATCAAAAGAATGTTATATGGCTTGGTGATCTAAATTGAAGTTCTTATGATTGATTTTGATAATATTTGAAGGTTATAATGCTTGTTTGGAAGTTAAATTGATTCATGAGTTTTCTTTACCTTTTACTCTCTAATTAAGTGTGTGAAAGTTTGAAAAACGATTGAAGCAAGATTTGAGAATGATCTATTCTTTAGAAGTCACTTTCATCCAAAAGAAGGTACACATATTTCATCCTAACTCTTGTTTAAAACTTTTTGAAAGACCTTGCTTAGGGACAAGCAAGTGCTAAGTATGGGGTTATTTGTTAGCATGAAATATTGTGATATTTTAGGCACGTTTTCTAATCGTAATTGATTCATATTTATAGTCTTTGATTGAGCTTTGTGCATATGTGAGCTAGTATTACCTATATTGTCAATATGGATGTCTACACGAGTTCTATGTTGATTATAGGTGATTTGGAGCTATTTCCGAACGAAATCGAGCAAAAGAAAGTTGAGTTGAAATGTCCATAGATCGAGGACACTTTTTGGAAGCAAATTGGAGTATTAGATTGAGGAATGCACGGATGAAAGCAAGAACCACGCTCTCACCCAAAATTACGGCCGTGGATTTTGAGTCAGAATTCGATGTCCATTCCAGGAGATATTACGGCCGTGGAACTAACCGTAATTGTTTCCACGCCCTAGAATTACGGTCGTGGAATCTTCCACGACCTTGATCTTGGCGAATCTCTCGCCACACTTCGAAGCCATGATCTTCTTGAAGATTGGGCCGGGCCGACACTTCGTCTTGCCCTATAAAAAGACGGCCGAAAAGAGATTTCAGGAGGCTCGCTTACGACCCTTCAACCCTAGTTTAGCGGCAAAAAAAACGCACGCTTACAATTCACATTTTAGCAACGCACAAAGCCTCATCTTGGAGGTAATTTTGGAGATCTCATTGAAAATCAAGGTTCGTAATTGGAGAGTTGCTGTTTGTGATCTTCGCGTTTGTGGAAGATCGAAGTTCTTGGAGGATTTTGCAAGAAGATTCCTCTTCTTGCTTAGGTTTGATTTAGGATCGGATTGACATCCCGTTTCTTTTCTTTCATAAGATCGTGATTGCTTATTCCGTTTTGAATCTTTTGATAAACACTTGTTCTTGACTGTGATTCTGAGATTCATTTGAAGATTATTGATAATTCTTGAAAGTTTCCATCTTTTGTCTTTTAATTCTTGAATTAATATCAATATGACTGTTATTGGCTAAAAACCCTTAACAATTCTAAGGTGAAGGGTTGATAGTTGTGGCTTAGATGATGATAGATCGATCGCAAACAGATTAGACCCTGAGAGTTAGAGAATTATCGCCGACAACCCTAAATTACGGGCTGTTCTTGAGTTCCACGACCGTGGAATCTCAAGATCCAACCGTAATTTCCTTAAGTTTACGAGCTTGCTTTTACCTTAATCCAAAGTTAAAGATCTGCTTTAGCTTAGTTTAGACTTGTCTTTTCTAGGTGGTAGTGAAGCCTCAACAACCTCTACCTCGATTGTGAGTCTCAACAACCTCAATCGGATAAGTTAGTCTTGATCTTTAGATTATAGGTTTGGGTATTTGATGCTAATCCTTGTCTTTAGAACCTTTCTATATTGAGCCTCAACAACCTGTATAGGGAGTGTCTTTTAGGTGAGTTACACAAGGTTTTTGGAACCTCAACCGTACGATTACCTTATATTAGTATACCTTTGCATATCTCAACTCTGTCTTTATATCATTTAGTATATCTTGAATCGATTGCCACAGCTGGATACCTGGATCTTTAGGATTGTTGTTTTCCCAATAATTTGCAAAGCTCCACATATTTACTTGCTTGATAACCTGCAACTGAGTTCGTTCCACCCAAATCCCTGTGTTCGATACTCTGGAATTCTTGCTTAACTACGTCGATCCGTACACTGCGGGTTCGCTTGCTTGATTCTAGTTTTATAAATTTTAAAGCTTATTTGCACACACCTCTAGGGGCGAACAGTAAGTCTCTAGGAGCCTAAAGTTGGGAATTCTACACAAACCGGATTACTATCTAGGGGTCAAACCTCCCCTCACCGGGTATGTCTCGGGAAGGCAAGTCCTAAGCAACAATCCTAGCACACTCAGTCCAATAGCGGCTTGTGAGGCTCGCTACTACCTAGAGTTCATCATCTTTGGTATCTAAGGTCGAGAATTACCGGGTGAGTCTCTTCCCTCACTTAGTTTGCTAGCATTAGGTCACCCTAGGCTAGAATATGCTTAATAAACACTAGGATTTCAACAATCTAACATCCTAACATTCAGATTCATCAATACAAGCACAACAGAGAAAATCACGGCCAAAATCACGGTCTAGATTTTAGATGAATAGGCTGTGGTTCTATCAGGGGTTAGGTTTCGAGCAAGCAAATCATCCAAAGGTACATTCAAGTCTATTCTATCATAGTCCAAGCCATATCCATCATTCCATCACCCTAGAATCACAACTACTTAGCCAACAACATGAATTTTAAGATCCAAACTCAACATGTAAGCATTCATGGCTTCCATAGCAAGAAAATGAAATAAGAGTGAAAAGAAACAAGTTATCTTAGCTTAATATGAGATTAAACTAGACTTACAACCCTTCAAACACAGCTCCAAAATGTTCCTTACAATGCTTTCAAAATTTCTTCAACAAAAATCACTAAAAATTGCTCAAAGGTTCACTCTAAATCTAAGTTTTGATTTTTTTGTTCTTCTTCCCCAAATGAGAGTGTTTTTCTTCTTCTCCAAGTCCATCCACAATGGAATGAGAGAGAAAAATGAGAGAGAATCCACTAGCCAGCCTGCAGGATCACTTCTATACTCCACTAATGAGCAAGGGTCGGACAAAGAGATCGTGCGACAAGTATCACAGCTGTCCAGAAGAAACCACGGCCAAAACCACGGTCTAGATTTTCCTCTGGGCCGTGGTTCCCACCAGAAACTCTCCTTGGATCACCAAGTCATGAGTTTGTGCAAGGCATGCACCAACAAGGTCCTATGTGTTCTCCTTTGCTCCTAGCTTGCTCCTTAATGAGTCCGGAAGTGTGCCATCACGAGAATGATCCTCGAATGTATCGATTAAGTTCCAAAAGCTCCCCAAAATACCTACAAAACCGACAAGAGCTCGTGTAGATGTCTATTTCGACAATGTGCATGAATTAAGCGTAAACATCACGAACTAATGCCAAACCATGCATGAATAACGAGAAAAACTATATAAATGAATGCCTAAACTAACGTCATAAATCGTGTCATCAAGTATAGAAAATAGGTTTGGGGACGCCAATCATGATGATGAGTAACTCGGCGCCATTCACATAGCCGGGTGTTTGTATCTTGCCAAAGTCGGATTGAGCGATAGTCCTAACGAGTCATGGTATGTGCATCCGGTTTGAGGCACCTCGTAAAAAATGAGGCTAGTTGATCTCTAAGGCTTCGGTTTTTGTGCACCTTTATCCATATTCTCAAGTGAAAAGTAAAAATTGAAAAAATTATAAAATAAAGTTTGCTTTTTTTGGTGGTTATGAAGTTATTAAAGTTGTGGAGTTATTCCTTTTCCCGGAATTTGTACCACATATCCTATACATTCCCACTCTTAACACATTTATTTGACCTCTTTACGTTGGAAGTCCTTGAGACCTCTATGCATGTGTTTAAGGCTTAATGGTTTAGATTTGTTTTCTCATTGATTGTTTTTACATCTTTACCTTACCTTTTCATATATATTTTTGAGTAAGGTGTCATTGTCTTTCCATGCTATGATTTTATTGATACATACAATGTCGAGTTACTCATCAGCTAGCCTCAATTTTACGAGGTGCCTCAAACCTGATGCACATACCATGACTCATTAGTACTATCAATCAATCAGAATTTGGCAAGACACAAACACCCGATTATGTGAATGGTGGCGAGTTACTCATCATCATGATTAATGTCCCCAAACCTATTTTTCTAACACAAACTCCACTTCAACTTCAACTTTTACTTTGCTTTTTACTAAATTGCTTCCTATTTCCCGGATAGGTAGTTTCAACCTTCAAATCTCAACATGATTTTTATAAAAAAAACAAGTTACTATCATGCATGAACTTCAAAGAAAGTATTCAAATCCCACATATGTCATAAATCATTTTAAACACATAAAGATCATTATAGATATTCCACAAATATTTATCATCATTGGGATCACATCAATCCTAGAAGCACAAAATTTATCGAATTTATTAATTTTTATGGGTTTTTCAAAAACATGATGCAATGCATGAAATATAAACGTGACATGAAATCCAAATTGTGGTGCATAGACATAGAAACGAAGTATCATAGGTAGTAGTTATTATAGACATTGTCCACCCCATACTTAAGTTACACATTGTCCCTAATGTGAAAATAAGAAAAGAGAAAGAAAACTCACAATGTCTGACCAAAATAACAACAACAACAACAACAACAACAACAACAACAACAACAACAACAATAATAATAATAATAATAATAATAAGTCCAAGAGTGGCCGATCACATGTCCGGTGGAGGAGGAAATGGGAAAAAGGAAGGATCAAATGCCCGCCCAAACTGCTGGTGGTACATATCCTCCATCATACGTGCATGACGGAGACGATCCTCTTGAAGGATGTGGATATCGTCTTGTCTAGCTCAGACTGAAACGTCCAACGCTCCCATCCTGGTGTCAAGACACGTTAACATGTCAGCCCTCAGATGTACCTACTCTACCTCAAAATCCGTGTTGAGGTGCATGTGTAGCTGGTTGTCCCGCCCTCCTCACCGGCTTCTCATGCCGTCTAGATCTTGTGTCTACATCCCTAATGATAGGGTCCTCGTCAGTATCCTCATCATCTGTTTCCTCGGCAACATCACTAGGACCAGTAGTGTTAGTGCTAGTGTCCATAACACCAACCTCATTCAGCATCACTGTCATCATCCTCAAATTTCCCATGCATATCCTTAAAAACTTTCCTCCAATTCCTAGGGTCAGCAATGGTGTACTCACTAGTCCATGGAACACCTCTAGGATTCTTTTTCTCCTAAGGCATGACAATGTAAGGAGTGCCACGCCCTCGAGGAATACGAATCCGGTGAGAGATAAAGTGGTGGAGACCTAAGGGTTTAGCTTCAGCAGCTAAGGTACAAGTAGAATAGTCTAACCCTATGACTTTGGCAATGTGTCACCAACCAACCAACACAAATGTCACCCCTGTTCTTGTTG
Organism: Fagopyrum esculentum; assembly: GCA_033239045.1. Classification (NCBI taxonomy): domain Eukaryota; kingdom Viridiplantae; phylum Streptophyta; class Magnoliopsida; order Caryophyllales; family Polygonaceae; genus Fagopyrum; species Fagopyrum esculentum. The sequence goes on from BSUD01000004.1 coordinate 113,163,966, forward strand.
GAAATCTTGCCCAAACTGTCGGCAAGCATAGTGGCAGTGTATGGCACGGTATAAGTCACCATGCACCATAGTATAAACAACTCATCAGCTTTAATTTTCTGTGGGGTTTCAGTCCTAGCAAAGAGGGATTCACTGAGGATACGGTGAGTAATATTGAAAGCAAGGTTATACAAATTCTTTTATTTTCAATCTCCAACATGCCAATTATCAACCTTACCCTCAATCAAAGCAATGTTTTCCCAAAAAAATACGAGTTCTCATCTCCTTAGGAAAAGTTCCTGCAGTGGATGAGGGAAAACCAAAAATACCTCTATAATTCTTGTTCATTATCCTAAACTTCAGTCCTCTAGCTTTAAGATCATGCACAAAGAAACTAAAGACTTCATAAGTCATGTCAACATAAGCATGCTCCTTAATATCAACAAAGGCTTCAAACCCAGCACACTCAATCATTAATCCCAAATCATCAACCATATTCAGACTAGCAAAATCCTCAGTAGCTAAATATCTAGAAGCAACAATGGGACGTTCACAAATCCTATCGTACCTGGTTCGGTGCCGGTCTTGGATAACGGGACGCACCGGAGGTGGTGGAGGAGCTTGTTGGGAAGTAGAACCTTTGCTCAACACGATAGCTCTCGATGATCGACGAAGGGGTTCCATTGCAGTGGGAAATCTCGGACTCTTCTTCCGATGATCTCAGCCGAGATAGTTGCAATCAACCGAGAATTTTTCAAACTTCGATCGAAGTTGATGTATTTGTAAGTATTTCGATGCTTCCTCCTTCTTCCTAACCCTTTTATGATCCTATTGAGTGCTATCACACGAACCAACTCTTCGGAAATCGACCAAATCGAAGGAAGGCGAACTAAGGAGGGTTTTGGAACGAAATTACCCAGATTCGACTTGAGTGGAGGGATTGTGGTGCTGAATGACTCCAGAAACGCGCTTGTGATGTCTTTCTCTTCAAGTTTGGGCCAAGAACGAGGCAAAACAGTTAAGAAATGAGATTATTGTAGAATTTAGGATGAATCGGGCAAAAATGGTGAGGAAAGTAGGGTTGGGGAAGAAGGTGAAGTCGCTTTCAGCTTTTATAGCCCGCAGAAATTTCAAAAAAATCTCGGCCGAGATTCCTGAGGCCATTCGAGATTGCTCCCTATTGTGCTCATCTCGGTTGAATCGGCGTATGTGAAGAATACTCTTGGCCCAAAAATTTTCAGTCTCGGTGTAGATTTTTTTTGCTACTACCTATCTTTATTGCCTCAATGCCACTTTTCTCTCAATGTCTCAAACATAAAGCAGTTTCAACGCATCTTAGTTGTTCTTTCATGTCGGAAGATACCTAAGTCCTGCAATCAAAAACACAAAAACAAAACACACCAAAATTAACTAATTATCTATCTAAGAAAGAAAAAAATAGGAATTACCTTGGGTTGCGTCCCAAGAAGCGCTTGATTTAGGGTCGCTAGCTTGACCGCAATCCTCATAATCATGTAAGGTGAAGGGGAACAATCCTCTCAACTAGAGCTTCCGGTGTATATTTCTGCAACCTATGTCCGTTTACATTAAAGCTTTTGCTATTCTCACCCCATAATTTAACTACACCATGGGGAAAAATATGTTTCAGAATGTAAGGTCCTGTCCATCTAGATTTGAGCTTACCTAGAAAAAGACGGAGTCTAGAGTTGAAAAGAAGGACAAGGTCTCCTTCTTTCAACTCCTTTGGGATGATGTGCTTCTCATGCCACTTCTTTGTCCTTTCTTTATAAATCCTCGCATTCTCATAGGCGTTCAAGTGGATTTCCTCTAGCTCATTGATGTCTAAGAGCCATTTCTCACCAACTTCTTTCTTGTAAAAATTCAGCGACTTGATTACCCAATATGCTTTATGTTCAAACTCCATTGGAAGATGACAAGACTTCCCATAAACCAAATTGTAAGGTGTTGTGCCTTTGGAGTCTTGAAAGCCGTTCTATATGCCCAAAGTGCATCACCCAGTTTCATGGACCAATCATTCCTCGTTCTAGAGACGGTTTTCTCTAGAATCCCCTTGATTTCTCTATTCGATATCTCAACATGTCCACTAGTTTGAGAATGGTAAGGAGTTTCTACCTTGTGTATGACCCCATACTTCGATATAAGTGCTTCAAACTTCCGGGCGGAAAAGTGTGTCCCTCCATCACTAATGATGACTTGAGGCATCCCAAATCTTGGGGAATTGACATGCTAAAGATTTTCACTACCACCGTGGCGTCATTAGTGGGAGAAGTAATGGCTTCCACCCATATCGAGATGTAATCTACCGCCAATAATATGTATAAGTTCCCACAAGATGATGGGAATGGTCCCATAAAATCAACTCCCCAAACGTCAAAGATTTCCACTTCTTGGATGTTGTTTAAAGGCATCTCGTTCCACTGTGATATGTTTCTTGTTCTTTGCAAGCATCACAAGAAACCACAAACTTTGGCATATCTATAAATAAGGTAGGCCAAAAGAAACCGGATTGAAGCACCTTAGCACATGTCTTGTGGAACTATCATGTCCACCACAAGGCAATGAATGACAATGCCTTATTACGCTCTCCATTTTATCTTCTGGAATGCATCTCATTAGGATCCCATCCAGACCTCTTTTTAAGAGTAAAGGTTCATTCCAGCAGTAATGGCACACATCCTTAAAGAACTTTTTTCTTTTGTGCGTAGGGCAGTCTTGGAGGTATTTCCTGACAAATTAGATAATTAAAAATATCAGCATACCATGGTTCGTTACCTTCGGAAATCTGAAAAAGACAATCCTCTATCCAATGCAGTTGCTCATCCGGAAATGAGTCATCTATAGGCATGTCGTCCTTCTCTATTGCGATGGAAGGTGGCTAAGATGATCCGCCACCGAGTTCTCGGATCCTTTCTTGTCACGGATCTCTAGATCAAACTCTTATAGAAGGAGGATCCATCTAATGAGGTAGGGTTTTGGATGTTTCTTGGTGAGCAAATACCGAATTGTTGTGTGGTCGGTGTAGACGATAACTTTCGCTCCCACAAGGTAGGAACGAAACTTCACAAAAGCGTAGACCACCGCTAAAAGATCCTTTTCTGTGGTAGCATAGTTCAGCTGAGCTTCATCTAGCGTCTTGCTAGCATAATAGATGGCATGAGTGCGTCCATCCTTTGTTTGTCCAAGTAAGGCTCCTACAACTACATCACTAGCATCACACATGATCTCGAATGGTAGTTTCGAATTCGGGGGTTGAATAATGGGGGCGGATATCAATGCTTCCTTTAACCTATAGAAAGTATCTAGACATTCATTCGAAAACTCAAAAACCACATCCTTCATTAGTAGGTTAGTCAATGATTTATAAATCTTAGAAAAGTCTTTGATGAATCGTCTATAAAAACCGGCGTGTCCTAGGAAGCTTCTTACCCCCTTAATAGATGAAGGTGGAGGTAGCTTCTTAATAGTCTCGATCTTTGTCCTATCTACCTCAATCCCACGATTAAAGATTAAAATGACCTAAAACAATTCCTTCACCAACCATAAAGTGACACTTCTCCCATTTTAGGACGAGATTAGTGTCCTCACATGTTTGTAGCAGTAGAGAAAGGTTAGCCAAGAAATTAACAAACGATGAACCATATACAGAAAAACCATCCATAAATACCTCTGTAATCTCTTCAATGTACTCGGAGAATATAACCATCATGCATCGTTGGAATGTAGCAGGTGTGTTGCACAATCCAAAGGGCATTCTCCTATAAGTGAATGTACCCCAAGGGCACGTAAAAGTAGTCTTCTCTTGATCATCTGGATGGATAGGGATTTGAAAGAATCCATTGTATCCGTCAAAATAGCAAAAATGGGAATGTTATGCTAGTCTTTCTAGCATCTGATCAATGACAGGAAGGGGGAAGTGATCCTTCCTTGTCGCTACGTTCAACCAGCTATAGTCAATGCACATTGAACATCCCGTTACAGTCCTTGCGGGAATCAACTCGTTGTTTTTGTTGATGACAATGGCCATTCCTCCTTGCTTTGGAACCACATGAACGGGAGTCACCCACTTGCTATCCGATATTGGAAAGATAATACCTGCATCAAGCAACTTAAACTCTTCCTTCTTCACAACCTCTCTCTTGATCGGATTTAACCTTCGTTGAGGTTCTTGTGAAGGTTTATGATTATCTTCCATAAGAATTTTATGCATGCATAAACAAGGCTTAATACCAACAAGATCATTAAGAGTCCAATATAGGAGGCTCCTTAGGAGGCTCCTTAAGATAATACCTGCATCAAGCAACTTAAACTCTTCCTTCTTCATGCATCAGCTTGCAAAGTTCATCATCATTAAGAGTAGCACTAACAATGACCGGATAAGTTGAGTTTGGTCCAAGAAACGCATACCTTATGTGTAATGGAAGAGGTTTTAAGTCCAATATAGGAGGCTCCTTAAGTGAAGGTTTTGCACCTCTTAAGGCATCTTGTGAAGCTCTTGTAGCTTCGGGAGAGGCATGGTCGCATCCTAGGACGCTTACATTCAACGTTTGAAGTTGTTCCGAAGACTCGGGAATTTTGACCCCCTTGGAAAATCCCGACCGAGATATTTGGTCGATATTGGTTGATGGAATGTCAAGCTCGGATGACCCCATACTTGCGTGGACCGAGACTCCTAAGGGTGACTTGAGATTTTTGCAAATTTTCGGGCATTCTTCAAATTCCTCAAATGCAGCCTTTGGATCCTTCTTCAAGGCTTCTAACTCTTGTACCCCAACATCACAAGCTGCATTTATTCCTTCCTTCATAATGCTTAAACTCAAGACCTTTTCAAGAGGATCTTTAATCAAAATTGAACTCACTAATTCCCTTGATTCTTCTTCCTCACAAATGTTGAAAACATCATTACCAAGAGTTGGTCCCCTAACCATAGCGGACAACGTCAATTCATGTTCTCCTAACAATTGTTAAAGGATAGTGTGACGTTCTTGCAATCAGACATGCATCCCGAAAATGCAAGGGATGGACTTCCAAGGATGATCGTAGCTGGATAACGTGCAGGAATGTCTAGCACCATATAATCAATTGGCATATAGAACTTACCAAGTTGGACATGAATATCTCCAAGGATTCCTATTGGATGTGTAATCGATCTATCCGTCATATACAAAGTCATCTTGACGGGTCGTGGATCTCCAAGTCCTATCTTTTTGCACAATGCAAGTGGTATGATGCTCACACTTGCTCCTAGATCACACAGCTTCATAAATGACATCTCCCACGCCAATTGGCACACAAAAAGATCCCGGATCCCTTAGCTTTGGTGACATCTCTTCCTTCATTATTTGGATAAGTTTGGATGGCCTTTTAGTCATCCTTACTTTTCCAACATCTTCTAGCTTCCTCTTGTTAGAGAGGATTTCCTTCACAAACTTCCCATAGGCAGGCATACCTACAATGGCATCCATGAAAGGAATATTAATATGTAGTTTACTCATGAGTTCAAGGAACTTACCAAAGTATTTGTCTAAACGCGCTCTAACTCTTGATTGAGGGAATGGAAGTTGAGGCTTTTAAGCTTGAGGATGTACATAAACCAATTCCTTCTCCTTCTTTAATGGTTGTGGATCTTCGTCAACCATAACTTGCTTCCCTTTGTCAATAGTCTTGGGCAATGGCTGATTGATCTTCAACCCGCTTCTAGTGGTGATCGTCATCACTTGCCCCTTAGGATTATTTCCAGTTTTTCTTGGAAGCTTTTCTAGATCTCTTTTGCTAAACACTTGATTTATCAACGCTTTTTGAGCCTTAGAAATAGAAGTAACGGTGTTCTCCAATCCACTCAACCCCCATTAGTTTCTCAAACATTGCCTCCGTTCAATCCTTGAGAGGTTGATTGAATCCCGGTGGAGGTTCTTGATTCTTCGGTGGTGGATCTTGACTTGAAGATGCGGGTGGATTTAATGTGACATCCGTATTTGAGTAGGAAAATCCCGGATGATTATGATTAGGGAGCCAATTGTTTCCTCCATGAAAATTTCTATTGTTGTTAAAATTCCTTGGCCCTTGATAGTTTCCTCTTCCCATGTAGTTAACATCCTGTTCTTTAGGTGACAATCTAGCTTGTGTCGGTGCTTGTGTTTGAGTTTTCAACAATTCCTTCAAAGCTTTAACCTCATTGTTAAGAATATCAAGTTGGGCACTATTAGTGGTAGTAAGACTTACCTCATGGACTCCGGGTAACCAGACTCTATCATTAACTCTTCGATGGGAATACTTCTCAATGACTGATGCTTGGTTTTCCACAGATTCCCATGCTTCATGAATTGGTTTCTCCATGAAAGTTCCTCCATAAAGGGATTGAAGATTGAATTGAGTTTCCTCATCCAAACCTTTAAAATAAATTTCTAGAAGCTCAATTTTTGGTATCCAGTGATGAAGGAAATCTAGCAAAAGGTCCGTTAACCTTTCCCATGACTTGAACAAACTTTCTTTATCCTTCATCACAAAAACATTTATTTTACATCTGAACTCCATAGTCTTTGATGTTGGGAAATAAAGTCCCCGGCAATTCATTAAGCAATATATCAAATAAAGTCCCCAACAACGGCGCCAAAAACTTGTTCGCTCCAAAACGTGTGTGTATATGAAGTAAAATAGTCTTCAATTTATACGAAGAACAAAATCAAAAACAAACCTGCAGTGCACGGATAAATCGCAATAAAAGCAAGTATTCCAAGGTCGATCACATGGACTATGGTGAAATCAAGCAATATATCAAATCAAGGAAAGAAACTTACAATTATCAAAGAACAAAGCAAAGCAATCAACGAAGATATAATAATTAGGAAATAATGCAGATTCTAGAGATCATAGCGTCAGGCTGCGGTTTTCGATTCAAGACTTCTAAAGATCTATGGACAATTGTAACACTTCGAATCCGCGGGATATCGGAATGCTACGGGCGAGACCACACAATGGGTCCTGACCCTTAGCCTGACAACGATTTCACCGGACCTCTCAAACATGGCACAAATAAAGGCATAAAACTCAAAATAGTTTATAATGTATGCAAGAAAAGAAAGGAAGGGATACAAGTTGGAAACTCAGCCGAGTCCTCAAAACGACATAAGACGTAAAGTAATCCAAACGTACAACAAACCACGATCCGACAAAACAAGGAAAACCCCCCAAAAATGCCCCCTCCCTATAATGTACGGAGACCACTCGGCTGTTCACTCCTCCACCTCACTCGGCCGCATCCCTAACCTACAAGGCATCTACACAAAACAGTTTAAAACCGTTAGCTCACATTCTATGCATTATAAGAATAATATGGCATAAACACACATGAGAGCACAAAACACACAACATACACATTCATTACAATATATCTTTTTAGGTTTTTCCATAACTAATTTATTTGTTCAAGTGTGACACGAGAGTCTTATAACTCTTGCCCCTGTCCCTATGTAACCAACACGAGTGTGGCGGCGCTCAACCCGTATACCCTGAGGGAGTGATCAAGAAGCCCACCCGTATACCGTGTATGTCCTGGTCGCAAAGATCCCCCCAGTCTCCCTCGGGAGGCTGGCAATGATGTCACCGCCCGATAATAATAATAGTAACGATGGACCAAAAAATAAGGTCAAGTAGATCTTAATCCGTTTTCATGTTCAAAAGCGGTAAACACACACCACCATAATATACTCAAATAAGGCTAAAAGCAGCTAAGTAAGTCCGAGGACTTACCTCGTCTCAAGATAATCAAACCAACGATCTCACTTTCCGAAAAGGAAAAACAAAGCCTAATCACCAAGATATATATGTCAACAACAACTCACAACACACTACAAGACTCTCCAAAGCTAAAACCAAACAAGCGGTTCAACAACTAGAAGCTAGGAAGGCTCTCTTGAACCTTTAGGAGGTCAAGAACAAGATAAGCAAGGGAAAGAGGGAACAATAGCCCACAACCCATAAGAGATCAAGCACACAACAAAGCTGGACTAAGAAGGTAAGATGGAAGAGAGACCACAAGGCCCTCACACACACAAGATCACTAAAGATTCAAGGACACCTAGGTTCAAGCCACTAGATGGGATTCTCATAAGTCCAAGGTCCAACCTAATAATGCTTCTAGCTAAGCAACAACATAAGGTCTAAGGAAGGAACAAAGAGGAAAGGAGGAAGAAACCTACTGGTGAAGAAAACGCAGCCACGGAAGCAAGCTGGCGCTCCTGGCGGAACCCTGTCGCCGCCCCTGCGGATCTCTGGCGCCGCCCCTGTGCCTGGTGACCGCCCCTGCGGTGGCTCTGGCAGCCTCTGCGGTGGCCTTGATCCGCCCCTGCGCCTCTGGTGGTCCGCCCCGCGGTCGAATAGCAGAAACTCCGTCTTCTTCGTTTCTTCGACTGGTTCTTTGCTCCTAGTGCCTCCTCCTGCTGGGCCTTCTCCAAACTCTTTCCACAGGTCCTAGCTCCCTCACCATGATCTAAACGAGATAAATAAAGGGACATGCAAAGGTTTACTAGATTTCTCTTCAAAAGCTTCCTCCATAGTCATGGAGGTGAAGAGAAGAGGAAGAAGGAAAAACTATCAGCAAGAGGAAGGGGAGAGAGTTCACTTACCACAGCAGATCCGGAAAAATCAAGCTGCGGCTCCTACCAAGCTCTTCCAAGGCCAAAGAAGATGAGAGCAAGAAAGAAGGAAGAGAGAAGTGGAAGGATGTGAAAGAACGTAAGAGGAGAAATGGGAAAGTGGGGAGAGAGTAATGAGGCTGACACAAAGGGGTGGGGATATCCAAGGGTCAACAACCCCCTTGTCCCCTCACTCCTCTCCCAAGGTCAGAAAGTAAAAAGGTGTCCCCATCCCGCGTCAAAACCCGAACTCAGTGAACGTGCCCGCGGGAAATAGGCCGCAGACGCGGAAAAGTCGGAAACAACTCAACTTCCGGAAATAGAATTTTCGGATGTTACAACTAACCCCCCTAAAAACAAGTTGCGTCCCGAAACTTGCTAAAGGTACTCGCAAAGCACACTCGAAACGTAAGGAACTCGCAAAGCTAACTATCGATCTCAATCCCAACGTCACTCTCATACTCATGATAACGCCTCACGAGGTAATCACATACATACAAAACATATCACATCACAAGCAGATAGGTAAAGATCAAGGAAGAAGCTCGGGACTAACCCGACTGTCCTATCGGTGTCTCTAAACTCGCGTAAAACTCGGGATAGTTCCTCCGGATAATATTCTCCGTCTCCCATGTAGCCTTGTCGGCTCCTTGCTTCGACCACTGCACCCTCAACATTGGTATCTCCTTCGATCGAAGGCGTCTCGTACTCCGCTCTAAAAGCGCTATCGGGCGCTCTACAAAAGTATAGTCCGGCTCGACCACAAGGTCCACGTGACTAATGATGTGCCTCGGGTCATGGATGTACTCCCTCAGCTGAGACACATGTAAGACCGGATGTATACCCTCCAATCGGGGTGGTAATGCTAGTCGGTGTGCCACCTCACCAACTCTCTCTACAATCTCGAATTGACCGACAAATCGGGGGCTCAACTTCCCTTAATGCCGAATCGTCTAACACCCCGAGTCGGTGATACCCTCAGCCACTACTGGGCTCCTACCTTGAACTCAAGAGGTCTACGCCTCCTATCCGCATACGATCTCTGACGACTCTGGGTGGTCAACATCCTCTCTCGTATCAAAGCAACCTTAGCCGTGTCATCCTACACCTGATCCGGAGCTACAACACTAGAACTCCCCGGCTCGTCCCAACATAAGGGAGTGCGGCATCTCCTCCTATACAATGCCTCATACGGTGCCATCCCAATCGACGCGTGCCAGCTATTAGTATACGAAAACTCCACCAATGGGAGGTGGTCTACCCACACCTGCCCCTAGTCTAATATACATGCATGCAACATGTCCTCTAAGGTCTGAATAGTCCGTTCTGACTGGCCGTCGGTCTGTGGATGGTATTCGGTGGTGAAATGAAGACTCAAACCTAGGGCGACGTGTACCTGCTGCCAAAACCTCGAGGTAAAACGCCCGTCCCTATCCGAGACAATGGTCCTCGGTACTCCGTGCAATCTCATAATCTGACGGGTAAACTCCTCGGCAAAACGACTCACCGGACACGTCTCCCGGATGGGATGAAACGTGCGGTCTTCGTCAACCGATCTACTACTACCCAAATCGCGTCGAAGCTCCTACTCGGTCTCAACCCGGTAACAAAGTCCATTGATATATCCTCCCACTTCTACTGCGGCGCAGGCAGTGGGTGAAGCTCTCCTCCGTATCTTTGGTGCTCGATCATGACCTGTTGGCAGGTCTCGCATCGGCCAACATATCTTGCTATATCGGGCTTGAGCCCGCCCCAGCAGTAAGATCTCCCAAGGTCCTGGTACATCTCACTCGTGCCTGGATGCACCGAGTAAGGTGTAGAATGTGCCTCACACAGAATCCGCTCTCTCAACTCTAGGTCCGACGGTACACAAATACGCCCCTAGCGTCTCAGTAAGCCATCTGCTCCTACCGCAAACTACGGTGCCTCACCTCGGGTCATCCTATCTCCGATTCTCCTCAAAATCGGGCATCCCTCCTGCTTCTTCCGGATTTCTCCGGACAGGTCAAGGAGTACCTCCAACTCGGACAAACGGCTGTCCACATCCGGGAACCGGATATCCATCTCTAACTCTAACAAATCCCTCCTCAGCTGGGGCTGAACCGTAAGCCGTGCTATAGCCTCCTCTCAAGGAGTCCTCCTACTCAAAGTATCGACGACTACGTTTGCCTTCTCCGGATGGTACAAAATCTCCAGATCAAAGTCCTTAATCAGCTCCAACAATCTCCTCTAGCGGTTATTCAACTCCCGTTGAGTGAATATATACTTCAAACTCTTATGGTCTGTGAAGATTTGGAACGTAGCCCCGTACAAGTAGTGCCACCAGATCTTCAGGACATGAATCACTGCCGCTAGCTCAAGATCATGGGTGGGATAGTTCTCCTCGTACGGCTTGCCGTGAAGCGTATGCAATAACCCTACCCCTCTGCATCAAAACGCACCCCAATCCGAGCTTGGAGGCGTCACTATAAACAACGAAATCCTCTACACCCTCGGGCTGGGCCAAGACAGGAGCGGATGTCAACCTCCTCTTCAGCTCCTCAAAGCTGCTTTGACAAGGCTCGGACCAGACGAACCTGGTGGACTTCCTCAACAAGGAAGTAAGAGGGTGTGCAATAATGGAGAAACCCTCAACAAATCGGTGGTAATACCCCGCTAAGCCAAAGAAACTGCGCACCTCCTTGACCGTCCTAGGAGGTGGCCATGAAACGGACTCTATCTACGCCGGGTCAACCATGACATCCTCGGTGGAAACTAAATGACCTAAAAATGTCACCTCGGACATCCAAAACTCGCACTTAGAGAGCTTTGCACAAAACTCTCTATCGTGAAGGACTCGAAGATCTGTCCTCAGATGTCTCGCATGCTCCTTCCTACTCCGGGAGTAAACTAAGATATCATCTATAAACACTACCACGAACTGGTCAAATAAGTCGATGAAGATGCCTTTCATCAACTCCATGAAGACGGCTGGTGCATTCGTGAGCCCGAAGGGCATCACCACAAACTCATAATGGCCATATCTCGTCCTGAATGCCGTCTTCGGCACGTCCTCCTCTCTCACCCTCAGCTGGTGATAGCTCGAACTCAAATCAATGCGTGAATATACGGAGGCTCCCTGTAACTAGTCTAAAAGATCATCGATGTGCGGTAGAGGGTACTTGTACTTGATGGTGACTTTGTTCAATTCCCGGTAATCGATAAAAAGACGCAAAGATCCGTCCTTCTTCCTGACAAAGTGGACCGGTGCACCCCAAGGGGAAACACTCGAGCGTCTAAACCCTCTCAGCTTTCTCCTCGAGATGCTTCTTCAGCTCCAGCAACTCGATTGGCTTCATGTTGTATGGAGCCTTGGAGATCGACCTCGTGCCGGGCTCCAACTCAATAGTGAAATCAACGCTCCTTTGCGGTGGTAATCCGGGTGGCTCCCCGAAGACATCCTCAAACTCACATGCCAAAGGAATATCCGCCAGCGATGGTCCCGTCTCCTCCTTCATGTTATAGCACTAGAAGGCCTTGCATCCCTGCCCGATAAGTCTCGCGGCTCGGGCCGCACTAATGACTGTACTAGTCTTCCCGAGGTCCCAACCTCGGAAAATCATCTCGTGTCCCATCTCCGTGGTAACTGTCACGGTCCTCCGGCTGATCTCCATAACGGCTCGATGGCGGTCCATCAGTCAATGCCAAGGATGACTTCTTCATGCACTAAGTGCATGACATAGAAGTCGGCTAACCAATCTCGGTTTTCCACATGTATGGGACAATCGCGTACCTCATGGGTACCACTAACCCAACCCCCATCGGGTAACCCCACAATGAAGGGTCTCCCCTCTACCGTAACTAAGGACGACCTAGCTACACAATCATCAGATATAAAAGAGTGCGTGACACCCGCATCAAATAAAACTCGAACCGGAAGTCCATGGATCTGAATAGTACCTGTAGCTGTTGGTGTTGTTGGATCCACAACGCTCCTCAACTCAAACACCCTGGCCTGTGTGCCACGGGTCTCCGGTGTACCTCCACCACGACCTCTACCACGGCCCGGACCCTGAGCCGACCCTTGTGTGTGTGTCTGACTCTGTCCCCTCTGTTGAAAACCTTGAGCCTGAAGCTGAGGTGGCCTTTGTCCTCTACCTGCCCCGCTAGCAAGTGAAGACCCCTGTTGTAACGGTGCCCAACCCCGTCTAAAAAAAGCTGCCATCTGGCCCGTCTGACCGCAAGAGAAACACGTCACCGGATGCTTCCTACAATCAGGCCTAAGATAATCCTGTCCTCCACAGTTAAAATACTGCCTCCCTTTGTCTGGTGCCTGAGTAGCAGGCGCTGTCCTGAGGCTCCTACCCCCAAACTAGTCGGTCCCGTCCTCTGACGCTTGTCCGGTCCTCCGGACTACGTCACTCTCCTAGCTCCTGGTTTGTCTCTCTCGTATGCCGAGGTTCGGTCCTAGTACTCATCCAGGGACTCACAACGGAACCCCGCAAGGTATGCACGGGTAGACTTCCTCAATCTCCTAGAGAAGAGATACACATGCTAATCCGCCGGAGGTGCGGCGGGCCCCAGCAAAGCCAACTCCGCTCGGAAACGTCTTATCGCCTCGATAATTGTGACATCCTCAAACCCAGCCTCTAAGAAATCCTGGACTCGGTCTCTCCTCAATGAATCTGGGTAGAAAGTCTCTCTAACAAGTCTCAATAGCTGGTCCATCCTAGTCACGCCTCCTGGTACCAACCTCCACTAGTAGTGGGCCTTCTCTCTAAACAATGTCTGAACCACCTCTACCTGCCTCTCCTTTGGGCAACGGATCGCCTCTAGTGTTGTCATCACGTGCCCGATCCAATGCTCGACCTCTAACCCTACATTCCCGTCGAAGTTAGGTACATACTGCTGGTTGAAAGCCTTCAACCATGAATCAGGTCCACGAGACCTCAGCCCGTTTCCCGCCCTAGCAATCTCCACAACCGGCGCGGGTGAAACTACTACCGGTTGTGGAGATTGCTAGGGCGGGAAACGGGCTGGTGCAGGCAACGGGAAACGGGTCGTACCAGACTCAACCATGAATCTGGTACGACCCTAGTCTGTGTAACCCTCTCTGAGACCTCAACCGATCTCGTAGGTGCAGGTGCAGGCACCGGCACCGGTGGTGTTGGAGGTGGTGCTCCAGTCTTGTACATAATCCTTAAACACGGTAGCCCCAATCGACGCTCCCCCAGTCCTAACAGATGAGGAACTACGAGCTCCAGGCATCAAAATTGTCCTTTCCCTTTCCTCGGAAATGACACTCTCCGCCACGTCTTCTACAGGAACCTCAGCTGCTTGCGGATCCATAGTTGGTGGGCCCGCAATGGGGATACATCCCTGACCTATCGCGCATGGATGTCTGTGATAACACGATTTATGACGTTAGTTTAGGCATCCATTTAGATAGTTTTTCCCGCTATTCATGCATAGTTTGGCATTAGTTCATGACGTTTACGTTTGATTCATGCATATTGTTGAGATAGACGTCTACACGAACTATTGTCGGTTTTGTAGGTATTTTGGGGAGCTTTTGGAGCTTAATCGATACATTCGAGGATCATTCCTTGCGATGACACACTTCTAGACTCATTAAGAAGCAAGCTAGGAGCTAAGGAGAACACATGGGACCTAGTTGGTGCATGCCTTGCACCAACTCGTGGCTTAATGATCCAAATAAGGCTGAACAAGCAAAACCACGGTTACTGGCACTTCCACGCCCGTGGAATTGGGCCGTGGTTCTCTCTGGACAGGTGTCCCACGATCTCCATAACGGACTCTTGCCCTTGATGGAGGATATAAGTGGTCCTGCAGGCTGATTCTCAAGGAGGATCCTCTCCCACACTCTCTCATTCTACAACATTCCACTGGAGGCTACTCTTGGAGGGGAGAAAAAACACTCTCATTTGGAGAAGAAGAAGAAGAACATTAGTCTTAGAGTTTTTAGAGTTTTTGAGTGATTTTTGAGTGAACTTGTTGAAGATATTTGCAAGGCTTTGTAAGGAACGATTTGAACCTTCTTTTGAAGGGTTGTAAGTCTTTCTTAATGTTTGTTCAGCTTGTTTTCTTGTTCTACTTGTTTCATCTCTCTTTCATTTCATTTTCTTGCATGAATGTATGCTTGTTGAGTTTGATTGTCAAAATGCATGTTGTTAGCTAAATAGTTGAGATTCTAGGGTAATGGAGTGATGGTTATGGCTTGGACTATGATAGAATATACTTAAATATATCTTTGGATGAATTGCTTGCTCAAACTTAACTGCTGTTGAAAATCACAGGTTGTTCTTCCCCTTCCACGGCCGTGGTTCTAGATGATCTGCCCGTGATTTTGTCTGTTGTGCTTGTATTGATAAATATGAATGTTAGGATGTTAGATTATTGAAATCCTAGTGTTTGTTAAGCATAATCTAGCCTAGGGTGTCCTAATGCTAGAAATCTAAGTGAGAGAAGAGACTTACCCGGTAATTCTCGCTCTTAGATACTCAAGATGATGAACGCTAGGTAGTAGTGAGCCTCATAAGCCGCTATTGGATTGAGTGTTCTAGGATTGATGTTTAGGACTTGCCTTCCCAAGACTTACCCGTTAAGGAGAGGTTAGATCCGTAGATAGCAATCCGGTTTGTGTAGATTTCCCAACCTTAGGCTCCTAGAGACTTACCCGGTGATAGGACCTTAGTTGCGGGATTAGTGGATCATGAGACCTACCCGGTGATTGACCCCATTTGAGAAACATTCCTTTCCAACATACCATAGCTAGTTCAAGGTTGATTAGAAGCTTGAGTCCAATGCCATAACCGGATTTCCTAACCCCAAGAATCCGCTTTTCTCTCTTTGATCTCGTATCTCGAATTTGTTTTGCTTGTTTGTGTTGCTAGCTTAGTTTGTTAACTCGTTTTATAATCTTGCATGATTTGTGATCCTTGCTTGATCACCACAAAATCAATCCAAAAACATTGTGATTTTCTTTTCTTTATTCCTTTCTCTTTTCTTAGACTAGATTTACACTATCCTTAGTCACTTATTTGATTCCATTTCACCTTAGTGTTTGTGTTCGACCTCGGAATACTATCCTTGCTACAAAACGACCCATACACTGTGGGTTCACTAGGAGTTAGGAAAAATATATCGAGATTATAAATTTAAGTCTTTTGCGTGCTACAATTCTAGCGTAACAGTCTCCCTACTCGTCCCCGTCGGGGACGGTAGGAGGAAGTGGTGCTCTACCCCGGACGGGTCATACATAAGCAGTCGCTCTCGTACGTTTCATCTGGTATCGTTTCGCATTTATTTAGGTGTAATAAATTCGATATGTATGTCGTACTTATAATATTATTTATAAAAGAAGACTTATTAAAGTATGGTAAGTAAGAAGGCGAAGTCCAAAGTACAACCAAGGCATACAAGCCCAATCATCCTAAGGTCACATGCATATCTAAGTACATACAAGTCCAAAAACATCCTAAGGCCATATATATATATATATATATATATATATATATATATATATATATATATATATATATATATATATAGCTATGCAATTATATATACCTTAAGTTCAGAAATCTATGTCGCCGAGGTTAGGAGTAGAGGTCCCGTACATTCTAACCCAATCCCGACTCATGCATATGAGTTTTGAAAACGATAAGTCAGAACCCGAGGGGTTCTGTTTATTCCTCATTCGGCCTTTAGAAGGTTGCAAGTGCCATTGTTGTCAACCTAGGGCTCTGATACCAATTTGTAACAGCCCGAATCCGTGGGATATCGGAATGCTATGGGCGAGACCACACAATGCGTCCCGACCCTTAACCTGACAACAATTTCACCGGACCTTTCCAACATGGCACAAATAAAGGCATAATACTCAAAATAGTTTATAATGTATGCAAGAAAAGAAAGGAAGGGATACAAGTTGGAAACTCAGCCGAGTCCTCAAAACGACATAAGACGGAAAGTAAACCAAACGTAGAACAAACCACGATCTGACAAAACAAGGAAAACCCCCCAAAAACACTCCCGTCCTATAATGTCCGGAGACCACTCGGCTGTCCACTCCTCCAACTCACTCGGCCGCATCCCTAACCTACAAGGCATCTACACAAAACGGTACAAAACCGTTAGCTCACATTCTATTCATTATAAGAATAATATGGCACAAACACACATGAGAGCACAAAACACACAACATACAAATTCATTACAATATATCTTTTTAGGTTGTTCCATAACTAATCCATTTGTTCAAGTGTGACATGAGAGTCTTATAACTCTCGCCTCTATCCCTGTGTAACCAACAAGAGTGTGACGGCGCTCAACCCGTATACCCTGAGGGAGTGATGAAGAAGCCCGCCCGTATACCGTGTATGGCCTGGTCGCAGAGATCCCCCCCAGTCTCCTCGGGAGGCTGGGTAGTGATGTCACCGCCCGATAATAATAATAGTAACGATGGGCCAATAAATAAGGTCAAGTCAATCCTAATCCGTTTTCATGTTCAAAAGCGGTAAACACACACCACCATAATATACTCAAATAAGGCATAAAAGCGGCTAAGTAAGTCCCAGGACTTACCTCGTCTCAAGCTAATCAAACCAACGATCTCACTTTTCGAAAAGGAAAACCAAAGCCTGATCACCAAGATATATATGTCAACAACAACTCACAACACACTCCAAGACTCTCCAAAGCTAAAACCAAACAAGGGGTTCAACAACTAGAAGCGAGGAAGGCTCTCTTGAACCTGTAGGAGGTCAAGAACAAGATAAGCAAGGCAAAGAGGGAACAACAACCCACAACCCATAAGAGATCAAGCACACAACAAAGCTGGACTAAGAAGGTAAGTTGGAAGAGAGACTACAAGGCCCTTACACACACAAGATCACTAAAGATTTAAGGGCACCTAGGTTCAAGCCACTAGATGGAATTCTTATAAGTTCTAGGTCCAACCTAATCATGCTTCTAGGTAAGCAACAAGATAAGGTCTAAGGAAGGAACGAAGAGGAAAGGAGGAAGGAACCTACTGGTGAAGAAAACGCATCCGCGGAAGCAAGTTAGCGCTCCCGGCGGAACCCTGTCGCCACCCCTACGGATCTCTGGTGCCGCCCCTGCGCCTGGTGGTCGCCCCTACGGTGGCTCTGGCCGCCCCTCCGGTGGCCTTGATCCTCCCCTGTGCCTCTGGTGGTCCGCCCCCGCGGTCGAACAGTAGAAACTCCGTCTTCTTCGTTTCTTCGACTGGTTCTTTGCTCATAGTGCCTCCTTCTCTTGCTGGGCCTTCTTTAAACTCTTTCAATAGGTCTTAGCTCCCTCACCACGATTTAAACGAGCTAAAGAAAGGGAAATGCAAAGGTTTACTAGATTTCTCTTCAAAAGCTTCCTCCATAGCCATGGAGGTGATGAGAAGAGGAAGAAGGGAAAACTATTAGCAAAAGGAAGGAGAGAGAGTTCACTTACCACAGTAGATCCGGAAAACTCAAGCTACAACTCCTACCAAGCTCTTACAAGGCCAAAGAAGATGAGATCAAGCAAGAAGGAAGAGAGAAGTGGAAGGAAGTGAAAGAATGTAAGAGGAGAAATGGGAAAGTGAGGAGAGAGTAATGAGGCTGACACAAAGGGGTGAGGATATCCAAGGGTCAGCAGCCCCCTTGTCCTCTCACTCCTCTTCCCAAGGTCGGAAAGTAAAAAGGTGTCCCCATCCCGCGTTAAAACCCGAACTCAGCAAACGTGCCTGCGGGAAGTAAGCCGCAGTCGCAGAAAATTCGGAAACAACTCAACTTCCGGAAATAGAATTTCCGGATGTTACAGACAAGGCTAGTGTTGCTAAGGAAAGGTGTTTCTAAGGTGGCACAGATCATGAGGGAGGTCTCACTATCCAATAATCCTAACCCGAACGTCCTATTACCAGGTAACTCTCAAGGATCTAAGGAAAGGAACTATAAACTTAAACTAACCACTCAACCTAAGGGAATAGAACTAATGATAGCATGCATTATAGTCTATGTTTTGGTAATGGTTTTTCATTTTCTCATCATTGTTCTTCATGCATGTATATATATTCTTGATGATTATGTCATTATTTGTCTACTTTGCAAGAATCGAGGTCTACACCACGTTTGATTGTATTTGTAGGGAATAAGGCGTATTTTGGATCAAAACGGGCCAAAGAAGTCTAAGGAGGCTATGGAGCTATATTAAGGAGCACTTGGAAGGACAAGAAGGAAGGCATGAACCATAGGAAAAGGATGAAAGAAGGATTCGGAGAAGATACGAAGAAATGTACGTGACTCATCACTGATCTCGGACCCTATCCATAATGCACCTCGACCGAGATGGCCAATTGAGCCTTGCTCGAGGTCGACGGCCCACAACCCAAGAGAGATAATTATTTTGACCTAAAATTCTTCTATAGTAAGGGAAGGTCAATATCGCAGAAAATATCTTTGGATCATAGGATTTTTAGAAGACGGCTATTGGAACATTGAAGGAAGGAAATCAAGGAAGGATTACTTGGAGTTCAAGGAAGAAGGGAAGAGATTGCGGCATTGAGCCTAATGATCTTAGCTTGTGAATCGGCCACAAGAAGGTGGGTATTAGGATATTTATCTTGATTTCTGAGTCTAGTCATGGCTTGATTTGCAATAACTATAAATCGGCATATTTTTTTCTATGAAGGGTGCCCGCAATCTCGTTGTATAGAGGGACAAGTTTGTTTGGGTCGCAAACTCTTCATATTCACCAATCTAGCACGCGAAACAAAAAAGGGGGAAAATTAAATCAGCAATATAAGAAACTTAGAATAACAAGAAATTAGGTATCAACCAATTCTATTAATAGTCCCTGACAACGGCGTCAAAATTTAATGCCCTAAAACCTACTCGCAAGGATGATGGGGTCGGTATTAATATTGCTTATATGAGATTCATGAACATTGATGTGTGAACATTGCAGGTAAATATCTAATATAGCCTTTGGCATAAACAAAGAAAGACCGTGCCTTCCAACATAATTATGCCCTCAATTCGCCAATTGTGTCAAGTAATTAGAAAAAACTTTAAGAACTTAGAAATCCAGAAAAGCCTTCGCTTTTGGCCCATCGGCTAGAAAAGGTACAAAGACCGAAACTTTCTACAATAGTTAGAAATCCTTGAAGTAGAAGGTCGATCCAATCCCTTAAACCAAGTATCTTTCAATATATCCAATAAAAACAACATCATTGGTGGCGCAAACACTTTTAACTAAACCAATTATAAACGTCATTTCTTTTGAAGGTAAATAAAAGGTGAAAATGATAGGTGATGGAATCACTATCTTATTAAGGTAGTTTAAGTATATTTTTAGAGTCAAACGGTTGTATTTTGTTGCCAACTGTGTAAATCCAGCTGAAGAACTAAGCAATGAAGAAACCCAAAGATTTAGCAACAGTTGGAAGAAGAACGGAAGCAAAGAGAAGTCCAGAGGAACCCTGTCACGGCACCCGCGGCGACACTGTCCCGCCCGCGCGGCGACACTGATTCTAGAGGCACCCTGTCACGGCACCCGCCGCGACACTGTCCCGCCCCCGCGGCGACACTGATTCCAGAGGGACCTTGTCACCGCCCCCGCGGCAACACTGTCCCGCCCCGCGGTGATACTGAGCCGCCCCCGCGGTTTGACACCAGAATAGTCAAGAAGATCAAAAGTCAGCCGTTCCAAAGCAGAAATGACCCGCCCCCGCGGCCCTCCCATGCCGCCCCCGCGGCTCAGTTGAAGATGAAGCGTTTTGTACTAAACCGCCCCCGCGGCTCTCTGATCCGCGCTCGCGGTTATGCAGCAGTCGTAATAAGTTTGGTTGTTTAGACTCTCACTTTATGGCATTTAAAGTGACAGTTTGGGCTGCCTATTTACTGCAATTTAGTGTCCTAATTAGTATAAATAGGGATGTTAGGTTAGTGTTAGGATATCTCAATTTTCACCTCATCACATCAAAAACACTTTTATTTTCTTTGTTTTGTTTTGTTCTCTATGGAGGGCTAAGCACCTTTAGTTGTGCTTGGGTTCGACCCTTACTTAGCATACAATGTCACTCTTCTTGAATCACAATCGCATAATCCATATTATTTAAAAAAGAATAGGATTTTAGGCGGTAATCGTGTAATGAATAGTTCCATAGAGATTCTGCATGGGGGTGTACATGGGACGGGGTTTCCAAAAATTCGCGATGATTATCCGTCATGGAGATGGGGCTCCGATTTTTAACGGGAACGGGGAAAATGTAACACCCCGAATTCTCAGAATCGGGGAGCTACTGGTTAAGATCTCACAATGGGTCCTCACCTTAGTTTGACAAGAATTTTACTAGGATCTTACAACAAGACACAAATAAGGAAACCGAAATTTATAAAACGGTATTTAATGTCATGAATGTAACAACAACGTCTAACAGCCAACAACATACTTAAGGTAAAAAAAAAGGTCTACATAACATCATACTAGAAAGGAAACACAATGCAAAATCCAAACCCCACTCTAAGGAGTATAGAGACTCGGCTGACCACTACTTCCGGATCACTCAGCTGCTGCTCTAACCTGTGGTAAATCTAAACAACAACATAAATTAACCGTTAGCTAGCTATCTAAACGTTATATGAATGAAAAATAGCACATACACACACACACAATAGCAAAACTAAACACATATCATGCTTTCAGATAGATCCATGTTTATTATCTTTATTTAGGTCATTCACTCTTACTAATGATACTTATTTCGTGACACGAGGGATTCCCAAACCTCGCCTCCGTCCCCGTGTAACCATCAGGAATGAATCCGATGCATCTCACCTTGTACCTGCATGGTCTGGGTATAGAGAATCTCTCAATCTCCTGTCAGAGGTGGGCAGTGATGTCACGGCCCGTTATACATACACTTGGGCCTTAAAATGATAAAAAGTAGTCCTAGGCATGTTATAATTATTAAACAATCAACACACACCACTATCATCATTCAACTATCATCTAGAAGCTAGCTAAGTAAGTTGCAAGGACTTACCTCAATCAAATCTCAAATCCCGTTATCTCTACTCGGTCTGTAACCGTAGAAACTCAACCGCCTGTTATACAAGGCAAGTGGATCAATAATGTATCTCACTTTCTTAGAAGTTTCCAACTTCTAAGATATTCAATCGATCATAAAGAAATTACCAAAAATACCCTTGTAAGGGTAAATGCCCATTTTACCCCTGGTCCCGAAACTCTAGAAATTTCTATAACAAAGTTCTAAACTATTCTTTGGAACTCAAAACCACACTCTAACTCTTAAAAGGAAGTTTTCTAAAGATTTAGAAGAGTTAAACACATTCTTGACTTTCATAAAAAGTCGCTAAGGTCCAACTTTGGCTTAGGATACGAGGCTCGAGTAAAAATATGAAAATTTTAATAAAAAATCTAGGTCTTCTATGCTCTGCACCCTACGCATATAAGCAAGAATGTCTCAAAAATACCCAACAACAACCTCTACACAAATCTCCAAAGTGGGTTCCAAAATCCTGAATTCTATACTTAGCTAAAATATGGGTGATTTCACAAGTGGACAACCAGCCTACTTTGAGCTCCTATAGGTCCAGATCCGACCGTTGGATCGCTCCCAACTTTTGGCACATCAAAGTATACATATCCCTCTAAAACATACTAAAATTTGAACGGTGGATATTAATATTAAGGTATCGAAACAAAAGTGTAAACATGGCTGCAACACAGTTTCTAAAACTTAAAAAAAAAAAAACTGGAAGTGAAAAGGTTTCAGGGTTCGATTCTCACCACAGGCTTTCTTCTGAGTTGAAGTTATATTACAAATCTGGAGTTTGAGCCCTTTTGTCTACCAAAATCAGAATACTAACAGTCCTCACTGCACATTCAAAGTTGAGGCTTGTTATGAAAAGTATCCATGTTAACTCTTTCCTTGAATATCGACCAAAACAATGATATAAGGGAGGCTTCTTACCGGTGCACTCACGTGTGGTTAGGGAGGGTTGTTCTTATCATCACTCATGGGTGGTGGACGACAACCCGATTTCTCTCTCGTCGCTGGGCCGGTCTGTGGAACGATGGTGATGATGGAGGAGATAGACTCGCTAGCGTCAGCGAGAAGCTCTCGGTAATGCTCTTGTCACTGCGACTATTGCCTATTCGATGGGTTGGTGAGGCTGTCGATAGTCTGAAGTCACTTCTGCAACGTTACTCTTCAGGATCGTTGTGCCTTGAGGGAGGTCCACACTCTGCTGCTTATCGAGAAGGGAGAGAGACCTTGCTCCTGTCGGATATGTTAGGAGCTAGATAGTGGAGATGCCCGGTTTGTTACATTTATCCCCGGGAAATTCAATGGAGGGGCGTGCGTGATCACTTGGCAGACGTGATGGAGGCAGAGATCGATGCAAAGCGAAACACCGGGGAAGGGAGTCGGGCGGAGTCCTGGGCACCGCATTCTGTGAAGGGCGGGAGGGGCGTTGTTGGAGGAGGCAAGAGCAGGCGACGATCTGGGCCAGGAGAAGATCAGGTTCAGCAAGTATGGGAGGTATATCGGCTGCAGAAGGCAACTATAGAGAGGCAACTTTGGGTCTGCTATGGTTCAGAAGGTAAGCGTAACTGCCTGTAGTTTGAATAGGGTGTATGGGGAGCTGATGAAGGGCCGATACATCGTGCGGCTGTGGGTATGCTATGGTTCAGAAGGGGAAGCATCACGTGAGTTTGGAAGGTGGAGGCCCAACTGTACGTGCTTCCTTGATGGGCCGGGTATGAGCTGAAAGCAAGAAGTGTGGAGATGGTCTTGTCGAAAGGCTATCATAGTATAGTCTTGGGCTTGTCTAACGGGCCCGGAAGGCTTTGCCAAGGCCTTGTCATGGCCTTGTCAAGGTGGAACAATGGCTTTGTCAAGAGGCTTTAATTTTCATGATTTGTTAAGTAAGAAATAAAGGGGATGATTATATTTTGTGTGAGTAATATATTCACATAAAATGATAAACTTGTTGGTGAAGAAATTTAATATTTTATGTGAGTAAAAATACCCACATAAAATGATAAAAATTTGTTAAAAACATGATACTAAATATCATGGTGTGCAAGATCAAGTTGGTTGTAATCCGATTCGACTCGAAAAATAACGGAAATAAATTTCCGGGTATTACATTAGTACCCCCTTAAAATAAGTTTCATCCCGAAACTTAGAATAATAAAAAATAATAAAATAATAAAAATAAAAATAAAATAATAAAAAAAAATCACTCCGATAGCTTTCTATAAATGAAAACGGAGTATCAACTCTTCTTCTACATAATCTTCGATCAACCTTTCTAAACATGTAAGCATCACTCAAGGACCATAGACCTTAACCCCCCAAAAAAAACCCTCAAGTATGGAACTAATCACATAGTCAGACAAGTCATACAATCAATAGCCGAGCACTAACTCGTAGGTACACGTGTTGCGCTGACTCCACAAAGAACTCAAGATAACTACTCCTAATGGCATTGTCCGTCTCATAGGTAGCCTTGTCGGCTCCCCATCTCGACCACTAGATCTGCAGTGTCGGTTGTTCTTTAAACTATGGCCGTCTAGTACTACGCTTCTCGGATGGCCACCGGATATTCTACAAAAGTATGCTCTAGCTCAAGTATCCGGTTCTCATAGCTTACGACGTGTCTCGGATCCGGTAGGTATTCTCCCAACTGAGACATGTGGCACACTAGGCGTACACTTCCAAGTATGGGTAATAGTACTAGTCGATGAAAAATTTCTCAATCCTCTTTAAGATATTCACGGCTGCCCTTCTAAACTCACTTTCAGCACGTGACTCTACCGAAAATTACCATAAAACTTAATTCCTTCCGCTGAATCCACTCGCTTTTGATCTTTTGGAAGATCTCGCCTATCAACTCTGAATTAATGATCTTAGATGTTTCCGGCACTTCACTAAATGCCCAAAGCTCTTTGTAATACAACTCACTTGGTCCGATTTCCTTAATGTGACCCATTTGGATCGTCACTTAATTAATGAGTTTTCATCTACTTCTGGTCATATTTAAAAATTTATATAACCCAAAATCACACTCGCCAATACATATTTTCCTATAGATCTCAAATTTCTTAACTTGATATCAAAGATCACATAACATTGAGTTTCTTGTTCTGTGGTTTATGGGCCTATCTCGCTTCCGCTACGCTACTATGATAAATTTGTTGTCAACCCTTTATCATAATGGCATCATTTCGTGAGTCAGCATGGTTTACCAAAACTCTCGCGTGTAACTTTCCTTCTAATAATGGCAAGATCTTTTTCAAACTTATCGTCAATCCAGAGATGATTTACTATAGTAAAGGGAAAGCTCGTAATCTAGCTGTGAGTACTATCTGCCCAAAACCTTGAGATAAAACGTTCATTTCTTTCAAAACTATGCTCATCGACCCCCCTGGAGTTTCACAATTGGCCTAGAGAATTCCTCGGTAAAATAACTCACTGGTCACGCTTTTTTGTAATGATTGGAACATGTAGTCTTAGAAATTCCTGGAATTCACTTATGTCTCATCGGAACTCGACTTACTACTCGTCAGGACTACTTTTTTTTTTGTACTCTTGCCTAGATTCCATAAAGGTATCTTCATCTCAACACTTTATATAAATCTAGCAAAACTTGCCTTTTGATACTTGACTTTCGTTGCCTCTCCTAGTATCATTTGTATAGGAACATTAGGTTTATGTGATTTCCACAAGAATCCGATCTCTTGACTCACCTCTTAATAGGTTGTCCTTATATTCATGTCGCTTAATCTTCTTTAAATCTGTATATTCCGTATGATAGTGACACCCCTTTGAGTTTTCTCGTACGGTCTTTACGGACTATGTCGATTGGATTAGTTACCTTCAATAATTCTATTGTCATTAATCGAGGAGGGATTTCAGGCCATACCTCATGTACACGGTCTCCTAACTACTCATCCATCTTCATGTTACTGAGTTATCAGGATTAACTTGAATTTGCATCGGAATACAACCATTCCTCACTAAACTCCTATATCACTTTTTGGCACCTAACTTATTAGCGTGATACCGGATCCGTATGATAACCTTCAGTCATCCGACCTTACTCTTTCTCATGTTTGTTACAACCCAAAATGTAGACTCTATCTACAGTCACTTCACAATTTGACGAGGCATTCCACCTAAGCACTAGGTCCGATCCCTAAGTTTGTGCCGCCTCTATAACTATTGTTATTCTGTTTCAACACTTAGTCGCAAAAGCTTCCCTTGTGAATCTGGAAGACCAAACTTTTGCTCGGAAGAGTACCATCAGTCCCGGTTGCATGGAATGTTAAGCACCCTCTGTCTTGATTGACGTAATACATGATCAAAATCATTTGTTTCTTTTGACTCTTCTAGTCTTTCGTTACATCATCGTCCGTACTGACTGTAATCTATACCTTTTCCTTAGAAAAGAGGTAAAACAACTGCTCTCAACCCTTTCCTTGATCTCTTCGTTGACCTAAGGGGGTCATTCTGGCCGTCAAAATTTTCTCCTTAAATTCTTAATGAGAGTTATTGGATTGAACTCATCCATTGTTACTATTAAGGGTACTGATACTTGTATTGGTTTAACTTCACCATTGTCGTCATTGATCCCTTGTAGAGATCCTCCATATGTCGATAATATTCTTTAGTAAATCCTAGGTTATGCTTCTTATCTACCAACCGGTCCTCATTGGTCAACTCACACGTGTGAGTTCTCAGTTGTTACTAGTTAGGATGTAGTTGGTCTTCTACTAGATCATAGACTTACTTTTCTTCTATCTCTTTTGATGTGGACATACTAAGTGAACGTTATCTCTCCTAGGTTATCGGTTCATACACCTTTAGCTCCTTCCACAATTTACACTTTTCATTTTTTTTCTTTTTAAGATTACTTTACTCGAGTCTAGTTTTATTATTCACATACCATCAACGGGTTTATCAAACCTTCCCTGATAGCTTGCAGACACGTCTTCGTGGTTCCTTTTTCCGAAGTTATCGTCTACTTGTGTCTCTTTGTTTTGAACTCGCTAGTGTGGTTAACTTCAGTCCCTTGGTGGTTGAATAGTTATTATGGTCCCTCAAGTCCATCAAGATCATTCCCGCACATTCTTATTCTTTGGTTGATGTTAACATTGCCTTCATAGAAATCCGTTGTCTAAATTTCAGACTTCTTCTCTCTTTGATACTTGTGTCGTGATTTCCTTCAACATTCTCGTGTCTCTGAGGAAGTCAACCCGTCTCTATGGTTATGAACTTTATTTTTCGTCTTTAACTCGATTGTAAATGTTTGTTTTTGTACTCCTTTAATCATCACATCTGGGTCAACTCTCTATTTTCTCTGTACTCTCATGCTCATACTTGTTTATGGTGGCATCCACCTTGGTTGTAGTGTTCCTTAGCCCACTAAGGTAGTTGTGCTCTACCCTGCTTGATTTGTGTTCCTATGTTGTACTCTTCAATCTGCGCTCTTATTATTCCTTACATGCATCCTTGATTTTCACCTCTCGTCTCCATTACAATAAGTTCCTTGTAAGGTTTTCTATTACTTCTATTTGAGTTGATTGATATTCCTTGCTCGCCCGATTGTTCTTGTTGTTAACATCATCTCGTAGTCCTCAACTCTTCGGCCACTTATTATTCATAAAATTGTAGGAACCACCAAGATATCCGCCATTATGTAATGTTGTAATCCAGGGTCCGAGTTCACTATCTTCTTATGGATACTCTTTAAGATCTAAAAACGTGTTATCGTGAGGCGATGGTCGCCTCATGATAACTCAACTAAAGGATAAGAAATATCCTTCAGGGTAATAACATGCTACATATAAATCGATTTATATTGCATACATAAATATATAAACTATAAGTCCATATACTATTTTCCATCATATCCAACTGCAGAGATCCACGGAGGAAGTGGTGGTCATCCGTACTTTCTATCCCATCCCGACTCATGCATGAAATTGGAAAACCAAAAGTTTCATTGAAAAGTTCAGAGCCCTTTCGGGTTCTATTTATTTACTTATTCGGTCCTTTAGAAGATTTCAAGTGTCATTGTTGCCAACCTAGAGCTATGATACCATGTTGTAACACCCCGAATCCTCAAAACTCGGGGAGCTACTGGTTAGGACCTCACAATGGGTCCCGACCTTAGTTTGACAACAATTTTACTAGATCTTACAACAAGACACAAATAAGGAAACCGAACTTCATAAAACGGTATTTAATGTCATGAATGTAACAACAATGTCTAACAACCAGCAACGTACTTAAGGTAAAAAAAAAAGGTCTACATAACATCATACTAGAAAGAAACACAATGCAAAACCCAAACCCCACTCTAAGGAGTACGGAGACCCGGCTGACCACTACTTCCGGATCACTCAGCTGCTGCTCTAACCTGTGGTAAATCTAAACAACAACATAAATTAACCGTTAGCTAGCTATCTAAATGTTAGATAAATGAAAAATAGCACACACGCACACTATAGCAAAATTAAACACATATCATGCTTTCAGAGAGATCCATGTTTATTATCTTTATTTAGGTCATTCTTTCTTACTAATGATACTTATTTTGTGACACGAGGGATTCCCTAACCTCGCCTCCGTTCCCGTGTAACCATGAGGAACGGATCCGATGCATCTCACCTTGTACCTGTATGGTCTGGGTATAGAGAACCTTCCAGTCTCCTGTCAGAGCTGGGCAGTGATGTCACAGCCCGTTATACACACACTTGGACCTTAAAATAATAAAAGTCGTCCTAGGCATGTTATAATTATTAAACAATCAACACACACCACTATCATCATTCAGCTAACATCTAAAAACCAGCTAAGTAAGTCGCAAGGACTTACCTCAATCAAATCTCAAATTCCGTTATCTCGATTCGGTTTGTAACCGCAGAAACTCAACCGCCAGTTATACAAGGCAAGTGGATTAATAATGTATCTCACTTTCTTAGAAGTTTCCAACTTCAAAGATATTCAATCGATCATAAAGAAATTACGGAAAATACTCTTGTAAGGGTAAATGCCCATTTTACCCTTGGTCTCGAAACTCTAGAAAATTTTGTAACAAAGTTCCAAACTATTCTTTGGAACTCAAAACCACACTCTAACTCTTAAAAGGAAGTTCTCTAAAGATTTAGAAGAGTTAAACACATTCTTGACTTTCATAAAAAGTCGCTAAGGTCCAACTTTGGCTTAAGATACGAGGCTCGAGTAAAAATATGAAAATTTTAATAAAATATCTAGGTCTTCTATACTCTGCACCTACGTATATAAGCAAGAATTTCTCAAAAATACCCAACAACAACCTCTACACAAATCTCCAAAGTGGGTTCCAAAATCCTGAATTCTATACTTAGCTAAAATATGGGTGATTTCACAACTGCACAACCAGCCTACTTTGAGCTCGTATAGGTCCAAATTCGACCGTTTGATCGCTCCCAACTTTGGACACATCAAAGTATACATATTAAAACATACTAAAATTTGAACGGTGGATTTTAATGTTAAGGTATCAGAACAAAAGTGCATTCATGGCTGCAACAAACTTTAAGCTCGTATAGGTCCAAATCCGACCGTTTGATCGCTCCCAACTTTGGACACATCAAAGTATACATATCCCTCTAAAACATACTAAAATTTGAACGATGGATATTAATGTTAAGGTATCGTAACAAAAGTGTAAACATGGTTGCAACATAGTTTCTGAAACTTAAAAACAAAACTGGAAGTCAAAAGGTTTCAGGGTTCGATTCTCACCACTGGCTTGTTATGCAAAGTATCCATGTTAACTCTTCCCTTGAATATCGACCAAAACAATGATATAAGGGAGGCTTCTTACCGGTGCACTCACAAGTGGTTAGGGAGGGTTGTTCTTTTCAGCACTGGTGGGTGGTGGATGACAGCCCAATGTCTCTCTCGTCACTGGGCCGGTCTGTGGAACGATGGTGATGATGGAGGAGGTAGACTCGCTAGCGTCAGCGAGAAGCTCTCGGTACTGCTCTTGTCACTGCGATTATTGCCTATTCGATGGATTGGTGAGGTTGTCGACAGTCTGAAGTCACGTATGTGACGTTACTCTTCAGGATCGTTGTGCCTTGAGGGAGTTCCACACTCTGCTGCTTATCGAGAAGGGAGAGAGACCATGCTCCTGTCGGATCTGTTACGAGCTAGACAGTGGAGATGCCCGGTTTGTTACATTTATCCCCGGGAAGGTCGATGGAGGAGAGGTTGGAGGGGTGTGCGTGATCACCTGGCAAGCGTGATGGAGGCGGAGATCGATGCACAGCGAAACACCAAGGAAGGGAGTCTGGCGGAGTCTTGGGCACCGCATTTTGTGAAGGGAGGGAGGGGCGATGTTGGATGAGGCAAGAGCAGGCGACGATCCGGGCCAGGAGAAGATCAGGTTCAACAAGTATGGAAGGTATATCGGCTGCAGAAGGCAACTATAGAGAGGCAACTTTAATTTGGGTCTGCTATGGTTCAAAAGGTAAGCGTAACTGCCTGTAGTTTGAATAGGCTGTATGGGGACCTGATGAAGGGCCGATGCATCCTGCGGCTGTGGGTCTGCTATGGTTCAGAAGGGGAAGCATCACGTGAGTTTGGAAGGTGGAGGCTCAACTGTTCGTGCTTCCTTGATGGGTCGGGTATGAGCTTAAAGCAAGGAGTGTGGAGATGGTCTTGTCCAAAGGCTATCATAGTATAGTCTTGAACTTGTCTAACATGACCGGAGTCTTTGTCAAGGCCTTGTCAAGATGCCACATTGGCTTTGTCAAGAGGCTTTAATTTTCATGATTTGTTAAGTAAGAAATAAAGGGGATGATTATATTTTATGTGAGTAATATATTCACATAAAATGATAAACTTGTTGGTGAAGAAATTTAATATTTTATGTAAGTAAAAATACCCACATAAAATGATAAAAAGTTGTTCAAAACAAGATACTAAAAATCATGGTGTGCAAGATCAAGTTGGTTGTAATCCGATTCGACTCGGAAAATAACGGAAATAAATTTCTGGGTATTACAGCAAAAATGGATTCCATGCTTGGGGATGAGAACGGGATGAACATAGAGGTGTCCCCCCACTCTCCGATTTGAACTTGAACCGAACGGGGAACTCCGCCGAAAATCCCGGTACATAAATAAACAACTTGTATTTATATTAGACTTTCATTGTAGTTTCAAGTTTAATTGAAAATCAATTCTTAAAATGTGTTTAAATTAAAATTTGTCGATGATTACTAAAACTTCAAACACAATATAGATTTTGAGAATTAAATTAGTACTTGTAAAATAGTAATTATCTAATTTCATGTTAGTTTATGATTTTTGACATGAAGATAAATTGTTAATTATTATTTTTAATAAAGTTAAAGTATATATTTCCCTATCAATTGTAGTAACCATCCTTAAATAAATTCAAATGTAGTGTTTCTTTCATGATACTAATTTTTAAAAGATTAGTTGATATTATACACATTATAGATTTGTGAGAATTTTCTATTTGTGTCCTAAAAGGTATTATCTTTTCCTCTTGATAATCAAGAGTTTTTAAATTTTTTCTTGGTACCTTCAAGCTTAAAACCCTTTATGTTCATACTCATTATAAACATTTTGTTAATAAAATTAAAATTATCTTAAAAAGGTTCGAAACAAAGAAATTCAAATTTAACTTATTTATGAAACAGAAAAAAAATGTAAAGTCACGATGATAAAAGGTTATTAAGCTATATACAATGTTTGTAGTTTAGGATAACACCCTCGTGAAATTTGTGAACACGTCATAAACGTCATGTCAAAATGATCAAATGTATTACAAACTACATGTGTTTTTTATGTGTGTCTTAGTCTCTCAAATACGTATTTTGGTGTGCAGCCTTATTTCAAACTCCTGAAAGTGAAACAGGGATGGGGACGGAAAATTTATGAGAAAACCCATCAAATTTTATAAAGAGGAAAATTAAATAAAGACGGAGACAATTTTCAATACCTGAACAAAGATGAGGACGAGTATACTATATAATTCAGTTATAAAAACTGATGAATTCAAACCAACAAAAAAAACCTTTGTTGTAGATGAGATGATCAATTACTCCATGTTTTAATATTTGCTTAGGGTTTCAAAATAATATGTAGCTGGTGGGATGGCCATGTTGCAAATTGATTAATCTATAAAATGATGATGATTTCATCCAATAAAAACACATGGGTTCGTTGAGATCCTCCACCAATTGTTTCTTGGGGGTGTCGAACTATAGTGGCGATAGCGAAGATGAGCCACTAGGAGAGGAGATCCAAAAGATGCGCATAATTAAAGGAAAATCAAGCCAGTTAGTCAGCAGATTTCCTTTGATTAATGCTTTTTACAGGATTAAAATAATGTTACTTGCCCTAATTTACTCAGCAGCGGGACCCCCCTCCCTTTGCATCCAATTCTTGCATTCTGGGTTTTACCTTGTCAAGCAACCCTAATTTCATATAGTTAACTACTCTTTTCCAACTATTCAAACCTATTCACCATGGGACGACCCGATTTACCCGGTTCTCACAATCCTTTCAAGACAACGCATTATATTGCCAATTTAATATATACTATATTTCATTCCACGTGATACCAATATATATTTTATGTACGCATGAAACTTGTGAGATTAATTTTCTATACAATGTTACTTAGTTGTATTCTTTATATATATATATATATATATATATATATATATATATATATATATATATATATATATATATATATATATAGAGTATAGATCATACGTTAATAGGCCTTATCGTGTAATCATAAGAACAATTCGTAATTATTATTAGTTTTGTTACGAAAGTGTCATATCGTTTAATGCATTTTCCGTAGTTTTTGTTGGTTGAATGAATTATTCATAGTTATTATTAGTTTCCGAATATTATTTATCAAATAATTATGATATCTACCCTAAATCTCGACCCTTAATACTCACCATCCGACGGTCTAAGATTGTTCTCATAATTACACGAGAAGATTGTTCTCATGGTATATATATATATATATATATACATATATATATATATATATATATATATATATATATATATATATATATATATATATATATATATATATATATATATAAGAAGCATCCATATGGACGAGGACAGATTCATCACAAGACTCGGGAGAAAGCCCAAGACAAGCGAGTCGATCAACAACAATGTTGATTTTCTTGAAAATGAAGTTGGCACTCCACGGAGAGAAACCAGAAATAGAAGTAGAAATATTCGAGATGATCAAATCAACATCCCACGGAGGCTAGCTTACAAATGTGATTGATCGAGTTGATGAACGTCAAATTATCACCTTCTACAACAATGTCTGGAAACCTGAGTAGGGATGCCTTCCGAACGCCCTCACGGAGGGCAACATCTTCAGCTTCAAGGACGGTGTTAGTCATGCATCTACCAAAGCCAAAGGTGTGAGGAAAAGCATGGTTATCTCTAATAACCAAGGCAAAAGCAAAATTGTCATTTGCATCCTTAGCAACATCAAAATTGATTTTAATGGAGGTTCCTTCAGGACGTTGCCATCTTAAATTTTTAGTTTTCCGATGATTGTTGGAGCTTTCAGTTTTGGTCAAAGGGATGAGAGTTATATTTATCCCATTCAGCTGTATGATTTGAAACGAGACGAGAGAGGTCATTTAGAATTTTTTGGTTATTAAAAATGGTTTGATTCCTTCGGCTCCACAAGATCCACCAAACACACAATAATTTTTCGGAAATCGTTTAATGATAGGTCATTCCTAATTATCAAGATAAGTTCAAAAAAAACCGTTTTTGGAAGTATCACACTTTTCAAAGCAATCTAAAAGTTTATTGTGATTGAAAGAAATCTTAATATAAGTGCATTTAATGAAGATATGTGTAGCACATTCAGAATGGTGATTACAAAAGACACCATTCATTACAACAAGAACCTTTTGTCTATCGAGATTAGCTTTAGTGGGGAGACCATCAAAGGACAACTTCCAAAAGAAGTTATGGACTTTGGGCATGAGGCTAGGTCATTATTACAAATCCAAGATTTATCATTAGTAACACCGATCGAACTCTCTTGAATCATTTTCATTGCTGACTTGGTGGAAAACCAACCGACTTCGTCCCAATAGATTTGATATCATTTTTAGGGAGATTAAAATCCTTAATTTTATTAATAAGGAAACTAGGGAGGATAGGTTGGAGGGTATTAAGAGTGTGATGATTCCAGGAGTGATTAGAGATAAAATCGGTCATGAGACAAACGTCATTACCCGTAATCGAGGTAGTACAAAATTTTGAGAGTGGTTGGTCCATAATCCAATGATCATCCCATAACTTAATGGTCCTCCCATCACCCACTAATGTCTCGCACATCAATTTTGAGAGTTGTTGGTCCGTAATCGAGTTAGTTGTATTCAATTCTACTCCATTACCATTAATGTCTCGCACATCAATTTCTTTTGGCAAAAGTAAATTTATAGAAAAATGGAAAACAACATAACCGGGTTCGTTAAAATCCAATTATACTCTCAAAACATAGTTTATGTACATGTCTACGACATGTGGTTTGCGAGCCAAAATAACACAATGGTATTACAGATGGGCATGCAAACCTCCTTAACATAACAACTACTTGATACCAATAGTCATGAAAGTACATCCAAACATGGTACAACTCATGAGGCTCGTCCACCTTCGACAAAACAATCATCAAACAAAGACACTCACATGCCAAACAAGTGCCCAGACCTCGAGTCAATGGCCAGTCCACCTTTGGCAAACCATCAGCAGACTAGAACCAAGCCCGGTACTTACATAGATAAGAAAGAAAACATGAAAGTATGGAGCAAAATACAACTCCGGTAAAACCTAAATACTAAAATGTGATCCTCTCTCATGCTCTAGCTCTAGCTCCAATGGGAAAAGCCTCATGCAACAAAGTGTGAACATGGATCCTGATCAATCTCACAAGGATATCTATCGGAATCCTGTTCCGGTGAAACACCAACGCGTTCCTAGAATACCAAAGGTAGTAGACCGTGGCTGAGAAGGTGTAACACTTGGATCTTCTCATCCAACTCCTTCCATGTATGGTATGAGTCAACCAATGTAATACCTCTAATCTGGTGGCGACATATCTAGGGAACCAAAAATTCTCACCAACCTGTCTCCAAACCTCTCTTGTATATGTGCAACCAAATATCAAGTCATCATAATACTCACTCTCACTCATGCACCGGCTACATGTAGGATGAATATCAATAAAATGTAACCTATCTTTGGTAGATAGTTACCCAATGATCGTCATCCATTATATAAAGCAATGCTTGGGTGTATTACCTGGATCCCAAACTACTCTATACCAGTCCACCTCCTCACCATGTGGTCTAAGCATTTTATAATCCACGGCCACTCGGAATCTCTCCCCGTGGAAGAAATTTTCAAGTATCTCCCTCAACGAAGTTACTTGGTTAGTGAAAGCATACATCTCATCTCTAGCTCTAAGAATTGCCTTCACTAAAGGAGAGTCCCAACGAGTAACAGTCCTTGCCTCAACCATCGACGAATAGTGGGAGAAATTCTCCTGCCGTAAAACCTAAGAGTTGGGTCAACTCATCTGCATCCTCCTTAGTCATAGATGCTAAGTAGATAGAGGATTTAGGAAGACTAACAACCAAACCCGAAATTCTCTCAAATCTACGAAGACCCTCAATAATAATATCAATAGACCCTCTATCGCCCCAGGAAAACAACACTACATCATCCGCGAATATCAAATGTGAAATCCTAAGTTCCACATAGTGCTTGTGGAACTGAATCCTGTACTAGAGTTCTCCACCCGAATCATTCTCGATAGACACAAAAAGGAACGATGATAACGGGCATCCTTGCCTCAACCATCGACGACCTTGAAAGAACCCATGTGATGTCTTGTTCACCCGGATTGAGTAAGACACCGTAGTGACACACTCCATCACCCAATCAATGAAATTGGTAGGGAACTTTAACTCCAACATGGAAAAGCATAGGAACTTCCATGAGATCGTGTCATAGGCCTTGGCAAGTATAATCTTCATAAAACATCTTCTGTTATCACGTCGTACATTATATCTCCTCAATAACTCATGGAAGAGAAACACATTGTTTGACATCAACCTCCCCGGAATAAAAGTAGATTGGGCCGGGTCTATAAGATACCCAAGGCACGGACCCAATTTGTTCGCCATCAACTTGGTGATGAAATTGGTAGGGGGTTGCAATAGTACTAAATGGCATAAGAAACCACTCATATAGTCCAAACTTAGTCTTGAACGTTGTCTTCCATTCATCTCCTTCTCTTATTCGAATTTGTTAGTATTCACTAAACCACTTCTAACACTTCACGATGCATCACACTCGACCACATATGGTTTAGTGAATCTATTGGTATCCAATGCCCGATGCTTCAAACTCGCAATAATGCATGAGCACTCCTTTCGATTTCTCTTGTGCATCTCCCCACTCGAACTGTACTTGCTTCTTCATGAGAGACGTGAGGGGGCTTGCAATAGTACTAAAATCCGTACAAAACGTCTATAGAAGGTGTCTAGTCCATGGAAGCTTCGAACATGTCCTATAGTCGTGGGTGTGGGTGTAACACCCCGAATCCGCGGGGCTCGGGGCGTCACTAGGCTAGGATCTCACAATGGATCCTGACCCTAGCCTAACAACAAGTTCATTGGATCTTACAACAAGGCACAGATAGATTAAAACCAAAACATCAAACTGTATAAATATATACAACAAAGGTTTACAAAAGCACCGCTGAATACAAAAAAACAATCCATACATATACAAAATACCCCATAATCCCTCGCATTATCCTAGTGTATGGAAGCCCTCAGCAGATCACCCATCACTCTATAGTCCTCCTAACCTGCAGATCATCTACAACACGGTATAAGTCATTAGCTAACTCTTCATATATAAGATAATGCATAAGCACAAACACACGTCATGGAATCATAAACACATAATTATGCTATCACACATTTACCCGTTTAATTTTATTTATAACATCATACACTCAAGGTATATATATATATACATATGTATGTATGTATATGTGTGTATATATATTTATATATGTCAATATGTGACACGAGGAATATATCATCCTCGCCTCTGGGTACCATATCCATCTGGAGTAGTATCGGCACACTAGGGAGTGGTGAAGTGTCCATCCCGTATATCAGTATTCGCCTCACCACAGAGAACCCCCAAGACTCCTAACAGGATGAAAGGGAAAGGTTATCACTGCCACTGCAAGGGGGCTATACAATAAAACATAGGTCGGTAATACTCAACATTGCATGCTATAAAGCATATAACAAACACCACTCATGCCTGCATCCAATATAGGAATGATAGCTAAGTAAGCCCTTTGGACTTACCTCAAACTAAGGATAATCTCAACCACGATCAACTTCAATCCGGAATAATGCACTGCCTAATAACAATGCATAAAGAGGTGTCAAACCTCCTATCAATTAAATGGGTCACACATAGACCCAAGGGATCCATAAGGATCATAAACATCGTATAAACCTCGAATTCCAACATAACTCACATTTCCTCAAATCTCAAGGTAGCATTTAATCAACATTCCTCTATCTCAATTCTAATCCTAATTTAATTAATTAACCTTTAATTAATTAATCAAATTTCACCAGAATAACGTTTTGCCCGCAAGCAATTTTTAACCAACCTGTCATCAGATTTCATCAAACAACCAACTCATATTCCCAAAATAATATAACGACCATATTGGAATTTCTAATTATCCATTTTGACAAGTCTAAGGTCAATTTAGGTTAAATCGTAGCACGGAAAACGAATAAGTTCATAACTTATTCGTTATTAACCCGATTGACGATTTGAAAGAAGATTTGTAATCACAACGACGCAGGCTACGCATCGACAGTATCAATTTCACCGGAATCTGAGAAACGGAACCAGCCTAGGGACATATATGTTCGACCAGATCTTCATATGCTCGGAAATGCAGAAACTCGATACCGATATCAAGAGAATGAAGAGAGGAATCCAGAAACTCAAACGGAATTGAAATCGGATTAAAAAACGGATAGTAGATCTGATTTTGAAGGTTGAGAGAAATCAGAGCTTTTACGAGGAAACGTGAAAGGAAATGAATTAATAACTATTTTCTGCTATTTATAACGAAGTCGATAATTATCATTTAGCGAAGTCGATAATCATCCTTTAACCAATCCAAAGGCAGGATGAACCCCCTTCTCCAAACTTCTCGAAATTGGAATAATAAATCTGGAATATTGTAGGGATAGTTATTCCACAACTGCCTCGGAAAACAAGTATTCCCAAGCCGTCTTTCTTAGCCATTAAGAAACGAAATAACGACTCTTTTGGCCGTTTTGCCTTTCCATGTTATTTTTATATTTAAGACATGTCCAATGTCCTGATCATTTCTCTCAACTGCGTTTTTATTAATTGGAGCTCCCAAATGCTTCAAATAACACCGGAGGGTGAAAATAATTACCCGGGGGAAAAGTGAAAAATTCTACACAAGCCCAAAATTACGTCAGGAACATAACGGTGGGACTCATACTCATCACTTACGCCATCTTCGCGAGTTATGGGTCAATTACTATCAATAATTAAGTTAATTAACATTAATTAGAATTCAAAAATCTTAACTCTTACATCAGATCCCCCTAAAAACGAGTTTCGTCCCGAAACTTGAACAATTCCCAAATCCTCTCGGACCCATTCGCCAAGGTATAAGCACTCCCTCTATCGGAGGTATCACATCTCCGTTCAAAAGGTCACATCCTATAACGTGCTATAACCTCAAAACATAGCATGGAGGAATCATCAACTCCAACAACTAGATCACTATACTACTCAATGACATACAGGAAAATCATCTCTAGCCAAACCATAACCACATCACAAAGGCATGGAGGAAAACCATCTCCAGCCAAACCGTACTCATAACACAAGAGCATGGAGGAAAACCATCTCCAGCCAAACTATGTACATAAAACAATAGCGTGGAGGAATAACCATCTCCAGCTAAATCCCGATCACATCTCAATAGCATGAAGGAAGAACCATCTCCACTTATACACACAGCTCGCGCTAGAAAACAAGATCTAATAAGATTGTATTCATACATCACATCTAGCACGAAAACACATCATAGCACATAAGCACATAATCATAACACTCACAAAGATAGCATTAAGATCTACTCGTGGATCCTACAGGTGCATCTATCTCGGCACAAAACTCTAGATAGTTCCTCTGGATACTATCCTCGGTTTCACATGTAGCCTCATCAGGTCCTCGTCTCGACCACTGTATCCTCGTCATAGGAATTTCCTTCGAACGCAAACGTCTCACACCTCGCTCTAGGACTATGATCGGGTGCTCAACAAAGGTGTGGTCCAGCTCGACCACTAAGTCATCATCGCTGACGATGTGTCTCGGATCTGTTATGTGCTCCCTCAGCTGAGACACATGAAATACAGGGTGAACACCCTCTAATCTCGGAGGCAAAGCCAATTTGTATGTTGCTCTCCCAACTCTATCCAGTATCTCAAAAGGACCGACATATCGGGGGCTCAACTTCTCCTTTATGCCGAAACGTCTGACGCCTCGCGTCAAAGATACTCTCAGCCAGACATGAGCTCCAACTCTGAACTCTAGAGGCCGACGTCACTTGTGTACATACGACTTCTGGTGACTCTGTGCAGCCAGCATCCTCTCTCTAATCAGCATTACTTGTGCAATATCATCCTGAATCTGCTCAGACGCTATACCATTGATACTGCTAGGCTCATCCCAACATAATGGTGTACGACATCTCCGCCGATAACGCGCCTCATTTGGGTCCATCCCAATCGATGCATGTCAGTTGTTGTTGTACGAAAACTCAACTAAAGGGAGGTGATCTGACCACACCTACCCCCAGTCTAACACACAAGCTCGCATCATATCCTCTAATGTCTGAATGATCCTCTTTGACTGACCATCTGTCTGAGGATGAAACGCAGTAGTGAAGTGCAAACTCGTCCCCAAGGAAGTCTGAATTTGTTGCCAAAACCTCGAGATAAGTTGCCCATCTCGATCTGAGACGATCGCCCTTGGTACATCATGGAGTCTCACTATCTGTCTAGTGAACTCCTCAACTAAACTGCTAACTGGTCACGTTTCCCTGATAGGGATGAAACGTGCAGTCTTTGCCAGTCTGTCAACAACA
Organism: Fagopyrum esculentum; assembly: GCA_033239045.1. NCBI lineage: Eukaryota > Viridiplantae > Streptophyta > Magnoliopsida > Caryophyllales > Polygonaceae > Fagopyrum > Fagopyrum esculentum. The sequence continues at coordinate 113,203,962 of BSUD01000004.1, forward strand.
ACCTATATAGCATCAAAACTCCTGCTCAGCTTCAATCCCGTCACAAAGTCCATGGAGATGTCCTCCCACTTCCATTGCGGTACTAGCAATGGATGGAGCTCTCCTCCTTGTCTGCAATGCTCTATCTTGACCTGTTGATAGGTCGCACACGGAGCCACAAATCTGGCCACATCGGGCTTTAGCCCTCCCCACCAGTTTGAACGTCTTACATCCTGATACATCTTACTCGCAACTGGGTGCACTGAGTAAGGTGTGGAGTGAGCCTCATATAAAATCCTTGGTCTCAAATCTACATATGCGGGTACACAAACGCGATTGCTACGTCTCATCACCCCATCTGCTCCAATGGAGAACTGTGGGGCCTCACCAGGAGACATCCTATCTTGTATCCTCGTCAGCGTCGGGCAGGTCTCCTATTTTTGTTGGATCTCACCCAACAGATCAGGTAGAACCTCTAAAGTACACAGTTGGGCATCCTCATCAGGAAACTGGATGTCCATCTCTAGCCATGCTAGATCTCTCTACAATTGAGGTTGAATTGTCAGTCGCGCAATCGCCTTCTCTCGAGGCATCTTCCTACTAAGGGCAGCGGCGACAACATTCGTCTTTCCTAGATGATACAGAATCTCAAGGTTAAAGTCCTTAATCATCTCAAGCCATCTACGTTGGCGGTTATTCAATTCCCGTTACGTGAAAATATACTTCAGACTCTTATGGTCTTTGAACATCTGGCATGTAGCGCCATACAAGTAATGTCTTCAGATCTTCAAAGTATGAACTACCGCTGCCAACTCCAGGTCATGAGTCGGGTAATTCTCCTCATACGTCTTCAACTGTCTAGACGCATAAGCAATCACTCTACCACTTGCATCGGAACACATCCCAAACCTAACTTGGATGCGTCACTGTAAACTACAAAGTCCACTATGCCCTCCGGCTGCGCTAAGATAGGAGCGGAAGTCAGACGTCTCTTCAGTTCCTCAAAACTCTTAGTAGACGGCTTGGACCATACAAAACGGGTAGTCTTCCTCAATAGGCTGGTAAGTGGACGGGCAATCACAGAGAATCCCTCCACAAACCGACGGTAGTAACCGGCTAGGCCAAGAATTGCGTACTTCCTTGACATTCGTCGGTGTCATCCACACTGCTACAGACTCAATCTTTGCCTGATCAACCTTGATCCCTTCGGCGGAGACAACATGACCCAAAAATGCTATCTCTGGCATCCAGAACTCGCACTTAGATAACTTGACATACAGTTCTTTGTCCCATAAAACTCGTAACACTATCCTTAGATGTCCTGCATGTTCCTCTCTGCTACAAGAATACACGAGGATATCGTCTATGAAGACCACCAAAAACTGATCCAGGAAGTTGATGAATATGCCATTCATCAACTCCTTAAAGACAGCGGGCGCATTCGTGAGCCTGAATGGCATTATTGTAAACTCATAGTGACCATAATGAGTCCGAAATGCCGTCTTATCCACATCCTGCTCTCTCACCCTCAATTGCTGATATACCAATTGCAAGTCGATCTTGGAGAACACAGTCGCTCCCTAAAGCTGATCTTAAAAATCATCGATGCGGGGAAAAGGATACTTGTTCCTGATGGTCACCTTGTTCAACTCTCTGTAGTCGATACACAACCTCAACGATCCATCCTTCATCCGTACGAAGAGGACAGGTGCTCCCCATGGGGATACGCTAGGGCGGATCAATCCCTTCTCATCCAACTCCTCGAGTTGCTTCTTCAGCTCTAACAACTTCACATGCGCCATACGGTATGGGGCCTACGTGATCGGTCCCGTCCCCGGCTCCAACTCTATGCCGAACTCCACGCTCCTTTGAGACGGAAAACTGGATGGTTCGGCAAACACATCTGGAAACTCGCAAACCACGGGGATATCCTCTAACGCTGGACTCTCGCCCTCCTTCATGGCATAACATCAGAAGGCTTTGCACCCTGTGCAATCAATCTCGCTGCTCTTACCGCGCTAATAACCATACCCGACTTTCCAAGGTCCCAACATCGGAAAATCTCGGTCTGACCCGACTCGGTAGAGACCGTCACGGTCCTCCTACCTACATCTAACACAACACTATGACTATCGATCCAATCCATAGCCAAAATGACTTTCTCACACACTAGCGGCATGATAAAGAAGTCCAGAAGAAAATCACAAGTCCCTAATGAATGGGACAAACACGTATCTTGCGGGTACCTCAGACCCTACTATCATCGGGTAACGCTATAGTAAAGGGTATCCCTTCTATCGTATTTAACACCAAACGCTCAACACATAAGACAAAAATCAATAAGTGCATACACTCGTATCACAAAACTCTCTGACAGGTAAACCATTAATCAGAATGGTACCTGCAGTAGCTGGTGATGTCGGCTCTTCAGCTCTTCGGCTCCAACGCTCACAAGTGAATTTCTTAGATATCACAATACTATTCACACGTCTATTATCATGACTTCGTCTCGGTACAGGATCCCACGTAGGATGATATCATATACTAGAAAAACCCCTTCATTTCTCTATTGAACCTCGTCATTATCATAAGTTTCACTCTTGGTATACTCTAATCTCTACCACTTCCTTGGCTTATTAGACCGAACAACCCTTCCAATCAAGTTCATCTCAGCTCAAATTGTCTATCCCTTGAATGACAGATCGACTTCAATGATGTCTCTACATTTTCATACCAATACTCTCTAGTAATTATAAATCTTCAATCATACAATCTGGCGTCAGTGTTCCTGGCTTCTCTTGAGCCTTAACAACCTTAGTCATCGTCTTTGGTGTAACTAACACCGAAATCACCTTTTACAACACCTCAATGGATCTAGTGATGCCGAAGGATATGGAACGCATCTTTCTTTCTTCGCCACTTCTGATACACGCTAGACGTCTTCTCAAGCTTGTTACTTCATCGATGTGCAACTTGAATCTCCCACTTGGGTACTCTACAATCTAAGTAGGGTAACTATCTCATTCCTTAATGCAATCCGCACGTCGCCGACAGCCTTGAAAATTACATTCTCAACGTCTTTCATAACTTGGTCTTCCGCCTCTAGCAAATCAGCAATGGGGACTTAACCCCGACCTCTCGTGACTGGAGGTCCACCAACTCGTTCACAACGTACAATTACCAGAGATAGAGGTGGTCTACCTCTTCCCCGTCATATAGCATATGTTGCTCTAGTCTGAGCCATCAACGATAATATCATAGCTACGTAAAAGGCTATATATATATACTGTCATATCCTCAGAAGGGTGATGGCTTCCCGTACAACTATCCCAAATAAGCTGTACACTTTTCAAAACAAAAAATCCTTTTGAAAAGTCAGACCCCTTTCGGGTTTTGTTTATTTATCTATTCGACCTTTATCGCAGATTGCAAGTGCCATTTTTGTCATCCTAAGGTTTTGATACCAACTTTGTAACACCCCGAATCCGCGGGACTCGGGGCGTCACTGAGCTAGGATCTCACAGTGGATCCTGACCCTAGCCTGACAACAAGTTCACTGGATCTTACAATAAGGCACAAATAGATTAAAACCAAAACATCAAACTATATAAATATATACAACGAAGGTTTACAAAGCACCACTGAGTATAAAACAGCAATCCATACATATACAAAATATCTCATAATCCCTCGCATCTTCTTAGTGTACGGAAGCCCTCAGTGGATCACCCTTCTTGTTCACTTTGCAGTCCTCCTAACCTGCAAATCATCTTCAACACGGTATAAACCATTAGCTAACCATTCATATATAAGATAATGCATAAGCACAAACACAGGTCATGGAATCATAAACACATAATCATGCTATCACACATTTACCCGTTTAATTATCTTTATAATGTCATACACTCAAGGTATATATATATATATAGATGAAAATATGTGACACGAGGAATATATCATCCTCACCTCTAGGTACCATATCCATCTGGAGTAGTATCGGCACACTTCCCGTGTACCCTAAGGGAGTGGTGAAGTGTCCATCCCGTATACCAGTATTGACCTCACCACATAGAACCTCCCCGACTCCTTACAAGATGAAAGGGAAAGGTTATCACTGCCACTACAAAGGGGTTATCCAATAAAATATAGGTCGGTAATACTCAACATCGCATGCTATAAAGCATATAACAAACACAACTCATGCATACATCTAATATAGGAATGGTAGCTAAGTAAGTCCTATGGACTTACCTCAAACTCTGAATATTCTCAACCACGATCAACTCCAATCCAAAGGAATGCACTACCTAATGTTATCATGAAATATTGCAATATTCTAGGCACTTTTTCTAGTTGTTTTTCATCCATTATAGTGTTCATTGATAAGGCATTGAAGCAATTGTTAGCTAGTTTATCTATATTGTCGATATAGAGGTCTACATAAGCTTTGTGTTGATTATAGGTGAATGAGAGCTAAAACTGAACCAATTGAGAGAGAAAGGAGAAGATTTGATAGGCCAAATCGCAGTACGGAAAACGAATAAATTCATAACTTATTTGTTACTAACCCGATTGACGATCTGAAAAAAGATTCGGAATCACAACAATGCAAGCTACACATGGACAGAAACAAATTCACCGTAATATGAGCGACAGAACCGGCCTGGGGACATATATGCTCAACCAGATCTTCATATGCTTAGAAATGCAGAAACTCGGTACCGATATGAATAGAATGAAGAGAGGAATCCAAAAACCCAAACGGAATTGAAATCGGATTAGAAACGGAGAGTAGATTTGAGTTTGAAGGTTGAGAGAAATCAGAGCTTTTACGAGGAAACATGAAAGGAAATGAATTAATAAACGATTTTCCGCTATTTATAGCAAAGACGATAATTATCCTTTAGTGAAGTCGATAATTATTCTTTAACCGATCCAAAGGCGGGTTGAAACCCCTTCTCCAAACTTCTCGAAATTGGAATCTAGAATATTGTAGGGATAATTATTCCACAACTGCCTCGGAAAACGTGTATTCCTAAGCCGTCTTTCTTAGCCGTTAAGAAATGAAATAGCGACTCTTTTGGCCGTTTTGCCTTTCCATGCTATTTCATATCTAGGACATGTCCGATGTCCTGATCATTTCTCTCAACTGCATTTTTATTGATTTTAGCTCTCAAATGCTCCAAATAACACCGGAGGGTAAAAATAATTACCCGGGAAAAAAGTGAAAAATCTCCATAAGCCCAACATTACGCCAGGAACATAACGGTGGGACTCATACTCATCACTTACGCAATATTCGCGAGTTATAAGTCATTTACTATCAATGATTAAGTTAATCAACATTAATTAGAATTCAAAAATCCTAGCTCTTACAGTGGGCCACCTTTGGGCTGCTTTGATCTTCTCTTCATCCACATCTAGACTTCTTGTACTCACTACAAATCCAAGGAAAATAACTTGATTAGTTTTAAACTCATATTTCTTAATATTAGCATATAAAGACTCATTTCTAAGAGTTCCTAGTACTTCCCTCAAGTGTTCCTCATGCTCCTCAAGTGATTTGTTGTAGATGAGAATGTCATCAAAGTAGACAACCAAAAACTTTCCAATGAAGTGACGTAAGACATGATTCATCAATCTCATGAAAGTTCTAGGAGAATTGGCCAAACCAAAAGGCAAAAGCAACCACTCATATCTACCAAACTTAGTCTTGAACATTGTCATTCATTCATCTCCTTCTCTTATTCGAATCTATTGGTATCCACTCTTAAGATCAATCTTCGAAAATAGTATGGATCTACTAAGTTCATCGAGCAAATCATTCAAACGGGGAATGAGATGTCGATACTTGATAGTAATATATTTAATTGCTCGACAATCCACACACATCCTCCAAGTATATTCCTTTTTGGGAATCAAAGGGACGGGAATTGCACATGGACTTAAACTTTCTAGAACATAGCCTTTATTCAAAAGCTCTTGAACTTGATCCTGAATCTTCTGACTCTCTTGAGGACTCATCCTATAAGCGGGTCGTATGAAGTGAAGCTCCTGGAGTTAAATCAATTTGATGTTCAGTGCCTCAAAAAGGTGGAAGTCCCACAAGAATCTCCTTTGGGAAAATATCGCAAAACTCATCCAAAAGGGGTAGAATGGTTTTGGGTAAGGTAGCCTTGACTTCATCACTCAAACTCACAAGGCTTTACAAAGGCTTATAAGAATAGTATCCAAAGGAATATAATCATCAATAAACTCCTTTCTGGATGCTAAAAGAACTCGATTAGTCTCAATGAAAGGAATCTTGGTGGTAATCTATGGCGAGGTTTCATCACATGACCGAGATTCTAATGAACTAGGACGAGGTTTGTCATTGGAATGAGAACCTCCTTCATTGGACTGAGATTTGGTGTTCCCCGGGCGCGGTTGTGCTCTATTGGGCCGAGATTCTTCACTAGAGTGAGTCTCTTGTTCCTTTTACTTGCAGAAATCTTGTTCCTTGTATTTGTCTTTTTTCTTCTCATAGAATTTTGCAATCTGTAAAGGTGTCATAGTTTTTAAAGTTAGTATTTGTCCCTTATACTCAAAATAATATTTATTACTATATCCATCATGCTTAACTCTTTTATCAAATTGCTAGGACGTCCTAATAGAATATGACATGCTTGCATGGGTACAACATCACAACTAATGGTATCTTCATAATTACCTATAGTGATGGTGACATGAGCTTGCCTATTAACCTTTAATTCACCACAATCATTCATCCAATGTAGCTTATAACGCCTAGAGTGATAAAATTTAGTAATTTGCAATTTATCTATCAATTCAACACTAATAATATTGCAAAAACTACCACCATCACTAATCATACTACACAACTTCCCTTTAACAAGACATCTAGTATAGAAAAGATTATCCCTTTGATTATCCTCACATGGAGTTATGTTAACATGCAATGTTCTCCTAGCAATCAAAGACTCTCAGTGCTCAAACTCAATGCCTTCATCACTATCACTATCATGTTCATGCAATGCAATGCATTAAGGTGTGTATGATTATTTTCATGCTCTTCTTCACTTTCATATTATCTAAGTTGATTTATAAATAAATCCGTTTTATTAGGGAAATCTCTCATATAACGATCTCTACCTTGACACTTAAAACATACAATATCTCTAGAACTTAAAGTAGAGTTAGAAGTTCTCTCTTTATTATCCTTTGAAAGCTCATTCAGGGCGAGAGTGTGTCGACTGAGATGAAGTTTTTGGACCTGTTGGATCGGGGTTTCGACTTTATTCTTGGGCCGAGATTGTTACTATTGGACCGAGATTTTTGTGACTTCCACGAACTTGCTCCTTGGTTCCTTCCTTTGAAATTCTTTTTAATTTTTATGGCCAAGTGCAGCATATCTATCAGGTTATCATAAGAATACAAGTCACTTTCATTTGTTAAAGATGGAGGCAAAACACGTAAATAGCGAGCCGTTGTTGTCTCCTCATGCATTATGACATTGGCTTTCACCATTGCCATTTGCATCGATGTATACACTTCTTCTACAATCATGGAACCTTTGCTTGAGGTTCTCCAACCTTTGCCTCAATTCTCTAGCATGATGCGGAGGCACAAATCTAGCTCTCATTAACGCCTTCATTTGCTTCCAAGTGTTGATGTCTGGATCTAGCGTTCTTCTCGTTTCTTTGACTAGATGATCCCATGACACTAAGGCATATCCTTGGAATTCCAACACAACAACTTGGATCTTCCTTTGCTCACTGAAATTATGGCAAAACCAATTTTGTTCAATTTTAGTCTCCCATTCCATGTAAACGTCCGGATCACGTTTGTCTTCAAAACTTGAAATATTGGCCTTCACTTTTCCAATTCCGTCATTGTCTTGGGGGTATAAGGGCTTCATAATCTCATCCTCTCCTTGGACGATGATTGTGTCTAGTGTAATCCCTCCACATGCCTACTTCATCCTCATCCTCATTTTCCAGAAAATCATCAATAAAATTTGAAATATTAAGGGTATTGAAAAGAGGACTCACATATGACATACTTGGATCACGAGAGGCTTTTGGAGGAGGGTCTGGGGCTGGAGTCTTATCACTTGGGCGAGATTCCAAGGTGCCCATTCTTTCGCTTATGTTGGCCATCCCTCCTTTTAGGTTGGCAATATCTCCGCTGGGATTTGCGAGTGAAGGCAAGACTTAATTTAACACATCATTGGTTCTTGGACTCATGGGTTCACCCCTTTGGGAACCTCATGGACTATAGATATCCTACACAATCACACAATGTAACAACCAACTTGTGAAGTTAGTGAAAACGAGGGTTCCATACTTGTTTTCTCTCGCACTCACACTCTGTTGTGATATCGCAAGCTAAATTGATGTAATTGGCTTGGATGGATTAATACTTCTTTATCAATCGGTATCTAGCTTCAACAAGAACTCCTTGGATGACTTAAATAGTCAACTCGGTTCGGAAGAAGGTTCTTGTGTTGGAAGATAGTCAAGGTAAACCATCTAGAAGTCTCTTCCCACAATCAACAAAAAGTGGAAAGAATATTGCAAGTAGAGATGACTAGTATGATAGAAAGTACAGATACTAACTAACACACCCAAATAAATACACCAACTGTCTTTAGAGTAGAAAGAGGCACAAATTAAGCACACAAGGGATTAAGAAGCGAGTTGTTACGTACCTTGAACTTTATAAAATTAGAGAGAGAGAGAGAGAGAGATAGCAGGATACGTTTAATCTCAACAGAAAAGGTGATCTCGGGGAAACTAGTACAATCTCGGGTGAGATTTTTTTTCTCAAGGTCGAGATTTGATCAAATATAGGATTTTTGGCTATGAACTGGATCAAGGGTGGTATGAAACTTCTTCTCTGGATGTCCTCTTGAACAAGGTGCACTTGAATTTCTCAAATTAAGCCTCAAAGTTGTCTTAAAAAATTCGCAATAGTAGCGAATCTCGGGTAAAATCTCGACCGAGATTTTCAGTATCGGGGCCGAGATTGTCGAATCGTTGATGTTTGAACGACAATCAATGATAGGCTTCTAGAATATACTCCTCACTTGTTGTCTTCATGATCCGTTTTCAGTTGAATCGCAACAACTCTTGCTCAAAAGGCTATTCCTCAACTTGTAGGGACGGGTTGATGATGAGAAACGGCGTGAAAATATGGTTGAGAATTTTGTGCCTGGCCTTTTTGTGGAGTTATGGGAATTAAGGAGGGATATTGAATAGATGAGCTACTGATGGGGGGAGGGACAAATTGTATGTATATAGGTGTGGTGGATATTCGGTTAGGATTTAAAAGATATGATAAAGATCTCACCTACAAGATAAGTTCTCAACAATAAAATATCTTGTAAATCTCCTTCTCCTTAAATGTAGCAGCTGTATATTATCAGATTTGAATCAAATCTAATATAGGATCTCGTTGGGATAAGGAGAAAATCACAAATCTTGTTTGCCGAGTAACGTAAGAATCTCGGTTGTAGGGTTCAAAAACCGCGGGCAAGATTCCTTGGTTTGGGCGAGATTTTTGGCTTACGTTGGTTGGCTTGTGTTTAGGCAATGGAGTTTATCTCTTCTCCAATAGACACAAGTCAACGCATGTTAAACTCAAATAATCTCACAAAAATGGCAACAAACAAAAGACTCGATTTTTATATGACTCAAAGAAGACTCAAATAAAAATACTCAAACATTTGTTGTATGGCTGAGTTGAACTTCAATCAATTAGCTCTAATACCACTTGATGCGGGATTGATACCGCAGTTTCCTGATCTAGATGAAGTCCACGAAACTGATAATGGAAGCAAATCTTGGTGCAAATCTCGGGCGAGATTTGTATGGTAAGGCCGAGATTTGTGAAAATTCGGACAAAAAGAACGTGAGTTTGTGGAATGATAATGGAACGATAAGAAGATGATGATGATAATATGGGATGAAACTGTGGATATATAGGAAGATAGGACTATAATATTAGACTTCCAAAGAACCTTGATCAATAGGGATCAAAACCCTCAACAAAGAATTATCTTAACCTTTCCTTCTTCAACCTTACATAAGCCTTTGAAATAAAACAAGCATAAGAAGGTACTAGTTTGACTAACAACATCAATCTTCAATAAGATTAACACGCACAAACTATTCAATCAAAGACTCTCTTTTTTATTGAGTTAAAATGAATAAAACACAAACTTCATAAACACGCAACGAGTATCTCACAATATTGTGAAAATAATAATTAATCAAATCTACCTAATAATGTCGACTTCTAAGTCTATTTATAGGTGAGATTCTTCAAAAAAATAAAATAAAATAAAATAAAAGATAATCCTAAAAGATAGGAAATAAAACCAAAAGATATACCTTTAGAATGTTTAGAGCTTTAAAGGTATTAATTAAAGATAAAATATCTAACAACTAACAAGATCTCGATTGGATCTTTATAGATCTCGATATATAAAAGTAAGTTTCGATTGGAATCCTGGGTGAGATTTGCTCCTCAAGGCCGAGATTTTGACTAGATTGCTCAAATCTCGATCTAGCCACATTTCATGTTTCCTCATCTTCACACATGTATGGCTCCTCCACAGTAGATATCAATGTTACTAAGGAAGACTTAGGCATGGGTAAGGTCTCCTTAGATGTACACGATGTCAATAAGCTAGCAACCTCTTCTTGAATGGCTTGTGAAGATGACAGCTCCTTCTCCTTCAATGCTCCTCATCTTGCTCTAATGATTGGTCGGAATGTGGGGGATGGTCCCTCAACAACCGCCTAATAATAATAACATATATATTATAGGCATGTTATTATTATTAGTTATTACATTATATACTTCTATTTTGTTCTTATGATTTATGAATTATTTTATAATGTAACTAACTTACTTATATTTGTGTTGTATATATGTCGAGCTCCCAAATCCAAAAGAGAAAATCCAATAGGGTTCAAATTTTGTCGTTTCAAAGAGTTTTAACTTCAACTCTAAACTCTCCAACTCTAAGGTCTCCAACTGCAAGTACGACATCTTCACCGTCTTCAAGAAATTCAACGGATTCTTATCTTCCTTTGGATGATAAGGATGAGGGAGAAGGTATGTCGATGTTTCCGGCGGCTGATAATACTTAGAGCAAGACTAAAAGTATGGTTGAGAAAAACAAGAGTAATACAATTGTATATGGTAGAGCTTACACCGATACAAAGAAGGGGAGATTAGGAAAAGTGAAGCAATGGGACCACTACAAAAGATACTTGGGTGAAAATGACAAGATTAGATCCTAGTTATCTATTGTTCGAAGACATTCACAGATTTGAAGATCAATGACACATCAAATTTGACTAGGCATGTTGGAAGATGTATATAATGTTGCTTTGGACTTCCACCTTCAGCTAACCCACCAACAAAACAAAGGTACTCGATCTAAAATTATCTTAGAAGAAATTGTTGAAATTGGACAATGTAAAGTAAACAGTTGGGTATTAAATCAAGATGAGTGTAGGATGTACTTGGTTGAGATGATATATTATTGATGAATTGCCATTTAGAGTTGTGGGAAAACGTGGATTTAGAGGATTTGTTGCTAAGACTTTCCCTACCTTTAAAATGTCTTCGCGTCACACTATTGCTAGAGATTACTATGAGTTATACTTGAATGAAAAAGTGTCATTGTATAGTTGGTTGAAGAAGAATTGTCAAAGAGTTAGCTTGTATACTGACACATGGACTTCAAATTAGAGAATCAACTATATGGTTATCACTACTCATTTTATTGATAATGATGATTGGAAATTGCACATGAGAGTTTTGAATTTCTATAAGATCACTAGTTATAGGGGTGAAGCATTGGTAGAGGAGTTTAGGATCGTTTGAGGGTATGACGTTTAGATGAGAAATTGTTTATTGTCTCCGTTGATGATGCTAGTTCTAATGATGTGATGTGTGTTGGCTTGAAAGAATTGATTGTAACAAATGGATCATGCATTTATAGTGGTCATAACTTGCATATGAGATGTGTAGCTCACATTGCTAATCTGATTGTGAATGATGAATTGAAGTTACATATGACTTGTTTTGACAAAATGAGGTCCATTCACTAGTACAAAGACCCCACGTAGACCCCGCTTGGGTAGGAGGGGTTCAGTAGAACCGAGGTCAATAATATTTTCGGACCCCGGTTAACATAAATACCGTGGAGAAACATATTTTTTAATTTTATTTACTACAGTCGGACCACGGTTAAATTTAGAAACCTTGGTGTGGATATCTGTTTTCCTTAAATACCACGGTTATCATCTATAACCGAGGTGAAATTTGATTTTCGGACCCCGGTTGGTATTCTTTACCGTGGTAATGTTAACAAAAACTATAATAAAATAAAATAAACGTATTTCTCTTTCTAGCAGCCCTAAGCTTGCGCAAGTCGCGAGACCTCTTTCCCTTCAACCCTTTTTCTAAGAAAATCCACTATGTTGCGCAGCAGGCTACAATGGATCCCCAAATTCTCAACCTTAGATCTGCAAATCATGTGCCCCATCACCTGCTTTTCGCCTCTTCCTTCGCCGCCTACTAAGCATCTTAGTGTTCTGGATTCTCGTCGTCACCGGCCACCATACGGTTAATCGATCTCTCTTCTTTTCGAATTGGGTTTTCAATTTCTTGATTCGGTCAGTGTTTGCTTGTTCTCTCGTCCACTGAGGCACCTACCCTTTCCCTTCATTCGATTTGGGTTTGCTTCTTCTCTCACCTATTGAACGACTTCTCACTTGTGAATGATGTCTAGTTCTCTGGAATTTGGGGATTCTTGTTGCTAATTTAATTTCGGATCAAGTTGGAATCCTACTCTTGTCGATTCGATTTGGATCCTACCCTTGTTGCTATATTTAATAGGGAAACTATAATTTGATTAGGGTTTTTTAAAATGATTGTGGGTTCTGTTTGTTTTATCGTGCAAACATGTTACCTTGGTACAATTATCCATGTATTTTATTTGTTAACCAAGTTAGCTAGAATGGTATGTCAACTTGGGAACACAACAGCCTAAATATGGTTGCTTAGATTTACTTATAAAATACTTATATATAATATAAGTTGGCTGATTTAAACATATTGAATAGGTAAGAGTTGTAGATTGAAGTGGTTTAACCAACTGGATACAAGGATATATAGGAAAGCATTTAGTGAGGAAGAAGAAGAGAGGCTAATGCAAGCTCATAGAGTTTATGAGAACAAATGGGCAATGATAACAAGATTGTGTCCTGGTAGTTATGAATCATTGGCATGTTATCATGGCTAGAAAGTATAGAGAGCAATCTATTGCTTATAGAAGGAGGAAGATGATCACTTATCATCCCAACACGAGGACACTATCACCATCTCCGCGGTTTTATAGCGGAATTTCCTCCAATGTGTCTCCTCTTCACTTCTTTCCTGGTATGTCTCTTTCTTTTTATTAACATAGCGTTTTCCATTTCTGTTTCCTAAGATCATTTCTAGTTTATAAATACATTTTTTGGGTTTTTTTGCAGTTTGTGAATGGACAAAACATGTTGGGGATCTAAAGCATGAATTTGGTTAGGCCAAAGAATGAAGAAGACATTCCCCAATCTTCACCATTGAAGGTAATGCAACAGTCACCATTATTATTATTATGACCCTTGTACTCATCTTTCAGGAATCTCAACTTCATTATCTAAATATGTCAAGAATGTTGCGATTTTGGGTTCTTTGTGTTGATTGTGTTACAATTTCATCTTAATGCGCATGTTAGTTTGGAATATGGCTTCATGTTGTGTTGTGTAGGAGATTCTAGGCAATGCCAAGGTTCAAGAATCTGAGGCTTCACGTTATGTAATCATTTTAGGCTTGGACTGAACATTAAATGTTCTTGTATCACATGTATTCAGATTATTATCAAGGTTAGGTGTCATGAATCATATATATACAAATGCATGGGTTTAATTTATCCCTTCTAATTTTAGAATTCTGAAAGTTGAAAATTGTATTGTGTAATCTTGATATTTTGTTTGAGTTTTGATTTTTTAATGTCAGAATTTACTATAATTTTTTGTTTAGTTTTTGCATATAATCAGTAACAACTTCTATGTAGCATTAAATCCATGGTTCTCCTAATGGAGAACCGTGGACCACGGTTTTTTTAGTGAAACGTGGTGCGAGAAGCGAACAATACCCCTGTTTTTTAAAGAATCGGGGTGCAAAAAATACCCCGGTTTTCATAACCAGGGTGCGAAATTTTTTACCACGGTATATAAGATACTCTTGCTAGACTGCATTTGTTTAAAAAAGAAGCTAACAAGTTGAAAGTTGAAGGAAAAAAGAACATTGTCCTTGATGTAGCTACAAGATGGAATTCTACATATATTGAAAACTCCACCATGATTATAAAGTTCTACAAGTGTTGATGATGGAAGAATTTTAAACACAAATATAGTAGTTTTATACACTAACAATTTATTGATTATATATCGAGTTGCTTGGTTTGGTTTGGTGGTTTGGATTAAATAAAGTGTAGGGTTTGCAAGACACTTCAAAGGACCTTGGAAGACCCTACAAGACAAGGAGTTTAGAGTGTTCAAACGACGAAGGCCTTGAAATGAATTCCAAGGGAACAAAGAAGTCAAGGCCGCACGCTAAAAAGAATTCAAATTACTAAGAAGATCTTCTACGAGAGATTTGCTTAAACAAGAAGATATGATCAAGCGAAGATCCCAACCGGCCAATAAAGATCTTACAAATATCCTCAACCGAAAAGTACGAAGATTCTCTCCTCTGAAATTTGATATTGTTACAACAAAAATGAGAAGATCAAGGAACGAGAGATCAACGTGTTCTCAGGAGATGAAGATCCACAATGTCTACCTCATCTCAACCAAAGAGCGATCTTCATGGAGAAGAAGAGTCATCTCCAAACGGTCATCTTTCCAACGGCTAGAAGACTTCTCCATAGAAGAGTATAAATGAAGATGTCGATTGAAGAACAAGTACACAAGCCTGCACAGAAACATCCATAGTCTTCAAGCGATCCAAAATCATCTTCATTCAATCAATAGTTTTTCTTTCTCTCTTTTTCTAAAAATCTTTATCCCCTAGAGAGAGAGATAAAACTTGAGAGCTCCATTGGTATATCTAAAGAGTGTTATACTCGAGTGTGTGTTACTCTACGAAGTAACTAGGCTAATATAGCAAGGTGAAGAGTTGGAGCTAGATCGTAGCATTGGCTACATTGAGAGAAGAAGGGGATTTCTTCAAGTTTGTATCTAGGACTCTTTGAAGCTGATAATAGATAGTTAGATCCTAAGGCTATACCCTGGGACGGAGATTAGGCTATTTAGAAACGAACTTCGTAAACATATCATTGTCTATCTTTTACATTCCGCACTATATCTTGTTTATTGTGACTAACTTTGTTTTGCAGGAGTACAAAGTCAAGGCCCTTGAAAGTTGTTTCAAAGCCCTTGAAATCAAAGTATCACAAAGAGCTCAGATCGACATCAAGCCCTTGAAATTGGTTTCAAGGCCTTGAGATTGATTTTGCGAAAAGTTCTCATACTCTGCTCAACCCCCCTTCTAGAGTATCTTTTATCCTTTTTATTCACCTACCGGTTCTTCATATATGGTGCTTGATGTTGCTTTGAAATACAAGAATATGTTTGCCCGGATTGATACTCCAAAAGGAGGTGATGATGGTTGTTTAGGGTCCATTACTACAAAGGATTAGAGTTGAGCAAGTTACATTTGGTTTACCGAACCGAACCAAGCCGAGTAGTTTTGTTCTAAACTGAACCAAAAGCTGACAATCTAGGTTCGGTCTTAGGTCTGCATTTTAAAAAAAATTAGGTTTCGGTTAAAAACCAAAAATCGAATTGTTATTAAAAAATAAGGGTCAGTTCATATAGTCATATTAGCAATTTAAAAACAACGGCCCTTTAGGTCCTAAACCTAAACCGAACTAAAACCGACCCTAATAGGTTTGATTTTAGGTTCTAATATTTCATATTTTTGGTTTTAGGTCCAAACCGAAATCGAACCTACTTTTATAAATTCGGTTTTCAGTCCAAGGTTTTAGGAAAAACGGTTTTAGGTTCGGTTCGATTTATTGTGGTTCGGTTCGGTTTTGAACTATGCTAGGTTTTGTTCGGTTTATTCTGGTTCGGTTTGGTTTTGGACTTATGCTCACCCCTACAGAGGAGTGGAAGAAAACTAAAACCCTTGTGAAGTTTTTGGGTGAGTTGTATGGGTTCACTAAAGTTATATCCAGTTCATCTTATTTGATGGAGAGTAATGTTTTCTTCTACATTGGTAACCTCATTACTGTGTTGAATCAATGGATGAGTAGTTAGGATGTAGATTGTCATGCAATGACTTCTTAGATGATGGTAAAGTGTGATAAGTATTGGGGTAGTTTGGAGAAGATGAATATGCTAATTTTTGTTGTTATTATTCTAAGTCCAACACACAAGATGGTTATAGTGGGAATGGCTCTGCACAATACATGGGATGGAGAAAGAGAGGGCATTAGCACAACAAGCTAAGGAGTTCACTGTGAGATTGTTTGAGCACTACAAAGCATTGTATACTACTCAACGTTCTTAAGAGGGTTCTACCTAAGCTTCAACATGTTCTACTTCTTTAGTTGGAGGGATAGGAGGTAATGTTAGTATGTTTTTCCATAGCCTTTATCAAGAACTTGAGGCTAATAAAACGTTTGATGGCAGATTTGCTATTGTGAGCTTGAGGGATATTTGATAGAACAAAGGTCTTTAGTTAAGATGACTGGCATATTAGGGGTGTGGAGATTGAATGAAAGAAGATATTATATCCTTGCACATATGGCTCGGAATGTGCTAGCCATCCCAATCACTATCCTTCTACATTATTTTTACTATTTTTCTAATCTTAAAATTTAGTTTATCATTTATTATCTATTTATCTTCTTATGAGTTATGTACGATAATAGGCAATTCAAGGTCATCATTGTGCACAAGATTGGATACTTGAGAAAAATATGAGTAACTTCAACAATGACACTAGTCACACTACTGACGGTGATGAGATTGAAGACGATGGCGATGAAGAGATGATGAAAATATGAAAAGGTAATGCTTGAAGTTTTAAGCACTCACTTAATTGTAAATTTGTATTATTGTAACATATTAAGAATGGATAATAGTTGATTTACTTGCTTACTTGATGTCACTATTTATTTGATTTCATGTGTATAAATTTGGAAGAATTGTCTCACTAAAATCACCAATTCTTCGTGAAAAGGAACCTATTTGTGCTTGACACTATATCTTGTCCAAGAAAGAGGTATGTCTATAACTCTAAAGTCTAATATGTATTATCAACTTTTTTGTGTTTTAAAATTCAACTAATAAGAAATTATATTGTTTTTTTTTTTTTGAAAAGTTAATATATTGAATCAAGGAAGGGATTTACAAGGCCCATCTAGGGCATAAGAACAGAACAATTACAGTGACATAGGAAGCAGTAGTCAAGGCCAAGATGTCCGATTACATGAGTTGGATTCCAAGTGTGTTAGCCCAGGAGAGAGTAAGTGTGGATCTATCCTTCCAGTGGTGAGTGAAGTGGTTTTTGGTTGCAAGGATGATATTGTGAGCACATGATGCTTCATGGGTCACAACTTGGTTGAAGATCAGGTCGTTCTGAGCCTTCCAGATGAAGTAAACGAAGTTGAGAAGCGTGGCAATTCTGATGTGGGAGATGAGATGATGTTTGTGAGGTTTGAGCGAGGCGAGCCAAGTCCAAATGTTGTTCATGTAGGGAAAAGGAGCAGGAATTCTCAACCACCTGGAGATGAGCGTGAGAGTGGTAGTGGCGAAGCGGCAGTTGTGGAACAGGTGAATTTCATCTTCGGGTCTTTCATTGCAGAGGTAGCAAGTGTCGCTTTGGGCGACGTTCCAGGCAAGTAACTTGACGAGGGTGGGAAGTCGTTGATGTGTAGCAATCCAAGCGATGAAGCTGCTCTTCGGGGTGTTGGTTCTCTTCCAAATGTTGGTGTAAAAATGAGATGACGTTGGGGGCAGGCGAGGCTTCAAGAAATAGTAGGCAGAGGTAGTTGAGAAGCAGCCATTCGTCTTCAGAGATGCCGAGATGAACGAGATGTCCAGGGAGGTTCTTTGTGTGTGGAGAATCAAGTTCCTGACCTTCAAGAGAGAGTTCCAGGAGAAGTTGTACTTGTAATTTGGTTCGCAGGTCCAAATGGTTTGGTTCTTTAGGATGTTGTTGCGGACCCAAGTGGACCAAAGGTTGTGCAAGGGAGGAGGGGGCAGGCGAGGCTTCAAGAAATTATATTGTTATTTGTTGGTGTAGGTGGATGTGATGTGTATCATAAAATCATGGTGATTGGTTAGTATGGTCATTGCCTTTGACCTTTGGTGCATGATGGATTTTGGTCATTGACTCTTTGGTGCAAAAATTATTGCATAATATGCATTTTGAAATTTTTGGATGTTTCGGGATGATGATGTTATTTTGTTTGTACTTTCATAAACTTACAACATCTGGAATGTTTGTTAGCTAGGATTTTTTATGTTTGTTGATTGGTTTCAAGCAATTACATGTTTTTAGGATTCAACGGGTCTAAACTTTTACTCGAATAACACCTAAACTGGACCCAACTGATTTGAACACTAGATAACTTTCGATTTAAAATTCGGTTTGCGGTTCACAAACATAAACCGGTTTTTGTTGTTATTATTCTAAGTCTGAAGCAAAGCCGAGATATAGAGCTCCTCAAACTCAAACTCAAACCCTAGTTGCGCCTTCCTTGTTACTTGTTGAGTGTTTGGAATCCACTTCTATATGGAACACAAAGAGAATCCCCATGGACTTTTTTTTCTTCTTCTCTCTACCTTTCTATGGTGTTGGGTTACCCTTTTATTTCTAATTTTAATCACCCTCTATAATGGTATATTTTCTTAAAATATTCGATGGTGGATTAAATTTAGAACCGAAGATATCACTTGTTTTATCATATTTAAGAAACCTGTTGTCATGAAACAACAGAATCTCCATCCACCAAAATCTGGGAAATTATAATATCTGACAGTTGAGTTGTTCATGAGATCGAGATTTGTGTGAATCCAAACAAACAGATCCTCTTCATAATATTTATATATATGGGAATAATAATACCCTACCAGGCAACCAGCTTTCTTCAGCTGTTTTTGCCACCTTACCTTTTTGGCTTGCAACTTGTACATACGCTCTATTCTAACACAAACTTGCAACACGAAAAGCAAAGAATTCTAAGCACAACTTGTTTTAAAAGAAGAAAAAGTTATTATTATTATTATTGGCCTGGTCTATGCTATGATAATGCCCCGACCGCCATTCTCTTCTTATTGCACTCCATTTCCATGGACATCAACAAATCCAGTACGACGTCGTCTTCTCTCCCTCTCTTTCTCTCCTTCTCACGCTCACCTGCTTCTTTCGGATTAATAATATCCACTCCAAACAAACGGATCGTAGATATTTCAGCAAATGGGACTAGAAAACCCGAGTCAACGGCTCCGTCAACGTCTACTACTACCGACGACGTCGTTTTCCGCTTGCAGTCTATGAACAACTGCTTTTCAGGCCCGGTGGACCGTTGGAACGAAACCACGTCACCCGCTTTTAGACTCTTCTCCTTCACGAACCGGCTCCACCCTTTAGTGAGGACGTAGCTCTGACTACTATTCCAGTACGAGTACCTGAACCTCCACACCTTGTCGTTCACGTCCTCGAAGTTCAGCAACAACCCCTTGTCAGACGTCGATCCGGTCGCCACATGAGCCGGAGTCAGCGGGAAGTGCTTCTCCGCGTGCTGCTTCGGGATCACCAGCCGGTTGAGCTTCCCGACGTCGCTGGGCGTCACGACCTTCTCGAAAAGCTGTTCCAGGCGAGCCCGACCCGACCCAATACGGGATTCGGGTTTGGGGTGGAGGCTGACGTGGCGCCGGCTCTGCGCGAGCTCGTCGGAGTAGGTGTGCTTGCGGAGCATATCAACGATCTCTGATTTGGAGCGTGAGGCCAGGAATGAGATCTGGACGGCGTCGTTCTCGTCGGACATGGGCTTGAAGTTGACAACTGCGTCTCGTCCCCGGAAGCGCTGGGCGGCGACGTCGTAGGCGCGTGCAGCCTCGTCCTCGTGGTTAAAGGTTCCGAGCCAGACGCGTTGGTGTTTCTCATAGATCTGGGCCCCCCAGCGGCCGTTGGGCTGGGGGACCACCCCTTTGTATTTGGAGGACGGCAGCTTCTTGTTTGACTCGGCCTGGTCGACGAGGCCGTCGAGGACGACGCTGGCTCCGCTCCCTCCGCTTCCCATCCTAGAGAGGGTCAGCGGCGCAGGAGGAGTAAGAGCGGCATCGGTGGTAGTGGTGGTGTCGTCGGTGCAACTAGCTTCCATGTTGGATAAGTAGTATCCAATTGAATTGGTTATGTTAGGTTAAGTTGCGAGGGATGGAAAGGGAGGGGGTGTATATATAATTAAATTTGATTATAGGAAAGTCGGAAATGGGGGTTTGATGGGACGGTTAGCTAGTAAGTAGTACGTTGTATGTGGGTCAACCCAATCCAGCTGGCTGCAAGATTCGTAGAGAGAGATGAAGCGGAGTAGTAGAAAGTCTACGTTAACTTAAATAATTATTATATTCACTTGTTTTACAAATGTAATGTAATGGAAGTTGAAAGAATATAAATAAAATTGAGTAATAAATATGAAATGGAGAATGGGAAAAGAAGAAAGGCCATTCCTATTCATATTGATAGGGGAAGGAAGAGATGAAGGATGTTGTGGGCAGTGTATGGAGAAAGGGTGCGGGACCCACTCACCTTTACTTGTTGGTATGAGCAGGGGACTGCTGCTGCATAAATTCATCCCCCCTTCCCACACTAGACTCACCACCGCCTTGGTTTACCATAATTATTTTAATACTATCATTTTCCAAATATTAGTATGTAAATCTTTGTGACACAAACACTCCCCCCCTGGTTTAGTTTATGACACGAACACTTTCACTATATAAATATGCTTGCACATTTGACGTGTTGTTGAAGAAGCGATGGAATTGTGTTGGCCATAAATTATGAGGGAGTGTAATTACAATTAATAGAGTCCGTGAATGGGTCCTACAAAGGAAAGGAAAGGAAAGGAGGAGTCTTTCACCATCATCTTATCCATGTCTATTTTCTTCTAATAAAAAGGTTCCTCCCATTGCCATTGGCCACCTTCCTCCTAAGTTTATCCACTCCCTCCTTGGGACCGCTTACTCTAATACCACACGGATTATTCAATACCTACATTGCCCACCAACCAATTTACATTCTTTTACCAAACCTAATAATATTTATTTTTAAACTCATCTCATTTTTCATTACTTATATATGGGTGCAATCCCATGAAAATTAGTATTACCATCACAACTGACAACTTATTTTCTATTGCTTTATTTATAATATCATCATTAATACAACCATGTCTATTATTTTCTTCAATTTATTTATATTTTTTATTTAAAAAATTGTTTTTCTTTTTCTGAATTTAAACAAAAATCCTATTACAAAATTATTTTCAATATATACTCATTATTATACATTAGGTGTAGTTAGTTGATACATTTAGTTTAGGTGATATGTGCGCTAATTTATAGTTGAGATGTTCACTCATTAGTATAAATCATGTGTATTATAGTGTAAATGATATGTGCACTAATATGTACTAAACATGAGCAGTGTAGTATATGTGATATGTACACTTATCATTAAAGATCATGTTTAGTGTAGATGATATATTACTAACTTATATTAAATATGTGCTCTATTGTAGGTGACATATGCACTCAATATCATGCACAATTTAGTGTACGTGATATGTGTACTAACTTGTACTGAACATGTGTAGTGTGAGTGATATGTGCACACATTAGTGTCCATAATGTATACTGTAATTTCATATATGAGTGTTGTGTAGTATTGGTGATATGTGATACACACGTGTTTGTATAATGGCAACAAAATTTATGATAAAGGCTATTTCTCATCATAATTAATAATTAATTTCATTTATGCCAAACCAATACATATATATAGTATAGATCCTATGAGAACACCCCCTAACGTGAGAACATGAGAACAGATTCGTAATTATTATTAGTTTTGTTACGAAGGTGCCATATCGTTTAATGTATTATTCGTAGTTATTGTTGGATTTCTAATTATTATTACTCGTAGTTATTATTAATTATGATATCTACTCTAAATCTCAACCCTTAATACTCACCATCCAACGGTGTACGATTGTTCTCATGTTCTCACGTTAGGGGTGTTCTCATGGGAACCACACCCTATATATATATATATATATATATATATATATATTCTATTTGGCTGAGATTTTTTATTTTGGAAAGAGAGATCTTATATTTTTGGGCTAGATTTTTGGAAGGAAGATCATATATTTTGGAGATCTATTTGAGAGATATGGATATATTTTATTAGGAAATTATCTTTTTTAAGATATTATTATCTTTGGAAGATAATTCTCCTATATAAAGGGTTGGATTTTCCACAAGTTCAACCATGCTTAGAGGCTGAGAGCATCCAGCAGTTAAAAGATTTTCTGGAGTTTTTGGAAGGTTGAAGGAAGATTGAAGGAAGTTCATAGCTTGTGATAGCTTTTTAAGGGGATTTGTAAGATTTTCTTAGATTCCCTTCTTGTTGATTGTCTTGATTGGATTTGTAATCCAAGGAACGCTGATTTATTTATTTGACTCAGTTATTGAAACCTTGTTCTTAAGGTTTTTGTGTTCAAATATTCATTCTCTTCCCATATATTTGATTATTGCTTTCATGATGATGAGTGGCTAATTTCTTTGTGCGATTCTAGGGTGATTGGCTGAAGGTTGTGGGAAAAACAATGATAGAATAATCTTAATCCCAGTATGACCCTGAAAGCTCGAGTCTTTATCCTTAACCTTAGAACATCTCGTTCAGTCGATGAACATCTCGGCCGGGGTGGAACTTGACTGACCGAGGTGACCTTTCTGATCTGAAACTGAGAGTTAAATGTTAGAGTTTGCCAAATCCTATTCTTATTACACCTTTCCTAGTTCAATGCAAGCTTAGGATGAGACTTACCCGGTAATTCCTTTGTTTGTTTACCCATGATCATAAGTATAGGTAATAAAGGTTTATCCTTTATTGGAGTTTGAGTGTGCATTCATTCCATCTTTGTGAGTTAGCCTGAGACTTACCCGGTAAAGGTTGATTCTATTCCCTTAGTTGGTGTGTTGGTTTGAGACTATAATTCATTTCCTTATTACCTTGAGACTTACCCGGTGATAGGTTCTTTGGCTTGGGATTGTGAGTGGTGAGACTTACCCGGTGATCTATTCCACTTTAGAAACACCTTCCCTTTGCAAAATCTTAGTTTTGTCCGCTTATCTTGAGATCTTGAGTTGGAACCACAACTGGATGCTTTAATCCCTAGAATTTGCATATTCCCCTTAATTGACCTTATTATCATCTTTGATTGTTTTAATCGCTTTTGTGGTTAGTTGCAATATCGACAACCTATACTTGCTTTGTTTCACCTAAGTCCCTGAGATCGACACCCCGGAATTCTTGCTTTTACTATAATTGATCCGTACACTGCGGGTTCGCATCTTTGTTTAAGCATATTTCCTCGGTTATAAATTTAAAGCTTGCACACACCGTTTGAGTTTTTGGCGCCGTTGCCGGGGACTTGGTCTAGACCAAGCCGGTTGCGGTAGTCTTTTGGGGCTATTGCCCCTGTTGCTACTAACCACTCTACTTGAGTGACTTTCGCAGGTTCTTCTTTTTAGGTTTATGCGAAGAACCCGTGCTGGGAAGGAAATCGTTCCTTACGATCCCGAACCAGAAAAGACATATAAGACACGCTTGAAGGAAGCAAAAATGGTCAATCGAGACAATCGCGAAATTGAGGCCGGATTGAAAGAGGCGATGGAACAACTGCGCCTCAATAGGGAAAAACTTTAGTGCGAGAGGGAGGAAAATCGCACCCGAGCTGCAGAGATTGAAGCAGATATGGCTGAGTTACGAGCTCAGATCTTGCCTCGACCAGACCCTCGACCGAGGCAGGACCCCGCTCCAGTTGCCGCGGCCGAGATACTTCCACCTTGGATGCTAGTCCGAGATGTTCTTTTAGCAGGAATCCCACAAACCCTAGGGCAGAGGATGGACTCAAACCAGCAAGTGAGGCGTCCAGGAGTCAACTTAGGAGATCCAACGGAGCATGATTATGAACTTCGACCGCAAGTTCTTTCCATGATCCGTCAATGCCAGTTTGGAGGTCTAGAAAGGGAATCTCCGCATCAACATTTACAAAACTATGAGATCTTGATGGAGACCTTGAAACCTTCAAGAGTGGAAAATAATAATTACAAGTTAAGGCCTTTTTACTTTTCTTTGAAGGACAGGGCGCTTACTTGGTACCAGTCTCTTCCTCCCGGAAAGATCAACACTTGGGAGGAGATGACGACGGAGTTCTTAACAAAATTCTTTCCCCCTCCAAAACTGCTAAAATGAGAGGGAAGATCAATGCATTCATCATGATGTACAAGGAGAGTTTGTCCAAGTCATGGAAAAGATTTAAAGATGTTCTTTTGAATTGCCCACATCATGGGATTCCAAAGATAGAGTTGTTGGAGATTTACTTCAAGGGATTGGATAGAGCTACCCAATTCAGCCTTCAACTACTATCCGCCGGCACATTCATGGACATGCCAATTGATGAAGCTTGGGAATTCATTGAAAAACAAGCTTTGCACATGGAGAAGTACTCGCACCAAGGAGCTGAAAATGGAGTTAAGAGAGTTAATTTCCAAAAAGCTCCATCAAATGATAATCAACTCACCTCCCTCAAGAATGAGGTAAAGCAATTGAAGGAACTTTAGTTGCTCACACCAAGAAGGAAGAGGAAGGATATCAAAGCTCAAGGAACAATAATGGTTTCCGGAACAACAACAACGGTTCCCGGAACAACAACTACAACAACAATAGTGGATCCAACAGCGGTAATTGGAGGCCCAACAATCAAAATCCGGATAACCCTTACTCCAACTCCAATTCAAACAATTCTTCTAATCCTTTCCTCTCTTCTTCTTCTTCTTCTACTCCATTGAAGAGCCAGGAGCCTGGATCAAGCTTATCCCAGCTAGAGAAGAAAGATGCAGTGTTGGAGGCTACTTTTATCAAGCTCAATGCTATGGAGACGTCCATGACTTCATTTTCGAAGGCACAAAAAGCCTTAGAACAACAATTCTTTAATAAGGCGAATGAAGCGCCAAGAGACCGAGGGAAGCTCCCAACAAGGACAGAGAGCAACCCCAAGGGACAGATCATGGCAATAACGATGAGAAGTGGACTAAAAACTACAAATCTAGTGCCTCGTTCGATGCCAGTGAAGAACATCTCGGTCCAGGTACAGACGAAGAACACTTCGGCCGAGGTACCAACCGAGGTGGAGCCTCAGAAAGCGGAGGAGAAATCCGAAGTTTATGTTCCACCTCCTGCTTATAAACCACCACTTCTATTCCCCTAGTCACGGGCCAGAGCACATCTAGACAAGCATTTTGGTAAGTTCCTTGACTTGATGAATAAACTACATATTAATATCCCTTTCCTTGATTCTATTCTAGGGATGCCCGCCTATGGGAAGTTCTTGAAAGAGATTCTATCAAGGAAGAGGAAGCTGGAAGACTTTGGTGAAGTAAGGATGACATCTAAATCCTCGGAGCTCATTCAAATCATGAAGGAGAAGATGCCACCCAAGTTAAGAGATCCCAGCTTATTTTGCATTCCCATTCAAGTTGGGGATGTCACTTGTGAGGCGTTGTGTGATCTAGGAGCCAGCGTGAGCATCATCCCGCTGGAGCTATGTGTGAAGATCAGACTTGGAGAGCCCAAGCCGGTGAAGATAAGCTTATACATGGCGGACCGCTCCATTACCCATCCCGTGGGCATTTTGGAAGACGTTCCGGTTAAGTTAGCTAACTTCTATTTACCTATAGACTTTGTTGTTCTTGATATTCCCGCAGATTATCCCGTTCCTATCATTCTCGGGAGACCATTTCTAGCAACTTTGGGTTGCAATGTGGATTGTAAGAACGCCAAGTTGCAATTCAACATTGGCGGTGATCAAATTGAGTTTGCATTGCTTGCTGCAATGAAAGGAGAACCGCTTGGAGACGATATCTTCAACATCTATGATGAAGAAGAGTCAAGAGAATTGGTGAGCTCTATCCTTATTAATGATCCACTTGAGAGAGTTATTAGTTTTAACTTAATGGAGGAAGGTATAGATGCTACTTGTGATGCAGATATACGGAGCTTAAAGGCACTGGAAGAAGATCCAGGAGCTAAGATTGAAAAGCTAATCCAGGAGAAGAGAATCTCCAGTTTCGGTCCCAGTTGCAGTACCTCGACCGAGGCACTTTCTGGACTAAGCGAGGTGTTCTTGACTGAAGAACATCTCGGTCACCCTCTTTGGACCTCGACCGAGGTCGAAAGCGAGATGATGTCAACTGAGACTTCTGAAAGTCCAGTTCTCCGATCTAAATCTACCCCACTGGAAGAAGGAAGCAAGGATCCCCCTCAGAAAGCACCCCCAGTTGTGGAGCTTAAACCGCTTTCAAGTCACTTGAGGTATGTTTTCCTTGAACCGGATTCTACATATCCCGTCATCGTTAATGCTTCCCTCTCCGAATCTGAATTATCTAAACTGATGCATATCTTGAGAAAGCATCGAAAGGCTTTGGGTTATACAATTGATGATCTTATTGGCATTAAGCCTTCTTTCTGCATGCATAGAATTCTAATGGAGGATGATCATAAAACTTCACGGGAACCTCAAAGACGGTTAAATCCGATCATGAAAGAGGTTGTGAAGAAAGAAATTCTTAAGTTGTTGGATGCAAGTATCATATTTCCTATCTCGGACAGCAAGTGGGTGAGCCCAGTGCATGTAGTTTCGAAGAAATGAGGGATGACCGTTGTGACAAATAAGAACAACGAGTTGATCCCAACTAGGACCATCACGGGATGGAGGGTGTGCATCGATTATAGGAAGCTGAACGTGGCCACTCGGAAGGACCATTTTCCACTTCCCTTCATCGATCAGATGCTCGAACGGTTAGCCCAACATTCACATTTTTGCTATTTAGATCGTTATAGTGGCTTCTTCCAGATTCCTATCCATCCGGATGATCAAGAGAAGACCACTTTCACTTATCCATGGGGGACATTCGCTTATAGGAGGGTGCCATTTGGATTGTGTAATGCACCCGCTACCTTCCAGCGATGCATGATGGCTATCTTTTCCGAGTACATAGAGGAGATCATGGAGGTATTTATGGATGATTTTTCAGTATACGGTTCCTCTTTTGATGATTGCCTATCTAACCTTTCTCTAATGCTACAAAGATGTGAAGACACTAATCTCATCTTGAATTGGGAGAAGTGTCACTTTATGGTTAATGAAGGCATCGTGCTAGGACACCTCGTTTCCAACCGAGGTATTGACGTTGATCGAGCTAAGATCGAGACTATTGAGAAACTTCCTCCCCCTTGTTCTGTTAAGGGTGTGCGGAGTTTTCTCGGGCATGCGGGTTTCTATAGGAGGTTCATCAAGGATTTCTCGAAGATTTCTAAACCACTGACTAAACTCCTGAATAAGGATGTTGTTTTTGAGTTTTCGCAGGAATGTCTTGATGCATTTTATAGGAATAAGGAAGCGTTGATCTCCGCTCCCATTATCCAACCTCCAGATTGGACCTTGCCCTTTGAGATCATGTGTGATGCGAGTGATGTGGCGGTAGGAGCGGTGCTTGGACAAAAGAAGGATGGCCGGACCAACGCCATTTACTATGCTACAAGACGCTAGATGAAGCCCAGCTGAACTACGCCACCACCGAAAAGGAGCTATTGGCGATTGTATATGCTTTTGAGAAATTTCGCTCTTACTTAGTGGGAGCGAAAGTTATTGTTTACACTGACCATGCAGCTATTCGTTACTTGCTTGATAAGAAGGATGCTAAGCCATGTCTTATCCGATGGATTCTCTTGCTTCAAGTGTTTGACCTAAAGATCCGCGATAAGAAGGGATCCAAAAATTCTGTTGCGGATCACCTCAGCCGGCTACCTCCCTCTTCACGCGAAAAGAACGAACCACCCATAGATGATTCCTTCCCCGATGAGCACTTGCATTTGCTGGAACGTTTGATAGACTTCTTTATCTCACCCCGCGATGAAGGTGAAGTATGGGGTGAGGACACCTTCCAGCATGTTTAAGGATGACGTACGGTCCAGGTAGCGACCTTAAACCAAGCGCTTCTTGGGAGGCAACCCAAGGTATTGCTTTCTTTTCCCTTTTCTAGTCTAGCTTTAGATAGTTTGCTTTTGCTTTGCTTTGCTTTGCTTTGTTTTTGGTGTCCTAAACAAAAAACAAGTACTTTCTAAGGAAGGAATACAACCAGGGAGGAACACTGGAAGGACAGAAGTTCGAGAAATTGGAAAGACGGAGTTTGACTGAGACACATCTCGGTTGCAGTCACAACACCTCGACCGAGATGATTCTTGAGCAACCGAGGCGACTAGGGCTGACAACATTCCACCTCGGTCCAGACACCTCGGTCCAGTCGGGACCATCTCGACCGATGTGACAGCAAAATCGGCGAGGGGTATAAAAGGGGAAACGATTTCTCTCTCTTCCCTCCTAACTCACCCCTCGACCGCGGCGCTCTTCCATCTCGTTTTCTTTGTTTCTCAACCGTTTTCGACGATTCTTGCTCCCATTCTGCAAGGAAAGGCTAGGGGAACCAATTGTAAGCAACAATCTGCAACAAGAACGCCTTGAATCGACCGAATCCGGGGTAAAACAGTCGAAACCCTAACTTCCTCTTCTCTTTTCTGATTTCGGAATTTAGTGGCTTTGGTTGCCATAGATCTCTGTTGAAAAAGGATTAAGTACCCCTTAGGAACAATCTGTAGTGAAATCGGGGGAAAAGAACTGAATTCCAGAGAGTTGAAATCGAACAGCTTCGCACCTCGGTCCAGTCGACCTACGCCTCGGCCGAGGTGATTCTTGAGATATGAAAAGCAACCGAGGTGACTTGTCAGACAAAGAGAGAGAGAATGAGTTCCAGGTCAGATCGCCAGATTGTACTGAGAGATGGATCTCTCCCTTCTTCTTCTTCTTCTTCTTCTAGACCTTCCATACCGGTGATACATGAGCGTCACCGAGCTGATTACGACCGCATCTGTACGCGCCCAGTGATTGTGCCGCAGTTTTTAGACATCTCCGCTTTTGACTGTTTATATGTTGCGGAGGATTTGAGATGGATGGTCTCGATGGTTGGGCTAGAACAGTTTATGGAGATTAGAGCTCCAGCCTACCTCGAGCCTACACTGGAGTTTATGAGTTCTGTGACTCACCTGCCTGCAGAGCAAGCCATCAAGTACCGGTTGTTGAACCGGAATTATTTGGTACCGATGGATCAGTGGAGAGATGTCTTCGGCTTCCCGACCCCCACAGTTCCCGATTTCCCCTCTCGAGCTGTAGCTCGATAGTTTTGGGGACAAATAGCTCATGTAGTTGAGCATGCTGATAGGTGGAGACCTAGAGACTCCAAGGAGCGGATCATCTCCCACCTCGCTTTCAAACTCGCCCACATGATATTCAGCGAGACACTTCTGGCGCGTACTGAGATGCCCTAGAAGGTTAGACAGGGGGAACTTTGGAGTTTATTTTGCATGGTGACTGGGAGTGTGCCTGATTTCGGTGCTATGCTAGCTGAGGATCTACACCGGATCAAGGCAAAGGAAAAGGGAGACATTTGTTGTGGCGGTTTAGTGACCCACATAGCTACAGTGATGGGGTTGGATTTGAGTGCATGTACATTGGTGGCGGCTTCCAAGCCGCTAGGGCTGCAGGAGATGATCACCGAGAGGATTCTAGTTCCTCGTGGACTTACTACGCCATATGTGGCGATGCCTTGTGAGCAGACTGCCCCTCAGGGTATTAGGTGGTCATCCCAGTTCTCCGTCTACGACCCTGTGTACTGGTCCACTGCGTGGATACCCTACATTGAGGACGCTAGAGACGCAGCAGCCCAGGCACAGGAGGAGGATGAGGAGGATGATGGCGGTGCTGCCATGGAGACAGGGACAGACATAGCTGGTCCCAATATACTAGTCGTCGACCTGGACGACGAGGAGACTGAGGAGGAGGCAGTTGCACCACCACCACGTCCTGCTAGGCGCAGAGTCCGCAGACAGCGGGATCCCGTAGCTCACAGACGGATAGACGAGCTGACAGATCAGATGATCGACTCTTACGCCGCTCTATCCTTGGACATGTTGGAGATGAGGGAGAGCCAGCACTACTAGCGCCGGATGTTGGGATACAGTTCCAACACACTATGGGCTACCCTTTTGACCCATCCCAGCACCTGTACGTGCCATATCCACCACCACCACCAACAGATCAGGACTAGAGCTTGTAGGAATTTCTTTTATTTATTTATTATGCAGCTCAGCTTATGTCCGGTGAGTACTTTTCTTTCTAGAATTATTTTGACCCATTGGGACAATGTGTCCCAAGTATGGGGTATTTGGATGTATTTATATGACTTATGTGTACGCCTGTATGACTCGATTTGATATTTATGATCTTATGCTCTATGTGCTTATCTGAGACTACATGCATGCATACAGGTTAATTGATTGAGAAAAACGTCAAAAACTGGTTAAAAAAAATTTTATGACCTCGACCGAAGTGATTCTGACCAATCGAGGTGCAATAACTCGGTTGACTTAGAACATCTCGACCGAGGTGGTTTAACTGGAACAGCTTTCGAAACGATTTTTGTGCTTCTTATCTGGATATGATCTCAGTGAAGATTTTGTTTGCAGACTGGTTTTGAAATCTTTATATGTTTTGAAAGGTTTTATAATATGTTTAAGTTACTAAATGCTTTGTTTAAAATTTGTGGCATGTTTAATACTTTGTTTTTATCCAAATTATGTTGAATTTGAAGGTTGACACCACATGATGAGTTCTATCACTTTCTTCCTGGGATGATTAAGGCAATTAATTCTCTTCTCTTCTTCTTCTTCTTCTTGATCATGCTTTAGCCCCTCATATACATATTTGCCTCCCTTTACCTATCCGGGAATTTGGAAGCAAGCAAGTGAATAGAAAGTGAAAGAAAAGTTGAGATGTTGGCTGAAAGTTAGAAAGAAACAAATAGGTTTGGGGAAGTCAATCATGACGATGAGTAACTCGGCATCATTCACATAGACGGATGTCTGTGTCTTACCAAAGTCGGATTGAGCGATATTCCTAACGGGTCATGGTATGTGCATCAAGGGTTTGAGGAATCTTGAGAAATTGACGATTGCTGATCTCCTAGGCTTCGGTTATTGTGCACCTCTGTCCATGCATCCCAAAAAGTAAAAAAAAAAAAAAGTAAAATAAGCAAAGCTTATTGGTGGAAGATGTTGAAGTTCAAAGGAAGTGAAGTAAGAGATCCTTTTCCCGGATTCTAGCACCACATTCCCTATATACATCCCACCCTCACACGTTTCTTGACCTTCTTTTGAAAAGACCTTGAGACCTCGAGCTTGTTGATTGACTTGGTGCTTTAAACTGGATTATACATGATTAATTTCGATAATTATGATTTATTACGCATTCTATGATTTTATGTAAAGATGAACAACTTTCTTATATTTATAAAATGTTTTGAGCATGTTTTGATTTTAAATTCCATGAAGCATTCTCTTAGAGTGATCTATGATTGGAGCACACCACCAAAAATGTTTTGAAATACTTTTCATTGATCTTTCTGACTTATAATCCATTATATCTTGTACTTAAGATTTGGAACTTACTTGGGGACAAGCAAGACACAAGTATGGGATATTTTGATAGCATGAATTATAGTCTATATTTTAGGAGTTGTTTAGACGTTTTATCTTCAATAATCTGCATGTTTGGATGTATAATATGTGATTATACTGTTGTTTCATCTACATTTGCGGGAATCGAGGTCTACACCTAGTTTCGTTGTAATTGTTGGAAAAATGGCATGTTTTGCATCAAAATGGAGCTAAGGAGCAAAGGAGTCATTGGAGCTACATTCAGGAGCTTAAAGAGGAACTCATAAACCAAGGAATTAACAAAGAAGATTTACTTTGGACCAGATTTGAGAGATTTCACCTTCAGCTGAGATTCACCTCGGTTGACCATAGAGTCACCTCGATCGAGGTGATCTAGAGGAGCGCCCCGACCGAGGCAAACACCCTGGACGCGGCGAGATATATTCTATTTGGTTGAGATCTTTTATTTTTGGAAAGAGAGATCTTATACTTTTGGGCTGGATTTCTGGAAGGAAGATCATATATTTTGGAGATCTATTTTAGAGATATGGATATATTTTATTAGGAAATTATCTTTTTTAAGATATTATTATCTTTGGAAGATAATTCTCCTATATAAAGGGTTGGATTTTCCACAAGTTCAACCATGCTTAGAGGCTGAGAGCATCCAGCAATTAAGGGATTTTCTGGAAGGTTGAAGGAATATTGAAGGAAGGAAGTTCATACCTTGTGATAGCTTTTTAAGGGGATTTGTAAGATTTTCTTAGATTCCCTTCTTGTTGATTGTCTTGATTGGATTTGTAATCCAAGAAACGCTGATTTATTTATTTGATTCAGTTATTGAAGCCTTGTTCTTAAGGTTTTGTGTTCAAATAATCATTCTCTTCCCATATATTTGATTATTGCTTTCATGATGATGAGTGGCTAATTTTTTTGTGCGATTCTAGGGTGATTGGCTGAAGGTTGTGGGAAAAACAATGATAGAATAATCTTAATCCCAGTATGACCCTGAAAGCTCGAGTCTTTATCCTTAACCTTAGAACATCTCGTTCAGTCGATGAACATCTCGGCCGGGGTGGAACTTGACTGACCGAGGTGACCTTTCTGATCTGAAACTGAGAGTTAAATGTTAGAGTTTGCCAAATCCTATTCTTATTACACCTTTCCTAGTTCAATGCAAGCTTAGGATGAGACTTACCCGGTAATTCCTTTGTTTGTTTACCCATGATCATAAGTATAGGTAATAAAGGTTTATCCTTTATTGGAGTTTGAGTGTGCATTCATTCCATCTTTGTGAGTTAGCCTGAGACTTACCCGGTAAAGGTTGATTCTATTCCCTTAGTTGGTGTGTTGGTTTGAGACTATAATTCATTTCCTTATTACCTTGAGACTTACCCGGTGATAGGTTCTTTGGCTTGGGATTGTGAGTGGTGAGACTTACCCGGTGATCTATTCCACTTTAGAAACACCTTCCCTTTGCAAAATCTTAGTTTTGTCCGCTTATCTTGAGATCTTGAGTTGGAACCACAACTGGATGCTTTAATCCCTAGAATTTGCATATTCCCCTTAATTGACCTTATTATCATCTTTGATTGTTTGAATCGTTTTTGTGGTTAGTTACAATATCGACAACCTATACTTGCTTTGTTTCACCTAAGTCCCTGAGATCGACACCCCGGAATTCTTGCTTTTACTATAATTGATATGTACAGCGGGTTCGCATCTTTGTTTAAGCATATTTCCTCGGTTATAAATTTAAAGCTTGCACACACCGTTTGGAGCGAACAGGATACAAGGGCAAACGACTGCAACTCTCAAGGTTGAAGAAGCGTATGCAAGAGGCAGTAAAAACGGGAAGAAGGCGGGATTTTATAGAGAAGTGCGAAAAGATATAAGGAAAGGCGTTCTACGATTAGGAAAAAGATAGGAAAGTCGGCCCATAAGATAGAAGATCGAATCTTCTATCTATGGAAGAAAATAAAAACAGATCGGGGTGATCTGGGGCAAAACCGCATGGCGGTTTGCCCTGCCGCGACCGTGGCTAGCCGCAGGGGCGGCTCACTATCACCACGGGGGCGGTGACAACCAAGACCTGCCGCTGGAGCGGCTACTGTCACCGCGGGGGCGGTGACAGCGAAAACTGGTTGTTACACTTTCCTTTTGTTTTTTGTTTTTTTTAAAACTGGATTTTTAAATTTTGGCTTAAATTTTTTGTAAATAAAGTCCGCCAAAATCTTAATCACTCGATATTAACAATAATTTGGTGGGAAAAGGCCCAAAATATTATATGACGTATGTCAGACGCTATACACTTAATGGCTTTTCACAAACGTTGTACATTCTATAGCGTTTATACCCTGACGTTTCTAAATGTCACAAAGGGGATGAAAAGCCCGCAAAATTTCATGGCGTTTAGTAAGCGTCATAAGTTTCAGGTTGTTTAGAAAATGCCATAAAAACATTTATGACGTTTGAAAAACGTCAAATAATTTTATGGCGTTTCACAAACGTTATCTACAATTTGGAATAAACACATTTAAATGACAATACTTTGATAAAACGTCATTGTAAAGAATTTTGATGAAATTTTTAGTAAAAACGAATATTGTAGTATGTAGCAGTTCAAATAAGTCACATCCAAACCTCTAACAATAAGTGTTCGCTCCAAACGGTGTGTGCAAGCTTTAAATTTATAACCCTAGACCTAAGCTTAAAACAAGGATGCGAACCCGCAGTGTACGGGTCAATCGTAGTAAAAAGCAAGAAATTCCAGGGGTCGATCTCAGGGACTCGGTGAAACAAAGTCAATACAGTAAGCTTCGTGAAAACTAACCACAAGAGCAATTAACACAATCAAAGATGAATAAGAAGTCAATAAAGCAAACATGTAATTCTAGGGATTAAAGCATCTAGTTGTGGTTCCAACTCAAGATCTAAAGATAAGCGGACAAAGCTGAGATTTTTGCGTGGGGAAGGTGTTACTAAAGTGGAGTAGATCACCGGGTAAGTCTCACTACACACTAATCCTAAACCGTAACTCCTATTACCGGGTAAGTCTCAAGGAATCAAGATAAAGAACTATAACCTCAAACTAACACACCATCTAAGGGAATAGAATCAACCTTTACCGGGTAAGTCTCAGGCTAACTCACAAAGATGGGATGGAAGCACACTCAAACCCCAATAAAGGATAAACCTTTATTACCTACACTTATGATCGTTGGTAAACAAACTAAGGAATTACCGGGTAAGTCTCATCCTAAGCTTGCATTGAACCAGAGAGGTGTAATAAGAATAGGATTTGGCAAACTCTAACACTTAACTTTCTGTTTAGGATCGGATAAGTCACCTCGGTCAGAAGAATTCCACCCCGGCCGAGATGTTCATCGACCGAACGAGATGCTTAGGGTTAAGGTTAAAGACTCGAACTTTCAGGATCCTACTGGAATCTTAGATTATTCTATCATTGTTTTTCCCACAACCTTCAGCCAATCACCCTAGAATCACACAAGAAAATTAGCCGCTCATCATCATTATGAAAGTATTAAAATATATGGGAAGAAGGTGAATATTTGAACAAAGAAGAATTTAAGGAAAAGACTTTAATAACTGAATCAAATATCACAACAAAGCGTTCCTTGGATAACAATCCAATAAGACAAGACAACAAGTGAGGGAATTAAAGACAATCTTACAAAACCCTCCAAAAAGCTATAAAAGCTATAGACTTCAATCTTCCTTCAACCTTCAACAAGGTTCTTCGAATCTCCCAAATTGGAGTGTTGCTGCTGCTGCGTAAACCCTGATCGATGGTATAGCATGATGTTGGATTTGTGGAAATCCAACCCTTTTTATAGGAAAATAAACCTCCAAAGATAATAAATCTTAGAAAGATCTTTTCCCATAAATATAGGTAAAATATATGATTCTGCATATCTCCTTCCTTCCAGGAACCAAGCCCAAAAATTATAAGATCACTTTCCAAATTTAAAAGATCTCATCCAAGAATAAAATATTCTCGCCGCGTCCTAGGTGTTCGCCTCGGTCGAGTCGGCGTCTCTGGATCGCCTCGGTCGAGATGAATCTCTGGTCAACCGAGGTGAGTCACAACAGAATGTGAAATCTCTTGAATCTGCTCCAAAGTAATTCTTTAATCCATGGCTATGCTCCCTGGATGTAGCTCCAAATGACTCATGACTCCTTTTGCTCCTTTTTTATGCAAAACGTACCATATTACCTGCAATTACAACAAAACTAGGTGTAGACCTCGATTCTTGCAAAGGTAGATGAAATGGTAGTAAAATCACATAATGCACACACAAACATGCAGATTATGAAAGATAAAACGTCCAAACAAACCCTGAAATATAGACTATAATTCATGCTATCAAAATACCCCATACTTAGCCCTTGCTTGTCCCCAAGCAAGTTCCTCATATAAAAGACAAGATAGAATGGATTATAAGTCAAGAGAATCAATGAAAAGCCTTTCAAAAATATTTTATGGTGTGCAACTATCATAGATCACTCTAAGAGAGTACTTCCTGGAATTTAAAAACTCAATATGCTCAAAACATTTTATAAATATAGGAAAGTTGTTCATCTTTGCATAAAACCATAGAATGCATAATAAATCATAATCATCAAAATTAATCATGTATAATCCGATTTAAACCACTAAGTCAATCAACAAGCTCAAGTTCTCAAGGGCTTCCCAAAAGAAAGGTCAAGAAACGTGTAGGGTAGGGATGTATGTAAGGTAATGTGGTGCTAGAATCCGGGAAAAGAATGAACTTCACTTTCACTTTGACTTGCAACATCTTCCACCAATAAGCTTTGCTTATTTCACACTTTTTTTTTCTTTTACTTTACTTTTTGGGATGCATGGACAGAGGTGCACAATAACCGAAGCCTAGGAAATCTGCAATCATCAATTTCTCGAGATGCATCAAACCCTTGATGCACATACCATGACCCGTTAGGAATATCGCTCAATCCAACTTTGGCAAGACACAAACACCCGGCTATGTGAATGGTGCCGAGTTACTCATCTTCATGATTGACTTCCCCAAACCTATTATTGCTTTCTAACACTTTCACTTCCAGCCACTTCTCAACTTTAACTCCACTTGCTTTCACCACTTCGCTTGCTTCCAAATTCCCGGATAGGTAAAGGGAGGCAAAATGTATATGAGGGGCTAAGCATGATCAAGAAGAAGAAGAAGAAGAGAATGAATTGCCTTGGTCTTTCCAAGAAGAAAGTGAGAGAACTTAACCAGCGGTGTCAACCTTCAAATTCAACATAATTTGGATAAAAACAAAGTATTAAACATGCTAATAATTTCAAACAAAGCATTTAGCAACTTAAACATATTATAAAACCTTTCAAACACATAAAGAATTTAAAACCAGTAAGTAAACAAGATCTTCACTGAGATCATATCCAGATAAGTAGCACAAAATCGTTTTCGAAAACTTTCTGTTACGCACCTCGGTCGAGGTGTTCTTGGTTCAACCGAGGTGAAACGCCTCGTTTGGCCAAGACTGACTCGGTCGAGGTAAAAAATTTTTATTTTTTTTTTTTAAAACCATTTTTTTTTCGGTTTCGACGTTTTTCTCAATCAAATAACCTGTAGGTATGCATGTAATATCAGATAATCATATAAATGCAGAAGTGAAGCATAAATAAAATATCCGATAAATATAGAATGTCATACATCAAAAGTAGTCGAAATAAATACATCACGTAGTCAGATAAGTACAAACACCCCATACTTGAGACACACTGTCCGAGTGGGTCAAATAAAAGTCTGAAAATGAGAGTACTCACCGGATAAATAGCTGAACTGCATAAAATAAAATAAAGAAAATCCTGCAGCTCCTCAATAATCTCGATCCGGCGGTGGTGGTGGTGGCACGTACGGATACTGTGTCGGGTCGAACGGATAACCCATGACACGCTCGAACTGAAGCTGGGCCATGACGTGCTGATAGTGCTGCCGCTCCTGCATCTCGCGGATATCCAGCGATAATGTAGCATACGAGTCAATAACCTGATCCGTCAGGTCATCGATCCGTCGGTGGGCAGCTCGATCTCTCACTCCGCGCCTCCTGCGTCTAGCAGGTCTGACTGGAGAAGTCTCAGCTGGTGCAGGCTCCGTCTCCTCCTCATCATCCAAATCAATGATCGGGGGCGCGCTCATCCCTGCAGTATCCGTCCCTGTATCCATCGGGACTCCACCATCTCTCTCGTCCACCGTCTCCTCGTCGTCGTCATCCTCCTCCTCCTCAGCCGGGGCAGCTGCTGCCTCTCTATGATCCTCCATCAGTGGAGCCCAAGCTGTCTGCCAGTAGTGCGGATCGAAAACTGTGAACTGTGCACACCAGCGGATCCCCTGTGGTGCAGTCCGCTCCCAAGGCATAGCAACATAAGGAGTGGTCAAACCACGGGGAACTAGAATCCTCCGTGTGATCATCTCCTGTAATCCAAGCGGCTTCGGAGCCGCCACCATCGTGCAAACACTGAGGTCCATCCCGTGGTAGGTAGCAATATGGGTGACTAGACCTCCGCAGCAAATGTCTCCCTTCGCCTTGGCCTTGATCTTGTGCGGGTCCTCTGCCAAGATCAAGCCAAAGTCTGGGAAACCTCCTGTGACCATGCAGTAGAGGCTGAAGAGCTCGCCCTGTCGGATCTTCTGGGGCGTCTCAGTATGCGCCAGAAGTGTCTCGTTGAATATCCTATGGGCTAGTCTGAAGGCTGGGTGGAAGATGACCTTCTCCCTGGAATCTTCAGGGCGCCATCTGTCTGCATGCTCGGTAATATGGGCAATCTGCCCCCAGAAGTCCCTAGCTACGGATCGGGAGGGGAAATCAGTGGCGGTGGGCTCGGAAAAGCCGAAAATCTCTCTCCATATCTCTAAAGGAACTATGAAGTTCCGGTTCATCAACCGGTACTTCATAGACTGGTCTGTGGGAAGGTAGGAGAAGGAGCTAACAAACTCTAAGGTCGGCTCCAAATAGGCTGGGGCTCGGATCTCAGTAAACTGATCCAGCCCAATAGTAGCAATCATCCTCCTAAGGTCACCATCTAACCCTAGGCAATCAAAAGCCGACACGTCCAGAAATCGTGGTGCAATAACTGGACGGCTAGCTATGCGCTCATAGTCTACCCGGCATCTCTCGTGGATAACCGGGCGGTAAGGACGGGAAGAAGAGGAAGAAGGGGAAGGTGAGGATCTGTCTCTGAGGGCTAGGCGACGATCGGAACTCATTTTCACTCAACACTGTCAGACCACCTCGGTTGCTGACAAGACTCAAGAATCACCTCGGTCGAGATGCAGTTCGACCGGACCGAGGTGCAACAGTCGCGATTCCAATTCTCAGAAATTCAGTTCTTTTCCCCCCAAAATCACTACAATTGCTTCCTAAGGGGTACTTATGCCTTTTCTCAGCAGAATCAGGGGCGACCAAAGCCCAAATCGAAGCGAATGAACGAGTTAGGGTTTCGACTTGTTTTACCTCGTTTCGGTCGATTCGTTCGATTTCTTTGCAGATCTGTTGTTGCAATAGGTTCCTCTACCCTTCAATCGTAGTTTGGAAGCGGAAATCTTCGAAAACGAGCAAGAAACGAGAGGGAGCGAAGTGCACTGCCGCCGCGGTCGAGGTGAAGAAGGTAAAAAAAGGTAAAAAATAAATTTTTCCCCTTTTTATACTGTTTCCGGATCTGCTGTCACCTCGGTCGAGATGGTCTCGACTGGACCGAGGTGGTACGGACCGAGGTGGTTCTGTAGAAACCCTAGTCGCCTCGGTTGCTCAAGAATCAACTCGGTCGAGGTGCTCTGACAGCAACTGAGATGCCTCTGTCTTCTCAAAATCTCGAACTTCTGTCCTTCCAGTTATACTCCTTCCTTAGATATTCCTTGTTGTCTGTCCAGAACGCCAAAAACAAAGTAAAGCAAAGCAAAAACAAAAACTATCTAAGCTAGACTAGAAAACGGGAAAAGAAAGCAATACCTTGGGTTGCCTCCCAAGAAGCGCTTGATTTAAGGTCGCTAGCTGGACCATGACGCGTCTCAAATGAGGTATATTGGTGCAACCTCCTCAACCGGCGTTTCCGGTTGGTACTTCTTAAGTCTATGACCGTTGACCTTGAAGCTTCCGCTAGTTTCGCCCCATATCTCAACTGCACCATGAGGGAAAACATGTTTCACAACATAAGGTCCGGTCCATCTAGATTTCAACTTACCTGGAAAAAGGCGGAGGCGGGAGTTGAAGAGTAGAACTAGGTCTCCTTCGTTAAGCTCCTTTGGGATGATACGCTTGTCATGCCATCTCTTCGTCCTTTCCTTGTAGATTTTGGCATTCTCATAAGCGTTCAAACGCAGCTCCTCCAGCTCGTTAAGTTCCAATAGTCGCTTCTCACCAGCCTCTTTGATGTCGAAATTCAACCACTTGATCGCCCAATACGCTTTGTGTTCCAATTCTACGGGCAAATGGCAAGACTTCTCATATACCAAATTATAAGGAGTGGTACCTATGGGAGTCTTGAATGCGGTCCTGTACGCCCAAAGAGCATCGTCCAATTTCATGGACCAATCCTTTCTCGTTCTAGAGACGGTCTTCTCCAAAATTGCCTTGATTTCTCTATTCGAGATCTCGACCTGTCCACTAGTTTGAGGGTGATAAGCGGTTGATACCTTGTGGGTTACCCCATACTTCGATAGAAGTGCCTTGAACTTTCGGTTGATGAAATGCGTTCCTCCATCGCTAATGATGATGCGTGGAGTTCCAAATCGTGGAAAGATAGTTCTATTCAAGAACTTCACAACCACCTTGGCGTCGTTAGTGGGAGAAGCAATGGCTTCAACCCATCTAGAGACGTAATCAACTGCAAGGAGAATGTAGAGGTTCCCTCCGGAGGATGGGAAAGGTCCCATGAAGTCAATCCCCCATACATCAAAGATTTCCACTTCTTGGATGTTATTAAGTGGCATCTCGTTTCTCCTTGATAAATTTCCTGTTCTTTGGCATGCATCACAAGAGACAACAAAAGATTGTACATCCTTAAATAATGTAGGCCAAAAGAAACCGGAACGCAATACCTTAGCGCATGTTTTATCGGTGCTAGCGTGCCCTCCACATGGAAGTGAATGGCAATGCCTTATGACGCTATTAACTTCATCTTCCGGAATGCACCTTCGAAGCATCCCATCCGGTCCGCGCTTGAATAGCAGCGGTTCATCCCAGTAGTAATGTCGTACTTCCTTGAAGAATCTCTTCTTTTGAGAGTACGTCAATCCGGGCGGTATTTCCTGGCAAACAAGATAATTCACAATATCAGCATACCAAGGACCTTTATTATCAGAAAGTTGGTGGATAGAATGGTCCGCCAACAGTGGGTGAATGTCAGAGAAGGGAGTAAGAAATTTGTTATTCTCAGCAATCTCAGTTGACATCATCTTGCCATCGGCCTCGGTCGAGGCGCATAGGCGTTGACCGAGATGTTCTTCGGTCGCCTCGCTCAGTCCAGAAAGTGCCTCGGTCGAGGTACTGCTGCTGGATCTGAAACTGGAGATCTTCGTCTCCTGGGTTAGCTGCTCAGTTTTAGCTCCTGGATCCTCTTCCAGTGCCTTTAAGCTCCGTATATCTGCATCACAAAAAGCATCTATACCTTCCTCCATTAAACTGAAGCTAATAACTCTTTCGAGTGGATCGTTAATAAGGATAGAGCTCACCAATTCCCTTGATTCTTCTTCATCGTAGATGTTGAAGATATCATCAGTTAGTTGCTCCCCTTTCATGGCTGCAAGTAGTGCGAACTCCACCTCTTCGCCACCAACGTTGAATTTCAACTTGGCGTTCTTGCAATCCATGTTGCAACCCGAAGTTGCTAGAAATGGCCTCCCGAGAATAATAGGAACAGGATAATCTGCGAGAATGTCAAGTACAACAAAATCTATAGGTAGATAGAAGTTACCTAACTTGACCGGAACGTCCTCCAAGATGCCCACGGGATGGATAATGGAGCGATCCGCCATATAAAGTCGAATCTTGACCGGCTTGGGCTCTCCAAGACCGATCTTCGTGCATAGCTCCAGCGGGATGATGCTCACGCTGGCTCCTAGATCACAAAGGGCTTCACAAGTGACATCCCCAACTTGAATGGGAATGCAAAATGAGCCGGGATCTCTTAATTTAGGTGGCATCTTCTCCTT
The DNA here is from genome assembly GCA_033239045.1 of Fagopyrum esculentum. NCBI lineage: Eukaryota > Viridiplantae > Streptophyta > Magnoliopsida > Caryophyllales > Polygonaceae > Fagopyrum > Fagopyrum esculentum. Next base: position 113,246,135 of record BSUD01000004.1, read on the forward strand.
CATGATCTTGATAAGCTCCGAAGATTTAGATGTCATCCTAACTTCACCAACATCCTCCAGCTTCCTCTTCCTTGATAAGATTTCTTTTAAGAACTTCCCATAGGCGGACATACCTAAAATAGCATCAAGGAAAGGAATATTAATATGTAGCTTATTCATCAAGTCAAGAAACTTACCAAAGTGCTTGTCTAGATGTGCTCTGGCTCTGGACTGAGGGAATGGAAGTGGTGGTTTGTATGCAGGAGGTGGAACATAAGTTTCTGTCGTCCCTCCCGCTTTTTGTTGCTCCGCCTCGGTTGGCATCTCGGTCGAGGTGTTCTTCGACTGGATCTGGACCGAGGTGGTCTGCGTCGAGCGAGGTACTGGATCTGTAGTTTTGAGTCCACTCCTCGTCGTTATGGCCATGCACTGGCCCTTAGGGTTGCTTTCCGTCTTCGCTGGAAGCTTCCCTGGATCTCTTGGCGCTTCATTCGCCCTACTAGCAAGTTGTTGTTCGAAGGACTTTTGGGCCCTCAAAAATGAAGTCATAGAATTCTCCATAGCGCTAAGCTTGATCAAGATAGCCTCCAGAACTGCGTCTTTCTTTTCCGGCTGAGACGAACTTGATCCTTGCCCTTGGCTCTTTAATGGAGTAGAAGAAGAAGAAGGGGGAGAGAGGAAAGGGTTAGAGGAATTACTAGAGTTGGAGTTAGAATAATTGTTACCAGGATTCTGGTTGCTTTGATTGTTCGTCCTCCAATTGTTGCTATTGGATCCTCTATTGTTATTGTTGTAGTTGTTGTTTCGGGGACCGTTGTTGTTGTTACGGTACCCGTTATTGTTGTTTTTCCTTTGCCCTTGCTCTTACTTCTTAGTTTGAGCCATCAAGAGTTCCTTCAATTGCTTCACGTCATTCTTCAAAGACGTGAGTTGATTGTTGTTGGATTGAGTCTCTTGAAAGTTGACTCTTTTAACTCCACCTTCAGCTCCTTGGTGGGTATATTTCTCCATGTGCAAGGCTTGCTTCTCAATGAAGTCCCAAGCCTCATCAATCGCCATGTCCATGAAGGTACCGGCGGAGAGTAGTTGGAGATTGAACTGGGTGCTTCCGTCCAGCCCTTTGAAGTAGATCTCCAACAACTCGATTTTTGGAATCCCATGATGTGGGCAATCCAAAAGGATATCCTTGAACCGCTCCCAAGATTTGGACAAGCTCTCCTTGTCCTTCATGATGAAAGCATTGATCTTCCCTCTCATTTCAGCGGTCTTTGAGGGGGGAAAGAATTTGGTCAAGAATTCCGTAGTCATCTCCTCCCATGTGCTAATTTTTCCTGGAGGAAGAGATTGATACCAAGTAAGAGCTCTATCTTTTAAAGAAAAGTAAAAAGGTCTTAGCTTGTAGTTGTTATTTTCAATTCTGGAAGGCCGCAAGGTTTCCACCAAGATCTCATAGTTTTGAAGATGTTGATGCGGTGACTCCTTCTCTAGCCCTCCGAATTGGCATTGGCGAATCATGGATAGAACTTGCGGTCGAAGTTCGTAGTCATGGTCCGCTGGATCTCCTAGGTTCACCCCTGGACGCCTCAGTTGTTGATTAGGGTCCATCCTTTGACCTAGGGTTTGCGGGATTCCTGCAAGAATAACATCTCGGACTGGCATCCAAGGTGGAAGTACATCGGCCGGGGCATCAGGTACTGGAACCTGCCTCGGTCGAGGGTCAACTACTGGATCCTGCATCGGTCGAGGATCAACAGGAGGATCTTCCCTCCGTGGCTGTAGAATCTGATTTCGGATGACTGCTATTTCCGCTTCGATGGCTGCAGTCCTGGTGCGACTCTCCTCTTTCTCTTGCCTTAGTTCTTCCTTGTTGAGACGTAGCAGCTCTTGCGTCTCTTCCAATTCGGCCGCAAGATCGCGATCGTCCTGTTGGGCCATCTTCGCTTCTCTTAAGCGTCGCTTGTATGTTTTTTCTGGTTCGGGATCGTAAGGAACGATTTCCTTCCCAGTGCGGGTTCTTCGCATATACCTAAGAAAGAACCTGCAAAAGTCACTCAAGTAGAGTGGTTAGATGACACGGGGCAAGCGCCCCAAGAGCAAACCGTACCGGCTCGGTCTAGACCAAGTCCCCGGCAACGGCGCCAAAAACTTGTTCGCTCCAAATGGTGTGTGCAAGCTTTAAATTTATAACCCTAGACCTAAGCTTAAAACAAGGATGCGAACCCGCAGTGTACGGGTCAATCGTAGTAAAAAGCAAGAAATTCCAGGGGTCGATCTCAGGGACTCGGTGAAACAAAGTCAATACGGTAAGCTTCGTGAAAACTAACCACAAGAGCAATTAACACAATCAAAGATGAATAAGAAGTCAATAAAGCAAACATGTAATTCTAGGGATTAAAGCATCTAGTTGTGGTTCCAACTCAAGATCTAAAGATAAGCGGACAAAGCTGAGATTTTTGCGTGGGGAAGGTGTTACTAAAGTGGAGTAGATCACCGGGTAAGTCTCACTACACACTAATCCTAAACCGTAACTCCTATTACCGGGTAAGTCTCAAGGAATCAAGATAAAGAACTATAACCTCAAACTAACACACCATCTAAGGGAATAGAATCAACCTTTACCGGGTAAGTCTCAGGCTAACTCACAAAGATGGGATGGAAGCACACTCAAACCCCAATAAAGGATAAACCTTTATTACCTACACTTATGATCGTTGGTAAACAAACTAAGGAATTACCGGGTAAGTCTCATCCTAAGCTTGCATTGAACCAGAGAGGTGTAATAAGAATAGGATTTGGCAAACTCTAACACTTAACTTTCTGTTTAGGATCGGATAAGTCACCTCGGTCAGAAGAATTCCACCCCGGCCGAGATGTTCATCGACCGAACGAGATGCTTAGGGTTAAGGTTAAAGACTCGAACTTTCAGGATCCTACTGGAATCTTAGATTATTCTATCATTGTTTTTCCCACAACCTTCAGCCAATCACCCTAGAATCACACAAGAAAATTAGCCGCTCATCATCATTATGAAAGTATTAAAATATATGGGAAGAAGGTGAATATTTGAACAAAGAAGAATTGAAGGAAAAGACTTCAATAACTGAATCAAATATCACAACAAAGCGTTCCTTGGATAACAATCCAATAAGACAAGACAACAAGTGAGGGAATTAAAGACAATCTTACAAAACCCTCCAAAAAGCTATAAAAGCTATAGACTTCAATCTTCCTTCAACCTTCAACAAGGTTCTTCGAATCTCCCAAATTGGAGTGTTGCTGCTGCTGCGTAAACCCTGATCGATGGTATAGCATGATGTTGGATTTGTGGAAATCCAACCCTTTTTATAGGAAAATAAACCTCCAAAGATAATAAATCTTAGAAAGATCTTTTCCCATAAATATAGGTAAAATATATGATTCTGCATATCTCCTTCCTTCCAGGAACCAAGCCCAAAAATTATAAGATCACTTTCCAAATTTAAAAGATCTCATCCAAGAATAAAATATTCTCGCCGCGTCCTAGGTGTTCGCCTCGGTCGAGTCGGCGTCTCTGGATCGCCTCGGTCGAGATGAATCTCTGGTCAACCGAGGTGAGTCACAACAGAATGTGAAATCTCTTGAATCTGCTCCAAAGTAATTCTTTAAACCATGGCTATGCTCCCTGGATGTAGCTCCAAATGACTCATGACTCCTTTTGCTCCTTTTTGATGCAAAACGTACCATATTACCTGCAATTACAATAAAACTAGGTGTAGACCTCGATTCTTGCAAAGGTAGATGAAATGGTAGTAAAATCACATAATGCACACACAAACATGTAGATTATGAAAGATAAAACGTCCAAACAAACCCTGAAATATAGACTATAATTCATGCTATCAATAAGCCTATAAATAAACATGTCAAGATTCTTAGATGAAGATTTAAACATTAAGATGCCTGAGGTATGCAGCTCTTTGCTTCATGATGTTGTCTTTTCTCCCTCTCTTTACTTCTTATTTATATTTAATGTCTCTTCTCTTCGGAGTATATTAATCATTATTGTCCTTATAAAGCATATTCTTCCCTCATTTCACTAATTACTTCACATACTCTTCGCTCTATTTGGAGACTGATAGCATGAATTATAGTCTATATTTTGGGGTTTGTTTGGACGTTTTATCTTTCATAATCTGCATGTTTGTATGTACATTATGTGATTTTACTACCATTTCATCTACCTTTGCGAGAATCGAGGTCTACACCTAGTTTCGTTGTAATTGCAGGTAATATGGTACGTTTTGCATCGAAAAGGAGCAAAAGGAGTCAAGAGTCATTTGGAGCTACATTGAGGAGCAAAAAGGAATCCTTCAGGAAGCATAGCCATGGATTAAAGATTTACTTAGGACCAGTTTTGAGAGATTCTACACTCAGTTATGAATCACCTCGGTTGCCCAGAGATTCATCTCGACCGAGGCGATCCAGAGACGCCGACTCGACCGAGGCGAACACCTAGGACGCGGCGAGAATATTTTATTCTTGGCTGAGATCTTTTAAAATTGGAAAGTGATCTTATATTTTTGGGCTGAGTTTCTAGAAGGAAGGAGATATGCAGAATCATATATTTTACCTATATT
>BSUD01000004.1:113252079-113269647 GCA_033239045.1 Fagopyrum esculentum
CTTGCAGGGATTCCACAAACCCTAGGTCAAAGGATGGACCCAAATCAACAGCTGAGGCGTCCAGGAGTGAACCTAGGAGATCCAGCGGATCATGACTACGAACTTCGACCGCAAGTTCTGGCCATGATTCGCCAATGTCAATTCGGAGGGCTGGAGAAGGAGTCGCCGCATCAACATCTTCAAAACTACGAGATCTTGATGGAGACCTTGCGACCTCCTAGAATTGAAAATAACAACTACAAGCTAAGACCTTTCTACTTTTCTCTTAAAGATAGAGCTCTTACTTGGTATCAATCTCTTCCTGCAGGAAAGATCAGCACATGGGAAGAGATGACTACGGAATTCTTGACCAAATTCTTTCCCCCCTCAAAGACTGCTGAAATGAGAGGGAAGATCAATGCTTTCATCATGAAGGACAAGGAGAGCTTGTCCAAATCATGGGAGCGGTTCAAGGATATCCTTTTGGATTGCCCACATCATGGGATTCCAAAGATCGAGTTGTTGGAGATCTACTTCAAAGGACTGGACGGAAACACCCAGTTTAATCTCCAACTACTCTCCGCCGGCACATTCATGGATATGGCGGTTGATGAGGCTTGGGACTTCATTGAGAAGCAAGCCTTGCACATGGAGAAGTACACCCACCAAGGAGCTGAAGGTGGAGTTAAAAGAGTCAACTTTCAAGAGACTCAAACCAACAACAACCAATTCACGTCCTTGAAGAACGACGTGAAGCAGTTGAAGGAGCTATTGATGGCTCAAACTAAGCAGGAAGAGCAAGGGCAAAGGAATAACAACAACAACAACAAGAACGGGTACCGTAACAACAACAACGGACCCCGAAACAACAACTACAACAACAATAGAGGATCCAATAGCAACAATTGGAGAGCGAATAATAACCAAAACAACGGTAACAATTATTCAAACTCCAACTCTAATGATTCCTCTAATCCTTTCCTCTCTCCCCCTTCTTCTTCTTCTACTCCATTGAAGAGCCAAGGGCAAGGATCAAGTTCGTCTCAGCCGGAAAAGAAGGACGCAGTCCTGGAGGCAATCTTGATCAAGGTTAATGCTATGGAGAATTCTATGACTTCATTTTCGAGGGCCCAAAAGTCCTTCGAACAACAACTTGCTAATAGGGCGAATGAAGCGCCAAGAGATCCAGGGAAGCTTCCAGCAAAGACGGAAACTAACCCTAAGGGCCAATGCATGGCCATCACGACGAGGAGTGGACTCAAAACTGCAGATCCAGTACCTCGATCGACGCAGACCACCTCGGTCCAGATCCAGTCGAAGAACACCTCGACCGAGATGCCAACCGAGGCGGTACAACAGAAAGTAGGAGGAACAACTGAAGCCTATGTTCCACCTCCTGCATATAAACCACCACTTCCATTCCCCCAGTCCAGAGCCAGAGCACATCTTGACAAGCACTTTGGTAAGTTCCTTGACTTGATGAATAAGCTCCATATTAATATTCCTTTCCTTGATGCTATTCTAGGTATGCCCGCCTATGGGAAGTTCCTAAAAGAGATCCTATCAAGGAAGAGGAAGCTGGAGGATGTTGGTGAAGTTAGGATGACATCTAAGTCTTCAGAGCTTATAAAGATCATGAAGGAGAAGATGCCACCTAAATTGAGAGATCCCGGCTCATTTTGCATTCCCATTCAAGTTGGGGATGTCACTTGTGAAGCCCTTTGCGATCTAGGAGCCAGCGTGAGCATCATCCCGCTGGAGCTATGCATTAAGATCGGCCTTGGAGAGCCCAAGCCGGTCAAGATTCGACTCTACATGGCGGATCGCTCCATCACCCATCCCGTGGGCATTTTGGAGGACGTTCCGGTCAAGTTAGGTAACTTCTATCTACCCATAGATTTTGTCGTACTTGACATTCCCGCAGATTATCCTGTTCCTATCATTCTCGGGAGGCCATTTCTAGCAACTTCGGGTTGCAATGTGGATTGCAAGAACGCCAAGTTGAAATTCAACGTTGGTGGCGATGAGGTGGAGTTCGCACTACTTGCAGCTATGAAAGGGGAGCAAATAACTGATGATATCTTCAACATCTACGATGAAGAAGAATCAAGAGAATTGGTGAGCTCTATCCTTATTAATGATCCACTCGAAAGAGTTATTAGCTTCAGTTTAATGGAGGAAGGTATAGATGCTTCTTGTGATGCAGATATACGGAGCTTAAAAGCACTGGAAGAGGATCCAGGAGCTAAAACTGAGAAGCTAATCCAGGAAACGAAGATTTCCAGCCTCGGATCCAGTAGCAGTACCTCGACCGAGGCACTTTCTGGACTGAGCGAGGCGTCTGAAGAACACCTCGGTCAACGCCTTTGCGCCTCGACCGAGGTCGACAGAGAGACGATTCAAACTGAGACTGCATCTGGTCCAGTTTCTGACACCACTCCACTGGAAAGAGGAAGCACAGATCCCTCCCAGAAGGCACCCCCAGTTGTGGAGCTTAAACAACTCCCTAGTCACTTGAGGTATATCTTTCTTGGGCCGGACTCTACTTATCCCGTTATTGTTAGTGCTTCCCTCTCCGATTCTGAATTAACTAAGCTAATGCATGTCCTGAGAAAACATCGAAAGGCCATAGGTTACACCACGGATGATCTTATTGGCATTAAACCCTCTTTCTGCATGCATAGAATTCTAATGGAGGATAATCATAAGACTTCACGGGAACCTCAAAGACGGTTAAATCCGATCATGAAAGAGGTTGTGAAGAAAGAAGTTGATAGCATGAATTATAGTCTATATTTTGGGGTTTGTTTGGACGTTTTATCTTTCATAATCTGCATGTTTGTATGTACATTATGTGATTTTACTACCATTTCATCTACCTTTGCGAGAATCGAGGTCTACACCTAGTTTCGTTGTAATTGCAGGTAATATGGTACGTTTTGCATCAAAAAGGAGCAAAAGGAGTCAAGAGTCATTTGGAGCTACATTCAGGAAGCACAACCATGGATTAAAGATTTACTTTGGACCAGTTTTTGAGAGATTCTACACTCAGTTATGATCACCTCGGTTGCCCAGAGATTCATCTCGACCGAGGCGATCCAGAGAAGCCGACTCGACCGAGGCGAAAACCTAGGACGCGGCGAGAATATTTTATTCTTGGCTGAGATCTTTTAAAATTGGAAAGTGATCTTATATTTTTGGGCTGAGCTTCTAGAAGGAAGGAGATATGCAGAATCATATATTTTACCTATATTTATGGGATAATATCTTCTTAAGATTTCTTATCTTTGGAGGGTTATTTTTCCTATAAAAAGGGTTGGATTTTCCACAAATCCGATGATGCTTAGAGGCTGCATACACCGCATACGATCTCGATTACAGCAAAGAATACGCAGCAGCCGCATCATACTCCAATTTGGGAGAGAGTTGAAGAACCTTTTTGAAGGTTGAAGGAAGATTTGAAGACTATAGCTTTATAGCTTTTTGGAGGGTTTTGTAAGATTGTCTTCAATTCCTTTCCTTGATTGTCTTGTCTTGTTGGATTATTATCCAAGGAACGATTTTGTGTGATATTTGATTCAGTTATTGAAGTGTTTTCATTAAATTCTTCTTTGTTCAAATATTCACCTTCTTCCCATATATTTAATACTTTCATTATGATGATGAGTGGCTAATTTCCTTGTGTGATTCTAGGGTGATTGGCTGAAGGTTGTGGGAAAAACAATGATAGAATGATCTTAATCACAGTAGGATCCTGAAAGTTCGAGTCTTTAACCTTAACCCTAAGCATCTCGTTCAGTCGATGAACATCTCGGCCGGGGTGGAAACTGGCTGACCGAGGTGACTTATCCGATCCGTAACTGAGAGTTAAGTGTTAGAGTTTGCTAAATCCTATTCTTATTACACCTTCCTGGTTCAATGCAAGCTTAGGATGAAACTTACCCGGTAATTCCTTAGTTTGTGTACCAACGATCATAAGTGTAGGTAATAAAGGTTTGTCCTTTATTGGGGTTTGAGTGTGCTTCCATCCCATCTTTGTGAGTTAGCCTGAGACTTACCCGGTAAAGGTTGATTCTATTCCCTTAGATGGTGTGTTAGTTTGAGGTTATAGTTCTTTATCTTAATTCCTTGAGACTTACCCGGTAATAGGAGTTACGGTTTAGGATTAGTGTGTAGTAAGACTTACCCGGTGATCTACTCCACTTTAGTAACACCTTCCCCTTGCAAAAATCTCAGCTTTGTCCGCTTATCTTTAGATCTTGAGTTGGAACCGCAACTAGATGCTTTAATCCCTAGAATTGCATGTTTGCTTTATTTGACATCTTATTCATCTTTGATTGTATACTTGCTCTTGTGGTTAGCATCAACACTAGCATACCGTATTGGACTTTGTTTCACTAAGTCCCTGTGATCGACCCCTGGAATTTTCTTGCTTTTACTACAATTGACCCGTACACTGCGGGTTCGCATCCTTGTTTTAAGCTTAAGTCTAGGGTTATAAATTTAAAGCTTGCACACACCGTTTGGAGCGAACAAGTTTTTGGCGCCGTTGCCGGGGACTTGGTCTAGACCGAGCCGGTACGGTTTGCTCTTGGGGCATTTGCCCCGTGTTGTCTTACCACTCTACTTGAGTGACTTTTGCAGGTTCTTTCTTAGGTATATGCGAAGAACCCGCACTGGAAAGGAAATCGTTCCTTACGATCCCGAACCAGAAAAGACGTACAAGAGACGCTTAAGAGAAGCGAAGATGGCCCAACAAGACGATCACGATCTTGCGGCCCAGTTGAGAGAGACGCAGGAGTTGCTACGTCTCAGTCAAGAAGAGCTAAGGCAAGAGAAAGAGGAGAATCAGGCCAGGACTGCAGCAATCGAAGCTGAGATTGCAGCAATTCGGAACCAGATTCAACCTCGACCGATGCAGGATCCAGTAGTTGATCCTCGACCGAGGCAGATTCCAGTACCTGACGCCCCGGCCGATGTGCATCCGCTTCGGATGCCAATCCGAGATGTTCTTCTTGCAGGGATTCCACAAACCCTAGGTCAAAGGATGGACCCTAATCAACAGCTGAGGCGTCCAGGAGTGAACCTAGGAGATCCAGCGGATCATGACTACGAACTTCGACCGCAAGTTCTGGCCATGATTCGCCAATGTCAATTCGGAGGGCTGGAGAAGGAGTCGCCGCATCAACATCTTCAAAACTACGAGATCTTGATGGAGACCTTGCGACCTCCTAGAATTGAAAATAACAACTACAAGCTAAGACCTTTCTACTTTTCTCTTAAAGATAGAGCTCTTACTTGGTATCAATCTCTTCCTGCAGGAAAGATCAGCACATGGGAAGAGATGACTACGGAATTCTTGACCAAATTCTTTCCCCCCTCAAAGACTGCTGAAATGAGAGGGAAGATCAATGCTTTCATCATGAAGGACAAGGAGAGCTTGTCCAAATCATGGGAGCGGTTCAAGGATATCCTTTTGGATTGCCCACATCATGGGATTCCAAAGATCGAGTTGTTGGAGATCTACTTCAAAGGACTGGACGGAAACACCCAGTTTAATCTCCAACTACTCTCCGCCGGCACATTCATGGATATGGCGGTTGATGAGGCTTGGGACTTCATTGAGAAGCAAGCCTTGCACATGGAGAAGTACACCCACCAAGGAGCTGAAGGTGGAGTTAAAAGAGTCAACTTTCAAGAGACTCAAACCAACAACAACCAATTCACGTCCTTGAAGAACGACGTGAAGCAGTTGAAGGAGCTTTTGATGGCTCAAACTAAGCAGGAAGAGCAAGGGCAAAGGAATAACAACAACAACAACAAGAACGGGTACCGTAACAACAACAACGGACCCCGAAACAACAACTACAACAACAATAGAGGATCCAATAGCAACAATTGGAGAGCGAATAATAACCAAAACAACGGTAACAATTATTCAAACTCCAACTCTAATGATTCCTCTAATCCTTTCCTCTCTCCCCCTTCTTCTTCTTCTACTCCATTGAAGAGCCAAGGGCAAGGATCAAGTTCGTCTCAGCCGGAAAAGAAGGACGCAGTCCTGGAGGCAATCTTGATCAAGGTTAATGCTATGGAGAATTCTATGACTTCATTTTCGAGGGCCCAAAAGTCCTTCGAACAACAACTTGCTAATAGGGCGAATGAAGCGCCAAGAGATCCAGGGAAGCTTCCAGCAAAGACGGAAACTAACCCTAAGGGCCAATGCATGGCCATCACGACGAGGAGTGGACTCAAAACTGCAGATCCAGTACCTCGATCGACGCAGACCACCTCGGTCCAGATCCAGTCGAAGAACACCTCGACCGAGATGCCAACCGAGGCGGTACAACAGAAAGTAGGAGGAACAACTGAAGCCTATGTTCCACCTCCTGCATATAAACCACCACTTCCATTCCCCCAGTCCAGAGCCAGAGCACATCTTGACAAGCACTTTGGTAAGTTCCTTGACTTGATGAATAAGCTCCATATTAATATTCCTTTCCTTGATGCTGTTCTAGGTATGCCCGCCTATGGGAAGTTCCTAAAAGAGATCCTATCAAGGAAGAGGAAGCTGGAGGATGTTGGTGAAGTTAGGATGACATCTAAGTCTTCAGAGCTTATAAAGATCATGAAGGAGAAGATGCCACCTAAATTAAGAGATCCCGGCTCATTTTGCATTCCCATTCAAGTTGGGGACGTCACTTGTGAAGCCCTTTGCGATCTAGGAGCCAGCGTGAGCATCATCCCGCTGGAGCTATGCAATAAGATCGGCCTTGGAGAGCCCAAGCCGGTCAAGATTCGACTCTACATGGCGGATCGCTCCATCACCCATCCCGTGGGCATTTTGGAGGACGTTCCGGTCAAGTTAGGTAACTTCTATCTACCCATAGATTTTGTCGTACTTGACATTCCCGCAGATTATCCTGTTCCTATCATTCTCGGGAGGCCATTTCTAGCAACTTCGGGTTGCAATGTGGATTGCAAGAACGCCAAGTTGAAATTCAACGTTGGTGGCGATGAGGTGGAGTTCGCACTACTTGCAGCTATGAAAGGGGAGCAAATAACTGATGATATCTTCAACATCTACGATGAAGAGGAATCAAGAGAATTGGTGAGCTCTATCCTTATTAATGATCCACTCGAAAGTGTTATTAGCTTCAGTTTAATGGAGGAAGGTATAGACGCTTCTTGTGATGCAGATATACGAAGCTTGAAAGCACTGGAAGAAGATCCAGGAGCCATAACTGAGAAGCTGATCCAGGAAACGAAGATTTCCAGCCTCGGACCCAGTAGCAGTACCTCGACCGAGGCACTTTTTGGACCGAGCGAGGCGTTTGAAGAACACCTCGGTCAACGCCTTTGCGCCTCGACCGAGGTCGACAGAGAGACGATTCAAACTGAGACTGCATCTGGTCCAGTTTCTGACACCACTCCACTGGAAAGAGGAAGCACAGATCCCTCCCAGAAGGCACCCCCAGTTGTGGAGCTTAAACAACTCCCTAGTCACTTGAGGTATATCTTTCTTGGGCCGGACTCTACTTATCCCGTTATTGTTAGTGCTTCCCTCTCCGATTCTGAATTAACTAAGCTAATGCATGTCCTGAGAAAACATCGAAAGGCCATAGGTTACACCACGGATGATCTTATTGGCATTAAACCCTCTTTCTGCATGCATAGAATTCTAATGGAGGATAATCATAAGACTTCACGGGAACCCCAAAGACGGTTAAATCCGATCATGAAAGAGGTTGTGAAGAAAGAAGTTCTTAAGTTGTTGGATGCAGGTATTATTTATCCTATCTCGGACAGCAAGTGGGTTAGCCCGGTGCATGTCGTTCCGAAGAAAGGAGGGATGACCGTTGTGACTAATAAGAACAACGAGTTGATCCCAACGAGGACCGTTACGGGCTGGAGAGTTTGCATCGACTATAGGAAGCTGAACACGGCTACTAGGAAGGATCATTTCCCGCTTCCCTTCATTGATCAAATGCTCGAACGGTTAGCCCAGCATTCACACTTTTGCTACTTGGACGGCTATAGTGGATTCTTCCAGATACCTATCCATCCGGATGATCAGGAGAAGACCACTTTCACATGTCCTTGGGGGACATTTGCCTATCGGAGGATGCCGTTCGGATTGTGCAATGCACCAGCTACCTTCCAGCGATGCATGATGGCTATCTTCTCCGAGTACATAGAGGAGATCATGGAGGTATTTATGGATGATTTTTCTGTATATGGTTCCTCTTTTGATGATTGCCTATCTAACCTTTCTCTAGTGCTTAAAAGATGTGAAGACACTAACCTTGTTTTGAATTGGGAGAAGTGTCATTTTATGGTTAATGAAGGCATTGTACTAGGACACCTCGTTTCTAATCGAGGTATTGAGGTCGATAGAGCTAAGATCGAGACTATTGAGAAACTCCCTCCTCCTTGTTCTGTTAAGGGTGTGAGGAGTTTTCTCGGGCATGCAGGTTTCTATAGGAGATTCATCAAGGACTTCTCCAAGATTTCTAAACCTCTAACTAACCTCTTGAATAAAGATGTTGTTTTTGAGTTTTCGCAGGAGTGTCTTGATGCTTTTTACGGGATTAAGGAAGCGTTGATCTCCGCTCCCATTATCCAACCTCCTGATTGGACCTTGCCCTTTGAGGTCATGTGCGACGCTAGCGATGTAGCCGTAGGAGCGGTGCTTGGGCAAAAGAAGGATGGACGGACCACCGCCATATACTATGCTAGCAAGACGCTAGATGAAGCACAACGCCACTACGCTACCACAGAAAAGGAGTTATTGGCGGTTGTATATGCTTTTGAGAAGTTTCGTTCCTACCTAGTAGGGGCGAAAGTCATTGTCTACACCGACCACGCAGCCATACGCTACTTGATGGCTAAGAAAGATGCCAAGCCGCGCCTTATTCGATGGATTCTCTTGCTCCAGGAGTTTGACCTAGAGATCCGCGATAAGAAGGGATCCGAGAATTCAGTTGCGGATCACCTCAGCCGGCTACCGGAATCCTCCCGCGAGACGGATAGCCCACCCATAGACGATTCATTCCCCGACGAGCACTTGCACGTTTTGGAGCGTTTGATGGACTTACTTACTTCACCCCACGATGGAGGTGAAGTATGGGGTGAGGGAACCCCCCACCTCGTTTGAGACGCACCATGGTCCAGCTAGCGACCTTAAATCAAGCGCTTCTTGGGAGGCAACCCAAGGTATTGCTTTCTTTCCCGTTTTCTAGTCTAGTTTAGATAGTTTTTGTTTTTGCTTTGCTTTGCTTTGTTTTTGGGTTTTTGGACAGACAACAGGAAGGAGCACTCCAGGAAAGAGAGAAGTTCGAGATTCTGAGAAGAAAGAAGCACCTCGGTCACTGTCAGAACACCTCGACCGAGTTGATTCTTGAAGCAACCGAGGCGACTAGGGTTTCTGCAGAACCGCCTCGGTCCGTACCACCTCGGTCCAGTCGATACCATCTCGACCGAGGTGACAGCAGATCTCGCGACGGTATAAAAAGCGAAAATTACTTTTCACTTTTTATTTTTCACCCATTTCGACCGCGGCGACAGAGCACCTCGTTCTCTCTCGTTTCTCGCTCTTTTCCGACGATTTCTGTTCCAAAACTGCAATTAAAGGGAAGAGGAGTCGATTGCAACAACAGATCTGCAAGAAATCTGAGCATTTTCGACCGAAACGAGGTAAACGAAGTTCGAAAACCCTAACTCCTCGTTTGCTGTTTATTGGGCTTTGGTTGCCCTTGATTCTGCTGAGGAAACCCATAAGTACCCCTTAGGAAGCAATTGTAGTGATTTTAGGGGGAAAAGAACTGGAAATCTGAGATTTGGAAATTCGAACTGCACGCCTCGGTCCAGTCGGTCTGCATCTCGACCGAGGTGATTTCTGGGACTTGTCAGCAACCGAGGTGGTCTGACAGATTGATTTGTGAAGATGAGTTCAGATAGGATACTAGCCCTTAGAGGCAGATCTTCACCCTCCCCTTCCCCTTCTTCTTCCCGTCCCTACCGCCCGGTTATCCACGAGAGATGCCGGGTAGATTACGAGAGGATAGCGGGCCGTCCAGTTATCGCACCGCGATTTCTGGAGGTATCCGCTTTCGACTGCCTAGGGTTAGAGGCTGACCTTAGGAGGATGATAGCCACAGTCGGGCTGGATCAGTTCTCTGAGATCCGAGCCCCAGCCTACATAGAGCCGACACTCGAGTTCGTCAGCTCCTTCTCCTACCTACCCACAGAGGGATCTGTGAAGTATCGGCTGATGAGCCGGAACTTCTTAGTCCCACTAGAGACCTTCAGAGAGATTTTCAGCTTTCCTACCCCTACAGCTGTAGACTTCCCCTCCCGATCCGTAGCTAGGGAGTTTTGGGGTCAGATCGCCCACATCACCACTCATGCAGACAGATGGCGCCCTGGAGACTCCAGGGAGAAGGTCATCTTCCACCCAGCTTTCAGACTCGCCCACCGGATATTCAGCGAGATGCTTCTGGCGCGTACTGAGACGCCCCAGAAGATCAGACAGGGGGAGCTATTCTCACTATACTGCATGGTCACGGGAGGATACCCTGACTTTGGCTTGATGCTGGCAGAGGATCTGCACAGGATCAAGGCCAAAGGGAAGGGTGATATTTGCTGTGGAGGTCTAGTCACCCACATCGCCTCCTACCACGGGATGGATCTCAGTATTTGCACATTGGCGGCGGCTCCGAAGCCGCTAGGTCTGCAGGAGATGATCACGAGGCGGATTCTTGTTCCTCGTGGGTTGACTACTCCGTATGTTGCCATGCCTTGGGAGCGGACAGCGCCTCAGGGCATCAGATGGTCTGCACAGTTTTCTGTCGCCGACCCGCATTTCTGGCAGGCTGCATGGGTCCCGCTGATGGAGGACTACAGAGAGGGAGCAGCTGCTGCTGCTGCAGCTGCAGAGGAGGCAGAGGAGGCTGACGAGGAGGATGATGACGAGACAGTTGAGGAGAGAGGAGGCGGCGTCCCGATGGACACAGGGACGGACACTGCTGGGACGAGCGCGCCTCCCATTATTGATCTTGATGAGGACGAGGAGGACACTGAGCCAGCGCCGGCTGAGACTTCTCCAGTCAGGCCCGCTAGGCGTAGGAGGCAGAGGGTTAGAGACAGAGCAGCACACCGACGGATTGATGACCTGACAGATCAGGTTATCGACACTTATGCTGCACTTTCTTTGGATATCCGGGAGATGCAGGAGCGGCAGCATCATCAGCACATGATGGCTCAGCTACAGTTCCAGCATGTCATGGGCTATCCCTATGACCCTACTTTGTACCCTTACATTCCACCACCACCACCGGATCAGGACTTCTGAGGAGCTGCAGGATTTTTATTTATTTTATTTTTATGCAGTTCGGCTCTTTATCCGGTGAGTCCTCCTTTCTTTCAGACTTTTATTACACCCACTGGGACAGTGTGTCTCAAGTATGGGGTAGTTGATGTATTATCTGACTTATTTGACTTATGATGTATTATTCGACTTATGATGTATCGGATATTTTCATATTCATGCTTTATCTGCATTTATATGTTTATCTGAGATTGCATGCATACTTACAGGTTATTTGATTGAGAAAAACGTCGAAACCGAAAAAAAAAAAATTGGTTTTAAAAAATTTTTTTTTTTTTTGACCTCGACCGGTACAGTTCTGGTAAAACGAGGTGTTTCACCTCGGTTGACCCAAGAACATCTCGACCGAGGTGGGTTAACTGAGAGTTTTCGAAAACGATTTTTGTGTTACTTATCTGGATATGATCTCAGTGAAGATCTTGTTTACTGACTGGATTTAAATTCTTTATATGTTTGAAATGTTTTATGATATGTTTAAGTTGCTAAATGCTTTGTTTGAAATTATTGGCATGTTTAATACTTTATTTTTATCCAAATTATGTTGAATTTGAAGGTTGACACCGCAGCATAAGTTCTCTCACGTTCTTCTTGGAAAGACCAAGGCAATTCATTCTTCTTCTTCTTCTTCTTCTTCTTGATCATGCTTAAGCCCCTCATATACATTTTGCCTCCCTTTACCTATCCGGGAATTTGGAAGCAAGCGAAGTGGTGAAAGCAAGTTAAAAGTTGAGAAGCGGCTGAAAGTGAAAGTGTTAGAAAGCAATAATAGGTTTGGGGAAGTCAATCATGAAGATGAGTAACTCGGCACCATTCACATAGCCGGGTGTTTGTGTCTTGCCAAAGTCGGATTGAGCGATATTCCTAACGGGTCATGGTATGTGCATCAAGGGTTTGATGCATCTCAAGAAATTGATGATTGCGGATTTCCTAGGCTTCGGTTATTGTGCACCTCTGTCCATGCATCCCAAAAAGTAAAGTAAAAAGAAAAAGTGTGAAATAAGCAAAGCTTATTGGTGGAAGATGTTGCAAGTCAAAGTGAAAGTGAAGTTCATCCTTTTCCCGGATTCTAGCACCACATTACCTTACATACATCCCTACCCTACACGTTTCTTTACCTTTTCTTTTGGGAAGCCCTTGAGACCTTGAGCTTGTTGATTGACTTAGCGGTTCAAATTGGATTATACATGATTAATTTTGATAATTATGATTTATTATGCATTCTATGATTTTATGCAAAGATGAACAACTTTCCTATATTTATAAAATGTTTTGATCATATTGAGTTTTTAAATTCCAGGAAGTACTCTCTTAGAGTGATCTATGGTAGTTGCACACCATAAAATGTTTTTGGAAGACTTTTTCATTGATTTTTTTGACTTATAATCCATTCTATCTTGTATTTTATATGCAGAACTTGTTTGGGGACAAGCAAGGGCTAAGTATGGGGTATTTTGATAGCATGAATTATAGTCTATATTTTGGGGTTTGTTTGGACGTTTTATCTTTCATAATCTGCATGTTTGTATGTACATTATGTGATTTTACTACCATTTCATCTACCTTTGCGAGAATCGAGGTCTACACCTAGTTTCGTTGTAATTGCAGGTAATATGGTACGTTTTGCATCAAAAAGGAGCAAAAGGAGTCATGAGTCATTTGGAGCTACATCCAGGAAGCATAGCCATGAATTAAGGATTTACTTTGGCCAGTTTTGAGAGATTCTACATTCAGTTGTGAGTCACCTCGGTTGACCAGAGATTCATCTCGACCGAGGTAATCCAGAGACGCCGACTCGACCGAGGCGAACACCTAGGACGCGGCGAGAATATTTTATTTTTGGGCTTGGCTTCTGGAAGGAAGGAGATATGCAGAATCATATATTTTACCTATATTTATGGGATAATATCTTTCTAAGATTTCTTATCTTTGGAGGGCTATTTTTCCTATAAAAAGGGTTGGATTTTCCACAAATAGGAGGATCCGCATACAATTGGAAACATCCCGCATACACCCGCTATCAGCGCAGCAGCCGCATACTCCAATTTGGGAGAGAGTTGAAGAACCTTTTTGAAGGTTGAAGGAAGATTGAAGTCCATAGCTTTCATAGCTTTTATTGAAGGGTTTTGTAAGATTGTTTTCAATTCCCTCAATTGTTGTCTTGTCTTGTTGGATTATTTTCCAAGGAACACTTTTGTGTGATATTTGATTCAGTTATTGAAGTCTTTTCATTAAATTCTTCTTTGTTCAAATATTCACCTTCTTCCCTTACATTTAATACTTTCACAATGATGATGAGTGGCTAATTTCCTTGTGCGATTCTAGGGTGATTGGCTGAAGGTTGTGGGAAAAACAATGATAGAATAGTCTTAGATTCCAGTAGGATCCTGAAAGTTCGAGTCTTTAACCTTAACCCTAAGCATCTCGTTCGGTTGATGAACATCTCGGCCGGGGTGGAATTCTTCTGACCGAGGTGACTTATCCGACCTTAAACTGAGAGTTAAGTGTTAGAGTTTGCTAAATCCTATTCTTATTACACCTTTCTGGTTCAAAGCAAGCTTAGGATGAGACTTACCCGGTAATTCCTTAGTTTGTGTACCAACGATCATAAGTGTAGGTAATAAAGGTTTATCCTTTATTGGGGTTTGAGTGTGCTTTCATCCCATCTTTGTGAGTTAGCCTGAGACTTACCCGGTAAAGGTTGATTCTATTCCCTTAGATGGTGTGTTAGTTTGAGGTTATAGTTCTTTATCTTGATTCCTTGAGACTTACCCGGTAATAGGAGTTGCGGTTTAGGATTAGTGTGTAGTGAGACTTACCCGGTGATCTACTCCACTTTAGAAACGCCTTCCCCACGCAAAAATCTCAGCTTTGTCCGCTTATCTATAGATCTTGAGTTGGAACCACAACTAGATGCTTTAATCCCTAGAATTGCATGTTTGCTTTATTTGACATCTTATTCATCTTTGATTGTATTACTTGCTCTTGTGGTTAGCATTGACATTAGCATACCGTACTGGACTTTGTTTCACTAAGTCCCTGTGATCGACCCCTGGAATTTTCTTGCTTTTACTACGATTGACCCGTACACTGCGGGTTCGCATCCTTGTTTTAAGCTTAAGTCTAGGGTTATAAATTTAAAGCTTGCACACACCGTTTGGAGCGAACAAGTTTTTGGACGAGGAAGGATTGGTCCATGAAATTAGACGATGCTCTTTGGGCATACAGGACCGCATTCAAGACTCCCATAGGCACCACCCCTTATAACTTGGTGTATGGGAAATCTTGCCATTTGCCCGTTGAGTTGGAGCACAAAGCGTATTGGGCTATCAAATGGTTGAACTTTGACATTAAGGAGGCTGGTGAGAAGCGACTATTGGAACTTAACGAGCTGGAAGAGCTGCGTTTGAACGCCTATGAGAATGCCAAGATCTACAAGGAAAGGACGAAGAGATGGCATGACAAGCGTATCGTTCCAAAGGAGCTTAACGAAGGAGATTTAGTTCTACTCTTCAACTCCCGCCTCCGTCTTTTTCCAGGTAAGTTGAAATCTAGGTGGACCGGACCTTACGTTGTGAAACATGTTTTCCCTCATGGTGCAGTTGAGATATGGGGCGAAACTAGCGGAAGCTTCAAGGTCAACGGTCATAGACTTAAGAAGTACCAACCGGAAACGCCGGTTGAGGAGGTCGCACCGATCTACCTCCTTTGAGACGCACTATGGTCCAGCTAGCGACCTTAAATCAAGCGCTTCTTGGGAGGCAACCCAAGGTATTGCTTTCTTTCCCGTTTTCTAGTCTAGTTTAGATAGTTTTTGTTTTTGCTTTGCTTTGCTTTGCTTTGTTTTTGGCGTTCTGGACAGATAACAGGAAGGAGCACTCCAGGAAAGAGAGAAGTTCGAGATTCTGAGAAGAAAGAAGCACCTCGGTCACTGTCAGAACACCTCGACCGAGTTGATTCTTGAAGCAACCGAGGCGACTAGGGTTTCTGCAGAACCGCCTCGGTCCGTACCACCTCGGTCCAGTCGAGACCATCTCGACCGAGGTGACAGCAGATCTCGCGACGGTATAAAAAGCGAAAATTACTTTTCACTTTTTATTTTTCACCCATTTCGACCGCGGCGACAGAGCACCTCGTTCTCCCTCGTTTCTCGCTCTTTTCCGACGATTTCTGTTCCAAAACTGCAATTAAAGGGAAGAGGAGTCGATTGCAACCACAGATCTGCAAGAAATCTGAGTTTTTTCGACCGAAACGAGGTAAAAGAAGTTCGAAAACCCTAACTCCTCGTTTGCTGTTTATTGGGCTTTGGTTGCCCTTGATTCTGCTGAGGAAACCCATAAGTACCCCTTAGGAAGCAATTGTAGTGATTTTAGGGGGAAAAGAACTGGAAATCTGAGATTTGGAAATTCGAACTGCACGCCTCGGTCCAGTCGGTCTGCATCTCGACCGAGGTGATTTCTGGGACTTGTCAGCAACCGAGGTGGTCTGACAGATTGATTTGTGAAGATGAGTTCAGATAGGATACTAGCCCTTAGAGACAGATCTTCACCCTCCCCTTCCCCTTCTTCTTCCCGTCCCTACCGCCCGGTTATCCACGAGAGATGCCGGGTAGATTACGAGAGGATAGCGGGCCGTCCAGTTATCGCACCGCGATTTCTGGAGGTATCCGCTTTCGACTGCCTAGGGTTAGAGGCTGACCTTAGGAGGATGATAGCCACAGTCGGGCTGGATCAGTTTTCTGAGATCCGAGCCCCAGCCTACATAGAGCCGACACTCGAGTTCGTCAGCTCCTTCTCCTACCTACCCACAGAGGGATCTGTGAAGTATCGGCTGATGAGCCGGAACTTCTTAGTCCCACTAGAGACCTTCAGAGAGATTTTCAGCTTTCCTACCCCTACAGCTGTAGACTTCCCCTCCCGATCCGTAGCTAGGGAGTTTTGGGGTCAGATCGCCCACATCACCACTCATGCAGACAGATGGCGCCCTGGAGATTCCAGGGAGAAGGTCATCTTCCACCCAGCTTTCAGACTCGCCCACCGGATATTCAGCGAGATGCTTCTGGCGCGTACTGAGACGCCCCAGAAGATCAGACAGGGGGAGCTATTCTCACTATACTGCATGGTCACGGGAGGATACCCTGACTTTGGCTTGATGCTGGCAGAGGATCTGCACAGGATCAAGGCCAAAGGGAAGGGTGATATTTGCTGTGGAGGTCTAGTCACCCACATCGCCTCCTACCACGGGATGGATCTCAGTATTTGCACATTGGCGGCGGCTCCGAAGCCGCTAGGTCTGCAGGAGATGATCACGAGGCGGATTCTTGTTCCTCGTGGGCTGACTACACCGTATGTTGCCATGCCTTGGGAGCGGACAGCGCCTCAGGGCATCAGATGGTCTGCACAGTTTTCTGTCGCCGACCCGCATTTCTGGCAGGCTGCATGGGTCCCGCTGATGGAGGACTACAGAGAGGGAGCAGCTGCTGCTGCTGCAGCTGCAGAGGAGGCAGAGGAGGCTGATGAGGAGGATGATGACGAGACAGTTGAGGAGAGAGGAGGCGGCGTCCCGATGGACACAGGGACGGACACTGCTGGGACGAGCGCGCCTCCCATTATTGATCTTGATGAGGACGAGGAGGACACTGAGCCAGCGCCGGCTGAGACTTCTCCAGTCAGGCCCGCTAGGCGCAGGAGGCAGAGGGTTAGAGACAGAGCAGCACACCGACGGATTGATGACCTGACAGATCAGGTTATC
The DNA here is from genome assembly GCA_033239045.1 of Fagopyrum esculentum. Taxonomy (NCBI): domain Eukaryota; kingdom Viridiplantae; phylum Streptophyta; class Magnoliopsida; order Caryophyllales; family Polygonaceae; genus Fagopyrum; species Fagopyrum esculentum. The sequence continues at coordinate 113,269,196 of BSUD01000004.1, forward strand.
GACACTTATGCTGCACTTTCTTTGGATATCCGGGAGATGCAGGAGCGGCAGCATCATCAGCACATGATGGCTCAGCTACAGTTCCAGCATGTCATGGGCTATCCCTATGACCCTACTTTGTACCCTTACATTCCACCACCACCACCGGATCAGGACTTCTGAGGAGCTGCAGGATTTTTATTTATTTTATTTTTATGCAGCTCGGCTCTTTATCCGGTGAGTCCTCCTTTCTTTCAGACTTTTATTACACCCACTGGGACAGTGTGTCTCAAGTATGGGGTAGTTGATGTATTATCTGACTTATTTGACTTATGATGTATTATTCGACTTATGATGTATCGGATATTTTCATATTCATGCTTTATCTGCATTTATATGTTTATCTGAGATTGCATGCATACTTACAGGTTATTTGATTGAGAAAAACGTCGAAACCGAAAAAAAAAAAAAAT
>BSUD01000004.1:113274744-113332663 GCA_033239045.1 Fagopyrum esculentum
GGTTTGTTTGGACGTTTTATCTTTCATAATCTGCATGTTTGTATGTACATTATGTGATTTTACTACCATTTCATCTACCTTTGCGAGAATCGAGGTCTACACCTAGTTTCGTTGTAATTGCAGGTAATATGGTACGTTTTGCATCGAAAAGGAGCAAAAGGAGTCAAGAGTCATTTGGAGCTACATTGAGGAGCAAAAAGGAATCCTTCAGGAAGCATAGCCATGGATTAAAGATTTACTTAGGACCAGTTTTGAGAGATTCTACACTCAGTTATGAATCACCTCGGTTGCCCAGAGATTCATCTCGACCGAGGCGATCCAGAGACGCCGACTCGACCGAGGCGAACACCTAGGACGCGGCGAGAATATTTTATTCTTGGCTGAGATCTTTTAAAATTGGAAAGTGATCTTATATTTTTGGGCTGAGTTTCTAGAAGGAAGGAGATATGCAGAATCATATATTTTACCTATATTCATGGGATAATATCTTCTTAAGATTTATTATCTTTGGAGGTTTATTTTTCCTATAAAAAGGATTGGATTTTCCACAAATCCGATCATGCTTAGAGGCTGCATACATCACGATATACCACCGATCAGGGTTTACAAGCGCAGCAGCCGCATCCTACTCCAATTTGGGAGATTCGAAGAACCTTTTTGAAGGTTGAAGGAAGATTGAAGACTATAGCTTTATAGCTTTTTGGAGGGTTTTGTAAGATTATCTTCAATCCCTTTCCTTGTTGTCTTGTCTTGTTGGATTATTATCCAAGGAACGATTTTTGTGTGTTATTTGATTCAGTTATTGAAGTGTTTTCATTAAATTCTTCTTTGTTCAAATATTCACCTTCTTCCCATATATTTAATACTTTCATTATGATGATGAGTGGCTAATTTCCTTGTGTGATTCTAGGGTGATTGGCTGAAGGTTGTGGGAAAAACAATGATAGAATGATCTTAATCACAGTAGGATCCTGAAAGTTCGAGTCTTTAACCTTAACCCTAAGCATCTCGTTCAGTCGATGAACATCTCGGCCGGGGTGGAAACTGGCTGACCGAGGTGACTTATCCGATCCGTAACTGAGAGTTAAGTGTTAGAGTTTGCTAAATCCTATTCTTATTACACCTTCCTGGTTCAATGCAAGCTTAGGATGAAACTTACCCGGTAATTCCTTAGTTTGTGTACCAACGATCATAAGTGTAGGTAATAAAGGTTTGTCCTTTATTGGGGCTTGAGTGTGCTTCCATCCCATCTTTGTGAGTTAGCCTGAGACTTACCCGGTAAGGGTTGATTCTATTCCCTTAGATGGTGTGTTAGTTTGAGGTTATAGTTCTTTATCTTAATTCCTTGAGACTTACCCGGTAATAGGAGTTACGGTTTAGGATTAGTGTGTAGTAAGACTTACCCGGTGATCTACTCCACTTTAGTAACACCTTCCCCAAGCAAAAATCTCAGCTTTGTCCTCTTATCTATAGATCTTGAGTTGGAACCACAACTAGATGCTTTAATCCCTAGAATTGCATGTTTGCTTTATTTGACATCTTATTCATCTTTGATTGTATACTTGCTCTTGTGGTTAGCATCAACACTAGCATACCGTATTGGACTTTGTTTCACTAAGTCCCTGTGATCGACCCCTGGAATTTTCTTGCTTTTACTACGATTGACCCGTACACTGCGGGTTCGCATCCTTGTTTTAAGCTTAAGTCTAGGGTTATAAATTTAAAGCTTGCACACACCGTTTGGAGCGAACAGAGACAGTTAGGATGTATATCAAGATCGGAAAGAGTATCAAGGTGCTGCTTGAAAGAGCTAACGAAGACGAGAATGAAGAAAAAAAAAATCCGAGTGAAAGGATCCCAAAGATATGGTTTAGGTGTTTAATATCGAGGTATGATATGTTTCTTCATAATAGTGTTATTAGTTTTATTGATGTGTTATTACTTAGCCTAATTTCATGACAAGGAACTCCAAACATGGGTATCCAAAAGCTACTATGTTAGATTTATTGCTTTTTCTCTTCCTATATTATAAATACCCTTATTTGCCCATAGAACAAGGATGGTGAATGCTATGTATTTTATCTTCTTCATGCATTGCCTGAATGATGCATTTCTTACGAGTTCTAATTTTTGGAGGGATGAAAAAATGATAGATCTTATAGTGAGACCATATATTAGGAGAACAATGCAACTCGCGATGTCAAAATTTTCAAATTTGTAGACATCGAAACAAGAAGATGCTTATGATAGTTCAATCGGTCTAAGTTTCACAAGGAGGGATTAGAATCGACTAGGAACGCCAATCTCTAAAGAGATTAGCACACACAAGAACAACCTAGCAAGGACTCGCAACGATTCAATTAAAGACTCTTTTTCATTGAATAGGAATGAATAAAACGAAAACTTCATAGATGAAGCAACGAGTTCTCAAAGTTTTAGCTGAAAAACAATCTAACCTAAAAAAACGTGTATGGAGGTGTTTTTATAGCCTTAAAAGCTTCCAACTAAAAGAATAAAAATAATCCTAAAAAATATAAGATAAAATGAACTTTAGAAAGTCTATAGCTCAAAGGTAACAAAATGTCTAATAAAATATCTTAGAAGCTCCAAAAGCTTCAATCCTTAATTTCACTTTCATCCTCACGTGTGCATGACGTCTTCTCTACGGTCTCCATGGCTGCAATCGTCATCAACGTGACTAAGGAAGACTTAGACATAAAAATATCATCAATGGTCTCCTTAGGAGCTAAGGACACCAACAAGCTAGAAACATCTTCTTGAATGGCTCTTGCCTTCGATAATAATAATTGATCCTTGCATGGTAGGACTTGTATGGGTTGTTGGTAATGGTTGGACTCCTTAACCTTGATTGTCCTAGCTCTTGATCTAGTGATTGGACTTGTGTAGTAGGGGTTGATAGAGATGGTCCCTCATCATATAGATTGTGTTATTTTACTCTTTTTTTTTTGTGTCTTAAGATATGTATCCTTTGTTGAATTAATTGGATCTTGATATACAAGCATCAGGTTTTCACCTGAATTAAAATCTAATATATGCCTTAACTTTCTTCATGTTAAACCTTATAACTAATTTATGCCTTAATTTTCTTCATGTTAAATTTGAGTTATAACTCTAACTTTTACTGAGTTATAAATCTAATTTATATCTTAACTTTCTTCATGTTAGACTTGAGTTATAATTCTAGTTTGTGTCTTAGCTTTCTTCATGTTATAAGCTTAATTGTAAGTTGGGGATTCATCTTTCTAACCAACTTTGCATCATTGTCTATATCTTATTTAATGAATAGTCATGATTCTTCATTCGCAGACCAAGAAGATCTCGACATTGGTGAAGGTTGTCAATGTTGGATCTACTGGTGGTGCTGCTCTTGTAGCTATCATTTACTTAGTTTTGTATCTCCTTATCCTAATGTTAATAATCATTGTGGTGATAAAGAACATACAATGGTTAAAAGGTTTGGGTATGTAAAGTATTCTTAAATTTGTTGTTGATGCAAATAAAAGCTAAAAATGGATTTGATAATCAACATTAAATCCTTCGGGGAAAGAAAGTTGTAATAATATTACGAAGGATCATCCAATAGAGAAATTTCACATTGTATTGTTTTGAAGCATATTGAGAGTCACAAGTCAGTTGCAGGTGCTTATTGTGCCTAGTTATCCTTTCTTGCATTGTGTGATGTGAACTAAGGGTATGAACCCTTGACTCCGGATGTATTGTTCGATCTTTCGAATGAGATCTTCGATGTCACCTCCAAGGAATTCTTAAGCCTCGTCTATACTCGGCTTTTTCTAGGGTGGTGAAACTAGGTATCTAGGTTCCTCGACTCAAGTAAACTCCTATCCCTCATCAATACTCGAGAACTAAGAGTCAGATTAAGAAAATGAGATTGTGTTCCTAAAAGTTACAAAGAACACATACTCAATATTGAAACCGAATTGAGAAACAAAAAGGGGACAAGAAGCAAACTTGATTCAATCTAGTTGGAAGGATCAAACTCGAAACTGTAGTCAATAATTTTCTACAAGTCGGCGGTAATGGATGTTCTTGAAGACTTCATGAAACTACAATCTCAATCACAAACGCTAGTAACAAAAGTTTATGCTATATTTATAGGTTCTTGTTTAAATTGGTGTTGAGATAGAGAATTGTTTCAGTGATTTAAATACAAAATTACTCGCATCTATAACATGTCTTGATCCTAAGAGTTCGTTCTCATGCTTTTGTGAGTCAAAGTTTCTTCGCCTTGTAGAGTTATATCAACATGACTTCTCAAAATGTGTTCAATTGGAGCTTAAATGACGATTGCAGTTGTGGATTATTGAAATGAAAAGAAATGAAATTTTTTCTACATTACAACATATTGAGGACGTTGCTAAGAAGATGGTTGAGGCAAAATTTCACTAATTCTTTCATTTGATATATCGTCAAATTGAGTTGGCTTTAGTATTACCAATTACAACAACTACAATGGAAAGAGCATTTTCAACAATGAAGATCAATAAGAGAGATCTGCAAAACAAGATGGGATATGAGTTTTTGAACGATTCTATGGTGTATAATATCAAGAGAAATTTGTTTGGAAACATTGAAACTTAAGTCATCATGAATTCTTTTGTAAAAACTCGAAAAACGGATTTAAACCGTTTACCGTTGACATGAAACATTTTGTGATTTTATACTTTAGTTTGTAGTATTGAACTATAATGCGTGTAATTTAATCAATAAGTATGTTTTTTTTTCTTATCGCTAATTTCTTTTAATACATAAATATTGAGTAAAAATATTTTTAAGGACATTTATCCCGCCCCCGCTGACAAAATTGTTGGCACCGTCATTGCAAGGAATCATACACTTAGGGACCGTTTGGTTTCAAATCCGGAAACGGAAACGGAATGGAAACGAATTTAATCTATATATATATATATATATATATATATATATATATATATATATATATATATATATATATATATATATATATATATATATATATATATATATATATATATCCTTATTTATGAAATTTTATGGAATCATTCCTTGTGGTTTACTACAAAATGCACTTGCTTCCTCACATTTTGTTTCTCTATAGGGTATCAAAAATAATCAAACTCTACTCCAATTACTTCAAATTACAAGGAATGATTCCAAAAACTTTCATGAACAAGGGTATACGTATGGACTAGATTCGTTTCCATTCCATTTCCGATTCCGGAGTTAAAACCAAATGGGCCCTTAGTTTCCATTTGGTCCCTTATTCTTTCTGTGGAGTCTTCTTCTTGTATGTCTTTTTGCTATCATCGAGTCTCAAATTTTCCTTCACTTTCCAACTTAGGGTATTTTGTTGATTTATATCATCCCTCCGCATTTGCAATGCTACCGGCTTTATATTTGTTGGGGGCATTGCACTACGTGTGTCCAATTTTCATAATCAAAAGCAAATCATGTTTAGTAGTATTGCTACCTCCGGTAGTGTTCATGCAAGTAGAATCTCGACACAAGCGGTTTATGAAGGTGTAGCTCCACACACAACCGTATTGATTCATACTCGTTACAAAATTCAGCCTCCGTCACTGCTATTACCCAAGGCTCATCGGTCATGGAGAAACTGATATCATCCATGCTTTCAAGCCTAATAAAATAGTTTTCATATGCAACATCAATTATGTTAAAATGTCTTTCTCCTTCCATAGTTGGAGTGACGTTCTTCGGAGTTGCAAGAAGCCGACTGTTAGGTCAAACACTTTTATTATGATTGCATGTTTACATGCTTGTGTATTATTTCTTTGTCTTCCACTGATTGAAGAATTATGGGTCATTGTACTTCACCTTGTTTTGGATTTCATCATCTACCAAGTCCGTTTTCTTCACCTAGTTGTCCCAAAACAGAGCATTGTTTTATTGAATCCTTCCCTCACAATTTAGCTTTGAAGACATTTTGATGCCCTACTCCCCAAGTTCTTTTTCCCATGGCGCTAGGTCCGAAATTATTCCTCCAAATCTCCAATATACCGAGAAAGGAGTTGAGACCACACGTGTGTAATCAATCCTTGAAGTTTCATCCTAAACTTTATTGACAATAAATTAGGAGTTCGCCAGCCTTTTTATATATATAGATCATGATTAATATGTAAACAGTTTTTACCATGTAATATTGAGAACAAATTACAAAATATATACTATACGCTGAATATATATGACTATCCTGCCGAATATATATATATATATATATATATATATATACCACCGAATATTTCTTCCACTAATCACACTTTTTTTTTTCCTTTTAATCTCGCCCTTCTCTCTCTATATATATATTCAATACGAAGGGCGTCAACAAGGACTTAAGAGTTAGTTGAGTGCCCTTATCCATACTATCAATGTACTCCTAAGGGTGAATGGTGGTGATCATAAGGACTATATTCCCTTTAGGAGTACATATTTTTGAGGACATCGATTATGTGTTTCAAATTCATGACGATTATGAACACAACAATCACAACCCCCCACCAATCCGCTGTTCCTCTAAAAAAGTACTAGAAACACCATAGAACATGATACTAGGATCTGTCTGCATATTAGTGCAACTTGATAAGGTAGCTGACAAATGAATGAATTTTAAGATGCCACTCCCAAACCTACCCCCCCCTATATAAAAACAGCAGCACCAAGCATCCTATAAAGAGATATTCCAAAAGGACTGGCACAAAAAGACTAACATATCAATCAAAGTAAGCAAAATAAATGGCATGTAGCAGTGAATCTAGATAAGGGAGACAAGTGGGCTTGGCCCTTGGGACCATCCCCACTTGCAACCCAATTCAATTGTGAATCTCATTATCTTTACCTAAATACACAAACAAGCCAAGAACCAGGAATTATACATATGGCTTCCTTTGCCTTCTTCCATGTTTCCAAAGAATGTGTCTCTATAAAGTATGGTATTGCATTTTAGACAAGTAACTTACGATAAGATAACATCCAATTATCATATGGGTCTATGAGGCTGTACCCTAAGACTAATGAGGCTTTTTTCAGAGTGTTTGTTACCTACAATCAAGATGTTGGTTCATCATTGAGGCTCCAAAGTTGAGATATATCCTTTGGCATGATTGCTTTCCATTTCAAGATCCATTAATGACTTTTGTCTCTGATACCGATTTCTCTTTGCAGCCAATGCTGAGACAAAACAAAAGATGATGTTATACCACAAGAATCAAGCACTAAATAACAGTTCCAACATATGATGCCCCATAACCAATGACATACATCATCTTCCTTTATATTGCAAAGAAGGTGAAAACGGGTGCAACATACAAAATAGTGCTTACTATATGTACATGCAGAGCTAACTTGATGCGATCCATCAATGTCAAACCCAACATCCATGCTAAGATGTTACATCATTTCATTTTAGACACAGGTTATCATCTCAGATAAATCAGTCTATTTCCTGCATTATAAACTTAATTGAAACATGAATCTTCATGTTGGTCAATGTAAAGATACGCCTCTAGAAGGAAAAGAGTATTGAGTAATGAAACCCTAAACGGCAAACACTAAGTGCAGGAAACCTAACTTATCATCTTAGTGTGTGATTTGTCGTGCAAATCCTCTATCAATGAAGAGAAAACCAAATGTACAAATATATGGTTTGTAAGGTTGTCCTTTCTCGGTTCTCAACTAAAATTCCCAAGGATTTAAATCAAAACATCATATATTAAAGAAGCATAAACAGAATGAACAGAAAGGGGAATCTAATGGGGTAAAATCTATGTAGCAGATTTCATTGCAGTTGACTTACACATCAATTCATGAGGTAGACCAAAATCGTAATCATTTCTCCTCTTTCTGATGTAGATGTATATCCCTAACAACACGAGACAAAGCATCACCACACAAGATACAGCAATTGCAACTTTACCATGCTCTGATAGCCGACCATTATGCCAAAATACTGGACATTCTGGCAATGGAGAAACACCACACAATCCCTTGTTGCCCGAGAGACTGCATAGAAGTTTATAGGATCAGAATACTAGTCAAAAGATTAACAGTACTTGAAATGAAGAATGGCTTCCAGAACATTGGTTTTGAGCAATATATATATCCACACCATCACTACCAGTAATGGCGTATATGCAGAAGATATATCTAGAGCTTTGTATAACAGAAAAATAAAACTAGTAAAATACTATAGTACTATACTACAGGTATGTTAGGATGTCATACTTTATAACGAAATTATGTAGTATTGGGCTTTAAAATCAAGGTATGTAGTATTGGGGTAGAATGTAAGATGAATAGTACATGTATTGTATACAATTGGTATTTGAGCATACTATAATATTTACGGGTACCCATCCAAACAACACGCCTACTAAAACGTAGCATAGACCATATCACTTGCTTTATAAAGCAAGTGTTATGTATTCAAACAAACCTACACATGCATGTTCTCTTTCTATTAATTCTTGTAGATGTCACAATTCAATCATACACGTGTACCATTATACCTATCAAAGAGACTCGCTCACACGTTTGCTGTGTAGAACTTTGTTAACAGTTGAATAAACAAGTGGAAAAATAGTGTAAGATGAAATTACATACTCGATGACCCCACCGTGTACTCCTATTGAGTAAAGCTCCTCTGGCACCTGACCCTCCAACTGATTATCATTCAATAACCTAGTATAGAACAAGCCTCAAGGATCAGGTGAAAGCAAATCAGTAGACAAATTACAGGAACAGCATTTGGGGGGATTATATAATGATACAACATCAAAGCAATTATCTGACTGCGCATGTAATTAACTGCTATAGTTCTTAGAGTACGCTACAGGATATACAGTTTCACTTTGTATCCCTAGATTAGACAGCAGCTTTCATACTTTTAATGTATCTTATTTTATCATCCTCAAAATGTCTTGCTCGTGTTGGACTCCTTACGTTTCCCATGTCTCCAACACCAGCAAGAGCCGCACCCAAGTAACATAAGAACCTGAAAAGGCCTCATGTGTAGTACGATGGATTTTTCACGCACTACCTATACAGCCTCGGTCTTCAAATAGATGTATAAATACGGGACATTACAAAAGGGAGGAAATTGTTTGTGGAACATAAAGTGATAAAAGAATTCCATTCAGAAGCCTTTTCCATTTAAGGAGAAAGACTCACATAAGGTGAAAAAGTACTTACACAAGCCGGAATGTTGAGGAAGTAAAAGTATCTGGAATAGAACCAGAAAGTTCATTCTTTGACAAATCTCTGCAAAAAGAGGTATTGAAATTATACAGCATTTTATATGCACAGAATAAAACTAAATATAAGCATGATAAATGTCTTTAGTCACAAAGAAGAACCAGAATGACACTATACAGATGACTCGACTAACAAGAAAAATTGGTACAATTAAGAATTACAAAATTCAGTCAACGAACAATGAAGTATAAATGGGATAAAGTATAATACTCACAGTCGTACAAGAGGCAATTGACCAAGGCCAGCTGGTAAAGAGCCTTCGAGAGAATTCAAACTCAAGTTCCTGTTTTAGATTAATGTTGTAAAAATCAGAATTATATAACTAATTAATATGCCAAACTCATTATCCAACCTTCCTAAAGGAAAATAAATGGATGGCAAGCACAAGGTTAAAAATACCACTACTAAGATGCTTAACTGACCTAGAAGCTATAATCCTTTAATCTAGGAATGAGCATGAACTAAGACCTTGCAGAAAGTAAGATGCATTCTAATTCATGAACTAGGAACAGTGGCTAGAAAAATTTAGGAACTGATATATGATGTGAAGTGCCGTACATATACCATGTTTTTTTTTCCCTAATACTAACCCCCATACAACTAACAATTATAGGTTCGCAGTCGTGTCTTGCTATAAATGTTAGCTAGTCTAGCGACTAGCCAAAACAATAACACAGTCAGAGCTAAGTAATCTTATTAATAACTTAATAACTGAAGCTAGTCTTCATAAACTGAAAGTATTTACTTCAAAATAAACCTCATTTTCGGTTTTCTAAGATACCGAGATAAAACAGACACGTTTCATTAAAGAAGGAAGAAACCATTGTGTACTAGTGCCTTTATTCACAACTAGAGAAAACAACCTCATCGGGGGGAAATCAACTAAAAACCATTATATGGAGATAGATAACACTCACAAGCTTGCCAAATTTGCCAAAACAGCAATTTCATCACTGATAGAGCCTTTCAATCCTTGACTTGATAAATCTCTGAGAGCATGAATCATTAGATAAGCATTAGGCAGAAGCCACAAACATATAATGACTTACATGACAGGTCATGATGCTAGATAGGCCAGAAAAAGAAGAGGTGGTATATTTGAATTTACTTTTAAAGCAGCAAAAAAAACTTAACAAAGCTTCAGCACTATACATACATATTTTTGGTTTCCACAAGATATTTGGGGAAATATCTATCCATAAATTGAAAATATTGATCAGAAGATCATTTACCTTTGCCATCAAAAGCATGTGTAAATAACCCAGAGGTCGGTAGAATTAGAAGTAACTACATATTCTTATATAACCAACTAAACCAAGAGAACTTAGATAATTGATAAGAACTCTCTTCTGAAACAAAATGACACAACAAGCAAACAGTTACAAGAGAAAGAAAGCATACATTCCAGAGATCATAAGAGCACTCCCATTCCTATTTGTTCGACAGGTAACTCCTTCCCAAGCATCCCAAGAAGTCGGAGCACATGGATCTCCATTCCAACCCATTCTGTCCGGAACATGAAATGAATCTTTAATTACCCTCATAGCGGATACTGCAACAATAGTATCACAATCATGCATCTCAGAACATGTATAGACATGACCAGAATGTCAATGAATCGATTTGTTATAAATACAAAGCTCTCTTTCAGCAAATCCAAAATACGATTTGTTTAGTCTTGCAAATAAAAATTCAAAACAATGCGCTGCCAACTTCTATTGCATGCACAACTGAAGCTTCAAATTGCATACCTTGCTCAGGAGCAGTGACGAGATCAACGGGGACACGAGCATAATTCTCGATTGCGGAGAGAATAGGAACGCCCACAACAGGAACAAATCTGACATTCAAAGTAGTATCGCTCAAATTTACAGCAACGTAAGACCAGTCATAAGCAGCAAACCCACCCCCGGCCTCCTTGAACACGTCGATCCTGTTCACATTGCGGCCATTAATCAACACATCAAAAACCCTCTGTCCTGACTTGGTCACTTTCTCATCAATCTCTGCAAAATGGAAGAAGAGCAAATAATCCAGCTTCGCATCAATGCTCAAGTCATACTCTAGGACCCCGGTCACCGCCGACTGGTACAACTTCTCCGGGAAGTAGTTTGGCGCGATGTTCACCTTGCTTATTGGCTTGTCCGTCTTAATTACATTAGCTCCCTTTACCTTGGAACGGTACCCGACATCTGGCTGCCATGAGCGGCCGAAGAAATCGGTGTCATTAGTGAACCCCGGCCCCCACTGATCAGTGCCGCAGCTGAATCGGGCGTAATTGACTAGAGTGTAGTTGGAGAGAGCATCGTAGGACGCTGGATCAACTTGGACGACCTCGAGAGAGGCGATAACAGGAGGATCAGTAGCAATTGAGTAGAAACAAACGTCAGCTTCGCCATCAGAGACGAAGGAGAAGAGATCGGAGTAAAATCCCTGATTAGGGAGGCCTACAGGCCAGGGAGAGCGGTAGCTGAAGACGACGGTGCCTTCAACGGAGACCTCAAAATTGGGGGGATGAGACTTCCCGTCGTAGTTGTCGTAGACGGTGAAGGTGCGGAAGAGAAAGCGCGGGGGAGAGGAGGAACCCGGAGAGGTAGTTGGGACAGGGATGAGGTAGCAATTCTTCTTGCCGGAGGTAGTAGGAGGGAAGAAGCGGACGGTTTTCTCGGGGACGTGTTGGAAGTGAAGTGGCTCGGAGACGACGGAGGAGGCGCCGCCGGTGAAGTAGCGGTCGGAGAGCCAGGTGGTGCCGTAGTGGTCGACGGTGGTGGGTGCGGAGGAACCGCAATCTATGTGAATGGATATATCTGCAGAAAAAGGTAAAATTGATTAGTGAAGTGAGTAATCAAGTAATAAGGAAGAAGAGAGAGTGAGAGAGATTACTGAAAGGGAAGGAGAGAGAGAGGGAAGGGAGGAGCAGAGAAAGGGAGAAGAGGAGGAGAGACATGGCGGTGGGGGTTGAGAATGGGGGTCGTCGTTACAGCATGATTGGATGAATTTAGTGGAGGGAATACAGCGAGTCAGGCGAGATTAGCGGCAGCGTTAGTGGAGAGATTGAAGACAGTAGTCAACTTTGAACGACCAGGCTCCCTATTTAGAGCTCAATTTCGCAAAATTTGACAGCCACCGTAATCTTCCATTACAGCTCAAAGAAGAAAGCACTGTCCTCCTTGTATATGCTTCCTTAAATATTTCACACGATCTTACGTAGTTTTAGCAATGCTCCTTTACTTTATTTGGTTAATTATCTATGATGAGGTTACCAAAGATTTCAATTTTTTATGTTTTGGTTAATCATCTCCAATGGAAGATCGTTTCTTAATTTATTGTCATTTCTTTGTTTGTTCTCATTAATGAAGTAGCTTATTGTAAGGTTATTATTTATGATTGTTGGCTGCTGTTTTTATTTATTTTTTTCCTACCGGAAACCTACCAGCTCAATTATGATTTTTAAAAATTGATTAGTTGACTGTAAAATTGATTATTTTGAGGTTGATTTTGTTTTCTCAGATATTTTTGTTGGATTAGCTTCACCAATAATCATTAGGTTCATCTAAGATATAGTAACTTGAATAAATTATTGGAAAGGTTTTTTTTAAAATATTTAATTATTCATTCTGTAAATATTTATAATTTTATGTAGAAAGAAAAGGCTAAGTCATGATATTTATAAAAAATATATAATTTGTAGTCTACAAGTGAATAAAAGAAGAAACTAATTGTTTATATTCCTAAATAGATTTCTAACTTAATTGAATTTACAAGATATTTTGTGTAATTATAATTGAATGCATTTTTATTTTAACGACTTGTGTACTTATAATTCAATGTAGTTGGTTAACTGAATGAAGTGCATTTCACCTTATTTGTAATTAAAATTTACTTACTTTTTATTTTTCATGTATACGTATACTTAAATAATGCTCGCAATTTCGTGTAGTTTTTTCAAATTTATGTAGATTCAATAATTTGAGTTTAAATATTAAAAAATTATATTTGAAGAACCAAATAGGTGAATAATAAGGATATAAATACTCTGGAAGGGGTTTGAATAGAGTATGAAAACTTTTTTTCAATATCGTATATCAAGGCTTTGAAACTCATCTCAAGACCTTGAAGTCGATCTTTGCGCTTAGTGACAAAACTGTTTCTCAAGGCTTTGAAGTGGATCTCAAGCCCTTGACTTCAAAACCTGCAAAAAGTTGTTAGTCACAATAAAATGCGATAATGAGTGCGGAATGTAAAAGATCGACGCAACGATATATTTACGAAGTTCGGCCCTAACAACCTACTCTTCACCTAGGGTTTCCGACCCTATGATTATAACTATCTATTATCTGTTTTTTGTGAGTCCTAGTCTCCTAGATACAACTTAGAAGAACTTCTTTTCTTCTTTCAATGTAGCCTCAATGCTACGTCAACTCTATTCTAGCAACAATAGCCTAGTTACTTCGTAGAGTAACACACTCGAGTATAACACTATAATGATATGCCAACGGAGCTCTTGTGTTTATCTCACTCTAAGGAATAAACTAATGTATGCTTAAGAGGAAAATACAATTTTGGATTGATGAAGATGTTCTTGTATGATCGCTTGGAAGACTTGGTTACTTTCACTTGTAAGCTCTATCTTCATCTTCAGTCGATGTTCTTCATTTATAGTTTTCTATGAAGATCTTCTTTTAGGGCCTGTTTAGTAAGGGTTTGAGTTTATTCTGGTTTATAAACTAAATGGGTTTATACGGGTTTAAAAACCCAAATAAAAATAACCTCATCTTGAGAAGGTTATTTTTTACGGGTTTAAAAACCCAAATAAACTCGTTCACATAAAAACTCATACACATGTAAACGATTACACAAAATCAGCAAAGGTTTATAAACTATCATTTAGTTTATAAACCAGCAAGGTAAACAGGCCCTTAGTTGTTGTCCCATAGCCGTTGTAATGTTTTTATTTCTCCATAGAATTCGCTGCTTGGTTTTGAGCGAAATCTTCTCACATTGTTTTTGAGAAGTAGCCGTTGCAAGATCTTCATCTTCAAAGTTTTTGAAAGTTGTTGGAGATCTTCAAGCCCTATATCTTCTCTTCTTCACTTGAAATTTGTTGGATATCTTCAAGAATCTTCACCATGATCTTCCTCAACAAACTTCTTTCAAGCCGCTGAAGATCTTCTCTTAAAATCTTCTCGTCAATCTCCTACAGTCGATATCTTCTCTCCTAGATCTTTGCGTTGGTTAAGATCTTATCTTCACATGCCTTGAGCCGAGATCTTCCAAGATCTTCTTGTTTAGTTAGTTGGCCTTTGAAGATCTTCTCCTAGATTTACTTTGGTTGTTGTAGGCGTCTGTATTTTGATCTTCCCTTGTAATGCTTTGCAAGACCTACACACACTTTAACAAACAAACCAAGATATGCAATCTGGAAATATAATTAATTTATAAATCCGCATTTATATGTTAAGTCTTCCATCATTTAAATAAAACAATTCATATCAAAGGTGGAGTTATTAATATTTTTTTGTGTTGTCAAATTTGTTTTATGAAAATATTAGTATGTTATGTATGTGTATGCTTAAAATGTATGGTAGAGTTAATATTAATTAGTTTGTTTTATGTAAATATATATTTGGTTTGTGTAAACAAGAATAACATTGAAATAAAATACTAAAAACTCCTAAACCCTCTCTTCTGTTCACCATAGAAAAAACATAACCGCCGGATTGAATCCGCCCCAACCACAATCAAAAGAAAAACCTAGCCATCGGACTAAATCCTCCCCAACCACAATCAAAAGGCCTACCGACCAAACGGGAAACATCTCTACTCTATACCCATTTCAGAATTTGTGCTCGTTTATCCGGCCATGAACCCGGATTTTGTCAACACTAAAGCCGACCAACTCCCCCTAACCACCAAGACCCCTTACTCGGGGATCCAACAAAACTGAAGCCCCTTTTTTGTCCAAAGACGTTGCTGCTCGAGGGGATCTAACAATCTCTTACAACAAGTGAAGGATCTATGTGCTGTCATCCCCGGATTCAAGCTCAATGTTCACCCTCTCAAGATCTTGGTATTGTTCTTCAAATTCCCATTTCGTTTCCAACTCCTCAATGTTGCTTTCTCCGAGTGCCCCTTCTCCTGTTGTAAACCATGGTTTCCGTTTGCTCCAAACGAACCAATGGATCCTTCTTTTCGTGTGGAAGGCGTCTTAGTACCCCGATCTCCGTCGTGGACTGGATTTTGTGCATCATCTCGTGGATCTTGTAAGATCTATCGAAAGAAATCTGTATCGGAATGTTAAGGTGTGGTGCTACTATTTGTGGCCAGCTATTTGCTCTCCTGCCAAACATCCATTTCAGCCTTCTTACCAGTGGATCCTTTATTCCGTTTGCTCCAAATGGACCAGAGGACGGTTTTATTCCAGTGGATGGTGCTACCGGATTTGGCTTGTTGTCAATGCTTCTTTTTGGTTTCGTTCTGAGCATCTTTCATATTTGGATCATGCTCATCTTTGGTTTTAATCTCTATTTTCTACCAATTCTTACAACTTATACTCACTTTGGGTTGTGTCCTTGGACACTAAACTTCTGGATTGTTTTAGTCCTATTATTATTATTATTATTATTATTATTATTATTGATTTTTACTACTTTTTTCTTAGGCTCCACAACTGATTTGGTCCTAGAAAATGGTTTCTCTATGACCCATTGTTGTTCGGTCCGACCATTGCAATGACCCTGCTATTTTACAACATAAAATTTAACTGGTTATGGGTTTGCTTGATCGATTCTCTGGTGGGATTTGTCTTTTGCATTCCTGAACTTTCGTGTGATGTTACCAACATCTTAAAATTTGGAACTACTATCAAACAATTAAACTAAAGCAAGAACTTTTTTATCCACTCAAAGGTAGTCAAATAACTATTGAGAATGCCCAACAAGGCAACAACCAAATCGAAACTAAATTAACGCTTAACAAAAAAATCTAAAAGTGAATGCTTCAAATCAGTGCTTACCAATGAATTCAATGTTATGTAAATTCAACCTTGTCTTAAAGGAAATTGGATTTCAGGACTACGATATCCCTCAAATCAAACATATCCCTACTAGGTTATTATGATCATAACCTTTTGGAACATAAGAGGCATGAGGCAGAGTATCCTTTGGACAAATCTCGAAGCCGTCTGCAAAATACACAATATTATATAATTTCTCTATCATATACAAAATTAGAAAACACGCCGGAAGACCTGCTAGTTTAAGAATCAATCGATTCGTCTTATCTCAAAAAATGACCGATTCACTTGTATTGAATTGGTTTGTAATAATCAAAATCGCAAAATAAACATGATCTTTGCTTACACACCACCTCAGGAAATATTTAAAAAAAATCCTTTATGAGATTCAATAACAAACATAATCAAAGCACCACAAATACTATGCATAATTATGGAGATCTGAATGAAATCCAACAACACTTGGAAAAACAAGGAGGAGCCATGATCAACTCCAACAGATTTCATACACTCAATAACTTTAAAAACATATGTAACCTTGACGACGTTCAAACAATAGGCAACCAATTTACTTGGAGGAAAAAACGTGACGACCCAAATAATATTCTTGAAAAACTTGATTGTGTTCTAGTCCATAACCAGATTCATCAATGGTATTCACTTTTAAAAACAAAAAAAATATGCATGTACAATCTCGGATCACTATCAAATCTCACTGGAACTAACGAACTTGATACCGTTTACCCTACAACCATTTAAGTTTGAAAATGATGTGGACTAAATGCAAATCGTTTAAGAATATCGTTAAACAAACCTGGCGTGCTAATTATAGGGGAAATAAAAGGTTTAACCTCATTCGAAAGACACAACTTCTAAAAATTAAAGCAAAAGGATGAAGTAAAATCAACTTTGAAAATATCTTTAAACAACTACAAGAAATTGATCTCAACTTCTGGAAATCCAAGGGAAACTACCTATCAACCTAAACCAAAAAACTAAAAACCTTCAAAGAAGCCTCCTAAATAAACAAAATTGTCTTGTCACTTTTCACTAAAGATATTGGAAAGAACAAAGAATAAAAACTTGAAAACCATGGACACAAATTACAAATACTTTCATTGTATTTCCATTGGAAGAAAAAAAATTGAAAACATCTAAGGGAATTAACAACCATGAATGTGACGATTCTCTCCGCTAAAATTGAGATCCGCATAGAAGTAAAAAAAGAACTTGTTTGTAAATTCACTAGAATCCCACTAAATAAAAACCTCCTGGAAGAAAAATTGCAACTTATTAAGAACAAAGTTAGTAATGAAGGCAATGAAAGTCAAACAAAACCACCAACAAATGAGGAAATTAAAAAAAGTTGTCATTGACATTGGTTGTGATAAATCACTAGGACCGGATGGTATGCCATACCAAAAATATTGCCAAATTGTAGGAATTGACGTCTCAAACGTAGTTAAAAACTTCTTCGGAATGGGTAAACTACTCAAACAAATAAATCATACTTTTATTACACTAATTATCCAAAAAGGCAACCCTGCGACAAATAATCATTTTAGACCTATTAGTCTCTCTCAACAATATATAAAATTATTACAAAAATCATTACAAATAGAATGGAACCATTATGTCAAAACTTATTCACCGTCTCCAAAGAGCTTTCAAACCTAACATGTCAATAGACGATAACATTTTCATAGCACATAAGATTTTCCACTCCTTCCGGACAAAGAAAGGCATGGAAGGATGGACTACAATTAAATTGGATATGGAAAAAGTGTAAGATGAAGTGAACTGGAAATTTCTTATTTCTATTCTCAATAAATTTGGATTTAAAGAAAATTTTGTGGGATGGATCAAGGAATGCATTCCTTTGTATCCTTCCCGATTCTTGTAAACAATGGACAACAGATCAATTTTTTTTGAAAAAAGGGCTTAGACAAGGAGACCCCTTATCCCCTAATTATTCATTTTGGGAGCATAACTTCTTACACAAATGCTTCAAAATGAATGTAATAACTAAAATAACCATATTAAATTCTCCGCATGAAGAAATGCAACATCAATCCCTTTCCTATCATTTGTTGATGATATGATTATCTTCACAAAAGAAAACGCGAACTCCTATCTTAGAACAAAAGAAATCCTCAAAACATACCACTCTATCTCTAGACAGAAGATCAATTACCTCAAATATGCCTTTCAAACAACAAAGAATACAAGCGATAGATGCATCACATAACTAAAAAAATATCCTAAATATGGATCACACAACTACCCTTGACAATTATCTTGGCTGCCCAATTATAAATGGAAGAGTTAATAAAGAGACTTTTAGCAACATAAACAATAAAACAAAGCAACAACTTTGTAAATGGAAAGCAAACTCTTTGTCACAAGAAGGTAGAAACATACTTATAAAGCACAACTTAACTACTAAGCCGTCTTTTACAATGCAAAGCTTTATGCTACTAATACATAATTTGGACGAACTCGAGAAAACGTATATAAAACTCTTCTAGAATAAAAGTGACAATCATAAATTAATTATCAATTGGGATGCAATCTATAAACCAAAAAAATGGCGGACTTTGATTAAGAAAATCCCTTATAATTAATAGAGCCCTTCATATGAAGCTTTTTTGGAAAACACTTTCTGAACCAAATAACATACGGGTCAAAATTCTTAATGATAAATACTAGAAAAAATATTAACATACTACAACATCATTTAAAAGGCCATGCGTCTTGGAAATGGGAAAACCGAGTTTAAGAATGATATCATTTGGAGGTGGGCAATGGGAAAACCATTAAATTATGGCAAGATAATTGGGTCACAACAACCCCTCTCATCAAAATGATCTAAAACAAAAATCTAATCAACATGCATATTAAAGTAAGCCATTTCATTAAATATAACAAATGGGATGCCACAAAGATTGAAAATGAACTACAAAACATCACCAACCCAACAATTAGAAAAAAAAAAATTACGGAAACAATTATCCTAACAAATGGAATCCAAGACAAATTGTATTGGAGAAGTAGTAAGAATGATTGATTTTTTACAAAATTAGCTTCGGAAATGCTTGATAAGGAACATGAATGACTTCTTGACTATTCATGCGAATGGATATGGAAACCGGATACCCAACCAAAAAATTAAAAACTTTATATGGAAAATCTCAAAAAATAGTATCCCAACAAAAGCAAAATTTTTCGAAAGAAGAATTGCGGTTACTAAACACTTGTGAATTTTGTAACACCAACTCGAGGACCTAATACACCTCTTTATGGATTGCCCCTATAGTAAACATGTGATTGCAAAAATTGATATATCCATCTTAACCAACATTGATACCATTAGTGCGGAGAACAAAAAAGCACACGATATCCTATTAGAAATTAAAAAAATCGGTATGAATAACTTTACACTGTAACACCTCGACTCCGCGGGACTCGGAGCGCTACGGGCTAGGATCTCACAATGGGTCCCGACCCTTAGTCTGACAACAATTTCACCGGATCTTGCAACAAGACACACATAAAAGACAAAACCAAAATAGTTTTAATGCAATGTCATGACTCCAAATACAAACGAAAGAAAGACTCCAGCCGAGTTCTTACAACAACATCAACAATGTTCAAACAATAACAATAATACGAAGACTCAAATCCCAAACTCGTCCTATAACGTACGAGAACCTCGATTGCCCACTCCTCCGGATCACTCGGCAACATCCTTAACCTGTAGGTCATCTACAACATCGGTATAAAACCGTTAGCTAGCATTTAGAAGCATTAGAATAACGGTAAAGGTACATACACACATAAGGAAACGTAAAACACATAACTTGCTTGCACCCAAACCAGTTATTATCTCTCATTTCGTTAATTACTTTACTAATTCCAATTTTAAGCTTGTGACACGAGAAGTTTACGACTCTCGCCTCTGTCCTCGTATAACCAATAGGAGTGGTTCAGCGCAGCTCCCCATATACCATGTGGAGTGGTTTGGCGCACCTCCTCGTATACCATGTGGAGTGGTTCAGTGCCCTCTCCGTATACCATGTATGGCTTGATCGTAGAGAACCTCCTAGTCTCCCTCAAGAGTTAGACTCAACATATAAGACCAACAAGTAAGTATCAAGATGCATTTTTACTTTCTTTCCTACACTCAAACATCTTGTCCTAGAAAATTTGAACTTAATCGTTAGTTTGTATTGCTTGTAAATACAATATGCCATTGTTGGAGATCGTAGACATCATTAGCACAAAGAAGACATTCGCAAATTCTTTTGTGTTCATGGCACAGGAGAACATAAATCACTACGAGTGGGCTTTGAGGAGGTTACGTTATTTGTTATACGGAAAAATTCCGGAGGTGATTGCCATCGATCGTGAGCTAGGCCTTATAAGCGCCATGAGTGTAGTATTTTCCGAGGTGAAGCATATCTTGTGCACGTTCGATATAAAGTGCAACATTGTTAGCAAAGCGGCCCTCATTTTGCGCTCTAAGGAAGTATAAGCCGTCTTTATATCCCATTGTCATGCCTTGTTCGAGTCGAGATCCAATGAAAGATACCTACAACGTTTGATGGAAATGAGAGACTATTGGCATCCTTATATCCGAGGTTAATGAATTATCTCGAGATGACATGGAATACCCCGTACAAGGAGGCAATCGTTCGAGCTTATGTGACGTACACCATCATTTTAGCACAAGAACGACAAATGCGTAAGGAAGTTTTTTAATGTCCATTTGCTTCTACATTATTAAACATTTGTTAATTTTGTAATTAATTTATTTTTTTTAGGTGTGAGTCCGTGCACAAGTTCTTGAAACAGACACTAACTTTTAATGTTGGAGGATTTTTATTAAAATATTCATATAAAATATTGGTTGCATGTAATATTGCATTGTCGACATGATAACATTTTATCGAATTCATAGATGCTGTATTATTACCAAATTTTGGAAATTTTATTAAAATATTCATATAGATTTGATCAAGAAATACAATTTTGAAAGTCTGCATGTTAGTTTGCAGAGTTAATATATTCCCTTGGTTGATTGCATGCAATACTGCAATTTGTTCGGGATAAGATTAACCTCCGGTACCTCAAACATATCAAACAATAAAAAAAGTTATATACTTATTAGTCCTAACCAATAAACTTAACATATTTTCAATATTTATGCAGGATGTCACGAAAATATAATAAGCTCCACTTATTTTTAATATGAAAAAATATATAAACGTATCCAAGTTGATATTGTTTTTTAAAAATCACTTGGACCAATAATATTACACATCCATACAATCGTTTTTTTAACGGGAAAGTTTTAGGTTTATCGTGTCTCAAATTCATAATTTTGGAGTTAGAACCTTCTTAACAACCAAAAAACTATTGATTTCTTTTATCGAAGTTTAGATAACAACTTACTATTTTTTTCTTATAATTTACTCCAACTTCTTATAACATATATATGGGAGGTATTAGTAGCTTTTTAGAATATTTTAAAAATAAAAATAAATATCGAATTTTGAGGGAATAAAGTATAATAATTAGAAAAATATTTTTTTTTTATTAGAAGATGAAATCTTTTATGTGACATATATTACAAATTTTGAAAATCCATGGGACATATATCATTTTTTTAATGTCTAATTTTAGATACAAATATGTTTTATAACTTGCTTGGATCTATTTATAACATAATATGTCATTTTATTATTCCACATTTGTAGCTTTGAACAAAGAACATGAGTTTTATTCTAAAATCTCAAAATATGTCCAATACTCGGTTGATTTAGCGTAAAGTGACACTTTGAATCTTCCGACTCCATGAAGAAATTTTGATATTGGGAGAATCTCCAAATAAGCCATGAAGTATCCGGTCTTTACGTAGAGCAATATTGTTCCCAAACCGGACGAGTCAAAGGTAAGACTTTTTTTTTGTTTTGGAGTACAAAACATCAACAACCTTTTATTATAATACTTACCATGTGCACTCCATTAAAATCTCATCATATTAGGCAAACTTTATAAATTATGTGCACACCAAGGAAAACTTGTAAAAGTTGAAGAACACATGAAATTATCCTTTTTATCATGTAAAATACGTGACATAAAACTCAATCCTATAATTTACAAGATCATAAGATTAATCCAAGTATATCTTTTCGTTGTAGGTCGAACACCTTTGTTGTAGGTCGGAAAACTTTGTAGATTATGGAATAAAGAAAACTCGAACTTGCAAAACCTAATTAACATTTGTTATTGTATGTTTAGCTTCCAAAACACCATTATCTAGTTTAGGCTTTTTTCTTACCTTTCATCAGCTTGACAATGTAACGAACCAGGTTTCTAATAACTAAAGACGTCACTAGACTAAAGATCACAAAGTGAGTTCCATCAGTTAGTCTCACAACAACTTCACAAATAAGACCTTGCAACAAGCAGCACAACAAAATAAATAAAACATTCAACCTACTATTTAGAAAGAAAAAAAAACATTTACAAAACAACCATGCATGCAGTTAGTACATAACAAAAAACAACACTTCAAACATTATAGTTGAAAATTTGTATTGAAATATCAATATGAAAACAACACAATTACATAGTTACACACAAACAACAAAAGCCTAGCTTACAAGCAAGTAGTTTCAAAATAAGTTCAAACAAATATTGGGTTAACATTGCCCTGATTGTCCACATCCTTCAATTGATGTCCCTATAGCGCTCATATGATTAACATTACTTAAAAAGAATCGGTTTAAAACGGTTAGCTACAGATCATAATCTACCCACGAGAGATCATATCAACACAATACAACACATGTATTCAGATACCACACAACGTGCTTATGAGATAATATCACGCTTTTATGAATGATGCACGTGATCTGGTTTCTAGTTTACAATTAGCGATCTGGACCAAGCCTGACATCATTGTTTATACGGTTTTGGCTTTGATGTGAGCATCACTATTGCACATATTAGGTTTAATTCATACATTTTGCTTTTAGTTCGGAGCCAGACTGATCAAGCCTCAGCTAGGATTTTTGCGTGGGGGTTATAATCTTAACCATTGACCACATGCACATCTTTTCATTCATGTTAATGTAGTCATTTACCATTTTAATTAGGTGTGCGACCCAAGCCTGGAAAACCATTAGACTTGGTTTCATTTCTTATACAACCACCAGCTCTAACTAAGCACGGTGTAACACGTAAGTGATCCGGGCTTGATCAAGCTTCAGCATTTACTACAATCGTTAGCGATCTAACTTATAGTTACGCTCAGCATCTTGACTCACGCTCTTGACCGTTATAGGTTACTATCATATCACACGTATTAACAGGCTTATCATGCCAATATATTAGCATGGCTCAACAAGATAACACATGTAAATTTAATCATTTCTCATAAGCATGATATGATATATGCAACAGCAACAACATTAAATATGATTTATACATCACATCATCACGTTTATCATAAAACACAACAATTATGCTTTACACATAACACATCTTAATGCATATCAACATTCACACTTCAACACAACAAGATATAAATCTCTCATGCACGAGTTTCTGCAGATTGAAGTTAAGTAAGTCTGAGAACTTACGTGAATACACTCACATATCAATTAGACTAGAATTACTCAAATGTTTTCAACAACACTTGCCACGAGTATCATATTTCTCGTATTATACTTCTCGCTTCAAACATCAATTAAATTCATTCATTTGAATTTAATTAGCTTTACGATATTTATTTTATTGTTAATTTAATTAATTAATCCTTTAATTAATTAAATTTCGTCAGCATATCGTTTTGTCCGAAGACAATTTTGAAACCACCTATTATCAGATGTTGACATTGAAACAACCTAAGATCATTAGAATATCTAAACTAACATATTGAAACTTCCATTTATCTATTTTGACAATCATAAAGTCCATTTAGACCAAATTGTAATACGAAAACACGAATAGAACTCAAGTATGTGAAACACAAAATAAAACACAATCATAAAGAGCTACAACTAAACATGTAATTACCCATGTTGTGAAGCCCGGACCTGAGAACAGGTGGACGATGCCTAACCGCATCCTCTATCATGAAAGATACGTCATCGGGTGAATACGGTAGACCGCGAGCTTGCATATCTTGTAGACAACCAACAAAAATGTAAAAACGCTGCAATACAAAAAATAATTTGTTAAAAATATTGAAAAATAAATTAAATATAAGGAAGTTACAGAACAAGGCAGTGAAGGCATAAGGAATGGAAACAAACGTACTCTAAAATCTGAAAAATGAGCAAGTGGTGGACGGTCTACAGGTAGCTAGAGTGCAATGGACGTCTGCAAGATGTAAGGATAACCATGGGTGGTATATCAGGGCATGTATGCATCCTTGACAAGCCACGAAGACGTCGTTGGTATCAACTTAGCCAATGAAAATCGAGTCTCCTCCAGATGGTGGGCTGCCCAACGATCATATGTGGGAGCATATGAAAGCTTGAAACCATGTCCATTAGCTGGACGTATCTCATGGATGGGTGGAATCCGTGGTAGGGGCACGATTTGTACGTACCCAAACTTTCACAGGAACCGATGTGGCATGTACGCCTCCTTGATGTTGGATATCCGTATAATACCCCGATAACGAGAAACAACAAACTCCCCTCCAAAATCAAGCACTCAATCATCTTACGGGGTAAAACACACTTCCTCTGCCCTCATCTAGTCCAACCGTGCTCGTAATGCGTGTAGCTTCTCTCTACTAATCGGCGGTGTATTCGGGACAAAAAGTCTCGAAGACCAACGTACATGCTCATGCAACTTTGGATCCTCCACTGTTGCACATCCCAATGATGGGAAATGTGCCTAAATCCAAAATTGTATGAAAAAAGTTAATTAATTATCAAACAAACATTATATTTTACAACGGAATAATTTATGAAACTGTACTTGTAAAAGTGTAGTACAACCTCCCATCGTCATCACTTTCTTCCTAGTAGTGTCCCCCAAACATCTATATAGAAACGCAAGGGTCCCGGTGCCCCAAGCATACGAGTTTGTCCTCACATGATCTCGTAATAGGTCGATAAGCCATGGTCGCATTTGGTTGATAGATTTGTCGACTACTAAGGCCGACGATATGAATAATAACAAATATGCAGATGCAATAGCGTCATGGGGAGGCTGTGGAAATTCCAACATGGTTGTTGCTTTAGTCCTAATATTGTCGCAATATAACTGTCTAGACTGCCGTCTAACATTTGCAAAAGATAACCCAAAAGACTCTACAAGCCAATCATGCCTAAGACTATCATCAATGGTAGTCAATAATGCATCTCCATCAACTACAAGTCCCATAATCACCTGAAAATCGTGCATCACTATAACCATCTCCCCACGGCATATGACATGTGTTTGTCTCGGGGTGCCACATCTCGATTAAAAAACGTAATCAAATAGTTATCGACCCTACCAAACTGAAGGTCCTCCAACTTTGTAAGTCCGCTGCTTCAAGCCAAACCAAACCAAGAATACGGGTCGTCCAAATCTCGACGTCACTCGCGTAATTTACTAATCACATCCACTCTCCTAACGACTCTCACCACCCCGGGATCCTCCGACGATGGTTTAGAAAAGTGGCATTATCTTAGATAAACAAACATTTAGAAAAATCTTTATTAAACATTTGAAGGAAATAATTATACCCTCTCGGCTCATATAGCGCTAGCTCTGTGGTTAGTGTAGCATGTAAATAACACGGGTACCTGCTCATGCTCTTGCTCAATAGGTACCTGCTCCTGCTCAACATGTACCTGCTCCGGCTCAATAGGTACCCGCTCGTGCTCCACATGTACCTCCTTCGGCTGAACATGTATATGCTCATGCTCACTATCCAGAATGTCATCTAGATGCAGAATACCCTATGAGGAGTCCTTTGTATCGTGATCCGGAACAAGTGATGATGATCTCACACCCTCCTCGCCGATGATATGATAATGTGCTTCAACGGATGCATCAACATATGCATCAAGTGATGCGTCAACGGATACTTGAATGGAAGCCTGAACGGAAGTCGTTGCAAGTCTATCCCGCCGAGCTTTAACCTCTCGACGGGCGGATGCTGTGACAAGTCTAGCTTCTTTTTATCTCTAATATTTTTCATCACAATTTGAATTTTTTGAAATAAAATTCAATTTGTGAAATTATAATATTATTTTGTTTAATTTTTGGTCATCTTCTTCGCCAAAATCATAATTAGAGAGCCCGTTTCAAAGCTTGAAAAAAACTCATAAAACGCAAAAAATACTAAATCTCGTAGACGATTCAATTCCAAATATTCCTAAACTAACGGAATCTTACTAAACTAACTAATTTCAAGCCTAAAATCATCATAAAACACAAAATAACATAAACGATAAAAAATGATATAAATCAACCTGAAATTGATCCACAAGTTGCCTTTCACTTTGAGATTGTTGTGAACCTCCGACATTTGAATCTCGAACCATTGTTGAATCTCGATTTCGTTTTTTTCTCAAAAATTTCCGTGTTTTTTTGGCTGGAATTTCGTAGGCGGCGGTGTAAGGAGAAGATGAAGAAAGAGAGGGAAGAAGAGGAGTCAGCCAGCGCGCCCTATGTATAGGACTATGGCGCGCGGACGGACACCGACTACGCCCCAATTGGCACGCGTGCGGACCCTGAATGCGCCCCACCAGACGCATGCGGGGTCCACCCCCGTCTTGTTTGTAAAATTTTGCGCTTCCTTCCGAATAACATCAATCTACTATATAAGGAAGTTTAGGTTAGGGAAAAGAAAAAATTTGTAAGAGACATTATCGGTTATGTAAAAGAAATTAAGCTATAGTCGAGCAGCTAACTCGTCGTCATTTGTAACTCCTATAAGTGATATTTTCGGCCCCAATAAGGCCCATTAATGCAGAGAGGCATGTAGCTTGTGGCCTGAATTCCTCGGTGGGGGGCCTCTCTCCTCTACACAGCCAAGGCGAATAATCACGTCCACAAAATGTACCTGAATTAACTGTCCCACACAACTCCAGAAGAGATTTTCACGAAATGGATAAACCCCAACACGAAATACACTGGACATAATTCCCAAAGCCAATTTGCAGAAAAGATTAGAAAATTCCCAGATCATCAGGTAATTATACACTGCTGTGGAAAAAAGGATCACACAGCTGGTAATTTTATGAAATTAAATGGCAGCAATTTCAGTCGCACCCACATCCGTGCCAGGATTTGGACAAATCTCAACTAGCATCAATCCAAAGCCCCATACTCCGTTCTTGGGCAAAACCCTCATCTTCAGACCTTCTTCAATCTCATTGTCGAGGAAATGCTTGGCTGTGTCAGCTTCCGGGTTCGAGGTATTCGACCCGAGTTTGATTCGAGATCTGTTCTTGGGGGTCGGAGTGGGCCTGCCTTGCACAGTCATGGAGTGCGGGGATATCATATACCGGAGCACACTCCCGCGCTCTGGCCTCACCGTGACGGTGCCGGGAGTGATTCTGGCGCTCGGCGCCGTCTCCTACCTCTGGGCTACCCCAGGGGTGGCTCCTGGCTTCTGGGACATGTTTGTGCTTGCAGTTTTCGAGAGGCTTTTCAGGCCTACATTCAAAAAGGTGTTTCAGCTCTTCTGGGTCTGCTGATTGAGATCAATAAAATTTGTTTCTAGGGTTTCATGGCATCTGTGTGTTTATGAACAGGATGATTTTGTGCTGGGGAAGAAGCTTGGGGAGGGAGCGTTTGGCGTGGTTTATAGAGTTTCATTGGCTAGTAAGCCTTCCTCCAAGGTATGGGTATGCTTGCTGCTTAATTTATTGGTCAATGATTGGATTTATATTCAAACTTTGTTGTTGATTTCTGCTTGAAATTGAGAGTAGTGTGATGTTAGCTGGGCCACTAGCTGGGAAATTGGGGGCTACTGCTGCATGCCTGCATTGGATAACACTTATGATTGTTGAACTGGTTTCATTTTTCATCTCATTTGGCATTTACATCTAGCCAAAACAATTATTTCAGATGGCACTGTCAATCCCGTGTACTTCATAGTCCTACCTGGCCCTAAATTTTGTTCCCCACAATTGCGGTATGGTCGTGTCTGTGTGATGAGTTGGGTGGCGGATGTGTGGATCAAATCTGCTTCCACCTGGTCAAGTAACACCCTTTGCACATTCTTTTATGTGGAAGCGATGCCGTTAGGTTTCCATTTGTTGTGTGCTTTACTTATTTGTTTGTTAAGAGGCCATGAATTGAGGAGAATGGAAGCAAAATGTCCATGCTAATAATGCTATTGACTAATTATTGAGTATACTTTTCTGTTTACGGTTCAGCTTTGTGATCTTGAGGCACTTCTCTTCTTCTAAAGACAATAAACACTTATACATGCCAGCCAAAATAATTTATACCTCCCATCCTACAAGGTGCCATCACTTGATCAACATTACTGTTCTTTTATTACTGTATCTTGGAGGAGCACATGGGTTTTGGGAGAGCTAAATATCATATGTATTCATATTGCTGATATTTTTTTCCATAAAGGAAGGTGACTTAGTCTTGAAGAAGGCAACTGAATATGGAGCAGTGGAGATATGGATGAATGAGCGTGTTCGACGGGCTTGTGCAAGCAGCTGTGCTGATTTTGTATATGGATTCCTTGAGGTACTGCTTCCATTGCTTACACTTGGTCTTGCATGATCCTACTCTCATCTCCATTCTCTAACTAAAATTTTTTCTAGTAATGCTCCAGAATTCGTCTAAAAAAGGAGGTGAATACTGGCTTATATGGCGTTATGAGGGGGCATCCACCCTTGCAGATTTAATACAGAGTCGAGATTTCCCTTACAATGTTGGTACTTTTGCTATAAACCTAGTACAACCCGTGATACTTCTAAATACACACGTGTTATAAATTAGCAAAGCTTGTTTTTGGCAGTCCATCTGTATGCGTTTGGGTAGTGACTTAAATATCGTGGGTTCTAAGAGTTTATTGTTCATTAGGTGGAAACGATGATTTTAGGTGAGGCCCAAGACTTACCAAAGGGGCTGGAAAGAGAGAACAGAATTATACAGACCATCATGAGACAACTTTTATTCGCATTGGATGGTCTTCACTCAACAGGCATTGTTCACAGAGATATAAAGCCACAGAATATAATCTTTTCTGAAGGTGATGAGCCCAGTCACAGTATATCAACTAAAGATTTCCACATTCTCACTTTTCTTACGAAATGTGAACATGAACAGGGTCTCGTACATTCAAGATCATTGATCTTGGAGCTGCAACTGATTTACGAGTAGGTATCAACTATATTCCTAAGGAGTTTCTCTTGGACCCAAGGTAACTCTCCTCTTGATCATGCATACTTTATATTGAAGTTAATCGAGTGTGAGAGGGATTAGGCGATGTGCTTTAGGACATTTGTTACCTCTTGAAACAACTTTTTTTTTTTTTCTCGTCATACTTGTCAGGTATGCAGCCCCTGAGCAATACATAATGAGCACACAAACTCCATCGGCACCCTCAGCTCCTGTTGCTACTGCACTTTCTCCAGTCCTATGGCAGGTTTTATATTAAATACTAGTTTGTTTCAGTGCAAATTCACGTGTGGAACCGAGTTGTGAATGATGTTGTTCTTTTTGCAGCTTAACTCACCTGACAGGTTCGACATATACAGCACCGGCCTTATATTCTTGCAAATGGTTTGCTCTGAGACACCTCCCTGATCATCTCACTCTCCAAAATTTACTGATTAATCCGATTCATTTCTTGTAGGCATTCCCTTCACTACGGTCGGACAGCAGCCTAATCCAATTTAACCGACAGCTGAAGAGGTGTGACTACGACTTGTCAACGTGGAGGAGCACAATGGAGCCCCGGGCCAGCTCAGATCTGAGAAGAGGATTTGAGATTTTGGATTTAGACGGAGGGATAGGATGGGAGCTGTTGACTTCAATGGTGAGGTACAAAGCAAGACAGAGGCTAAGTGCCAAGTCAGCACTAGCCCACCCTTACTTCGACAAGGAAGGCCTTCTCGCCTTGTCCATCATGCAGAATCTAAGGCTTAAGCTCCTCCGTTCCACCCAACAAGACTATGGAGAAGCAGCCAACTGGGTCATCCAGCTCATGGCCAAATCAGGCACCAGCAAGGACGGCGGTTTCACTGAAGCTCAGCTTCAACAACTCAGGGTACATGAACATACTCATATTCTCATGCCTGTCAACACTTAAAAATTTGACAATTACGGAGAAGCATTTTGTCACCCGCTAATTAGTAAATACCGAGAAAAGGAAAGACTGAGATGTAGAAGTAAAGAGTTGAGGGCAGGATAAATGTGTTAAGTTTTGTTGGTTGGCATGAACAGGAGACGGAGCCTTCAGAGAAGAAGGGGAGGGGGAGTGCACAGAGGAATGTTCTGGCATCGGTACTTCGGTTGCAGAGGAAGATCGGCAGGACGCTGAATGAGAGCATGGACGAACTTAACCAGCGTAGGAAGAGCCTCTGGTGGAGCCGCTGGATTCCGAAACAGGAATGAGGCTGCACCCACCCTTGTTTATCATCTTCTACTGTTGTACATACGTATATACATGTAAAATGCTATTTCTTTTGTACAACCTGTGTGTAGATTGTTTGGAAACCATTTGACAGCCTAAATCATTGAAATTTAGCTTGGTTCGCTTGCAGCTGTAGTATGAATCTTGATTGGTTGGTTACAGTACTCTGTACTAAACTTTATATAAATGCGAATACTGAGATGATGAATGCGTAGAAAAGGGTCGAGGGAAAATGTAAAGGAAATTAGGAGGCATGAGTGAACAAAATCTGGTCATATAATTTTATTAATATTCTTAAATTAATAAAAGCAGCAAAATTAGAGGTTGCCACTGCTCCATGATCAGTAGTAGTACAGTACAGAGCGTACATTGGGGGAATGGGCGAAGCACGAGACTCACCAATTTCAGCCTCGTTCTTCTTCTCTTTATATTCATTAGTTCCTAATTATTTACACAATAATTCCTTTTACAAAAAAATAAAAATGAACTTTTTTTTGTATATATAAATTATAATGTATTGCTATCCAAATTGAAATAAAAGTTGAATGACTGTATCAACAGAAGGAAATGTACGTAGGCGGATACCGTGCATGTGCATGTCCGGCTGGCATCTGCGCACAGTTGTATTCACATGTCTCATCTACTAATTAATGAAACTTAATTACAGAATATACTTTGATTTGCACATCATAGTATATCAATGCTTGCCGGATCCTTGTTGATCAGCATCATTTCAGTTGGGCTATTATGAATATCTAATATCACTGTCTCCTGAATCACATCTTCTTTGAATTTGATTACGCAAATTATATTGATATGTTTTGGATTTTCCTGTATTATCTTATTTAAAACTGAATTATAGATTTGTTCAAAGATTCCATGTCTGATCATTAAAAAGTTGTTACAGCCTTAATTACTTTTCTTTTACAAAAAGTAGTAAAACTTGCAAGATATTGTTAAATATTAAAAAAAACATGATTACTTTATGTTTGATGTAAAGACAATATCTAAGATAGTGTGATTAAAATATAAGTAGGGGGTCCATGAGTCCTATAAGAACCCCTCTCTTCATCTCCTTCCATATCTTCATTTCCCTTAGTTATTGAGAAGAAGAAGAAGAAGAGGATGAAGGCAAGCAGTAGCATAAGGGGGTTGAAGAGGAAGCTTGGGAACAAAGGAGGAGGGATGCTCAAGGAACAGCGGGCAAGGCTATACATCATTCGCAGATGTGTTGTCATGCTTCTCTGTTGGCACGACTGACTACCATTGATGCGGGCTTTAGGTTTTATGATTCATTCATGTAATTAAATAGAGCATATGTGTAAGAGAGTTTTTCCCCTGCCGGGGTTTCATTTTGGTTCATTAAGTATGTAACCACCCGGATATTAGCTAATGCCATAGTTTAACACCCAGATTCATATATCATCTTTGCTTCTTCTTGTTTTCATTTTCAACTCTCATTCCCAGGGACATGGAAATTAAACTCAAATTTATTCATTACATGGATTCAAGATAATCTCAGATTTGGTTGTTACACTTGGCTCGGACATGATCTCCTCGAATTCCTATGGACGACAACTGTATCTGGTAGGCAATGCGTCCTATTCTATTATGAACTCTCAAAGGTCCCTTAGCATGTATCAACGTATCAAAGATTTATGAAAGAATTAGGTTAAAGATGCTCTTGTATTTGTAGATCCCTCTAATTATATCCGATATATAATTCCCCTAGATTGAAAGAATTGGGTTAAATAGGGGGTATCTTTAGTAAATGAGTTTACGTTATATGTATTCTTCATAAAGTAATAGTGGTAAAAGACTCAATTAACCATTTTACCAAGATTTATATAGCCTTGTAAGTTGCGTAATGAATAACTAAGTCGCCGAGTCCTTGTCCTTATGGTGTTAGTTCGCATATTCTTTATCGTCTTGTTTGCCTCGACAAGGCAAGCCTACATCAAGTCCAACTCCTCTCATGGCAAATTTGCATGTCATTGTTATAGGGCTTGTGTATCCTTATGGATAGTGCCAGGTGTTAATTATAATGTGTTTTTGGACGTCGGATTGAGCATTTGTTTGAAGGAGCCGTGGACGTGTGATCAAAATCTTAAGGCGTAAGATTAAGTCTAAATACGACCGTTGTTTCTCACCTGACGCAGTTTCTCCAACTAACGCATGCTCAGTATTTCCCTCGCCTAGTGTCATGCTTCCGTCGGACCGGTACTCAATACACTAAATAGGAGGCTCAAGATTGAATTTATTGCCGTTAAAGAAAAAGGTTTGGAAAAAGTTAATTAGTATGGGGGATAGCTAGGCTGTAGAGTGTGGGCTTACAAAATCTCGCAAATCTGCATCGTCACCGATTTTTAAAGCATTGACGCCGTATAACCATCAGCATCAGCCTCAAAAGATCCACTAATGAATCTTTAATCATGATTATAATCTTCCAAATTATTGAAAATGAAGCTTATCAAATTTGAGGGCTCCTGTTTGAAGGCACGTCCAAAAAGCAGCAATCAAACACAATAAAGCACTCCTCAATTAATAATCAAATTTTGATCCTGTTGAGGCGTCGACGTGAAAATACTGCAATTCTATCAACATAATCTGTACGTAATATAGAACAACGGGATGAGGTGTTGTGGCCGACATGACAAGTTTAGTGTAAGAAGAGGGTTTAGTTTAATAAAGCTGCTTGATTGTTTGATTATGTTTGGAAAACTGAGATCGAGAATCTCCATAACTTAATGCCGATTTGATGCTCTTGTCCTCAAGCTGGCAGGCAAATGTATCTTCAGCTCTTAACCCAAACCATGCATATTTTATGATTTTCATATCACTCAACATATTCTCTTTTGACCGTTGAAACTTGTATCTGCCGATTGGCACAACCCAAACCACAGTTGAGCTACCAAAAAATCCTGCATATCTTTCTCGATCACCATTTATGCACAACACTATATATTGGATACTCTTTTTCTCACTGCTGTACTTTTATAAGAGAAAGGAACGTAGAAGCTGACAAGATTAATATTGTGCTGTTAACACAAACAAGCATCAATAGTTAGTACAATGGTTTAATCAAAGACCAAGGCAATTAATGTTTTCAAAAGATGCCAAGGGGCTTCGCTATACATTCCACCTAAAGATCCCACCAGCATGATTCTTCCTGCACCAAAATTTTCGACACCCCCAAAAAGTTTAGAACAGACATGAAACTGCTTCAATGATAAGCATTTTTTCCTTAATCTAAGATCTTGCTGCTACCAATCCAAGCAAAGCTATCTTGTGATCCAAAATCCTGCAACAGCCATCCAATTTTAACATGATCAGCAAAGGATCATAGAAATCTCACATTCAAAAACAAACTGAAAATAGATTTCGGTTATAACCAGTTGGCTCAGCCTGAAATCTGGAGGTGTGTCCAGGTCTATGTTTGAAGGGTCAATGCTTGGGTTCTGGCAATATTCGAGATCCCTCTTCAGATCTTCGGGTCCCAGCTGAGCATATGCAGAAGAAAGACCTGCTTTTGCTTCCTTTCCTGCATTGTCCTCGTCGAACTCATCAATGAGGGATATGTTTTCTACCAGCTGCTGGGAATCCAAAAGATTCTGTGAGTCGCAGAAAAGGGTAAGATTTTCAATCAGCTGCTGGGAATCCACTACGTATTGTGACTCGTATTCATACACTTCTCCAGCTTCCACATTCCCATGCTGCTGTTCTGCTTCGCCCAATTCAGGCTCTACCTCTACTTCATCCTTCTGTTCAGTTTGCCCCATGCTGACAGCTAAACCCATATTGTGGTACTATAAGAGGAAAGGGAGAAAAAAGAGAGAGAGGCTTGTGAGAATTGATATCTTGAAATCCAGCCAAATATAATTCTGCAAGCTTTATTAATACTGAAAAGATATATCCAGGAAGCATGTTTAAGTAAAACAAACTTATAAATAGTGATTCAGCGAAACAGAAAATTGGCAACTTAGGTTGACCAGTACTAGCCCGACAACAAGTTACCCTGTGGAGTGTCATCCATTAAAATCTATCAAGACCCAAGTTTTTGTCTTCTTTTTCAAGAATATTGCCAAGTTGCTGTTAGAGAACACACTACCACGCCTAAAGTTTGCATTATAATGATATAATGTAAATGCCCCATAAATAAATAAGATAAAGATATAGCACCTCGTCAGCGACATATTCCATGGAAGATAAGGCAGATTGCTCTCCAGGAACAAAACTTGCCCGCATCTCAGAGCGAGGAGGATCAGGAGTAATGGATTTGGGAGTCACCGGATCAAGTTTCGCAACTACATCAACAATCAGTTCAGGAACATCTCCCACAGTCTTGTCACTTTGTTTGACCTGTTGCTGCTGATAAAAAACTTTTGAGATCACATATTGTCCGTCCTTCTCATCTTCCTCGGTGCCAAGGTGATATTGGTGCATGACCCAATTTGTTTTCTCGGCCTTTCCACCCTTTGTGGGGTTCACATAGAGAACCATTATCTTCTTGCAGCCCCTCTGATCACCTTCTATGATAACTGGTTTAGTTCTGCCAGTCTTGTGCCAACGAACATCCCCCAAATCATCACCATTGATCTTTCTACGCTTCCTTGTTCCAGTACTATATGCCTTGATTGCTCTGTGAAAGAAATGAGACGCAACCCCATCTTGCTTGACACCTGATTTATTTCGAGAAGAGGAAGAAAGTTTAAAGCAACGACAAAGTATAAAAGTAAAAGCAGGCTTCTTAAACAAATATCAACCTGGTAGGTTCTGGGGGTGTGTATAGCATATTCCATCCTCTTGGTTGACCGTTGGAATAAATTCATCAATAAAGGGATGCGGTTGCATATTGGCATGACCAACTTTCGCAAGTAAATGCCAGATTATCTCCTGATCAGATGGGTCAAATTTGACACCTCGGGGCAATCCAGGCCAATCTTGAGTTACCTATGAAATAGGGAGAGGGTGATTACTCAAGTCAATAAAATGAAAGTTTTTTTGAAACAGAGAGAAGGCAGATTAACACAAAGGTTCATCGTGCCAAAGAAGATTACTACTACAGGCAGACAATAATACCGTCACATAAACTAAGCATCTGTTATCTATACAATATACAGGTTAGCCAGCAGCCTTAACTATGTTAGAGCTCAGTAATCCAATCTTCAGCCAGGTTGCAACTTGTTAAGTAATGGCATGGCGCTTAAATGAAGGTCAACTAACTTTTTTTAGTGCTGAAGTATAACATTACAATAGACACACGAGCTTATAAATGCCAAATCCGGTAAAAGAAATTACTCATCAATTTCTTTGTTATAACTTTAAACAAAATAAGGTGGATCTCTGAACAGAAAAAACAGTTTCTTAATTCCTGTGCAAACAACAAAAGCAGTATAGCTGAAATCAAAGAAAATGAAACAAAATCAGCACAAAATTTCTATATTGATGAGAATGAGCAGGACTCAAGTAAACAAAAAGAGGTAGAAGCAATACTTCATCATTACTGATGATATGCTGGCAATTTGGGCAAGCTCTAGAAGGATTGCTTGTCCAGTTCGTATTTTCATGATCTGAAGTGCCTGATGCACATCTGATTTTCGATGCAAACCTACTCTTGTCAACCAACCATGATGGTCTGCAGAACAGGTAATCAGCAATGTAAGATCAAGATAAACTTCCCCTCTCTGAGAAAGAGGGCGAAGGCCATAAAAAATAACCAACGCAAATTACAGTGAAAAAGAGATCCACATCCTAGGCAGATGAATATTGACAGCAGCAGTACAAACATTTTGGTCAGAGAATCTTTTGACAAGCAAAGACATACTAGATACAAATTATAATGAGTGTGATCTGCATAAGAAATGAATTTACACCCTTGCATTATTGCTCCTTGATCAAGTTCATTCTTTCCCCAATTACTCTAACATTTATAAATAAATCACATTTCTTTTAGGGAGGCACTATGTGAGGGTTTAGAATCAAGAATCAAGTTGGAAGTTGATAGATGATTAAAGGTGTTGGGTTACGTTTTAGAAATCGATTGTATAGGAACAGGGATATCAAGCAAACTGAAAACACTACATGTCCGCACTATGAGGCATCAGTTTGGGTTGAAAATGAAAATAAAATATCAAGAATTGGACTGAAGTTACTGAATCCCCATTCTGGGCAAACAAACAACCCTGAATACATCCTCAAAGACCTTCAACATCAAGAATATCGAAAGCAGGCCACAGCCCAAAGGTACACCTTTTCAAGTCCACATTGTACAAAAAAAAATGAAGGAAAAAGGTAACGGATTTCAGCTTTGATGAAAACAGAAACAACAAAAAACACAGGAAATGCACAAAAACATCAATCAGTGAAATCAAAACTAAGTTCTTTTCAACACCCACACACATACACAATTGACCAACAAATAATTCAAAATCAAGACAGGGTAACAGATTTCCTCCCAAAAGCACAACCAATCATACTGCGATTTCAAGTTTTAAACTTATCAAGCATAATCTCCAACCCAACAAAACTTGAGAACAACAGGAGCGTGATTTTTTCCCCCTACTTTTGCCCAAAGAAAGCCAACAAGAATGCGGGATTTGGGGGGACTCTTTCTCATAATTAGAAGGGAGGAGGGGAGAGAGAAAAGGGATGATGTTTACCCAGCCATGAGAGAGACGGAAGGTAAAGGCGATCAAGAGATCCACCGCCGAGTTTGAAGTTTGAACTGGTGAACTCTTCTACTTTTCAAGAATCAGCACATTTAGCAGTGGGAGGTACTAACTAGGTCATCAAAAGGTCAATTACTCAAATTTCTACTTTTCTATATTTATTATTTCCCAGAATTCCAACCGTTCTATTCATGTTTTTTTTTATTTTTTTATTAAAGGTTGATAAGTAACTTCCGGTTCGATTGGCTTCGCTGCTCTACATCCGGGACGGGAATAAGTCGTGGTCCATTGCTGGGGGATACCCTCCCAATATCAATTTTTTCCATACATGCCGTCGAATCTCCACACTAAACACTTAAGGAGTCTAGTACCACATCCCACTAGACCAACCGTGTATTGGTTCTATTCATGTTTATACTGCTTGCTCGCTTGGCAGCTTCAACGTATATTATTAAGATTGGTATATTGACCCTTTATTTTATTGTTTATTTTTTTTACGAAAGAAGTAAGGAGCTCCACAACACCAATTCGAAAGGTCAAAAATCGGCATACGGACAAATCGTCAGACAAAAAGTAATCCACTCTCGAGAAATGACCGAAAAAAGGTCAACAAGAACCAAAAAAAGTCGGAACGAATAAATCACAAGAGAACATGAAGAACACTCGAGGCTGACAAAAACATGGAGAGGACACAGAATAGTTGAACTAGTGCGGTGTCTCGCTGTTGGGAAGTAGGATAGTAGAAACCCTTATCACGGGAAGACATATCTCCCGCGGAAAATTTGTTTAATCCACTCTCGAGAAATGACTCCAAATGAAAATCCATCCCAATTTTTTTTTTTGATCAAGAAGATAAGATGCTCGACTACACCAAAAGTAATTGGTGTATCAAGAGGCCGACAATCGGCAAACGGGTAGACCGTCATGCAAATAAAAAAAGCATAAGGGAAACAATACATTCACCACACGAAAAAGCCGGAAATTTGAGAAAAGATCCAAAAAGTCGGAACAACTAAACCCTGGGAGAAGACGCGGAATCCATCCCAATTAATAAAGCATGGTTATAGCCAACATTTCTCAAAATTCCGAAATCAACTTACAAATGAAGTCAAACTTTCAAACCTATTCCGACAAGTCATAATACAACAACTTGTTAAAAGTTTTGTACTAACATGGAAACATTGGGTTCGGAGGCTATGGTTCTTAACCGATTGTCATTTGTAGTTTTAATTTTTGTATAGTTTATACTTAGATAAACCAACACTTGTTTGCTGATAATCTTTGACCCTTTTTCACCTAATCACTCTTATTGTGAACGAGCAGTGTTTTTCATTTGATTTTATTTTCTTGTTGTTTAGACTAGATAGGAAGAATGGTCAACGGGTTGCTCGAGAACTTCAAGAGAAACCGCTCCCTTGAAAGATGTTCATTCTTCCATTTGTTCGAAATTCATTCGTTTGAACACTCAAAATTATAAAATGCAAATTGAGCTATTTCAAATTGCATACTTATAAGAAGAAAGAAAAAAAACACAAGTTGTTCTCAGTTTC
The DNA here is from genome assembly GCA_033239045.1 of Fagopyrum esculentum. Taxonomy (NCBI): domain Eukaryota; kingdom Viridiplantae; phylum Streptophyta; class Magnoliopsida; order Caryophyllales; family Polygonaceae; genus Fagopyrum; species Fagopyrum esculentum. Next base: position 113,313,886 of record BSUD01000004.1, read on the forward strand.
AGGATTGCTAAAGTGGGTTGAAATTAACATTGTGCATCACATATGTGTTCACTAAAAAGATACAAAGGAAGCTCAAGACGAAAACTAAATACAACTTTTTGATAGAAAAATTAAGCATCACCAAACAAACTCAAAGTAGATTTTTATCAAAATAAAATCATGGTTATAGAAAAATATTTAAGAGACGCATAATCTCAAACAAAAGCATTCGAAAAGATCTTAAAAGATTGAACCTAACACACTAATGAAACATGCATCGGGATGATGATCAGAAATGGTATGAGCAATTTTGGAAACAGATTAGACAATAGAAAATTAAGATTCATTCAACATAAATTTAGGGTCATGAAACAACGGTTCGGAATTGGTCAAAAATTGGATTTGTACGAAGGGAAAACGCACATACAACTCATCCAAACGACAAATTACAAAAAGATCTTAACGACACATGGGTCACAAAGGATCAGTTTTGGTGTCCATATTCTTGTATTCTCGTGTCAAAATATTAGGTTCTACCTTAGGTCTGGTGTAAGACCCCAAGTTCTAAGATATTCGAAGCGTTACGGGTTAGAACCTCACAATGGGTCCCGACCCTCAGAGTAGCAACGACACAATGAATCTTACAACAAGACACAAATAAGTGAAAACCAAAACTTATAATAAAACCAAAGGTTTAACAAAGGGAAGCGTAAAAGACTCGCAACCGAGTTCAAAACAAACTGAAAGAACAACAATTGAAATATAAACCCGATCCCGTCCTATAATGTACGGAAACCCCGGCTGACCACACCATCCAGATCACTCAGTAGTACCTATATCTTGCAAGGCATCTACAACATCGGTATAAACCGTTAGCTAACATTCTAGATATCAGAAAGACAGTAAAGGCACAAACAAACAAAAAGTAAGATAAACGTATAGCATGTTCGCACTCAGCCGGTCATTATCTTTCATAAGGTTAATACCTTTACTAATTCAACTTATGGTTGTTACACGAGAATCGCTACGATATCGCCTATGTCCCCTTTCACCAACAAGAATAGAACGTATGCATCCTTTTGTCACTTGTTGGACTGGTCGCGAGAGCAGCTCCCAGTTTCCTGTACAGAATTGGACAAGCGGTAACCGCCCGGTTATAATACACTTGAGCCAATTACGGTTATAAAGGTCAATCCTAGTCCGGTTATCCATTAAAATAGTACACAACAACACAAACAAGCCAATACAATCAAACTAATATACGGAACACAGTTAAGTAAGTCCAAGGAACTTACCTCACTCACGTAACTCAGCAACAACTCAGTTTTCCTCAAGAAATAAGAATGGAAGCCTGCTCAACAAGGCATAACGAATCAGGAACAAAACGGTTGCTATAAGTCTATAACTTCTAGTCTCAATGATCTCTAAGAGATCTCCACAAGATAAGGTCTCAACCTTAGTCTTACAGATCACTAGGGGTCAACAACAACATCATAAGCCAAGGGAAGGAACAAAGAAAGCAAGGACGGAAGTAGATCACCAAAAACGGGAGATACTGTAGGAAAACCGCAGGGGCGTTGGACAGACCGCGGGGCGGTGCTGGGCAGATCCCTCGGGGGCGGCGGCATTGCAGAAGGCTGTTGTCGACTCCTTTGATAGCAAGGAACGCAGCATGGGCCAAAGCTTGCTTCTCTCAACACACACGTCACAACTCAACTACGGGAGCTTGTGAACATCAACATATCAACAACGGAACGACCAACAAGAATTAAGACTCAATCTTGATCCTTGGAGAAGAAGAAAAGAAGAAAAGAGAAAGCAAGAGAAGCAAAAGGGAAAGGGCATGCAACAAGCTCAAGTAGGTGAGAGATAATCACAAAGAAGGAGACTTACACGTTCAACAAGATCACAGGGGAAGAAGGCTACAACTTTCGAGATTGAAGGAAAACGTATGCAAGAAACGAGAAAACGAAGAGAAAGAGGGAGTTTATAGGAAAAGGGTGAAAAGATAGAAGGAAATGTGTTCTAGGGTTAACCACAAGATAGGAAATCCGGCCCATAAGATAGAAGATCAGATCTTCTATCTATGTAAAGAAAATAAAAACGGGATAAAAACAGATCGGCGTGATTTGAGGCAAAACCGTAGGGGCGGTTTGCCCTGTCACAAGGGTGGATCCCTTCCCCGCGGGGTGGTGGTGGCTAAAAACTAGCTCTTACATCAGATCCCCTAAAAAGAAGTGTTGTCCCGAAACTTACAACAGCCCAAAAGATCACACAACAACAACAACGCAGAAACACTAAACTCAGCTGATATATTCTCACTTGGGGCACATAACTCAAAACGTCACAAAAGCGTAAATACAACTCAACGATGAAAACTAAAACTCAAACGTCTACGCTATAGGTACATCCAACTCAGCATAAAACTCCAGACAGTTCCTTTGGATAATATCCTCTGTCTCCCAAGTTGCCTCATCAACTCCTCGCATCAACCACTGAATCTTCATCATTGGTATGTCCTTCGATCGCAAGCGTCTCGTACTATGCTCTAATCTAGTTACCGGATGCTTTACAAATGTATGGTCTGGGTCGACAACTAAATCCTCACGACTGACGATGTGTCTCGGATCTGGTATGTACTCTCGTAACTAAGACACATGGAAGACTAGGTGAACACCCTCAAGCCTCGGTGACAAAGCAAGTCTGTATGCTGCCTCTCCAACTCCCTCAAGAATCTCGAAAGGTCCGACGTATTTGGGACTTAACTTCCCCTTGACGCCAAAACGTCGAACACCTCGTGTCGGGGATACTCTCAACCAAACCTGAGCTCTAACTCTAAACTTCAGAGGTATACGCCTTTTATCTGCATAAGACTTTTGGGGACTCTGTGCTGCTAACATCCGCTCTCAGATCACCGCTACTCGAGCCATATCATCTTGTATCTGCTCAGGTGCTACTCCGCTAGCACTACTCGGCTCATCCAAACACAACTGTGTAAGACATCTCTGTCCGTATAAAGCCTCGTAAGGAGTCATCCTGATCGATGCATGCCAACTGTTGTTATACGAAAAGTCCACTAAGTGAAGGTGATCTGGCCACACCTGTCCCCAATCTAACACGCAGGCTCTTAACATATCCTCTAGAGTCTGGATGGTCCGCTCTGACTGACCATCGGCATGAGGATGTGATAACACGATTTATGATCTAGATTTAGACACTCATTTAGATAGATTTTCCGCTCATTCATGCATGGTTTAGCATTAGTTCACGGCGTTTGCACTCAAATCACGTATTTTGTCGAGATAGACGTCTACTCGGACTTTTTGCTTGCTTTGTAGGTATTTTGGGAGATTTAAGAGCCTAATCGATACATCCGAGGATCATTCCTCGAGATGACACACTTCCGGACTCATTGGAATGCAAGATAAGGGCTAAGGAGGACTCATGGAACCTTGCCAACACAAACCATGCACCGAATCATGGCTTAACGAGCCTAGGAGAGGCTTCTGGACAAAACCACGGTCTAAGCCCTTTCCACGGCCGTGATTATGACCGTGATTCTTGCCAGGACCACATTGACAGCTGGCCACGATCTCTTCCATTGCTCTTGCATCTTAGTGGGTATTTAAAGGATTTTGCAGGCTGTAATTGGGGATCCTTCTCCTCTCTTTTGACCTACCTTTCTTCCCCAAAACACTTCTCCATTGTTGCCTCTCTTCCAAGCACCCATTAGGGGTGTTCTTGGAAGAGATTAGTGTAGATTCTCGTTTTAGAGTGAGATTAGATTGGATTCGAGTGAAGTTTCGATTGTTGTCAAGTTGGATTAGCTCTTGGAGCCTTGTAAGGATTTGGTAATTTCTATTCTATGCTTTTAATGTTTTTTCTTTGGATTGTTCTTCATCATTTGACCATGACTTGCAAGCATGATTTATTTGTTGAGATTGATCTTGAAATGAATGTTGTTGGCTAGATAGGTTGCGATTCTAGAGTAAGGAAAGAAGGGCTATGGCTATAAGCATGATAGGATGAACTTAGATTTTTACCCTTGGATGACTTGTGTTGTTGAAATCCTAGTGTTTGTTGAGTTTAATTTAGCTTAGGATCACCTAATGCTATCAACCTAAGTGAGGGAAGAGATCTACCCGATGATTTCCGATCTTAGATACCTAAGATGACAAACCCTAGGTAGTGGTGAGCCTCACAAGCCGCCATTGGACTAAATGTGCTAGGATAGTTGATTAGGACTTCCCTTTCCGAGACTTACCCGGTAAGGATAGGTTAGACCCCTATGTAACAATCCGGTTTGTGTAGAATTCCTATCCTTAGGTTCTTAGAGACTTACCCGGTGATGAGACCTTAGGAATGGACTAGTGGACCATGAGACCTACCCGGTAATTGATCCCAATCTAGAAACGTTTAATCCCAACATATCATAGTTAACACGAGAATTGAATAGATAGCTTGAGTCTATGCCATAACCGGGACTTCCAAACTCTAGAATCCGCTTTGTTACTTCCATTCTCCTATCTTTTGTGTTAGTGTGTGTTTGTGTTGCTTGATTGTGTTCACATATTTGTGATCTTTGTTTGATCACCCAAACCCTCCAAAAACATTGTGTTTTCCATTTTTTTATTCCTCATCTTATCTTAGTCTAGGTTCACACTATCTTTGATCATTGAATGACTTAATTTCACCTCAGTCCTTGTGTTCGACCTCGGAATACTATCCCTACTACAAACGTCCAGTACACTGCGGGTTTCGCTAGGTAGTTTAGGATTTAGTTCGAGTTATAAATTTAAAGCTTTTTGTGCTATTTCCTAGCGTAACAAGTTTTTGGCGCCGTTGCCGGGGACTAGGTTAAGATTAAGTCATTTGTCTTTGATTGTTTTTAGTGTTTATCTTTTTTGTTACTTTTGATCTTGTGTGTTTTTGTCTTTGCCTTTTCATGTTTGCCATGGACGGATTGTACCTCCAAGACGACCTTGACAACATGGAGTATGAGGGATGGATGGGAAGCCAAGATCTAGGACATCTACATGATGAGTTTGAGTATTGGGAGAAGTTCAATGTCTATCATGAGTCCCATGATCAAACTCACATGATTACATTACCTCATGAGGAATCTCACCATCAACTTCATGAAGATCGATTGGAATCGATGCTAGAGAAAATGTTGAGGAAGATGGATGATCTAGAAAGCAACCTTGTTTCCATTTCTAGCTCCCACATGGAGCTTGAAGCGGAAGTATGTCATCAAGAGGAGGTTCACTATGAGGAGATCCAAGGATTGCCCGATTCAACCATAGCCAATAGAAGCCTTGAGGAAGAGTTGAATGAAGCTCGGGAGCAATTGAGGCTAAGGGATTTGGCCCTGAAGGAAGAAAGGAGATTGAATACCGAGAGAGAAGAACAAATGAGGAGGGAGATTGAGGAGATTAGGAATGCTCTTATGCTAGGAGATCCTACCATTCTTCAAAGTTCACCTCCATCTCCTTCACCTTTAGAGGAGTGCAATGAAGTATACTCATCCCCGGACATCCTTGCCATCAACCCCGGAGCCATACATGAAGAGCTCACTTGGAACGGATGCAACAGAGAGAACCACGGCCGTGGAGGGCAAACCACGACCGTGGAAGGCTCTGTCGTAGTCCATCCTAAGCCAATCTCAACTCCCTCCGACCCTTCCTTGCTTGCCCGGAGTACACACGAAGACTAGAGCCCCTTTCCTAAGGATTCTCCATTATTGAATGATGAAAGCAAGCATGATGGATCCATGATGGTTATGAAGTACTTCAATGAAGGATTCTTTCCGAGAATCGGCTTTCCTCGGATCATAGAGGATGAGGATGACAAGCATTTCACCGGAGTGACCGCGGAATATAAATTGCCTAAGTATGGGGTGGCACCTATGGTTGCAACTCTATACTATCATCAAGGAAGCGGTGATGAAGGAGTCTACCACTCACCGGTGAAGAGAGAACTTAAAGCTTATTTGGGCATCAAGTGGCCCTTGCTTGTCATCATGGATTCCGGGAAAAGATGGTTGCTTGGACTCCTCAAGCAAACCATGGTATTCGAGGTGGATTAATATATCCACGGAGTTTGGTCAAGCTAATGACCTAAAAGAAGCGCTTAATGGGAGGCAACCCATTGGTACAACTCTTTCCCTTTTCTCTTTTGTTTTTGCTTTTCTTTTTGCTTTTGTGTGTTTTTGTGTTTGTGTTTGTGGTAGATTTTAGGTAATGAGGAAGCCTTGCAAGGCGAGTTGATGACGATGATTCCGTTTTCAAACATGGGTGGAGCGGACGTGAGGCTTGGACGGCTTGAGGTGTCTTGTTAGATGGAAGAGCTCCCATCTCACATATACCTTGGCGCGGGTCTCGAAGCCGGAATGATTATGAAGAGCTCTCTACCATGCTTGATCGATCATCCATCACCACCACTCCACACGAGTTCATCCCAAATACCGAAGCAAACCATTTTACATTGTGAGAACCTTCTTTCACTCTCTTTACTTGAATACCACATTGGGGACAATGTGTTTCTAAGTATGGGATGAGGTTTGCATGATCTTTTGCATGACTAGCATCTAGAGTAGTTTCTTTTAGTCACATGTTTTATTATATCTTGCATTGTACATTCATATTTCGAAAATCCCATAAAAATTCAGAAAATTTAAAATTTTTTTGTGCTTTCTAGGCTTGGATATGACCCTAATGAATGAACCTTGTCTTGTGGATTGGCTATGGATGGCCTTGTATGTTTAATTGATGATGCATATGTGGACTTGAAATACTTATCTTGAATTCCATGAATGACTTGTGATGATGATGCTTGCCTTGATTTAATTGAGGATTGAAAGTCGAAATTGCATGCTAGTTCTTGCACATCAATTAGGAGTGATTAAGGCAATTCATCTTCCTCTACTTCTCATCTTGATCATGTTGCTTGAGCACCTCAATTGAGATAAATTTGACCTCTTTTGACCCATCCGGGAATAGGAGCATGTTAGTGTGTTGATGTGTGTGAAAAGCAAGTGTGGGGTGAAGTTGTTGATGAAAGGAATGTCATGAATGAAGTGCTGAAATTGTTGTGAAAGTGTAGCCAAAAATATAGGTTTGGGGACATCGGTTTAAATGACAAGTAACTCGGTACACTTCACATAATCGGGTGTTGGTGCCTTGCCAAAGTCAAATAAACCGATAGTCCTAATGAGCTTTGGTATGTGTGCCCGGTGTGGATGCACCTCGAAAAAAATAGAAAAAGCCCGAGGATGGCTAATCACCAAGGTTTCGGCTTTTGTACACCAATGCCATTGTCTCAAAAATAAAAGAAAAGGAAGAAAAGAAAATAGAGAAAAAAATATACACTTGAGGGAAGTTGATAAGAAATGTGAAGTTGTGGTTGTTTAGTTCCTTTTCCCGGATTAGCATCACATAGCCTAGAAAATTCCCACCTAATCAACGTTTCTTGGCCTTCTATTTTACAAGTCCTTTTGACCTACTTGCATGTGTGTAAGACTAAGTGATTTAGATTGGATATACTCATGATCATCTTGACTTCTTCATCTTAACATTTCATTGCATGCTATCAAGTTAAGTGTAATTCTCTTTCCATGCTTTCATTTATTTGATACATAATTGCTTATCCATTGCCATGAAACATGACTATGAAGGTGATCCAATATTAGAAGCACAACTCCAAAAAGATTTTGCCATTTTTCTGCATACATAAATTATGTCATCTCTTAGTCTATAGTTGGGAATTTGCTCGGGGACGAGCAAACCTTAAGTATGTGGTATTTTGATAACACGATTTATGATCTAGATTTAGAAACTCATTTAGATAGATTTTCCGCTCATTCATGCATGGTTTAGCATTAGTTCACGGCGTTTGCACTCAAATCACGTATTTTGTCGAGATAGACGTCTACTCGGACTTTTTGCTTGCTTTGTAGGTATTTTGGGAGATTTAAGAGCCTAATCGATACATCCGAGGATCATTCCTCGAGATGACACACTTCCGGACTCATTGGAATGCAAGATAAGGGCTAAGGAGGACTCATGGAACCTTGCCAACACAAACCATGCACCGAATCATGGCTTAACGAGCCTAGGAGAGGCTTCTGGACAAAACCACGGTCTAAGCCCTTTCCACGGCCGTGATTATGACCGTGATTCTTGCCAGGACCACATTGACAGCTGGCCACGATCTCTTCCATTGCTCTTGCATCTTAGTGGGTATTTAAAGGATTTTGCAGGCTGTAATTGGGGATCCTTCTCCTCTCTTTTGACCTACCTTTCTTCCCCAAAACACTTCTCCATTGTTGCCTCTCTTCCAAGCACCCATTAGGGGTGTTCTTGGAAGAGATTAGTGTAGATTCTCGTTTTAGAGTGAGATTAGATTGGATTCGAGTGAAGTTTCGATTGTTGTCAAGTTGGATTAGCTCTTGGAGCCTTGTAAGGATTTGGTAATTTCTATTCTATGCTTTTAATGTCTTTTCTTTGGATTGTTCTTCATCATTTGACCATGACTTGCAAGCATGATTTATTTGTTGAGATTGATCTTGAAATGAATGTTGTTGGCTAGATAGGTTGCGATTCTAGAGTAAGGAAAGAAGGGCTATGGCTAGAAGCATGATAGGATGAACTTAGATTTTTACCCTTGGATGACTTGTGTTGTTGAAATCCTAGTGTTTGTTGAGTTTAATTTAGCTTAGGATCACCTAATGCTATCAACCTAAGTGAGGGAAGAGATCTACCCGATGATTTCCGATCTTAGATACCTAAGATGACAAACCCTAGGTAGTGGTGAGCCTCACAAGCCGCCATTGGACTAAATGTGCTAGGATAGTTGATTAGGACTTCCCTTTCCGAGACTTACCCGGTAAGGATAGGTTAGACCCCTATGTAACAATCCGGTTTGTGTAGAATTCCTATCCTTAGGTTCTTAGAGACTTACCCGGTGATGAGACCTTAGGAATGGACTAGTGGACCATGAGACCTACCCGGTAATTGATCCCAATCTAGAAACGTTTAATCCCAACATATCATAGTTAACACGAGAATTGAATAGATAGCTTGAGTCTATGCCATAACCGGGACTTCCAAACTCTAGAATCCGCTTTGTTACTTCCATTCTCCTATCTTTTGTGTTAGTGTGTGTTTGTGTTGCTTGATTGTGTTCACATATTTGTGATCTTTGTTTGATCACCCAAACCCTCCAAAAACATTGTGTTTTCCATTTTTTTATTCCTCATCTTATCTTAGTCTAGATTCACACTATCTTTGATCATTGAATGACTTAATTTCACCTCAGTCCTTGTGTTCGACCTCGGAATACTATCCCTACTACAAACGTCCCGTACACTGCGGGTTTCGCTAGGTAGTTTAGGATTTAGTTCGAGTTATAAATTTAAAGCTTTTTGTGCTATTTCCTAGCGTAACAAGTTTTTGGCGCCGTTGCCGGGGACTAGGTTAAGATTAAGTCATTTGTCTTTGATTGTTTTTAGTGTTTATCTTTTTTGTTACTTTTGATCTTGTGTGTTTTTGTCTTTGCCTTTTCATGTTTGCCATGGACGGATTGTACCTCCAAGACGACCTTGACAACATGGAGTATGAGGGATGGATGGGAAGCCAAGATCTAGGACATCTACATGATGAGTTTGAGTATTGGGAGAAGTTCAATGTCTATCATGAGTCCCATGATCAAACTCACATGATTACATTACCTCATGAGGAATCTCACCATCAACTTCATGAAGATCGATTGGAATCGATGCTAGAGAAAATGTTGAGGAAGATGGATGATCTAGAAAGCAACCTTGTTTCCATTTCTAGCTCCCACATGGAGCTTGAAGCGGAAGTATGTCATCAAGAGGAGGTTCACTATGAGGAGATCCAAGGATTGCCCGATTCAACCATAGCCAATAGAAGCCTTGAGGAAGAGTTGAATGAAGCTCGGGAGCAATTGAGGCTAAGGGATTTGGCCCTGAAGGAAGAAAGGAGATTGAATACCGAGAGAGAAGAACAAATGAGGAGGGAGATTGAGGAGATTAGGAATGCTCTTATGCTAGGAGATCCTACCATTCTTCAAAGTTCACCTCCATCTCCTTCACCTTTAGAGGAGTGCAATGAAGTATACTCATCCCCGGACATCCTTGCCATCAACCCCGGAGCCATACATGAAGAGCTCACTTGGAACGGATGCAACAGAGAGAACCACGGCCGTGGAGGGCAAACCACGACCGTGGAAGCCAACAGAGAGAACCACGGCCGTGGAGGGCAAACCACGACCGTGGAAGGCTCTGTCGTAGTCCATCCTAAGCCAATCTCAACTCCCTCCGACCCTTCCTTGCTTGCCCGGAGTACACACGAAGACTAGAGCCCCTTTCCTAAGGATTCTCCATTATTGAATGATGAAAGCAAGCATGATGGATCCATGATGGTTATGAAGTACTTCAATGAAGGATTCTTTCCGAGAATCGGCTTTCCTCGGATCATAGAGGATGAGGATGACAAGCATTTCACCGGAGTGACCGCGGAATATAAATTGCCTAAGTATGGGGTGGCACCTATGGTTGCAACTCTATACTATCATCAAGGAAGCGGTGATGAAGGAGTCTACCACTCACCGGTGAAGAGAGAACTTAAAGCTTATTTGGGCATCAAGTGGCCCTTGCTTGTCATCATGGATTCCGGGAAAAGATGGTTGCTTGGACTCCTCAAGCAAACCATGGTATTCGAGGTGGATTAATATATCCACGGAGTTTGGTCAAGCTAATGACCTAAAAGAAGCGCTTAATGGGAGGCAACCCATTGGTACAACTCTTTCCCTTTTCTCTTTTGTTTTTGCTTTTCTTTTTGCTTTTGTGTGTTTTTGTGTTTGTGTTTGTGGTAGATTTTAGGTAATGAGGAAGCCTTGCAAGGCGAGTTGATGACGATGATTCCGTTTTCAAACATGGGTGGAGCGGACGTGAGGCTTGGACGGCTTGAGGTGTCTTGTTAGATGGAAGAGCTCCCATCTCACATATACCTTGGCGCGGGTCTCGAAGCCGGAATGATTATGAAGAGCTCTCTACCATGCTTGATCGATCATCCATCACCACCACTCCACACGAGTTCATCCCAAATACCGAAGCAAACCATTTTACATTGTGAGAACCTTCTTTCACTCTCTTTACTTGAATACCACATTGGGGACAATGTGTTTCTAAGTATGGGATGAGGTTTGCATGATCTTTTGCATGACTAGCATCTAGAGTAGTTTCTTTTAGTCACATGTTTTATTATATCTTGCATTGTACATTCATATTTCGAAAATCCCATAAAAATTCAGAAAATTTAAAATTTTTTTGTGCTTTCTAGGCTTGGATATGACCCTAATGAATGAACCTTGTCTTGTGGATTGGCTATGGATGGCCTTGTATGTTTAATTGATGATGCATATGTGGACTTGAAATACTTATCTTGAATTCCATGAATGACTTGTGATGATGATGCTTGCCTTGATTTAATTGAGGATTGAAAGTCGAAATTGCATGCTAGTTCTTGCACATCAATTAGGAGTGATTAAGGCAATTCATCTTCCTCTACTTCTCATCTTGATCATGTTGCTTGAGCACCTCAATTGAGATAAATTTGACCTCTTTTGACCCATCCGGGAATAGGAGCATGTTAGTGTGTTGATGTGTGTGAAAAGCAAGTGTGGGGTGAAGTTGTTGATGAAAGGAATGTCATGAATGAAGTGCTGAAATTGTTGTGAAAGTGTAGCCAAAAATATAGGTTTGGGGACATCGGTTTAAATGACAAGTAACTCGGTACACTTCACATAATCGGGTGTTGGTGCCTTGCCAAAGTCAAATAAACCGATAGTCCTAATGAGCTTTGGTATGTGTGCCCGGTGTGGATGCACCTCGAAAAAAATAGAAAAAGCCCGAGGATGGCTAATCACCAAGGTTTCGGCTTTTGTACACCAATGCCATTGTCTCAAAAATAAAAGAAAAGGAAGAAAAGAAAATAGAGAAAAAAATATACACTTGAGGGAAGTTGATAAGAAATGTGAAGTTGTGGTTGTTTAGTTCCTTTTCCCGGATTAGCATCACATAGCCTAGAAAATTCCCACCTAATCAACGTTTCTTGGCCTTCTATTTTACAAGTCCTTTTGACCTACTTGCATGTGTGTAAGACTAAGTGATTTAGATTGGATATACTCATGATCATCTTGACTTCTTCATCTTAACATTTCATTGCATGCTATCAAGTTAAGTGTAATTCTCTTTCCATGCTTTCATTTATTTGATACATAATTGCTTATCCATTGCCATGAAACATGACTATGAAGGTGATCCAATATTAGAAGCACAACTCCAAAAAGATTTTGCCATTTTTCTGCATACATAAATTATGTCATCTCTTAGTCTATAGTTGGGAATTTGCTCGGGGACGAGCAAACCTTAAGTATGTGGTATTTTGATAACACGATTTATGATCTAGATTTAGAAACTCATTTAGATAGATTTTCCGCTCATTCATGCATGGTTTAGCATTAGTTCACGGCGTTTGCACTCAAATCACGTATTTTGTCGAGATAGACGTCTACTCGGACTTTTTGCTTGCTTTGTAGGTATTTTGGGAGATTTAAGAGCCTAATCGATACATCCGAGGATCATTCCTCGAGATGACACACTTCCGGACTCATTGGAATGCAAGATAAGGGCTAAGGAGGACTCATGGAACCTTGCCAACACAAACCATGCACCGAATCATGGCTTAACGAGCCTAGGAGAGGCTTCTGGACAAAACCACGGTCTAAGCCCTTTCCACGGCCGTGATTATGACCGTGATTCTTGCCAGGACCACATTGACAGCTGGCCACGATCTCTTCCATTGCTCTTGCATCTTAGTGGGTATTTAAAGGATTTTGCAGGCTGTAATTGGGGATCCTTCTCCTCTCTTTTGACCTACCTTTCTTCCCCAAAACACTTCTCCATTGTTGCCTCTCTTCCAAGCACCCATTAAGGGTGTTCTTGGAAGAGATTAGTGTAGATTCTCGTTTTAGAGTGAGATTAGATTGGATTCGAGTGAAGTTTCGATTGTTGTCAAGTTGGATTAGCTCTTGGAGCCTTGTAAGGATTTGGTAATTTCTATTCTATGCTTTTAATGTCTTTTCTTTGGATTGTTCTTCATCATTTGACCATGACTTGAAAGCATGATTTATTTGTTGAGATTGATCTTGAAATGAATGTTGTTGGCTAGACAGGTTGCGATTCTAGAGTAAGGAAAGAAGGGCTATGGCTAGAAGCATGATAGGATGAACTTAGATTTTTACCCTTGGATGACTTGTGTTGTTGAAATCCTAGTGTTTGTTGAGTTTAATTTAGCTTAGGATCACCTAATGCTATCAACCTAAGTGAGGGAAGAGATCTACTCGATGATTTCCGATCTTAGATACCTAAGATGACAAACCCTAGGTAGTGGTGAGCCTCACAAGCCGCCATTGGACTAAATGTGCTAGGATAGTTGATTAGGACTTCCCTTTCCGAGACTTACCCGGTAAGGATAGGTTAGACCCCTATGTAACAATCCGGTTTGTGTAGAATTCCTATCCTTAGGTTCTTAGAGACTTACCCGGTGATGAGACCTTAGGAATGGACTAGTGAACCATGAGACCTACCCGGTAATTGATCCCAATCTAGAAACGTTTAATCCCAACATATCATAGTTAACACGAGAATTGAATAGATAGCTTGAGTCTATGCCATAACTGGGACTTCCAAACTCTAGAATCCGCTTTGTTACTTCCATTCTCCTATCTTTTGTGTTAGTGTGTGTTTGTGTTGCTTGATTGTGTTCACATATTTGTAATCTTTGTTTGATCACCCAAACCCTCCAAAAACATTGTGTTTTCCATTTTTTTATTCCTCATCTTATCTTAGTCTAGATTCACACTATCTTTGATCATTGAATGACTTAATTTCACCTTAGTCCTTGTGTTCGACCTCGGAATACTATCCCTACTACAAACGTCCCGTACACTGCGGGTTTCGCTAGGTAGTTTAGGATTTAGTTCGAGTTATAAATTTAAAGCTTTTTGTGCTATTTCCTAGCGTAACAGGATGATAAGAAGTCGTGAACTGTAGACTCGTACCTAGGGCAGCATGCATATGCTGCCAAAACCTCGAAGTGAACCGTCCGTCTCTGTCAAAGACTATCGTCCTAGGTACTCCCTGAAGTCGTACTATCTATTTGGTGAACTCCTCTACCAATTGACTTACCGGTCACGTCTCCTTGATAGGAATGAAACGTGCAATCTTCGTCCGTCGATCTACTATAACTCAGATGGTATCAAAACCTCGGCTCAGTCTCAAACCGTTAACAAAGTCCATCGAGATGTCCTCCCACTTCAACTGAGGGACGGTAAGTGTGTGCAACTCTCCTCCTGGTCGGTGATGTAGCTTCAAACCTCCCCACAAGAAAGAGCATTTGATATCCTGATACATCTTACGAGCACCGGGATTCACTGAGTAAGGTGTAGAGTGAGCCTCATGTAGGATCCGCTGTCTCAACTCTCGATCTGAGGGCACACATACACGCTCGTGACGTCTCAAAACTCCATCGGTACCGACTACAAACTATGGTGCGTCTCCTCAAGATATCTTGTCTCAGATCCGTGTCAAAGCTGGACAACTCTCTTGCTTCTGTCGGATCTCTACCAACAGATCAGGTAATATCTCCAAGCTGGATAGGTGGTTGACGGAATCCGGAATGTGGGTATGCATCTCTAGCAACGCAAGGTCTCATTGTAACTATGGTTAAGTTGTCAGCCTAGCGATCTGCATCTCCCGGGGAGTCTTCCTTTTAAGGGAATCAACTACCACATTCTCCTTCCCCGGGTGGTATAAGAACTCAAGATCAAAGTCCTTGATCAACTCCAACCATCTCCTCTAGCGGTTATTCCACTCCCGCTGAGGGACTATGTACTTCAGGCTCTTATGGTTTGTGAATATCTAACACGTAGCTCCGTATAGATAATGTCCCCACATCTTCAAAGCGTGAACAAAAACAGCCAACTCAAGATCGTGGGTCGGGTAATTCTTCTCGTACGTCTTCAACTGTCTAGACGTGTACGTTATGACTTCACCCCTTTGCATCAGAACACATCTCAAGCCAAGCTTGGATGCATCACTGTAAAACACAAAGTCCTTGATGCCCTCTAGCTGAGCTAAGATAGGAGTAGAGGTCAACCTCTTCTTTAGCTCCTCGAAGCTCTGCAGGCACGGCTCGGACCATAAAAATCTTGTAGACTTCCTTAGCATGGAAGTGAGAGGTCGGGCGATAACTAAAAAGCACCCAGAAAACACCGGTAGTAGCCTGTCAATCCTAAGAAGCTGGGTACCTCCTTAACGTTCTTAGGAGGCGACCACGATGCTATTGACTCGATCTTCTCTGGATCTACCTTGATCCCTTCAGCTGAAACGATGTGGCCAAAGAATGCTACCTCGGACATCCAAAACTCACACTTAGTGAGCTTGATGTAAAACTCTCTATCTTGTAGGACTTGGAGTACGATCCTTAAGTGTCCTGCATGCTCCTCTCTGCTACGAGAGTATACTGGAATGTCATCTATGAAGACAACTACAAACTGGTCTAGGAAGTCGATGGAGATGTTGTTCATCAAATCCAGAAAAACAACGGGCGCATTCGTGAGCCCGAATGGCACCACTACAAACTCGTAGTGGCCATACCTGGTCCGAAATGCCGTCTTGGCTATGTCTTGCTCTCTCACCCTCAACTGGTGATATCCGGATCTCATATCGATCCGTGAAAACACTGAAGCTCCATGCATCTGGTCCAAAAGATCATCGATACGGGGAAATGGGTACTTATTCTTGATTGTCACCTTGTTAAGCGCTCGGTAGTCAATACATAACCTCATCAACCCGTCTTTCTTCATAACGAAGAGTATTGGTGCGCCCCAAGGAGATACACTAGGGCAGATGAAGCCCTTCTCAGCTAACTCCTCGAGCTTCTTCTTAAGCTCAAGCATCTTGATAGACGCTATACGATAAGGAGCCTTCGAGATCAGTCTCATCCCGGGCTCTAGATCAATGCCAAAATCTACACTCCTCTATGGAGGTAAACCTGATGGCTCTCCAAAAACGTCGGTAAACTCGCATGCTACCGGAATCTCCTCCAAAGCTGAGATCGTACTATACTTCATGGCATAGCACCAGAAAGCCTTGCAACCCTGACCGATAAGTCTCGCAGCTCGGACTACGCTAATGACTGTACCGGTCTTTCCGAGATCCCATCCTCGGAATATCTCTACATGGTCTGACTCTGTAGTTACCATCACTGTCCTCTTGCCGATTTCCAGAACTACTCCATGTCGATCCATCCAATCCATGCCTAGAATAACTTCTTCATGTGCAAGTACATGACGAAGAAGTCAGCCGGCCAATCGCGACCTCCCTGTCTAATAGGGTAATCGCGAACCTCTCGTGTACCTCTATTCTTACCCCTACCGCGTAACCCTAAGAAGAAGGGCTTTCCCTCTACGGTAACTAAGGTCAATCTATGTACACATGCATTAGATATAAAAGAATGCGTAGCACCGGTATCGAAAAGAACTTGACTAGAAAACCATTAATATGTATGGTACATGTGGTCGCTGACGTTGTCGGCTCTACAACACTCCTCAACTCATAAATTGTGGCTGATGCATCTTTGGTGTCTACAGAACCACCAACTCGTCCCCTACCTCTCCCTTGTCCCTGAGCGGAACCCTGAGGAGCGGTAAATCTAAGAGCTCTTGACTGTTGCTGCGGCTGATACTGAGGTCTCTGTCCACCTCCTACAACACTAGTAGGTGAAGATCCCTACTGAGATAGTGCCTTGCCCTGACGGAAAAATGCGGCTTTGTGTCCTGGCTTGCCACAGGAAAAGCAAGTCACTCCCGTCTTCTTACAATCATCTCTCATATGACCGACACCTCCGTAGTTAAAGCACTGTCGTCCTCTGTCATAACTCGGCATAGACTGTGGAAAACCAGAACGTCCCGGCGTTTGACGACGCCCAAAACTAGATGCTCCAGCTCTAGCACTGGTTGGTCCAATCCTCTGTCTCTTCTTAGGACCTCTTGCCTGAGAAGCTCGTCTTTGACCCGGTCGGTCACTCTCGTAAACAAATGTTCTATCCTAATCGTCCATTAAGGAGTCATAAAAAAACTAACAAGATACGAGCGGGTAGACTCTCTCAGCCTCCGAGAGAAAAGATAAACATGATGATCCTCGGGTGGTGCAAACGGACGTAGCAAAGACAACTCCTCCTGAAACTTGTTGACAATCTCAACAATAGGAAGATCCTCGAATCCAGCCGCGAGAAAACTTTGAAGTCAATATTTCCTGATGGCTGCAGAGCAATAGCGATCCCTGATCACAATCTTCATCTGTTCATAGATGGTAACCTCACCGCGCATGGTCCTCCACCAGTGATGAGCCTGATCTTGCAGCAACATCTATGCTATGTCGACTCGTCGTCTATTTGGACAACAAATAGCCTCCATAGCAGGATCCAGCTGTCCTAGCCACAACTTCACCTCTAATCCAGTCTTGCCTCCAAAAGAAGGGACTCTTAGCTAGTTGAAAGCCTTCAACCAACAATCGGGTCTCGACTCTCTTGCCTCATCCGGAACTCAAACCATCTCAGCAACTCTAGCAGGTGCATCAACAACTTGCGTAACTCTCTACGAAACCTCAGCTGATCTCGTGGGAACTGGTGGTGTTGGTGAAGGTCCACCAGTCGTGATAGCCTCCTCGATGATGTACACATAGTCTCGATATGTAGAAGCTTCGATGGATACTCGACCAGACTCGGTAGACCGTTCTCTTTGTGCTCCGGACCTAGTAGCGGTCCTGTTCCAACCTCCGGAACAACGCTCTCAACAACTTCTTTGACGAACGCCTCTGCGGTAGGCGGATCAACAACTGGGACCTGGCCCTGACCTTAACTAGTGGAGGTCTTCATGCACGTCCTCGTCCACGGATGACAGGTGGAAGAGGTGTTCGACCCCTTCCTCGCCCCATAGTAGATGTAGCTCTAGTACGTGCCATCTACGATAGGGATATATATATATATATATATATATATATATATATATATATATATATATATATATATATATATATATATATATATATATATATATACGGCCACACTATAACTAAAGTAAAATCTAGAAAAAACACATAAAGGCCAACATCAAAGATAACTAACTGCTGAGATCCGCGGAGGTAGTGGTGGTCGCTTGTACATCTATCCCATGCCGACAAGTTTAAAACAAAACCCCCTTTTGAAAACGTAGACCCCTTGCGAGTTCTGTTTATTTATCTATTCACCTTTAGAAGATTTCGAGTGCTATTGTTGCCAACCTAGAGCTCTGATACCATATTGTAACACCCCAAATTCTGAGAAATTGAAGCGTTACGGGCTAGAACCTCACAATGGTTCCCGACCCTTTGAGTAGCCATGACACAACGGATCTTACAACAAGGCACAAATAAATGAAAACCAAAACTTATAATAAAACCAAAGGTTTAACAAAGGGAAGCATAAAAGACTCGCAACCAAGTTCAAAACAAACTGAAAGAATAACAACCAAAATATAAACCCGATCCCATCCTATAATGTACGGGAACCCCGATTGACCACACCATCCGGATCACTCAGTGTTTGCCCTAAAACGTGCGTGCAATCAAGTCTTAAATTTATAAAACTAGAATAAAAGCCAGGGAACCCGC
>BSUD01000004.1:113332673-113347574 GCA_033239045.1 Fagopyrum esculentum
TCGTCGTCTATTTGGACAACAAATAGCCTCCATAGCAGGATCCAGCTGTCCTAGCCACAACTTCACCTCTAATCCAGTCTTGCCTCCAAAAGAAGGGACTCTTAGCTAGTTGAAAGCCTTCAACCAACAATCGGGTCTCGACTCTCTTGCCTCATCCGGAACTCAAACCATCTCAGCAACTCTAGCAGGTGCATCAACAACTTGCGTAACTCTCTACGAAACCTCAGCTGATCTCGTGGGAACTGGTGGTGTTGGTGAAGGTCCACCAGTCGTGATAGCCTCCTCGATGATGTACACATAGTCTCGATATGTAGAAGCTTCGATGGATACTCGACCAGACTCGGTAGACCGTTCTCTTTGTGCTCCGGACCTAGTAGCGGTCCTGTTCCAACCTCCGGAACAACGCTCTCAACAACTTCTTTGACGAACGCCTCTGCGGTAGGCGGATCAACAACTGGGACCTGGCCCTGACCTTAACTAGTGGAGGTCTTCATGCACGTCCTCGTCCACGGATGACAGGTGGAAGAGGTGTTCGACCCCTTCCTCGCCCCATAGTAGATGTAGCTCTAGTACGTGCCATCTACGATAGGGATATATATATATATATATATATATATATATATATATATATATATATATATATATATATATATATATATATATATATATATATATATATACGGCCACACTATAACTAAAGTAAAATCTAGAAAAAACACATAAAGGCCAACATCAAAGATAACTAACTGCTGAGATCCGCGGAGGTAGTGGTGGTCGCTTGTACATCTATCCCATGCCGACAAGTTTAAAACAAAACCCCCTTTTGAAAACGTAGACCCCTTGCGAGTTCTGTTTATTTATCTATTCACCTTTAGAAGATTTCGAGTGCTATTGTTGCCAACCTAGAGCTCTGATACCATATTGTAACACCCCAAATTCTGAGAAATTGAAGCGTTACGGGCTAGAACCTCACAATGGTTCCCGACCCTTTGAGTAGCCATGACACAACGGATCTTACAACAAGGCACAAATAAATGAAAACCAAAACTTATAATAAAACCAAAGGTTTAACAAAGGGAAGCATAAAAGACTCGCAACCAAGTTCAAAACAAACTGAAAGAATAACAACCAAAATATAAACCCGATCCCATCCTATAATGTACGGGAACCCCGATTGACCACACCATCCGGATCACTCAGTGTTTGCCCTAAAACGTGCGTGCAATCAAGTCTTAAATTTATAAAACTAGAATAAAAGCCAGGGAACCCGCAGTGTACGGATCGACATAGATTAGCAAATATTCCAGAGTATCGAACTCAGGGAATTGGTGAAACAAAATCAGTTTCAAGTAATCGAGCAAGTAAAGTGTAGAGCTTTGCAAATATTGGGGAAAACAACAATCCTAAAGATCCAGGTATCCAAATGTGGCAATCGATTCAAGATATATTAAAGAATTAAGGACAGAGTCAAGAATTGCAAAGGTATGCTAAGGTAAGGTAATGTACGGTGAAGTTCCAAAACCTTATATGTCTATTCAAAAGAACTCTCTATAAAGGTTGTTGAGGCTGCAGTATAGAAAGGATCTAAGGACTAGAATTGATCTCAAATATCCAAACTTGTAACCCAAAGATCAAGATAAACTCAAACGGTTAAGGTTGTGACACTCGAAACCGAAATAGAGGATGTTGAATCTCACTACTACCTAGGAAAGGCAAGCCAAGACTAGGTTAAAGCTAACCTTTAACTTTGGATTAAAGTAAAAGCAAAGTTCGTAAACTGAGGTAAATCACGGGTAGATCTTGAGAACCACAGTTGTGGAAACCTAAGAACAGGCCGTGATTTAGGTTCGTCGACAATATTTCTCTAACTCTAAGGGTTCAATCAAATTACGATCGATCTATCATCATCTAAGCCACAACTATCAACCCTTCACCTTAGAATTGCTAAAGGGTTTCAGCCAATAACCATTGTCATGATATCAATATTCAATTTAAGAAGAATAGAAGATGAAAACCCTCGAATACTCAACAAAACTTCAAAACCAATCTCAAATCCGAAACACAAGAAGTAATGTTAATGGATTCAGAATATATAACACAAAATCTGACAATGATCTAAGGCAAATACGAAGAACGGGATGTCAATCCGTCTTCAATATCAAAACCTAAGAAAAAGGCTAAACCTCGCTGTGAGCAATCTCCAATCTCTCTAAATCTCACGTCTCCGCAACCTTCGGCGATCTTCAATCAACCCTAGGCAAGGATGCTGAAAGCAAGGGTAAGCGGCCTTCGGCGTCCGTAAGCAACCGTCCTCGAAACTCTCTTTTTCGACCTTTTCATAAGACGAGAAAGAATAGCCGTCCAGGCCCAATACGTAAATGACGTGGCAATTAATGACACGTCAAAAGATCGCCTAAATCACGGTCTCATAGCATTCCACGACCGTGGTTTAGAGCGTGGACTTCTCTACGGCCATAATTCAGGGCGTGGAAGTGTATATTGCTTGTAGTTTCCTTTGTGTCGTGACATTCTTCATCCTAGCTCCTTCCTTAGCTTCCTTGATGTGTCTCCTAATCCTCGAACATGATCGATCACTCCCTTTTCTCTCTCAATTGCTCCGATTTAGCTCCTATCCACCTATAATCAACATAAAGCTAGTGTAGACTTCCATATCGACAAAATAGATGAACAAGCTAGCATTTTCTTTTAAACTTTATCCATGTACACATTAATGAGGGAAAAACAACCAAAATAAGTGCCTTGAATATCGCAATATTTCATGCTAACAAAATACCCCATACTTGTCACTTGCTTGTCCTCAAGCAAGGTTTTTAAAAGCTTAGAATACAAGTTAGAATGAAATACGCATGCAAACTCAAAGCAAAACCATCCTTTAAGTAAATGTGCTTCTAGTCAATAGATCATCCTCAAACCTTGCTTTATTCATCCTTGAAAACGCTCACATACATAAACCAAAGAATGTGAAGTAAAGAAACATCATAAATCGCTTAAACTTCAAGACAAACATCATAACCTTCAAGTATTATCAAAATCAAGCATGTGAAACTTCAATTTAGATCACCAAGTCAAATAACATTCTTTTGATCTTAAGGACTTTCAAGTAAGGTCTAGAATGCGGAAAGAAGGGAAACTTATAAGGGATGTGGTGCATGAATCCGGGAAAATGAATAACCCAACTCTTTTTCTTTTTACTTGGAATTGCAACACCATCAACTTAGAGCTTTGTTCTCTTCTTTTTCACATTATTTTTCGACTTTACTTTTTGGAAAGATGGACAGAGGTGCACAAAAACCGAAGCCTAGGAGATCGGCGTTTCTCAATTTCGAGATGCCTCAAACCCTTGATGCACATACCATAATTCGTTAGGAATATCGCTCAATCCGACTTTGGCAAGACACAAACACCCGGCTATGTGAATGGTGCCGAGTTACTCATCGTCATGATTGACTTCCCCAAACCTATTAATTATATTCTTTGAATGCAAAATTTTGCTTTCATGGCCCTCCCACATCAAACATGCCAAACATCAACTCCTCCAAATTCCCGGATAGGTAAGGGAGGCAATTACTTTTATTGAGGGGCTAAGTGATCAAAGAAAGAAGTAAGAAAATCGAATTGCCTTAATCATTTCATAAAGAAGTATAAGAACTCATCATGTGATTTCAACCTTAATCTTTCAATATGATTTAGATCAAACTTTCACATTATGAAATTTGCAAGAAAGGATAAACGACACATTCAATTTCTTTTCAATTCATTATTCCGTTGAAACATATAATTGTCATCAAGAACTCATTCCACAAGTGAGAGCTATCATAGGAGTCATCTCTAAACTTAGAAGCACAAGAACATTTTCAAAATTTTATGGGTTTTTCAAACTTTTTCATGCAATGCAATAATGAAACGTGTGACTATGGAAATGAAATATGCATAGTGTTATGGATAGAAGCAAGCAAATATAGTAGAGTTATTACACATAATAGTCACACCCCACCCCATACTTAGAACATATATTGTCCTCAATGTTCGAAAAGAAATAAATAAAAGAAAGAAAAAGAAAAATGAACTCACTAGACGGCGGTGGGGCGGCTGAAACTGTCAATCAACAAAGCTCATCACTGCGGAGGAGGCGGTGGTGGAAATGGACGGAAGTTATGGCTATAGTACCGCCCGAATTGCTGGCGGTAGATATCACTCATCATCTCGTCATGCTCCCGGCTCCGTGTCTCATGTGTCTCCCGGTGGATCTCCAAGTCACCAACTCGCCTAGAAAGGTCGGTAGCCCACTCCGGTAACTACTGGCACCAAGATGGTGGCTGACCGTACCATGTCGATGCGTCCTGTGGAGTCGGTGCTGCTGGTGCCTGATCATACCAAGGAGGCGGAGCTCCCATCCATGAAGGTTGCGCTCCATACCAAGCGGAAGGAGCGTCCATCCAGGTCGGCCTCTCACTCACGCTAGCACGGCGAGAGGAAGAGGCTTCAGAGGGTTCGGTGGGTCGTGGTTAACGTCTAGGAGGGTCAGGGAAGTGTGCCGGCTGATCCGGAAAAGTGCCAAAGTCCTGCTCATCACCTCCTCCTACCTCTTCCTCAACATCTGCAGCCGGAACCTCTTCGAGTACATAAGGAGGTGCCACTAGCCTATTCGCATGCATAGCAGCGAAAGTCTGCTTCCAATTATGGCGTCCGGCCATAATGGAATACTTAGGGATCCACGGGATGCCTCTACCTCCTCTCTCTTCCCAAGGCATACCGGCGGTAGGTGGACCGCGGTGCCTAGGGAAGATGATACCTCTCGTCATCAGGCTATTGAGACCCAAAGGTCTCGCTGTTATCCTGTGCAGGCATAAAAGTCTATCCCTAGCTGCGTGGCAATGTGTGTAACCATACCACCATACCCTATGTTACCGACTCTCTTGTTCTTCAATTTACTCATAGTGGAGGCTAGGAGGGTAGCACAATCAACAGGTCTACCATGAAGCATAGAGTAAAGGAGGAAAAGCTCATCGGTCTTGATCTTTTGGGGGGTCTCGGTCCTAGGGAAAAGGCATTCGGAAAGGACCCTATGGGCTATCTTCAAGGCTAAGTGATAGATGAGCTTAGCCTTGGTGTCGTCCGGTTGCCAACGATCCTCACTAGCATAGATCATAGCTATCACCTCCCAAAAGTCCTTAGCGTATACACTGCTAGGAAAACGACCATTGAAGGTCTCTTGGAACCCAAAGAAGGCTCCAAACTGCAAGATTGAGAACTCATAGTTCTCCTCCATCAACCTAAAAGAAACCGTCCTATCCATGGCGTTATGCTCAAAAGAGATGACGAACTCTCTAGTAATCTCCTCATAAGCGTCTTCTCTAATAGAGGAGAAGACTATCAAACCAACTCTATCTAAAAGCCATGTCAAGTCATTCACTACATTCAGCGGTTCTAGCTCCTCAAGCACTAAGTAGCGCGGTCCTATGACCGCTCTCTTCTCGATCCTTTCTAAGGCATCGAGGTAATCCTCATAAATTGTTGGAATTCTAGGAGGTGGGGGTGATGGTGGCTCATTAGGGGGGTTTTGGGAGGAAGAGGAAGTTTCACCTTTCCTCTTCTTGTTCCTAGTCGACTTCCTCCTAAACAAATCCATTGCAGAAGGAAAATCACGGTCTGTTCTACAAAAACCACGGCCGTGGAACCTACAGGGACCGTGGTTTGGTTCTGTTTTGCTCAAATCTCAACCAAATCACACCAAATTCAGCAGACACAGTCCTAGACTAATTCCAATCCAATTCCAATCAGTTATCCTAAAAAATCTTGCAAGAATTGAGCCAAATCGACAAAGTAGAGAAAGAGAAGAAAAACCTAGGTTTTGGATTCTTAAAATCCAAATTCCGTCTTCTGTAGAGATTATTCACTTGAATTGACGATTGGATCTTGTAGATGATCGAATTTTCTTCACTTTAGGCTCAAGAATCGTTCGAATCGGACTCTAAACGAAGATTTGAGAGAGGAGAGATGGTTTCGGCGTTCCGGTCGTGGAAATGGGGCGTGGAATGGAAGTTTTGTGTTATTTTTGTGAAGGAAGGTGGTTTATATAGCGGCCGTTAAATTTTTTGAAAATCACGGTCACTCGGGGTGTTCCACGGCCGTGGTTTTGTACGGAACCGTGGTTTTGGTGAATTTTCTCAGATTTTGGAAAATTACGGTCTCATGGCTTTCCACGACCGTGGTTTAGGGCGTTGAACTCTCTGTAATGTGCCAAAATCAAAGTTCCGTCAATTCCTTCTAACCTTTTCTCTTCCCATTGCCTATTCCATTGTTCCTACATCCAAAAAACACGACATACCGAGAGGTATCGAGGGCAAAACAAAGCAAAAACGACTAAACTAATCTATTCTAAGAATGAAAAACAAAAGCAGAAGTGAAATACCTTGGGTTGCCTCCCAAAAAACGCTTGTTTAAGGTCCGTAGCTAGAACGTACCTGCATCTATTCGAGTGTGGTGGGTGCAAACTCCTCAGCTTGGAGCTCCGGTATATACTTCTTAAGTCGTTGACCGTTCACCTTGAAACTTCCACTCTTTTCACCCCATACTTCAACTGCGCCATGGGGAAAAACATGTTTGATTAGATAAGGTCCAGTCCAACGAGATTTAAGCTTACCTGGAAAGAGCCGAAGTCTCGAATTAAAGAGGAGAACTTGATCTCCTTCTTTGAGGTCCTTTGGAATGATATGCTTGTCATGCCAACGCTTCGCTCTCTCCTTATAAATCTTGGCGTTCTCATAAGCGTTTAAGCGGAGTTCTTCAAGCTCGTTGAGGTCCAAAAGGCGCTTCTCGCCCGCTTCCTTCATGCTGAAGTTCAAAAACTTAACCACCCAATACGCTTTATGTTCCAGCTCCACCGATAAGTGACAAGACTTCCCATACACAAGGTTGTATGGTGTTGTTCCTATGAGAGTCTTGTATGCAGTCCTATACGCCCACAATGCATCATCTAGTTTCAAAGACCAATCCTTCCTTGTCTTTCAAACTGTTTTCTCTAGGATTCCCTTGATCCCCTATTCGAAATCTCCACTTGTCCACTCGTTTTTGGATGATAAGGGGTGGCGATCTTGTGAGTCACCCCATACTTAGCTAGTAGAGTTTTGAATCGTCGGACAATGAAGTGAGAGACTCCATCACTAATGATGGTCCGCGGTGTCCCAGACCTTGGGAATATAGTTCTATTAAAGAACTTAACCACAACCATGGCATCATTAGTTGGAGAGGCAATTGCTTCAACCCATCTCGAAACATAATCTACAGCTAGAAGTATGTATTGGTTTCCACAAGATGATGGGAAAGGTCCCATGAAGTCTACTCCCCAAACGTCAAAGATCTCTACCTCCTGAATGTTGCTAAGAGGCATCTCGTTTCTCCTAGATATATTTCCTGTTCTTTGACAAGCATCACAACAGGAAACAAAGGATTGCACATCTTTAAATAAGGTAGGCCAAAAAAATCCAGATTGCAATACCTTAGCGCTAGTCTTGTTTGAGCTAGCGTGTCCTCCACAAGGTAGTGAATGATAATGACGGATGACGCTTTGCATCTCGTCTTCCGGCACACATTTTCGAATGATGCCGTCAGGACCTCTCTTGAAGAGTAGAGGTTCATTCCAAAAGTATTCCCGGACATCCTTAAAGAACTTCTTTCTTTGTGAATAGGATAGTCCGGGTGGTATTTCCTAACAAACCAAATAGTTAACAAAATCAGCAAACCATGGTTCGTTACCTTTAGTTATTTTGTCGATGCACTCCTCTATGATGTGTAAATGCTCGTCCGGAAAGGAGTCATCTATAGGTAAGCTGTCGTCTTCTAGATGTGGTAGACGACTCAAATGATCCGCAACAGAATTTTCCGAGCCTTTCTTGTCACGGATCTCTAGATCAAATTCTTGTAGGAGAAGAATCCATCTAATCAGCCTTGGTTTCGCATCTTTCTTTGTAAGTAAATACCGGATCGCAGCATGATCCATGTATACAATCACCTTTGCACCTACAAGATAAGAGCAAAACTTTTCAAAGGCATAAACAATAGCTAGAAATTCTTTTTCAGTTGTGGAGTAGTTAAGCTGCGCTTCATCTAGCATCTTGCTAGCGTAATAGATAGCGTGGGTTCGGCCCTCCTTCTTTTGCCCAAGCACAACTCCTATAGCTATGTCACTTGCGTCACACATAACCTCGAATGGAAGATTCCAATCTGGAGGTTGGATGATCGGGGCTGAGATTAGAGCTTCCCGGATCTTATGAAAGGCGTCTAAACAATCCTGCGAGAAATCAAAAACTGCATCTTTCATCAATAGATTAGTAAGCGATTTTGATATCTTAGAGAAGTCCTTTATAAAACGTCTATAAAATCCAACATGTCCTAGAAAGCTTCTTATCCCCTTCACCGAAGATGGAGGAGGGAGCTTTTCTATGGTCTCTATCTTAGCCTTATCTACCTCAATCCCTCTATTAGAGATCAAGTGTCCGAGTACAATGCCTTCCTTCACCATAAATTGACACTTCTCCCAATTGAGAACTAGGTTAGTGTCTTCACACCTTTGTAGCACAAGAGAAAGGTTAGAGAGACAATTATCAAAAGAGGAACCATAAACAGAAAAGTCATCCATGAAAACCTCCATGATTTCCTCTATGTATTCTGAGAATATAGCCATCATGCACCTTTGAAAGGTGGTTGGGGTGTTGCAAAGCCCGAACGGCATTCTCCTATAAGAGAACATACCCCATGGGAACGTGAATGTGGTCTTCTCTTGATCATCCGGATGGATCGGAATTTGAAAGAAGCCACTATAACTGTCAAGATAGCAAAAATGAGAATGTTGCGCTAACCTTTCAAACATTTGATCAATGAAGGGTAATGGGAAATGATCCCTCCTAGTTGCATTGTTTAGCTTCCGGTAATCAATGCACATCCTCCACCCAGTCACGGTCCTTGTAGGAATGAACTCATTGTTCTTGTTGGTGATAACCGTCATTCCTCCCTTTTTTGGAACAACCTGTACGGGGCTTACCCACTTGCTATCAGAGATAGGGTTGATGATACTTACATCAAGTAGCTTAAGAATCTCTTTCTTGACAACCTCCTTCATGATCGGATTTAACCGTCGTTGAGGTTGTCGCGAAGGTCTAAAATCTTCTTCCATTAGGATCTTATGCATACATAATGAAGGTTTAATTCCTACAAGATCCTCTAAAGTGTAACCTAAGGCTTTCCTATGGTTCCTTAGAACAACCATAAGTTTACTATGTTCATCTTCACTTAGATCGGAACTAACAATTACCGGAAAAGTAGAATTAGTTCCTAGAAATGCGTACCTTAGATGTGTGGGAAGTGGCTTCAATTCCATCACCATTGGAGTCTCTAATGGCTCTTGAGGAGTGTCCAATGCTTCCTTAGAAGTCTCTAAGGATGTAGGAGTGGTTGAAGAAGATTCAAGAACATTGGTGGAGAGAACGTAATTTTTCTCGGAATTTCCCAAAATTACGGCACCACTATTACTTCCACGACCGTGGTTTAGGGCGTGGAAGTCAATTACGGCACCTCTGGTAGTTCCACGGCCGTGGTTTTGGCCGTGTAACTCTCTGGAGTCCTCTGAATAGCTAATTACGGTCGTGTTGGTGGAAACCACGGCCGTGGAATAGCACGACTGGCCGTGATTCCTCACGTCTTCCGACCGATCGTAGAGTTTTTCAAACTCTTCTTCATGCACTTCCTTTAGCTTCTCCAAGGCTTCAATTTCCTCATTGCAATCCTCTTCTTCTCCCTTCTCCATAATGCTCATAGTGATAACCTTTTGCAATGGGTCCTTGAATAGAATCGAGCTTACTTCCTCTCTAGATGTCTCTTCGTCATAGATATTGAATATATCTTCTCCAAGAGCCGGCTCTTTCACCAAAGTGGAAAGAACAAACTCTACTTTCACTTCTCCTATGTCGAAGGCAAGTCTAGCATTCTTGCAATCCACCATACAACCGTATGTTGCAAGAAACGGTCTTCCGAGTATGATCGGGACCGGACTATCTGCAGGAATGTCAAGCACAACAAAATCTATTGGAACATAGAACTTACCAAGCTTGACCGGAACGTCCTCAATGATACCGACGGGACGAGTTATGGATCGATCCGCCGTGTATAACGTCATCTTCACCGGTTTAGGTTCACCTAAACCGATCTTCCTGCATAAGGCAAGCGGAATGATGCTAACGCTTGCTTCCAAGTCACATAATGCATCATATGTGGCTTCTCCCACTCCAATTGGAACACAAAATGACCCCGGATCCTTCAGCTTTGGGGGCATCTTTTCCTTCATTGTTTTGATGAGATCCGATGATTCCAAAGTCATCTTGACTTCTCCAAAGTCTTCCATCTTCCTTTTGTTAGAGAGGATCTCCTTTAAGAACTTCCCATAAGCGGGCATACCTACAATTGCATCAATGAAAGGTATATTAATGTGCAGTTTGCTCATGAGTTCACTAAACTTACCGAACTGCTTGTCTAGACGCGCTCTTGCTCTAGATTGTGGGAATGGTAGGGGAGGTTTGTAAGCTGGAGGAGGAATGTAGATGTCTTCCTTCTCCTTCCCTTTTCCCTTCTCCTTCCCCTTTTCCTTCTCCTTGTCGACGGGAACTTCAACAAACTTAGGCTGCGGGTCGGTAGTTGTTGCTCCGCTCGTAGTTGTAATAGCCATCACCCTTCCCTTTGGGTTGTCCTCCGTCTTTCCTGGAAGCTTTCCTTGATTTCTAGGAACTTCCTCAGCATTGCTGAACATTTGGCTTTCTAAAACCTTTTGAGCTTTATCAACCTTAGTGATGTGATTCTCCAGCCCTTGAAGCTTTCCCAAGATCGTTTCCAACATGGAATCGGGCTTCTCTTTCCCCGAATTGCTTCCACTATTAGATGTTTGCCCTTGGATTTTTACAGGAATGGAAGAAGAAGATGGTGGAGTTAGTGAATTTCTTGAATTGGTATAAGAATTACCGGAATTTTGTTGTTGGTTGGAACGCCAATTGTTTTTTGAATTCCGATTGTTGTTCCAATTATTGTTCCAGTTGTTATTGTTCCAATTGTTCCGGTTGTTGTTCCGGCTATTGCGGTTGGTATTCTCATTCCCATGATGGTTATTGTTGGTTCCTAAATATCCAACATCTTGCTCCTTAGGCTTTTGAAAGCCAACTTTAATGATTTCTTTCAACTCTTTAATCTCGGTGTTGAGAGAAAAAATTTAAGTTTGCGCAACTTGTGTTAGCTTCGCTCCTTGCTCTACTCGGTTAGCTTCCACCTTCCGGTGAGAGTACTTCTCAATGACTCGGCCTTGCTTCTCAATAAAGTCCCAAGCGTCATCTTCCCTCATGTCCATGAATGTGCCACATGAAAGAGATTGGAGCTTGAATTGTGTTTCCACATCCAACCCCTTGTAATATATCTCCAACAACTCTAACTTGGAAATGCCATGGTGTGGGCAATCCAATAATAGATCTTGAAATCTTTGTCAAGACTGAAACAAACTTTCATTAGATTTCATAGAAAAAGCATTGATTTTACCTCTCAACTCCGCTGTCTTGGATGG
Source organism: Fagopyrum esculentum (assembly GCA_033239045.1). Classification (NCBI taxonomy): domain Eukaryota; kingdom Viridiplantae; phylum Streptophyta; class Magnoliopsida; order Caryophyllales; family Polygonaceae; genus Fagopyrum; species Fagopyrum esculentum. Next base: position 113,344,291 of record BSUD01000004.1, read on the forward strand.
CGGAAAGAACTTGGTTAGGAACTCCGAAGATAGATCCTCCCATGTGTTGAGTCTTCCATTTGGAAGAGCTTGATACCAAGATAAAACCTTCCCTTTCAAAGAGAAGAAGAATGGCTTGATCTTGTAGTTGTTGGTGGTTGCATTCTTTGACTTCATTGTCTCCATTAAAATCTCAAAATTCTGTAAATGTTGATGTGGAGATTCAACACTCGTTCCTCCAAATTGGCTTTGGCGAATGATGGTAATAACTTGTGGGTTAAAGCTAAACCCCTGAATATCTTCAGCATCGAAGTTCACACCTAGACGGCGTGGTTGCTGAATCGGATCCATCCTTTGGCCAAGAGTTCTTGGCTCCTCATCTACACGAGCGGCTCTCGCACCCCCAGCTGGGACACGAGGATTGGCGGCCGGTATTGGATCATTCCGGACTGGATTGATCATTGGATCAATCTCCTCTAGTGGTGGCATATCCGGATCGAATTCTTCATCATCAGATGATTCTACTCTAATGGATTTAGTTGGCTTCTTGACCTTCTTTTACTTAGCACCATCTTGTTCCAACTTCATGTCCAATATCATAGCTTTGAGCTCATCAATTTGGAATTAATGACGCTCCGCTTCTTCCTTACGAGCCTTCTAACTCAACCTATATTGAGCTTGAGACTCCTCTAACTCCGCTTGGAAATCTCTCTCTCTATTTTCAGCCATCTTTCTTTCCTTAGCTTTCTTCCTAAGAGTTTTCTCAAGTTCCGGATCAAAAGGTACAAGGTCTTTGTTGGATCTAGACCTGGGCATATACCTAAGAGAACCTGCAAATAGCACTCACAAGAGATATCAAATAACAAGAGCAAAGCTCCCAAGCTCGACAACCGAAAACCGAAGTTTGGTCTTGACCAACTCCATGGCAACGGCGCCAAAAACTTGTTCGCCCTAAAACGTGCGTGCAATCAAGTCTTAAATTTATAAAACTAGAATAAAAGCAAGCGAACCCGCAGTGTACGGATCGACGTAGATTAGCAAATATTCTAGAGTATCGAACTCAGGGAATCGGTGAAACAAAATTAGCAATCCTAAAGATCCAGGTATCCAATTGTGGCAATCGATGCAAGATATATTAAAGAATTAAGGACAGAGTCAAGAATTGCAAAGGTATGCTAAGGTAAGGTAATGTACGGTGAAGTTCCAAAACCTTATATGTCTAATCAAAAGAACTCTCTATAAAGGTTGTTGAGGCTACAATATAGAAAGGATCTAAGGACTAGAATTAATCTCAAATACCCAAACTTGTAACCCAAAGATCAAGATAAACTCAAACGGTTAAGGTTGTGACACTCGAAACCGAAATAGAGGATGTTGAATCTCACTACTGCCTAGGAAAGGCAAGCCAAGACTAGGTTAAAGCTAACCTTTAACTTTGGATTAAAGTAAAAGCAAGTTCCTAAACTGAGGTAAATCACGGGTATATCTTGAGAACCACGGCCGTGGAAACCTAAGAACAGGCCGTGATTTAGGTTCGTCGACAATATTTCTCTAACTCTCAGGGTCCAATCAAATTACGATCGATCTATCATCATCTAAGCCACAACTATCAACCCTTCACCTTAGAATTGCTAAAGGGTTTTAGCCAATAACCATTGACATGATATCAATATTCAATTTAAGAAGAATAGAAGATGAAAACCCTCGAATACTCAATAAAACTTCAAAACCAATCTCAAATCCGAAACACAAGAAGTAATGTTAATGGATTCAGAATAAATAACACAAAATCTGACAATGATCTAAGGCAAATACGAAGAACGGGATGTCAATCCGTCTTCAATATCAAAACCTAAGAAAAAGGCTAAACCTCGCTGTGAGCAATCTCTAATATCTCTAAATCTCACGTTTCTGCAACCTTCGGCGATCTTCAATCAACCCTAGGCAAGGATGCTGAAAGCAAGGGTAAGCGGCCTTCGGCGTCCGTAAGCAACCGTCCTCGAAACTCTCTTTTCCGAACTTTTTATAAGACGAGAAAGAATAGCCGTCCAGGCCCAATACGTAAAAGACGTGGCAATTAATGACACGTCAAAAGATCGCCTAAATCACGGTCTCATAGCATTCCACGAGCGTGGTTTAGAGCGTGGACTTCTCTACGGCCGTAATTCAGGGCGTGGAAGTGTATATTGCTTGTAGTTTCCTTTGTGTCGTGACATTCTTCATCCTAGCTCCTTCCTTAGCTTCCTTGATGTGTCTCCTAATCCTCGAACATGATCGATCACTCCCTTTTCTCTCTCAATTGCTCCGATTTAGCTCCTATTCACCTATAATCAACACAAAGCTAGTGTAGACTTCCATATCGACAAAATAGATGAACAAGCTAGCATTTGCTTTTAAACTTTATCCATGTACACAACAATGAGGGAAAAACAACCAAAATAAGTGCCTAGAACATCGCAATATTTCATGCTAACACTCAACAGTACCTATATCCTGCAAGACATCTACAACATCGATATAAACCATTAGCTAACATTCTAGATATCAGAAAGATAGTAAATGCACAAACACACATAAGGTAAGATAAACATATAGCATGCTCGCACTCAGCCGGTTATTATCTTTCAAAAGGTTAATATCTTTACTAATTCAGCTTATGGTTGTTACACGAGAATCACTACAATCTCACCTCTGTCCCCTTTCACCAACAGGAATAGAACGTATGCATCCTTCCGTCACCTGTTGGACTGGTCGCAAGAACACCTCCCAGTTTCCCCATTCTGAACTGGGCAAGCGGTAACCGCCCAGTTATAATACACTTGGTCCACTTACGGTTATAAAGGTCAATCCTAGTCCGGTTATCCATTACGATAATAAATAACAACATAAGCAAGCCAATACAATCAAACTAATATACGGAACGCAGCTAAGTAAGTCCAAGGGACTTACCTCACTCAGGTAACTTAGCAACAACTCAGTTTTCCTCAAGAAAGAAGAACGGAAGCTTGTTCAGCAAGGCATAACGAATAAGGAACGAAACGGTTGCTAGAAGTCTATAACTCTAGTCTCAATGATCTCTAAGAGATCTCCACAAGATAAGGTCTCAACCTTACTCTTACAGATCACTAACGCTCAATAACAACATCATAAGCCAAGGGAAGGAACGAAGAAAACAAGGACGGAAGCATCTCACCAAAGACGGGAGCTACTGCAAGAAAACCGCAGGGGCGGCTGGACAGACCGTGGGGGCAGTACTAGGTATATCCCGCGGGGGCGGCGCTGACAGGTGCGGGGGGGGGGGGGGG
>BSUD01000004.1:113347584-113455084 GCA_033239045.1 Fagopyrum esculentum
GGGGGGGGGGGGGGGGGGGGGGGGGGGGGGGGGGGGGGGCAGCGATGCAGAAGGATGCTATCGACTCCTTTGACAGCAAGGAACGTAGCAAGGACCAAAATTTGCTTCTCTCAACACACATACACGTCACAACTTAACTACGGGAGCTTGTGAACATCAGCAAGAGAAGGAGAAATAGCACCCATGCGGGATCTCAGTCAAACAAATTACTCGAATTAGAAACACGCCGAAAAAACATCGAACTTTGTTAGCCTAGAAGAAGGCAAAATAATTCTGTTTGGGATCAAAGGGTTGAGGATAGAAATATTTTGTGGTTAGGGTTAGCGGCAAAAACCATGGCTTAGTTTAAATGGTTGAAGGTTTTGTGGAGATTTTTGTCTCAGTTTTTTTGCTTTGATTTCAAAGAGAATAAGAGCTTATAACACCAACAATGCCAAAAGGAAACATTAATGAAAAACTCTAGAAGTAGCAAGAAAAGAGGCATGTGGACTAGTTATTGTAGAATATAAATAAAGGGTAATTCTATTACCCTTTATTTGTATTCTACAATAACTCGTCATGAAACTCGTGCTATGAACTTGAAAACTCCACCTTGATTAAAATGTTTTACATATGTTGATGATGGAAGACTTAACACAAATGTAGTAGTTAGATATACTAACAATGTATTGATTATATTCTCTAGATATTTGGTTGGTTTCACTTCAGTGCAGACTCTATCTAAATGTCAAGGGCCTTGATATGGATTTCAAGGGCCTTGAAGTATAACTCAAGGACAAAGGAAGATAGCGTTTACAAAGGGATGAATTCATGGACCTTGGAGTTATAGATGCACGAAACAAGGATTCAAATAAGCTGACGATTTTCCAGGAAGATTCTTTAACAGAAAGATCTCATTAACCGAAGAAAGATCACGACCGAAGATTAGAGAATATTTTCAGAAGATTTTCTAAACAAAAAGCGGCAAGAATATATCTTCTCTCTCTCGATTCAAAAGACGAGAATATCAAGGAGTCAAGGACTCGACGTGTTCTCAAGAGCTGAAGATTTACAACGTCTACCTTATCTCGAAACAAGAAATGATCTTCATGGAGAAGAAGATTCATCTTCAAACGGTCATCTCTACAACGGCTAGAAGACCTCTCCATAGAAGAATATAAATGAAGATGATGGTCGAAGAAGATATACACAAGCTTACACAAAAAAACATCATTACATCTTCTAGCAACCTGATTATCTTCATTCGTTTTTTTTCTTTCTCTCATTCAAACTAAAGCTTTATCCCCTTAGAGAGAGAAAACATTAGAGCTCCATTGGAAGATCTAAATAGTGTTATACTAGAGTATGTGTTACTTTGCGAAGTAACTAGGCTATTATAGCTAGGTTAAGAGTTGGAGCTAAATCGTAACATTGGCTACAATGAGAGAAGAAGGAGATTTCTTCTAGTTTGTATCTAGGACTCTTTGAAGCTGATAATATATAGTTAGATCCTAAGGCTATACCTTGGGATTGAGAGTAGGCTATTTAGAGCCGAACTTCGTAAACATATCCTCGTGTCAATCTTTTCAATTCTGCACCATATATACTTTATTGTGACTAACTTTGTTTTGCAGGAGCAAGAAGTCAAGGCCCTTGAAAGGAGTTTCAAAGCCCTTAAAATCAAAGTTTCACAAAGAGCACAAATTGACATCAAGGCCCTTGAAAGGAGTTTCAAGACCTTGAGATTTGGTTTGCGAAAAGTTCCCATACTCTATTCAACGCCCCTTCTACAATATCTTTTAACCTTTTATTTCACCTACCGTTTCTTCAATTGGTATCAGAGCTAGACTCACGTTTTTTTATTCAACCATCAATGAGACTAATCATGAATCCTGTAGGTAATGGTGGATTTACTCAAGGAAGATCCTCATCCCGACCACCACTCTTATGTGGCAACAACTTTGCTCATTGGAGAGCACTCATGCGTATGTTCATTATTGACCAGGACATGGAGCTTTGGAGTATCATTCAAAATGGACCTAAAGTTCCAATGACAACGGTTTAAGATGTCCAAGTCCAAAAGAAGGAAGCTGACTTCACACAAGCTGACCTAGATAGTGTGTCAAAGAATTACAAGGCAATGAACCTACTATACTGTGGATTAAATACAAATGAATTCAACTGCATCTCATCATGCAAGAGTGCTAAAGAAATATGGGACAAACTTGTTGTCACTTACGAAGGAACAAGTCAAGTCAAGGAAACAAAGATTATCATCTTTCTCAGACAATACGAGCTGTTCAAGATGAATCCAAATGAATTAGTCAAAGAAATGTTCACCAGATTCACTGAGATTGTGAACAATCTGGACTCGCTAGGAAAGATCTTCACAAATGAGGAGAAAGTGAGGAAGGTTCTAAGGAGCCTACCTAAAGCCAAGTGGGGACCAAATATGATTGCTATTGAAGAAGCTCAAAATCTCACAACTCTTCCTCTTGATGATCTACTTGAAAAACTCATCACACATGAAATGGTTCTTGGTGAAGAAGATAGAGAGCTCCCATCCAACTCCAAGAATTTGACATTAAAATCAAGAAGAGATGCAAATAGAGAATTTCCACGAGCATCAAAACCCCGAGGTAAGTTTTCTAACTCTAATAAGAAAACGAGAGTACTGTCTTGTTTTGAATGTGGTGAAACAGATCATCTTGTGAAGGATTGTCCACAAAAGAAGAGGACCAACTTCAAGAAGAATGATCGAAAGAAGAAAGCCATGGTTGCTTCATGGAGTGATTCAGAATCCACAAATGAATAAGAAGATGAAAAAGAACAAGCAAACTTGTGTCTCATGGCCGATCATGAAGATGACTCAAATTTGTACATTGACAATGTGGTAAGTACAATCATGTCTCAACTTGAGATTGACCTTAAACAATTCCTTAAATATATTATCTTAAGTGATAAGGAACATAGAATAAAGATAAATTCTTTAAAAGAAAAGCTTCATGAACAAGATAGACTATTGAGTGAAAAGTCTCTGGAGATTGAAAATCTTAACACAGAAAAGGAAGATTTTGATGACAATCTCAAGGCCTTGGAATCAGAAAATCTGATTCTCAAGGACAACCTCTCATCTCTTCATCGAAACTATATCGATCTAGAGAAAGAGAAAGTTGATCTGACTTTGACGTGTCAAGACCAGAAGGCAGCACTTATTAATTTTACTTGTTCAAAAGCTAATTTGGAAAGAATGATGGGTGAACAACAGTCTTCCCTTAACAAAAATGGTATAGGTTATCATAGGAGCTTTCCTAGAAAACCTACCACCACTTTTGTCAAGGCCAAAGGAAGCATTCATATACCTACTTGCTTCTACTGTTGAAAAAAATGTCATGCTAAATCTACATGTCCTTATAGAAGAAATGATCCTTATATCATCAGAAACACCTATCCTTTATGTCTAAGGAAACAAGGCAAACAAATCTGGGTTCCTAAAGGTACTAGACCACCAAACATGATCGAACCTGAGTATGAACCAAAATATGCCATTTGGTCGACCCGGAAAGGTTGATGTTTGTTGTTTTGCAAGATATCACCAAGGTAAAGGAGCACAAATGGGTATTAGATAGTGGTTCCTCAAGACACATGAGTGGAAAAAGCTCTTTATTCTCATATTTAAAGAAACAGTCATTTGGAACCATTACTCTTGGTGATAAAGGAATGTGTGACATAATTGGTATTGGTAAAATTTGCTATAATTCATCCAACTTTATTGATGATATTTATTTAGTTGATGGCTTGAAATATAATCTGCTAAGTATATCTCAAATTTGTGATAAAGGCAATAAAGTCATGTTTGATTTAGAAAAATGTGAGGTTCAAGACAAAAAGACGAGTGAATTGTTGTTTATTGCTCCTAGATGTAATCATGTTTATTCTTTGAGTACTAACCAAGTTGCAGGAACTAAGCTATAATGTCTAAAGGTCTTGACTGATGATCCAAGGCTTTGGCATAGAAGACTTGGTCACGTAAGCATGCATACCATGTAGAAGCTACTTACAAAAGATTTGGTACGTGGTTTGCCAAACCTAAATTTCAAGGTTAATGACCTATGTAAGGTGTGTACACAAGGTAAACAAACAAGAGGTTCATTCAAACCTAAGAAAGTTGTAAGTTCTTCTCGACCCAATGAACTTTTACACATGATCTTTGTGGACCTATGCGTGTCAAATCTCTTAGAGGAAAACAATACATCATTGTTATAGTGGATGATTTCTCTCGTTTTACATGGATATCTTCTCTACGAGAAAAATCTGAAGCTTTATTTGAGTTTTCAAAATTGTGTAAGGAGATACAAAGTTTGAAAAACCTACCAATCGTTTCTATAAGAAGTGATCATGGTAGAGAATTTGATCAACTGAAGTTTGATTTGTTTTGTGCAAAATATGGTATTTCACATAATTTTCAGCTCCTAGAACTCCTCAACAAAATGGAGTTGTGGAACGAAAGTACCACACTCTTGAGGATATGTCTAGGACAATGCTTTTAGAAAATAATTTGCCAAAAAGTTTTTTGGCTGAAGTAATAAATACTACAAATTATATTTTGAATAGATGTTTAATTCGCCCTATTTTGAAAAAGACTCCTTATGAACTCTTCAAAGGAAGAAAGCCATATATTCTATATTTCAAACCCTTTGGATGTACTTGTTTTGTTCATAACAATGGCAAAGATAATCTTGGGAAATTTGATGCACTTAGTGGTGAAGCTATATTCATAGGATATGCTTCAAATAGCAAAACTTATCGTGTTTATAACAAACGTACCAAAATTGTTAAGGAAAGCATTCATATTATTTTTGATGAAAGCAATGATGGTACTTTGAGTGAGAGTTTTGCAGATCTAAATCTGAATTAAAGAGAAGATCATAATTCGGATGAAGAAGAAGATCCTAAAGATCAAGACAAGAATATGCAGGAAAAGATTCAAGATACCGAAGAAAACCCTCAAGACCTTGAAACACACCTTCAAGACCTTGAAACTGTGATAACAACGCTCCACTTCAAGGGCTTGAAACCCAACTTCAAGGCCTTGAGATTGGATCAACAGGAAATGCATCAATGGTACCTGAATCTAGCCAAACATATGAAGCTCAACCTTCTGGATCTACTCCATCTGTCAAAAGAAGAAAAGTTCAACATTCCTCATATCATTCACAAGAGAATGGGATCTCAGATCCTAATGCTGGAGTTCAAACTAAATCTAAAGTGAACAATCTATGTGCCTTCTCCGCTTTTGTATCACTTGTCGAGCCAAAGAACTACATTCAAGCTCTTCAAGAACCAAATTGGATCATTGCCATGCAAAATGAATTAAATGAATTTGAGAGGAACAAGGTATGAACTCTTACTTCAAGACCAAAGCATCAATCAATTATTGGCACGAAATGGGTCTTTCGAAACAAATTGGATGAAAGTGGCAAAGTCATACGAAACAAAGCACGACTTGTAGCACAAGGTTATAACCAAGAAGAAGGTATTGATTATGAGGAGACTTTTGCTCCAGTTTCCAGGTTAGAAGCCATACGTATGCTACTTGCATTTGCATCTTTCATGAGTAGAAAACTTTTTCAAATGGATGTAAAATGTGCTTTTCTAAACGGCTTCTTAGAAGAAGAAGTCTACGTTGCTCAACCTCTTGGTTTTGAAAATGATGAATTTCTGGATCATGTTTTTAAATTAGACAAAGCTCTTTACGGTCTTAAGCAATGATAGAAATACGGGGGATCTAGATCGAGGAGAAACTTCAACTACTCCTTCTTGATCGTTCGAATTGGATCAAATGTAGAATTAGGGTGGCGGAAGCGTTTTGTTGATCCTTCAAAAGGATCCTCGAGTTTGAATACTTGGATCAAAGACTAGATCCTAGATAGAACTTGAAGATGATGGAAGAGGAACTGATGCCTAAACCAAGTAAGAGGGTTTTCCTTCTCAACACTTGGATTCAACTTAGACATGATTTTACAAATGAGCCAAGCCATCCTTATATAGTGGATGGAGGCCATACAAAGAGTCCAAATATAAATGACGGAATTAAAGTCGGAATTAAGTTTCGAATATGAAAAGCCTAAAATATGAAAGGTCGGAATTTAATTCACGGAATTAAGTTCCGGAATTAAAGTTCCGAATATAAAAAGACTTATTATTAAATAGCCGAATAATAATAACTATCTTCAAAATGTGCGGGTCCCTTTAGCCGGAAACACGGATGGCGATGCCATCCGGGGGCGTATCATTCTCCTCCTCTTAAATGTGAAACGTCCTCGTTTCACCGTCAAAAAAAGAAAGGAGTCACTTGAGGAACAAGACCCTTGAAAATCAAACACCGAATACACATTGTCGGGCAGCTTGGACTTGTAGTCCTTCAATATTGTGGCTTTGCGGCGTTTGTTGAATATGTAATCCCTCAAGGTGGAGGTGTTGTGGAGTTTGTCTATCATGCCGTCAAGAACCTTGATAGGGAACGTTGATGCCAAGCTGAAAATTTTGAAGGACAAGCCAAGTTGGAAGTTAGTTGGCATTGTAAAGACAAACCTCGGATCATACAACTCGGATTTGTATTCCAACAACATGATGTGGTCATTGTCGGGACGGATGACTTCGTCTTCCTCGATGGTGATCTCATCTTTGTCATCTTGAAAATATTCTCCACATAACGGGTTGACAAGATGAATTGGAATAATCGGGGAGATCTCTTGAATGATGACTTTTCCCACATCTTTGAGTTCATCACTCAATGGTTGGACAACCGACTCACTCTGTGATTGTGACACCGCTTCAGGTTCTTCTTGTTGGGCGGCCGTCATGAGGGAAACCATTTGTGCCTTCAAAGCTTCTAACTCACGCTTTAGAGCGTCATTTGTTTCCTTGAGCATAACATACTCCTCTTTGGAATTAGCACACCGTTTGGAGGCAACGTTTACTACTTGCACATGATGGGCACGCCGTCTTGGGGCAACAAAGGTATCCTCATAATATTCTTGTCGGTGTGGATACCTTTGATACTCATGGAGGGTCTCTTTGGGCCTTGGTGGATTTGGAGGAGCCAACCACTCCTCATCCTCAAAATATTCTCTCCGTCGGTACCTCCGTGTGGTTTGTTTGGCCGTAGGTGGATATGGAGGAGGTAACCATTCTTCATCCTCATCATAAGAATCAGAATCATCATAGAACATGATGAACGATGAAGAAACAATTGAAGATCTTCGAAGAACACCGAAGAACAGTTGAAGATCTTCGAAGAACGCCGAAGAACACGTGAAGATCTTTGAAGAACACCAAAGAGAAAATTTTTTTTTTGATGATGAACAATCAAAAAAGGATCCTCGATCAAACTGTAGAATTTGGGTGGCGGAAGCGTTTGGTTGATACTTCAAAAGGATCCTCGAATATGATATAGTGGATGGAGGCCATACAAATGAGCCAAGCTATCCTTATATAGTGGATGGAGGTCATACAAAGAGTCCAAATATAAATGACGGAATTAAAGTCGGAATTAAGTTCCGAATATGAAAAGCCTAAAATATGAAAGGTCGGAATTTAATTCACGGAATTAAGTTCCGGAATTAATGTTCCGAATATAAAAAGACTTATTATTAAATAGGAGAATAATAATAACTATCTTCAAAATGTGCGGGTCCCTTTAGCCGGAAACACGGATGGCGATGCCATCCGGGGGCGTATCAAGCAAGCTCCTCGAGCTTGGTATGAAAGATTGTCTAAATATCTTCTTGAAAAAAATTTTAAAAGAGGCTTGATTGATAAAACATTGTTTATCAAAACTAGAGGCAACGACATTCTAGTAGTACAAATCTATGTTGATGATATATTATTCGGTGCTACTAATGATTTCCTTTGCAAGGAATTTTCAGATATTATGTGCAGGGAATTTGAGATGAGCTTAATGGGAGAGCTAAATTTCTTTCTTGGACTTCAAGTTACACAAGCAAAGAAATGAATTTTTCTCAATCAAAGCAAGTATACTAAAGACTTGCTTAAGAAGTACAAAATGGATCAATCTACGGTTGCAAAAACTCTTATGAGTTCAACACTTTCGCTAGATCATGACAATAATGGCAAAAGTGTAGTACAAAAGGAGTATAGATGTATGATCGGTTCATTGTTGTATCTAACTGCTAGTCGTCCTGACATTATGTTTAGCATGTGCATGTGTGCAAGATTTCAAGCTGATCCTAAAGAGTCACACTTGATAGCTGTGAAAAGAATTTTTTGGTATCTCAATGGAACTAAGTATCTAGGGTTATGGTACCCACGTCAAAGCTCGTTCCATCTTGTTGGCTATTCGGATGCAGACTTTGCAGGTTATAAGGCCGATAGAAAAAGTGTACTTCTGGATGTTGTCAATTCTTAGGGTCATCCCTAATCAGTTGGCACTCCAAGAAGCAAAATTTTGTTGCCCTATCAACAGCTGAAACTGAATATATAGCTGCAGGAGCCTGTTGTGCTCAAATTCTTTAGATTGCTCAACAACTTCGTGACCTTGGCTTTGACTTCAGAGGTATTCCTATAAAATGTAACAATACTAGTGCTATTTCTATAACCAAAAATCCTGTGCAGCATTCAAGGACTAAGCATATTGATGCAAGTCATCACTTCATATGTGATCATGTTGAGAAAGGTGATGTTTCGATTTCTTTTATCTCAACTAACTTGCAGCTTGCAGATATCTTTACCAAGCCTCTTCCTGAGGAACAATTTAATTTTATTAGATTAGAGCTTGGTATATTGAACAAGGAAGCATTAACGTAGGGGGAGTAAACGAGTTTTAATCATTCCTACGCATGCATCCAACTTAATGTTTTCAAGGGCCTTTAAATGAAATTAAAGGGGCCTTGAAACATATTTCACAAGGTATATTAAATTTACGGATCTTTTAAGAATTAATATCTTTTAGATATTTCAATTCTTAAAATTTTTTTGAAAAAAGATTTGCTATTATGGATTTTTATAGATCTTTTAAAAGCTTGATCTTCTCAAAATATTTTGTTATCTCCTTGTTAAAAAGGACCTACTTTCTCTATTTTTCTATTCTTTCACAAGAAACCCTATTTAAAAATCCTTTGATTTCTCTCTCAAAACTTCCCTCGTGGCACCCAGAAGCAAGAAATCTGCTCCTCCAGCTCTCAAAAAGAAAGTTGTTCAGAATTCCTCAATTGATAAAGAAGAAAAATCTTCTGAGAATCTGGATACATCTCAGATGACCGTTCTTCCCTAAGCATGGTTCATTAATTTTCAAGCTTCTGGATCTTGGCTTGATGACTTTCACAATCGACCGCTATGTATGTGTGATTTGGTAGATACTGATTTTCTCGATACCCTTAAGATATCCTGCATAGACAAGCTGAAGAGTTCGATTATCTGGAAGGTTCTAAACCCTGGAGATTTTACTTTTCCAAGACTCATGAGACTATTCTATGTTATTCTCATAACAAAAAGGGACAAAAGATGTATCACTCTTGAATCTCCAGTCAAAGGTACTCCGATTTCACTCAATCCTTCTATTTTAAGTGAGATTTTTGGAATTCCTACAGATGTGGTATTCAACTATCCTTCAAGATCAAAGAGTGTTCGTATTGCTAAGGAGAATTTTCTGATTCCAAATTCAACCTCACGTCAACTGACTAATACATCTCTAACCTTAGAGGCTAAAATAGTGTTTACCATACTGGTTCGATGTGTTGTTCCTCGTGGAAACTCAAGAGAGCTACTGAATGATCAATCTCTGAAATTAATTCATTTGCTTATGTCTGATTTGGACATAGATGTGCCTAATCTGATTCTCAACCATATGATGCATTTTGTCAATTCTAAAAGACCCGTTCCTCTGCCTTATGGAAATTTGCTGCCTAAGGTTTTTGATTATTACAAAATTGATACATCCTCTGAGGAAAGACAGTCTATTACTAGCAAAATTGATGAGAATTGCTTAGAACGTCTGGAGATTGAGAAAACTCTTGAAGGAACATGGACTTTAAAAGGAAAAGGAACTACTCAAAATCCAAATGAAGAAGTCAAAACTTCTCCTACTCCAGAAATCAGGTTAGAAGGTTTTGAAAAAGAAATAGCTTGTCTCAATTGTGAATTATCTGATTTTCAGTTTGATACCAAGAGAAGAATGGATGCAAATTTCGAGTTGCTTGCTACCATAAGTGCTAAAGTCAATGAAATGTATCTGATGAATGCTCTTACATTGACTACAATGGGAAGCATTTTGCCCATATCTGAAGATGTAGCTCAACATACTCAAGAGAAGGTTGAGAATGTGCTGATGAATTGTAAAAGGCATGTACAGAATAAATCAATTCGGTATCCAACTCATGAAGAGCCAATGTTCTTGCCCAAAGTTGAGTATGAAGTAGTTAAACAGAGAAGACGTTTGGCAGCTGAAATGGATGATTTGCGTAATATGAAATCTCCATCCAAAGGAAAGAGGAAGTTCTGTGAGGAGAATTAAGCTGACTGGTTTTTCTGAAAATGCGGTTTGAGAAAAATACTATTTTGGATCTGTAATCGTATTTTAAACTCCCTTGCTTTGATTGTTTTTTCTCCCTTGTTGAAAGACAAAGGGGTTGAAATATGATCCGACATTTCTATATACTGCATTCTGCATTTTTAGTTTTGAGATTTTCATATGCATTGCTAAACTAACAAATGCAGGTACGATAAAACATTTGTGTTGTCTTCCATCAAGGGGGAGATTGAAAACTCCACCTTGATTAAAATGTTTTACAGGTGTTGATGATGGAAGACTTAAACACAAATGTAGTAGTTGGATATACTAACAATGTATTGATTATATTATCTAGATATTTGGTTGGTTTGAATTCAGTGCAGACTTTATCTAAATGTCAAGGGCCTTGATATGGATCTCAAGGGCCTTGAAGTATAACTCAAGGACAAAGGAAGATAGCGTTTACAAAGGGATGAATTCAAGGACCTTGGAGTTATAGATGCACAAAATGAGGATTCAAATAAGCTGAAGATTTTCCAGGAAGATTCTTTAATAGAAAGATCTCATCAACCGAAGAAAGATCTCAACCGAAGATTAGTATTTTCAGAATATTTTCTAAACAAAAATCGGCAAGTATCATATCTTCTCTCTCTCGATTCAAAAGACGAGAAGATCAAGGAGTTAAGGACTCGACGTGTTCTCAAGAGCTGAAGATTTGCAACGTCTACCTTATCTCGAAACAAGAAACGATCTTCATGGAGAAGAAGATTCATCTTCAAACGGTCATCTCTACAATGGCTAGAAGACCTCTCCATAGAAGAATATAAATGAAGATGATGGTCGAAGAAGATATACACAAGCTTACATAGGAAAACATCTTTACATCTTCTAGCAACCTGATCATCTTCATTCGTTGTTTTTCTTTCTCTCATTCACACTAAAGCTTTATCCCCTTAGAGAGAGAAAACATTAGAGCTCCATTGAAAAATATGAATAGTGTTATACTAGAGTGTGTGTTACTCTGCGAAGTAACTAGGCTATTATAGCTAGGTTAAGAGTTGGAGCTAGATCGTAGCATTGGCTACAGTGAGAGAAGAAGGGGATTTCTTCTAGTTTGTATCTAGGACTCTTTGAAGCTTATAATAGATAGTTAGATCCTAAGGCTATACCCTGGGACGGAGAGTAGGCTATTTAGAGCTGAACTTCGTAAACATATCCTCGTGTCAATCTTTTCAATTCCGCACCATATATATTTTATTGTGACTAACTTTGTTTTACAGGAGCAAGAAGTCAAGGCCCTTGAAAGGAGTTTCAAAGCCCTTGAAATCAAAGTTTCACAAAGAGCACAGATTGACATCAAGACCCTTGAAAGGAGTTTCAAGGCCTTGAGATTTGGTCTGCGAAAAGTTCTCATACTCTATTCAACCCCCCTTCTAGAGTATCTTTTAACCTTTTATTTCACCTACCAGTTCTTCAGAACTTATCAAATTTTTTTTGATAAAGTCAATTATCACATCATCCTTAACATCATCATCAAGAAGCTTACATAGTGTATATATAAAGATTGAAAAGTAAAAAAAATGCATAATAGAATTAGGCAAATCCCATCCAACCATTGTGCAACCCTATTCCCGAATCTTCACACATAAGACCATTTGCACTTGAAGAACTCAACCGAGGTCCTTCTAATAGACGCTAGCATCATCCCTAGTTGACCCCGATCAACAATGCCATTCCGTAAATTAGAAATAATGCCTTCACATCCGATTCACACATAATGTTGCTCCATCCATGATCACCTGCAACCTTAAGTGCCCAGAGAATAGCCTTCCCTCTGCTACTACCACCTTAGTGAGACCCCCAATCTTCTTAGAGGATGGAAGACAGTCCCAAGGGAAGAGGAGCGCGCCACCACTCCTAACCCGCATCCATCCAAACCTTGTATAACCGCATCATATTTAATCTTGATTATTCCCGGCTCTAAAGGCTTCCACTTATAATGAGTATCACTATAATCTGAAGCTCTCCTCAAATCCTTGCCAAATTCCTCATTCCACTCTTTAACGAGGTTCCTTGCTTCCGACTGGATCAGTTGGACCACACCCTCCACACCCTCGAACACCCTTCTATTTCAAGCCCGCCACACACTCCTGAGAGTGACCATCCATATCTGACACTCCATAGTCGAAGCTTTAATCGTAAGAATCTTGAACCATCAATAACAGATCCTGCCCGGTGCCCAACTAGTGCAAGGGAATGTTAACTATTCCACAACCCAACAATGGAAGGACAATCTTGAAAAATGTGCATTTGGGTTTCAAGACTCCCGCAAAAGTAACACCAGGGTTCCACTGAGGCCATGTGAACCCCAAAAGATTCATTGCATGGGAGAGCCTCTTTGCAAGCACGCCATGCAAGGTCTTTAACTTTTAGAATCATCTTTACATTCCATATCTTCTTCCATATGTTTTGTCCAAGGTTCGGGTCCGACGTCGTAGTTTCATAAGCCCCATCTCGGTTACACTGAGCCAAGTGATAGACCGAACCGTAAAAATACCACCAAAGGAGTAGAGTCAAAATGGCTCATCCTAGAGTTCCCAACTAATAAGCGGTATTTTCAGCATCTCCACACTATCAATCTCTTTCATGTTGGTCTTGATTGCATTCTCATCCCACTCACCACAATCCTAGCTAATCAAGTCAATCACCCTGAGGTCAGAAGATTCATTACAATGAAGACTAAGAATTCATGGGTCATTCCAAACGATAGGGACACCCCACTTCGCACACTCTAACAAAGACCATTCTTCAACAAGTTCATCCCCTTCAAGATACTTCTCCACGAATAGCTTGACCTAAAGCCAACAGAAGCAGTAAGCGATGCCCCATTAGGGTAGTACTTTGCGTTGAAGATTTGAGCTAAGTCTTCATTGTAACCGTTGCGCTTGTCTTGAGACAAGGTGCAATGAGTTGTTCACATGTGTGTTACTATGGTCTGAGTTGTGGGAGGCAAGCCAAGTGACTTAAACTAAGAGCAAGTGGTATTGTAAGGGGAGTCGAATCAAAGCAAGGTGATCATGACAAGGTCAACTTGTGCCAGATTTAGAAGGTCGGTGTTTGGGGTTTTTTAGCCACATTTTGTCGGCACATCTTCGGTTCTTAGGCCTTATATTGGATAAGTAATATGTGGTTAAAAATAGAGAAATCCAAGCTCAAATGCCTAGTGAATGTTAATGAAGCAACTAGTGAGCTTCTTTAGGAGCTACACTAGCTTGAGCTATGACATTGAGTATTTGCGGATGTTGGAGCTTACCCTAGCTCTATTAAAGTGAATGAAGCTCTTTGGAAGTGTTTTAACGAAGAAAAATAATCTAGCTCTGGAGAGCGGTTTTGGTTGCATTTTGTCTACTCCTTTGTGGAGATTACAAACCCTTGGTTAATAACTTGTTTTCACTTCAAGATAATTATATTAATTTGATTGAAAATTGGGACAACCATCTACTCACTTAAGAGAGACTACGACCTTTTGGTCTAAAACTACACACCGATTTTCCAACACTTTGCCTTAAGAAGGCAAGCAATAAGAGAGTATAGTTCCGTAATAAGCCGTCATTCTTGTTTAGCAAGCATACCATGATTAAACGATTTTATCTCTAAAACCCAAACCACCAGCCTCCTTAGACCTACACAACTTCTTCTATCCTATCCAATGGATTTTCCTCTTTCCATCATTTGAACCCCACCATGATTGGCTCATCATTTTGTTAATATCCAAACACACACCTTCCGGAATTTCGAAGCAATACATTGTATACGAAGGAATTACCTGAACAACTACTTTTAACAAAAATTCTTTCCCTGCCATGCTTAACATAGTCTATATTCAGCTTTTAAGCTTCTTTTAGACTCGCTCTTTGACATTTTCAAAAATCACCTTCTTTGACCTCCCGAGCATAATAGGCATGCCAATATATTTTTCATGTGTAGTAACCTCCCAAATTCTCACCAGCTCCATTTTACCCTCATAATATGAGAAACATTAATGCTAAAAGATAGCTAAAACTATGCAAAGTAGTTAACCTATTGTCCCGACACTTCTCCGTAAGTTTGGAGGATATGAACAATTTCATTAATTTGTTGACATGACGCCTTTGCAAAAATAAGACTATAATTTGCAAAGAAAAGGTGAGACATGCGTGGATCAGATGGCACAATTTGGATCCCTTGAAGGTTCCCATTATCCTCACTCAACCTGATGAGGTTTGAAAGTCCTTCTCCACATATGAGGAAAATAAAAAGGACAAAGGATCTCCCTACCTCAAACCCCTCGAGGGGACAATATAAGGAGAGGAAGGTCCTCCACAAGCACAAAGAAGGTCACATACGACACACATTCCATGATCAGTCTAATCCATCTCTCAGCAAAACCCACAGTCTTCATACACCATTCCATATAACACCACTCAACTCTATCATATGCCTTGGCCATATCCATTTTCAAGGTAATATAACCTTGTTTCCCTTCCCTGGTTTTCATATAATGGAAGATCTCAAAGTTCACCAACACATTATCAATAATGAGACGCCTAACACAAAAGCACTTTGATTAAAAAAAAAACAATCTTTCCAAGGCAACATTTCAAACGATTAGCTAGAACTTTCGCATATATCTTATAGATAACATTGCATAAACTAACGGGTCTCAAATCACTTATACGACAAGTATTATTTTTCTAAAGAATAAGAGAAATAAAGGTGTGATAAAGTGAGGGAGGAAAATTAGCACTTGCGAATAACCCAATAATGAAGTGTATGCCACCGACACCTAAAACATGCCAGTGCCGTTCGAAGAAAAGTGTTGGAAAACCATTAGGACCTGGTGATTTCGAAGGGTGCATATCAAAATGGTTTTTTGATCTTATCCTCCGTATAGTTCTTCAACAACTCATTGTTTGTCCTCTTGGCATATGCTACTCATCGTACTTGCCTCACCAAAGCATTTGTTTCAGTAGAGAAAATCTTCCGAAAATAGGCAACAACAATATTTCCTTCCGTTCCGCCGGCCTCTACGTTAAACCATCGTCATCAATAAGCTTTGAAATCACGTTTTGTTTTCTTCGTCCTGAAGCCTTATGGTGAAATAAACTAGTGTTTCTAGCCCCCCCTTTAAACTCGTTTTCCTTATCCCGTTGGAACATAATACGTCTTCTCTTAGCATAAGTTCCTTCTCCCTGGTCTCAAGAACTCTCCTTCTTTGGATTGTGTCACCACATATACCCATATCTTGTAGTATTCACCACTCTTTCCTAACAAGATGGAGCTCGTTTCCCACATGACCAAATGAAGCCTTACTCCAATCCTTCAAATCTAGTCCGCACCGCTCAATTCCCCGACAAATCACACACTAGCCACGTTGTTGCCAAGGTTATTCCATGCATTGGACACAACACCTTCACAAAATTCATCAAGGGTCCACAAAGCTTCGAACCTACATGGCTTATTCCCTTGTTGCCAAGGCAATCTCCCATCAATACCATTCGTGTTCAAAAGATTGGGGACATGATCCGACATAACTCTTTTTTTTTTTGAATGAATTTTATATTAAACAGCAAGCATTTACATGGGGGGTCAAGCATTGACCAGGATAGTACGAAGATCAAGTAAGGGGATTGTAGTGGGAATTACAAGAGGGGGATTGAGAGCTGATTAGCCCAGAAAATTGATTTTGGGGAACTCTCCTTCCAGTGGTAGGAGAAGTGATTCTTTACGTCTTGGATAGCTTGGTGGGCGCAAGTCATGACGTGGGCGGTTTGGTTGTAGTGGATGAGGTCGTTTCTAGCCCTCCAGATATGGTAGATGTGACTCAAGATAGAGGCTATGTGAATATGAGCAATGAGGTCATGGTGATGGGGTTTAATGGTGTTTAACCAAGCCCAAATATTGCCATGGTAAGGGTAGGGTTGGGGGGTTCTGGTCCATCTCGAAATGAGGTCAAGGGTGATGGTGGTGAAGCTGCAATGGTGAAGCAAGTGGTCCTCGTCTTCTGGGCCAGAGTTGCATAGTTTGCAGGTGCTGTTTGTGATGATGCTCCAGGAGGCAAGTCTTGTGAGGGTAGGAAGACTGTTTAGGTTAACAAGCTAGGTGATGAAGCTGCTTTTGGGGTAGTTTGTGGTAAGCCAGATGTTTTCGAACAGGCGGGAGTAAGGGGAAGGTTGATGGGGTTTGAGAAGCTTATAGGCTGATGTAGTTGAAAACCGTCCACTGGTGAGTTTGGTGATAGTGGTGAAAGTTGATCCATATGGGGAGGCAAGGATGTCATCCCTTGTGTTAAGAATTGAGTTCTAGTTGTGACTGTACTTGTAGCTTGGTTCACAGGTCCATATGGAGGATCTTTTGAGGATGTTGGCATATATCCAATCCGACCACAGGTTTCTTAAAGGGGGCGCAGTATCAAGCTCGAAGATAAGTTTTGACATACATGCTTTGTTCCTAGAGAGGAGTTCTTTGAACCCCAAACCGCCCTCGTTGATAGAGGAGCAGACCATCTTCCAGGCAACGAGAGAGCGGGGCTAGAGTCAATTCCCTACCAAAGGAAGGATCACAAGAGGGTGTTAATTTTCGAGATGATGGCTTGAGGAAGAGGTAGAATGGCACACCAATAGTATTGCAGTGGGAGAAGGATAGATGAAATGATTTATTTCCTACCTGCATAGGAGAGGTTTCTAGCACTCCAACTGTTGTTCTTGTTTGTTATCTTTTGAATGAGCGGAGTAAAATCAGTTGATCTGAGTCGTTTGCTTCCGATTGGGAGTCCAGGGTACGTGAATGGCAAGGATCCGATGGGCAGCCTGGTGCTGGAGGCGATGTGGATTTCATCAGAGGGAGAGACGCCACCTAGGTAAAGTGCAGATTTTCTAGAGTTGATGTAGAGGCCCGAATAGTTTCCAAAATGTGTGAGAGTGTCCTTCAAAATAGAGATAGAATCAAGATAAGCCTTGCAAAAAAAAAAAAGATCGTCAGCAAAACATAGGTGGGTGAGGCGTGGGGAGGAGCATTTGTGGTGGATGTTGAAGTTTGGGTTTGTGGTGTTGATGGTGATCATCGAAGCTAGAACCTCCAGGGCAGTGACAAAGAGTGGAGGGGAGAGGGGGCAGCCTTGTCTAAGCCCCCTCAAGCCTCTGAAGTGGCCATTTAGCATGCCCCCATGTTGATAGAGAAGGTTGGGTTTGTTATGCAGGCGGCAATAAGATAGATGAATTTATCAAGGAACGCCATACGTTTGAGACAATGGAGGATGAAGTTATGCTCAATCATGTCAAAGGCTTTAGTGATGTCAATCTTCAAAGCACATCGAGGAGAGATATGTTTCTGATCGTATTCCTGAACAGCTTCTGGCAAATGAGAATGTTATGCTTAATGGAATGTCCCTTGATAAAAGCCCCTTGATAAATGCCTATGATGGAGGGAAGGACTTCGTTAAGCCTGGCAGCAAGTATTTTTGCGATGATCTTATAAGTGGTGTTACAGCAGGCAATGGTCTGTAATCTGAGGTCACAATTGGGTTTGATTTCTTTGGTATCAAGGTAATAGCCGTGTGGTTTATGTAGGTTGGAAGGGATGCAGTTTGGAAGAATTCGAGAATGGCTCTCGAGAGATCGGGACCGGTAATGGACCAAGTGCATTTGAAGAAGTATGCATTATAACCATCCGGGCCGGGAGCTTTATGATCACCAATGTTGAAGAGAGCATCTTTAATATCGGTAATGGTAACTTCTTTGGTGAGGGAGTTTAGGAAGTTTGGAGGGATTGTGGGTAAGGGGTAGTCGGGGAAGCGGTTTTGGGGGTTATGCAACTTTTGTGGGCTGAGGATATTGGCGAGATGGGTAGTTAGGATATGGAAGATCTCCTGGGGGTCATGGGTGGGGCCATTTACACTGTTGAGCGGGTCGAGGATGCTTCTGATATCATTATGAGCCCGACGAGTTTTGATGCACTTGAAGAAGTAACTACTACATTGGTCTCCAAATTTTGCCTAGGAGATCTTAAAGAGGTGTAGAAGGGTGGTGCGCAAAAGATTCTTCTCAGCATTGAGTTGGTGTGAAGTTGATCGCTCAAGCTCCAAAAGATGGTGGTTAAAAGGAGATGATTGCAGCCTTGATTGAGTGGAAGCTAGGGTTGCTTTAAGGCCTTCAACAGAGGAATGAAGGGTTTCAAGCTTTGCACTGGAAAATTTCTTCAATTTAGGCTTAAGCCTCTTTAGTTTGTGAAAGAGGCTAAGCATATTGCTGCTCGTTTGATATGGTATGTGGAGCGACCAGAAGCGTCTAACATTGGGGATGAAGTCATCATGAAGCGCCCAGGTTT
Source organism: Fagopyrum esculentum (assembly GCA_033239045.1). Lineage (NCBI taxonomy): Eukaryota > Viridiplantae > Streptophyta > Magnoliopsida > Caryophyllales > Polygonaceae > Fagopyrum > Fagopyrum esculentum. The sequence continues at coordinate 113,366,459 of BSUD01000004.1, forward strand.
TGTTAAAACGGAACTGTCGTCTTGGGGTGTTTTGCTTTGCATTTAGCGAAAGGATGACGGGTGAGTGATCAGAGATGTATGAGTTGTTGAAGTATGCAGTGGAGTTTGGGTAGGAGTTAGCCCAGTGCGAGTTAACGACGATGCGATCGAGCTTTGACCAGATTCTTGAGGCGAGCTGTTTGTTATTCCACGTGTAGATGCAACCCGAGAAGACATGATCGTCAAGGGGATGGGCCTTGAAGCATTCAACAAGTTCAGTAGAGGTGGTAGGAGTGGGGTTGATGTGCTCAGTGATTCTCTCATCGGGGTTAAGGATGGTGTTGAAGTCACCAATGAGTGCCCAGGGAGAGTTTTGATTTAGAAGTTTGATGGTATGGATAGCATCCCAAAGGGGAGGCCGGTCCACGGGATGGTTGTGAGCGTAAATGAAAGAACATTCGAGGGTGGTGCCATTGGTTGTATGAGGGTTGGTTTGTGGCGGTTGTGAGATGCTGTAGTGGATGATCTGTTCATTGGTGAGGTTTGGTGTAAGGGTCGTGATATTAGGATTCCACCAGACCCATATGCGGCACTTGAATATGGGAGAGTAGTTTGAGATTTGATTCCAGTTTGGAATAAGGTTGCTGAGTCTTCTCATCTTATCATCAGATCTTTTGTTTCCAGGATAGCAATTATGTCAAGGTTATGGTTCTTAACCATGTCTCTAATTGCTTGTTGCTTGTTGGGGTGGTTTAGGCCCCTGATGTTCCAAGCACAAATGTTAAGATACATTAACAATATCTTGTTGAGCGTAGACAACCTTATCTTGCGTTTCTTGAGGAGGGTGGGGTAGTGTTTGAGAGAGGGGTGGTGTTTGAGGGGTGTGGGAGGATGTGAGGTTTTGAGGAGGATGGGGCTTGGTTTTGGATTTGGGTGTAGTTCGAATCTTGGTGAGATGGTGGGAGGACAGATTGAATGATGACTCCAGTGTCATGAGGAGATGGGGAAGGAGTAGGTAGGGCATTATCTTCAGAGATGTTGTCCAAGTTGGTAGTAGATGGTGGTGTGGAGGACTCAGGCGTGTGAAGAGCGTTTGGAGTGGTGGGTTTGTGGATAAGATGTGAAGGGTCTGGGGTAGGGAGTAGTGGTTCTTTATTTGAGGCTGATGGGGGAGTTCGTTTGATGTGCTTGCGTGGAGGGGGGTTTAGGGTTTTCTTTGTATCTTTGCAATGGTGGCCAAACAGATGGCACTTAGGGCAATGTAATGGGAGCCAATCATAGGATATTTTTTGTGTAATGGTTTCACCATCTGGACCGATGAGAGTAACTTCTCTAAGCAGGGGTTTGGCAGCTTGAATCTGGACAAGGATTTTGGCGTGTCCCAGTTTGTCTTGGTTTGTAGAGCAGGAGTCGGTTAGGAGGGGGTGCCCAATCGCAGAGCCGATTTTGGCTAGCATTCGTGAAGACCAGAATCTATAGTCGAGTTCCTGAAGGGTAGCCCAGACCGGAATGGTTGATAGGCTTGAGTAGTCAAGAGCTAAACCGTGTTTCCATCGTTTGAGAAGAATGGAGGATGCTCCGGAGACGAGCCAAGGGCTTCCTTTGAGGATAGTGATCAGATCATCCTCAGAAGAGAAGTGAAAGATGAAGATACTATTTTTATTATTACGAAGTATCTTGGGGGTAGATACTTGGTTCCAAGTGTGAGTGATGAAGTTTTCAATTCTCTAGAATGCAATCGGCCTTCCGATGAGGAATCCTAGGAGGGAGGTGTTCCATTTGGAGATGGTGTCAGAGACATCATGATTTGAGAAGTTTATGATGCCATTTTCGAGCCCAGGGGAGTAGGAGGGAGGGATGTGGTCCTGAGAAGATGTATTAAAGAGGACTTCTTTATATGAAGCTTTTGGGGGACAGTCAGCCGAAAAGGTTGGGTCTGGGGGAGTCGAAGAGCTGGGGTGTGGTGGAGTGATTGTAATATGGGCTGGGCTGGTTCCAAAGCTGCATGATGCATGCAGGGGGTTGGAAAGCTGGGGTCTGGGGGATTTGAAGGGTTGGAGTGAGGTGGAGATACTGAAGCGTCAGTTTTGGCTTGTTCCAATGTTGCATGGGGCATGCAGGGAGTTGAAACGGAATTACTGACGTGAGAGGGGGAGGTAGTGATGTTTGAAGGGTCGATCGACCGTAAAGGGTCATCAACGCTTGAGGCCAGCTTCGTGGCCGATGGAATGAGGGGTTGGGGAGAGGCGATAGCTTGTTCCTCAATAGTTTTCATGTTTGGACTGGTTTGTATGGGACTGGATTGAAGGGGAGGAAAGTTATTATAGGATGAGAGAGAGGGCGTAGGTTCAGCGGGTTTTTTGGATAGACGGAAGTTGTTAGAGTGAATGAGGTCATCGGGAACAACTTCGTAAGAGCTTGGTGGGTGGTTGGGACAAGGTGGTTTTTGGGGTGTATGTGGCTTTCGACATAGCTCCGAGAGCTTGATGGAGTGGCGTTTTGAGTGCCTGGTTCCTCTCATGGAGTCGAGAGGGACGAGACAGGGAAGGGTGGTGTGGGGCATGGCTGGGCAGCCACACGGGGTGGTGGGCAGGCGAGGCCTAGCACCACCGAGGGGACAATATTTAGGAGAGAGAAGATAGCGTTTGCTTGTGAGTGTTTCAAAAAAATTGGGTTATCCGACATAACTCTTTACATCTGGAAAACCTTCTTTCTAGGAAAAATATCAAGCCATTCCAAGTAGCAAAAACCATGTCCAAACGTTCATATATTAGGTCATCACCACTTTGTCCGTTGTCCCACGTTAATCGAGCACCACTTTGCCCGTTGTCCCACGTAAATCGAGCACCTTCAAACTCCAATTCCAACAAGTGACATTGCTGCAAAGTGTCTTGAAATCTACTCATTAAATTGAAGTCAAGAGAGGAACCTCCCTACTTATCATCCAAAAGATTAAACCTAGTTAAAATCAGCCGCAATAATCCATGGTTCCATAATATCCTCACAAATGCATTTGATTAATTTAAAAGTATGGAACTTCTCATGGTTTCTTGATCAACCATATACTCTCCTAAATCTTGAATCTCCCTCGTTAGCATCAGTGTGATGTTGTGTGTACAACTGAAAATAACATTAAAATCTCCCTTCCACATCAGGCATAACCCCCCTATTGACCAAATGCTCTCCACAACAAAACTCCATCAAATTGTAATCGTCTTCATACACTATAAATTTTCTTCCCATCGCTCTTTGTTTCACTTAAAAAGAGCACATCGGAGTTGGTCTCTCTAACTAGCTACGCTAGTTTAGTAATTGTCGGGCCTTTGACCAATCCTCGACAATTAATGCTTAATGTATTCATTGGTTCCGGCAAGAGACATCTTTTGTCCCTCATGCAGACCATACATTGAACATTGCAGATTTGTGTCACTTCCCATTAGTCATCGACACTTCCTCACCATCCTCCATCATTGTAACGTGTTCCCCTTCTACAAGTTGTTTCTGGTGTCATGTGTTTGCATTGACTCCCTTGCAATCCGTTTCCATTTCTTACGTAAAGTGTCAGTTACCTATTCTTCAAACCCCCTTGGTCGCTATTGTTGACCACATTAACTAACTCATTCTCATTGATTGACCCCTACTTCACACCACCTTCCGATCGTAGATCCTTTGTGATAGTGAAGTTCAAGAACTCCTCAGAAATATTCTCCTCATCAACTTATGTAAGCCTGATTCCCTCACCATCCTCATTTTGTAGGACTTCATCCAGAGTTCTTCCAACATGTTCGTATTTGTTGACTGACCCAATAGCTTCTTCGTCGTCGTTGTCCTCCTCCCTCTCCTCCTTGAGTCCTCCCAGACAAAATCTGGTCTTTTCTAGTTTTGGTAACATCCAACCTCACCCTAAGACACAAAAAACTACTCGTTGGTGAGATATTCTCCTGATCCATTTCCAAGAAGCCTCCCATCATCTCCCTAATATTTGTTGCTAGTATTAGGGTCACCACTCCAATAGGAAAATCCAAGATCCTAATCCAAAAAGGCATGTGAGTGAATTCAATCTCCGATGGTTGGGTGATTCCCGGTTCTTGCAACATCAGAAGATACTTGTCGAAAGCCCGGACCTCCTTCCAATACTTGAGCTTTATCGTCTGCCTTCAAAAATTGAAATATACACAAATTCTTCTGTAATTCTCGGATGTTGTAACCCTTCTTTAAACACCACACTCCTTTCATGATGGCTCTGAGCGTGTACGAACTAAAATGCCTCAAAGTCAGCACCTTTCCAATAAGAACCACAAATTTTGAGTCTCCATTCGATGCCACATGGTCCCTACTATTCAACACCATCGTTTCATCATTTGTAAGGTGTACTTTATGCTTCCATTTCTCCACTCAAACCCAAGTGCATGCAACTCCTGCACTCACGTTAAAGCACACGTATGGTGGGGAATACCTAGCTCCCACAACCTTGTTGGGAGGAAAGCACAAGAGGAAGTTGATTGCTTTTTGAAATCGCCGCCTTCAATTCAAGCTTCTAGGGTTTTCTAATAGAATATGAATTTTAAATTTATTTTATTTACATGTTCAAAATATTATTATGTTTATAAATTAATAAATGTGAATGATTTAATAATATCTTATCTTTTTTTAATAACAATTGCATACTTTATTAAGTACATTTAAGTAATGCAAGATTAGAGCACATGTCACATGTACATAAATTTTGTTATTTTAGTATAATGGGACTTAACGGGTCTAATTATGTTGGTTCACTTTCTTTTCTATGAACTTACCTTCACCCAAAAAAAAGTAAAGCAAGATCTACATCTAACTTTGAATCGAAAACTTGTAATTCCCCAACATCGGAGCAAAACCTAGATGAAAAATGAGCAACCGAATTCACAGTGATGGATATGATTGAAGGTGTAGGAATGAAAGATACAAGCAAGGCTTGTAATATCACCGAGAATGAGGCCATGGTTGGAAAACAACGATTTGTCTAAGATAACGAAGTTAACCATAAGGAGGAAATCAATTTCAACAACAATGGAAGTTAGGCCACAACAAAGAGCATCATTCATCCCTATTCAGATGGTGAGATGTTTCCTGATAAACGGATCAAGAGTACTCAAAGTTATACACACAAAGGCACACTTGATATTCTAGATTTTTTCTCCAAACACAACACTAAAACTGGACTAGCCATCCAACAATGCGACGTCGGTGATAAGCTTGATAAAACCAGATCGGGGCTTCGTCCAAGAGGCCAAAGCATAACGTTCAACATTCCTAGCCGAATAAGTAGGTTGTGGAGTCATGCGGGAAAAATGGAAAATATTTCGAAAACCTTCCTTGAGTATGGTAATATTACCAACATCCTCCCTACAAATATGCATATTCCGACATGCCCAAGCAGTCAAGCACATAGAAAAAATTCATTCACCACATCCGAGCCGTGTAACGATGTGAGTTAGAGGACAATGTTTTCGAGATGTAGGTAAGACATGGATTGAAGGATGCAATGTGCATGAGATACCCACATGACATCAACACCATTTGTATGATGAGGTTGAAATGTTAACCTCAAGTAGAGGGGTCTAGATCGAACACATGGAAAGTTTCTCGTTCAACAAATTAAATAACAAAATAAAAGACATAAATAAACAAACAAGATCTATACAAACAAAGAAGAAGTACAACAAAAACCAAAAATAGAGAGTCCAGGTTGGCCGACTTGGGCGAAGTCGACCGGGGAAGAAGTTTAGAAATTAGAAGATAACCAAGACACAACTAGAAATGAAATCGGAGAAAAATCTGAAACTTATGTAAGATAGGTTGTCCGACCTCCTTCAGAAAAATCTTCCAATTACTTTGTAAAATAATTTAGAAATCGGAGAAGAAAAGTGGGAGAAAGATTGGATCTTTGGACGTTCAAAACCGGATTTGTGATGAGAGAATAGTCAAGCAACACATATCAAAAGGGTAGAGTTATGTAAAAGACAAATTCATTGATTGTCACATGAGGTCAGAATCTATTGCTCGTGGTACATCAATGATGTCACCATCGATTGTCACCTACCCAAGGCGTTGCCGAAATAGTACATCAAATGAACACATTGAGGGAAAAGGAGTATATCTCACCGAAATATAACCACCTTGAAGAACATGTAGTATATCCAATACTATTATAACTCACATACATACAATCAATACATATGCTCAACACAATATCATAGATCTGTACAAGTCGGGCTCACTAGACCCTAGAACAGAGGGAGATTACTCACGCATACCTCAAAATAAATGCATACACTTTTATGAACAAAGGACAAGTCGGCCTACTAGGGGTAGTTGTCCGGCCTCCAAAGAAGGAAAATGAAGAAAACTTTGGAAAATGGTGAAAGAGGAGATATCTAACCTAATGGTTGAAGAACCTTATTTATAGGGTCCGAGAGTAGCTCGAAAAACCTTTGATCTTATCTTCTAACAAGATATGACCGAACTAAAATGATAAAACTACAAAGCAAACATGCCAACAAGTCAACCCAACTTAAAGAGAAACAAAATAAGATGCTGGAGCGAGCGGACAGAGTAGGTCATCGGCCAACCTCTTAGGCCAAAGTCATGGGCTTGGCCCATAATTTTTCTAGGATCTTCGTTGCAACAACGGAATGTTATTTTGGGGTCCAATGCATAAAGTGAAAGAGTAGGTTTGACGACCTGGGTGCCTGTCGAGCACTTCTACATGTTCCCCGAATTCCGAAATTCACTCATTTCCGTCTTGGCATTGACTTATTCGACCATAGGGAAGCCCTTAATGTGTATCCGGACATTCAACTATAGATTTGTCATTTGTGCTCCCCAAATGAATAGAATGTATGCAATTAAATAAATCAATGGATAGATCTCCAAAACACGAATATAAAGGAAATAGACTTGTATAATATGTTAGACCAGTATTGAAAACTCCACCTTGATTGAAATGGTTTACAGGTGTTGATGATGGAAGACTTCACAAAGTTTCGTACCCGTTGGATATACTAACAATGTACTTGATTATATTTCTAGATATTTAGTTGGATTGAATTCAGTGCAGGTTGTATATCTACATGTCAAAGGCCTTGAAGTTGGATTCAAGAACAAGTTCAAAAGGACAAAATCAAGGGCCTTGGAATCTAAGCTGCACGGCACAAGGATTCAAATAAATTGAAGATCTTCGTTGAAGATTCTATAACAAGAAGATCTCATCAACCAAGGATTTTGTCAACCGAAGGAAGATCTCAACCGAAGAATAGAGAATCTTTTCTTGAAGATTTTCTAAATAATAAAACGGAAAAAAATATCTTCTCTCTTATCCAACAGAAAGCCGAGAAGATCAAGGAGTAAAAGACTCAACGTGTTCGTCGGGACTGAAGACTTGCAACGTCTACCTTACGATCTTCATGGAAAAGAAGATTGATCTTCAAACGGTCATCTCTACAACGGCTAGAAGATCTTTCCATAGAAGATATAAATGAAGATGATGGTCGAAGAAGAAAAAATACAAGCTTACACCGGAAAACATCTTTGCATCCTCAAGCAACCTAATCATCTTCATTCGTTGTTTTTCTTTCTCAGATTCACGTAAAAGTTTTATCCCCTTAGAGAGAGAAAACACAAGAGCTCTATTGGTAGATCTAAAAAGTGTTATACTAGAGTGTGCTACTCTGCGAAGTAACTAGGCTATTATAGCTAGGTTAAGAGTTGGAGCTAGATCGTAGCATTGGCTACAAGTGAGAGAAGAAGGGGATTTCTTCTAGTTTGTATCTAGGACTCTTTGAAGCTGATAATAGATAGTTAGATCCTACGGATATACCCTGGGATGGAGAGTAGGCTATTTAGAACCGAACTTCATAAACATATCCTCGTGTCAATCTTTTCAATTCCGCACCATATATACTTTACTATGACTAACTTTGTTTTGCAGAAGCAAGAAGTCAAGGCCCTTGAAATAGAGTTTCAAAGTCCTTGAAATCAAAGTTTCACTAGTAGCACAAATTGACATCAAGGCCCTCGAAAGCAGTTTCAAGGCCTTGAGATTTGGTTTGCGAAAAGTTCCCATACTCTATTCAACCCCCCCTTCTAGAGGATTATCTATCTTATTTATATCACCTATCGGTTCTTCAAGTATAATATGTTATCATCCCCGAGAGAGGAAGAGAATGGAGTAGAACGACGATGGAAAAAATATACTAATTTGAGTGCTATCAAATAGCCCATACTTGAACATTACTTGTTCTCGAATAAGATCCATTGACATCTCTCAATCGGAATAAACTATACGCGTCTAAGATGCTCCAAGATCAAGCACTCAAATCCTATCATCATAGCATATATCAAAATAAAGAATATAATTAAATCAAATATTATGAGTTTCATGACCACTCAAGGGATGTCTACAACTCTCTCACTTGTTTTTAAAGGATGTATATTGTAATGCTCAATCTCAAGTTATATGCAAAGATCATTAACCATAAACTTCTAATCGATTTATTATCTTCCATCAGCTAACAACCTACATATTAGATGAGTAACACAAGCTCGAACACACACACTATGGAAATGAAACACATAACATTCTCACATAGAAATCATTTATTATCTTCCATTAGGTCATTCACTTCTAATCGATTTAAGCTTGTGGCACGATAAGTCTTAAGACTCTCGCCTCCGTCCCTTTATCCAACATAAGTGGTTTGGCGCACCTCCCCGTATATCATGTGGAGTGGTTTAGTATGCTCCCTGTTTACCATGTCTTGCCTAGTCGCGGAGAACCTCTCAGTCTCCCTCGGGAGCTGAGTAGATGATGCCATCACCCGTTACACTTGGGCAAAACATAAGTCGGTCAAACTAATCCAGTTCTCATAATTAAACATACAATATCACACACCACTCATGTCATTCATCCAATACACAGATGCAACTAAGTAAGCCCAAAGGACTTACGTGAACCAAGCCAAGTCCCGTCAACTCGATCCCGTCTGAGTATGATCTCAACTACCTGATCATAATAGGAACTGTTCGCCACTTAGCGTGCGTGCTAATAAGCTTTAAATTTATAAAACTAGAATCAAGCAAGCGAACCCGCAGTGTACGGATCGACGTAGTTAAGCAAGAATTCCAGAGTATCGAACACAGGGATTTGGGGGGTTAAATCCAATTATAGAATTATCAAGCGAGTAAATGTTTGAGCTTTTGTAAATATTAGGAAAACAACAATCCTAAGGATCCAGGAATCCAGCTGTGGCAATCAATTCAAGATATACTAAAGATATAAGGACATAGTTGAGGCTTGCAAAGGTATGCAAATGTAAGGCAATGTACGGTGAAGTTCCAAAACCTTATATGACTTATCTAAAATTACTCTCTATAAAGGTTGTTGAGGCTTCAATATAGAAAGGATCTAAAGACAAGGATTAATACCAAATACCCAAACTTGTAATCCAAAGGTCGAGACTAACTAAATCGATTAAGGTTGTGACACTCGGAATCGAGGTAGAGGTTGTTGAGGCTTCATTACCACCTAGAAAAGGTAAGCCAAGACTAAGTTAAAGCAAATCTTTAACTTTGGATTAAAGTAAAAGCAAGGTTCGTAAACTAAGGGAAATTACAGTTGGATCTTGAGTTCCACGGCCGTGGAACCTCAAGAACACACCGTGATTTGGGGCGTCGGCGAAATCTCTCTAACTCTGAGGGTCCAATTTGTTCACGATCGATCTATCATCATCTAACCCACAACTATCAACCCTTCACCTTAGAATTTCTAAAGGATTTTAGCCAACAACAGTCATTATGATATCAAATTCAAGATTTAAAAGAATGAAAGATGAAAACCTTCGAAAACCTTGAATAAATCTCAAATCAATCTCAAATCCACAAACAAAAACAATGATGTAAGTAGATTCTTAATAACACAACAATCACAATCCTTGATAAGAACGAAGAACGGGATGTCAATCCGTCTTCTAATCAAACCTAAGGATGAAAGACGTAATCTCCGTACGTCCAATGAAACCCTCAATACGCGGAAGCAAATCTCCAAGCGATGATGCTCTCAACGTGATCTAAGCGGAGGCGTAAGCGAAGCTAAGCAGATCTCTATGCGAAGGTCTAAGCGAAGGTGGCGGAATCTCTCTCTTTCCGTCCTTTTATAGGGCAAGATAAAACATATGTCCGGCCCATTATGTAAAAGATCATGGCTTTAAATTGTACGTTCAAAGATCGCCTAAATGACGGTTATAGTAAATTCCACGCCCGTGGTTTAGAGCGTGGTTTAGAGCGTGGAAATTCATCACGGTTGCTTCACATCCTCCACGGCCGTGTAAGTCACTGGAGTGCTCCACGCTTGTGTTGCCAAAGTTCCACGGCCGTGGAATAGAGCGTGGACTTTGGTACGGCCGTATTTTAGAGCGTGGAACGTTGGTGGTTCGTAATTCTCCTTAGTCTTGTGTCATTCTTCATCCTAGCATCTTCCTTAGCTCCTTTGTGGTGTCCTCAATCCTTGGACATTCTCAATTCATCTCCATTCTCCCTTGATCCGTTCGGTTTTAGCTCTTAATTGCCTACAATCAACACAAAGCTTATGTAGACCTCTATATCGACAATATAGACAAACTAGCTCACAATTGCTTCAATGCTTTATCAATGAACACCAATATGGATGAAATACACTTAGAAAACGTTCCTAAAATATCACAATATTTCATGCTAACAAATAACTCCATACTTGCCACTTGCTTGTCCCCAAGCAAGGTCTTTCAAAAGCTTTAAAACTCAAGTTAGGATGAAATATGGATACACTCTCAAAAACAAAACTTCTCTTAGATGAATGTGCTTTCTAGTCAATAGATCATTCTCAAATCTTGCTTCATTCGTTTATAAGACCTTCATACACATAATCAAAGAGTAAAGAGTAAAGAAAACTCATGAATTGATCAAACTTCCATGTAAACATCATAACCTTCAAACATTATCAAAATCAATCATAAGAAACTTCAATTTAGATCACCAAGTCATATATCATTCTCTTGATCTTAAGGACTTTCAAACAAGGTCTAGAATGCGGGAAGGGAAGGAAAACTTTAAGGAATGTGGTGCATGAATCACGGAAAGTGGATAACTAACTCTTTTCTTTTTCTCTTGCGGTTTCCGCAACACTTTCAACTTAGAGCTTCGCTCTCTTCTTTTCACATCATTTTTCGACTTTACTTTTGGAGTTATGGACAGAGGTGCATGTTAGCATGAAATATTGTGATATTTTAGGCACGTTTTCTAAGTGTATTTCATCTATAATGGTAGTCATTGATTAAGCATTGATGCATTTGTGAGCTAGTTTGTCTATATTGTCGATATAGAGATCTACACAAGCTTTATGTTGATTGTAGGTAATTAAGAGCTAATTCCGAACGGATTGAGAGAGAACGGAGTTAGATTGAGCATGTCCAAGGATTGAGGACATCACTAGGAGCTAAGGAAGGTGCTAACTTGAAGAATAGCACGAGACCAAGGAGAATTACGAACTACCTCTAAACCACGCTCTAAAATACGGCCGTACTAGATTTCACGTTCTAGTCCACGGTCGTGGAACTTAAAAAGAGAAGCGTGGATCATTCCAGCAACTTACACGGCCGTGGAGGGTTGTGACAAACCGTGACCCAACTCCACGCTCTAAATTACGGGCGTGGAACCCTTCCACGACCGTGATCTTGGCGATCTTTTACGCAATATTTTAAGCCACGATCTTCTACGCAATGGGCCGGGCTCATATTTTATCTTACACTATAAAAGGACGGAAGAAGAGAGATTCCGTCACCTCCGCTTACACCTTCGCTTAGACTTTGGCTTACACTTCGGCTTACCCAAGTTTTACGCCTTTGTGGAGATCGTCGTTGAGAGTTTTGCGCTTTGCTCCATTGTGATTTCCGGATTGACGGAAAGAGTGAAGATTTGGAAGACTTGTTCGTAAGGAGATTACGCTTCATCTTTAGGTTTGATTAGAAGACGGATTGACATCCCGTTCTTCGTTCTAATCTAAGATTTGTGATTGTTTGTGTTATTCCGAATCTATTGACATTATTGTCTTGATTTGTGGATTGAGATTGACTTGAGATTTATTCAAGGTTTTCGGAAGTTTTCATCTTTCATTCTTTTAAATCTTGAAATTGATATCAATATGACTGTTGTTGGCTAAAACCCTTTAGCAATTATAAGGTGAAGGGTTGATAGTTGTGGCTTAGATGATGATAGATCGATCGTAAACAGATTGGACCCTGAGAGTTAGAGAGAATCGCCGACGAACCTAATCCACGGTCTGTTCTTGAGCTTCCACGGCCGTGGAACTCAAGAACTACCCGTAATTTTGTGTCAGTTTACGAACTTTGCTTTTACTTTAATCCAAAGTTAAAGATTTGCTTTAACTTAGTCTTGGCTTGCCTTTCCTAGGTGGTAGTGAAGCCTCAACAACCTCTACCTCGATTTCGAGTGTCACAACCTTAATCGGTTTAGTTAGTCTTGATCCTTGGATTACAAGTTTGGGTATTTGACGTTAATTCTTACCTTTAGATCCTTTCTATACTGAAGCCTCAACAACCTTTATAGAGAGTGTCTTTTAGGTGGGTCACATAAGGTTTTTGGAACTTCACCGTACGATTACCTTACATTCGCATACCTTTGCAAACCTCAACTCTGTCCTTATATCTTTAGTATATCTTGAATCGATTGCCACAGCTGGATTCCTGGATCTTTAGGATTGTTGTTTTCCCAATAATTTGAAAAGCTTCATACATTTACTTGCTTGATAATCTATAACTAGATTTAACCCCCCAAATCCCTGTGTTCGATATTCTGGAATTCTTGCTTAACTACGTCGATCCGTACACTGCGGGTTCGCTTGCTTGATTTCTAGTTTTATAAATTTAAAGCTTATTTGCACGCACGCTAAGCGGCAAACACGTTTTTGGCGCCGTTGCCGGGGATTTGGTCTAGGCCGAATTCGGTTATCGGTTGTCAAGCTTGAGAGCTTCTCCCTTTTTATTTGATATCCCTTCGAGTTTATGCGCAGGTCTAGGAACACCGAAGACCTCTTACCTCTTGATCAAGAGCTTGAGAGGACTTTGAGGAGAAAGCTTTAGGAAAGAAAAATGTCTGAAGAAAGAGAACGTGATCTCCAATCGTAGTTAGCGGAAAAAGAAGCTCAACTCCAATGGAGTGAGAAGACTCGTAGGGAAGAGATGGATCGTCATCAAACAAAGGTTGATGATCTATCGGACATGATGTTCCAAATGAGGTTGGAAATAAACAACCTTAAGGAGAAAAAGAAAAGGAGGAGATCGGGAAGATCGGTTAGAGCCAACTCATCCAATGAGGATAGCGACTCCTCCATGCCACCGCTAGAAGAAATTGATCCCACGATCAATGTGAATCCATTCTTTCCACGGCCAGCTGCAAATCGCCGTGTTCCACCTAGGAATGCGAGGGTCGAACGTGTGGATGAGGAGCCAAGAACTCTTGGCCAAAGGATGGATCCAACGCAGCAACCACGCCGTTTAGGTGTGAACTTTGATGCTGACGATGCACAAGGGTTTAGCTTCAACCCTCAAGTTATCACCATTGTTCGCCAAAACCAATTTGGTGGAACAAGTGCTGAATCTCCACACCAACATCTACAAAACTTTGAGATTATGATGGAGACAATGAAGCCTAAGAACGCAACTACCAACAGCTACAAACTCAAGCCTTTCTTCTTCTCCTTGAAGGGGAAAGCATTGTCTTGGTATCAAACTCTTCCAAGTGGAAAGCTTGAGACATGGGAGGATCTTTCTGCGGAGTTCCTCACTAAGTTCTTTCCGCCATCCAAAACGGCGGAGCTAAGAGGTAAGATTAATGCATTTTCTATTAGATCTAACGAGAGTTTGTTTCAATCTTGGGAAAGATATCAGGATTTGCTCTTGGATTGCCCTCATCATGGCATATCCAAATTAGCGCTTTTGGAGATATATTATAAGGGGCTGGATGTGGAGACACAATTCAAGCTCCAATCCCTCTCATGTGGCACATTCATGGACATGAGGGAAGATGACACTTGAGACTTCATTGAGAAGCAAGCAAGGGTCATAGAGAAGTATTCTCACCGGAAAGTGGAAGGGAACCGTGTGGAGCAAGGAGCAAAGCTCACACATGAGGCTCAAACTCAAATCTTTTCCCTCAACAATGAGATTAAAGAGTTGAAGGAAACTATCAAGACCAACTTTCCAAAGCAAAACAGAAAGGATGTTGGTTACTTGGGCAACAACAACAACGGTGGTGAGAATACAAACCGCAACAACAACAACAACCGGAATAACAACCGGAATAATTGGAACAACAACAACAACAACCGGAACAACAATTGGAACAACAATAGGGGTTCAAACAACAACAATTGGCGTCCCAGTCAACAAAATTCCGGTAATCCTTATTCTTCCAATTCAAATTCACTAACTCCACCTTCCTCTTCTTCCACTCGTTTGAAAAGCCAGGGGCAAACATATAATGGTGGAAGCACTTCGGGGAAGGAGAAGCCCGATCCCATGTTGGAAACGATTTTGGGGAAGCTTCAAGGGTTGGAAACTCGCATCATCAAGGTTGATGATCACATTTCTAAGGTTGATAAAGCCCAAAAGGTTTTCGAAAACCAAATGTTCAGCCATGCGGAGGAAGTTCCTAGGAATCAAGGGAAACTTCCGGGAAAAACGGAGGACAACCCAAAGGGAAGGGTGATGGCAATCACAACTAGGAGCGGAGTGACAACCACCGATCCGCAGCCTAAGTTTGTTGAAGTCCCCGTTGAGAAAGAAAAAGAGAAGGGGAAGGAGAAGGAAGATGTCTACGTTCCTCCTCCGGCTTACAAACCTCCCCTACCATTCCCTCAATCTAGAGCAAGAGCGCGTCTAGATAAACAATTTGGTAAGTTTATAGAACTCGTGAGCAAATTGCATATTAACATACCTTTCATTGATGCCATTGTAGGTATGCCGGCTTATGGTAAGTTCTTAAAGGAGCTCCTCTCCAACAAGAGAAAGCTAGAAGATTTCGGAAAGGTTAAGATGAGTTCGGATTGTTCGGATCTCATCAAGACCATGAAAGAGAAGATGCCCCCAAAGCTAAAGGATCCGGGGTCATTTTGTATTCCCATAGGAGTGGGAGATGTCACATATGATGCATTATGTGACTTGGGAGCAAGCGTGAGCATCATCCCGCTTGCCTTATGCAGGAAGATCGGTTTAGGCGACCCTAAACCGGTGAAGATGACGTTGTACATGGCGGATCGATCCATAACTCGTCCCGTCGGTATTGTAGAAGACGTCCCGGTCAAGCTTGGTAAATTCTTTGTACCCATTGATTTTGTTGTGCTTGACATTCTTGCAGATAGTCCGGTCTCGATCATACTCGGAAGACCGTTTCTTGCAACATCCGGCTGCATAGTCGATTGCAAGAATGCTAGACTCTCCTTTGACATAGGAGAAGAGAAGGTAGAGTTCGTTCTTTCCACTCTAGTGAAGGAACCAATCTTTGATGAGGATATATTCAATATCCAAGATGAAGAAGGGTTGTCTAGAGAGGAGGTAAGTGCTATTCTCTTCAAAGATCCTTTGCAAAAGGTTATTACTATGAGTCTAATGGATGTAGGGGAAGAAGAGGAGTGCAATGAGGCAATTGAAGCCTTAGAAGCACAAGAAGAAGTATGTGAAGAAGAGTTTGAGAAACTCCACGACGAAGCAAAAAACGTACGGATCCACGGCCATACACTATATTCCACGGCCGTGGATTTCACCAACAAAAGCGTGGCTCACTCCAGAGGGTTACACGGTCGTGGAGAGAATAGAGCAACCGTAAACATTTTCCACGTCCAAAATCACGGCCGTGGAGGATGCAGAGACACCGTAATTTTGGGCATGGCCGAAGGTAAATGTGTCTCTTCCACAACTTCTCTTGATTCTTCTCCAGCACCTTCTACATCCTTAGACACTTCTAAGGAAGCATCGGATGCTCCTCAAGAGCCGCTGGAAACTCCGATAGCAATGGAATTGAAACCACTTCCTACACATCTAAGGTACGCTTTTCTAGGACCTAATTCTACCTATCCGGTAATTGTTAGTTCCAACTTAAGCATAGATGAACATAGTAAACTCATGGTTGTCCTTAAGAAACATAGGAAAGCTTTAGGTTATACTATAGAGGACTTAGTAGGAATCAAACCTTCCCTATGCATGCATAAAATCTTAATGGAAGAGGACTTTAGAACTTCGCGACAACCTCAAAAGCGGTTAAATCCGACCATGAAGGAGGTTGTCAAGAAGGAAATTCTTAAACTTCTTGATGCAGATATCATCTACCCTATCTCCGATAGCAAGTGGGTGAGTCCGGTACAAGTAGTTCCGAAGAAGGGAGGGATGACGGTCATCACCAACAAGAATAACGAACTCATTCCTACCCGAACCGTAACAGGATGGCGGATGTGCATAGACTACCGCAAGCTTAACAATGCAACGAGGAAGGATCACTTCCCATTGCCATTCATCGATCAAATGCTTGAAAGATTAGTGCAACATTCTCATTTCTGTTATCTTGACGGTTATAGTGGTTTCTTTCAGATCCCGATACACCCGGATGATCAGGAGAAGACCACATTCACGTGCCCGTGGGGTACGTTTGCCTATAGGAGGATGCCGTTCGGGCTTTGCAACGCCCCAGCCACCTTTCAAAGGTGCATGATGGCCATCTTCTCCAAATATATAGAGGAAATCATGGAGGTCTTTATGGACGACTTCTCCGTTTACGGTTCCTCTTTTGACAATTGCCTTTCTAACCTTGCTCTTGTATTACAAAGGTATGAAGACACTATCCTAGTTCTTAATTGGGAGAAGTGTCAATTTATGGTAAAGGAAGGAATTGTATTAGGACACTTAATCTCTAGTAGAGGGATTGAGGTGGATAAAGCTAAGATAGAGACCATAGAAAAGCTTCCTCCCCCAACTTCGGTTAAAGGGATAAGAAGTTTTCTAGGACATGCTGGATTTTATAGGCGTTTCATAAAAGATTTCTCTAAAATATCGAAACCGCTCACTAATCTATTGATGAAGGATGCAGTTTTTGAGTTTTCGCATGAATGTTTAGATGCGTTCAATATGATTCGGGAAGCTCTAATCTCAGCCCCGATTATCCAACCTCCGGATTGGAATCTTCCCTTTGAGGTTATGTGCGATGCTAGTGACGTAGCTATAGGAGCTGTTCTTGGGCAAAGAAAGGAAGGGCGAACCCACGCTATCTACTACGCTAGCAAGACGCTAGATGAAGCGCAGCTCAACTACGCCACTACGGAAAAGGAATTTTTAGCCATTATTTATGCAATTGACAAATTTCTCTCTTATCTTGTAGGTGCAAAGGTGATTATGTACACGGATCATGCTGCGATCCGGTATCTCCTTGCAAAGAAGGATGCGAAGCCAAGGCTAATTAGATGGATTCTTCTCCTACAAGAATTCGATCTAGAGATCCGCGACAAGAAGGGTTCGGAAAATTCTGTCGCGGATCATTTGAGTCGCCTAACACATCTAGAGGACGACCATTTACCTATAGATGACTCCTTCCCGGACGAACATTTACATATTATAGAGGAGTGCATCGATGTGATCTCCAAAGGTAACGAACAATGGTTTGCTGATTTTGTTAACTATTTGGTTTGTCAGGAGATACCACCCGGATTATCCTACGCACAAAGAAAGAAGTTCTTTAAGGATGTCCGGGAATACTTTTGGAATGAACCTCTCCTCTTTAAGAGAGGTCCGGATGGCATCATTCGGCGATGTGTGCCGGAAGATGAGATGTAAAGTGTCATCCGCCATTGTCATTCACTACCTTGTGGAGGACACGCTAGTTCAAACAAAACTAGCGCTAAGGTATTGCAATCTGGATTTTTTTGGCCTACTTTATTTAGAGATGTGCAAACCTTTGTTTCCTGCTGCGATGCTTGTCAAAGAACAGGAAATATCTCTAGGAGGAATGAGATGCCTCTCAATAACATCCAAGAGGTGGAGATTTTCGACGTTTGGGGAGTTGACTTCATGGGACCGTTCCCATCATCTTGTGGAAACCAATACATACTCTTGGCGGTGGATTACATTTCTAGATGGGTGGAAGCAATTGCCTCTCCAACCAATGATGCCATGGTAGTGGTTAAGTTCTTTAACAAGACCATCTTCCCACGATTTGGGACACCAAGGACTATCATTAGTGATGGAGGTTCTCACTTCATTGCCCGGCGCTTTGAAGCTCTTCTAGCTAAGTATGGGGTTACTCACAAGATCGCCACCCCTTATCATCCACAAACTAGTGGACAAGTTGAGATCTCAAACCGGGAGATCAAAGGAATCCTAGAGAAGACGGTTTCAAGGACAAGGAAGGATTGGTCCTTGAAGCTTGATGATGCATTGTGGGCGTACCGGACTGCGTACAAGACTCCCATAGGAACCACACCATACAACCTTGTGTATGGGAAGTCTTGTCACTTACCGGTAGAGTTAGAGCACAAGGCGTTTTGGGCCATCAAGTGGTTGAACTTCAGCATGAAGTAAGCGGGAGAGAAGCGTCTCTTGGACCTAAATAAGCTTGAAGAACTCCGCTTGAACGCCTATGAAAACGCCAAGATTTATAAGGAGAGAGCGAAGCATTGGCATGATAAGCATATCATTCCAAAGGACCTTAAAGAAGGAGATCAAGTTCTCCTCTTCAATTCAAGGCTCCGCCTCTTTCCAAGTAAGCTTAAATCTCGTTGGACCGGACCTTTTCTAATTAAGCGTGTTTTTCCCCATGGCTCAGTTGAAGTATGGGGTGAAAAGGGCGAAAGCTTTAAGGTGAACGGTCAACGACTCAAGAAGTATACGCCGGAACTCCAAGCTGAAGAGTTCGCGCCTACCGCACTCGAATAAGTTCGAATTTGGTCTAGCTACGGACCTTAAACAAAGCGCTTCTTGGGAGGCAACCCAAGGTATTGCATTTAAGTTTTTGTTTTTGATTCATAGATTAGCTTAGTTTAGACGTTTTTGCTTTGTTTTGCCTTCGATATCTTCCGGTATGTTCGTGTTTTTGGATGTAGGAACAGTGGAAAAGAAAAGGGGAAGATAAAGTTTGAAGAAAAGTGACGAAACTTGGACTTTGAAGCATTACAGAGAGTTCCACGGCCTAAACCACGGCCGTGACAGCTACAGTGACCGTAATTTCCAAAAGCCTGAGAAAAATCACCAAAACCACGGTTCCGTACATTTCCACGGCCGTGGAACCCCCCGATAGACCGTGATTTTCAAAAATTTTTACGACCACTATATAAACCACGTTTCTTCACAAAACACAACATCACATACCCAAACCACGCCCCAAAATCGCCGAATTGCTTCCGCCACTCTCAAATCTTCATCCGTTAATCGTTTTTAACGATTCTTTGACCCAAACTGAAGCAAAACCAACCACCAACGAGATTCAAGCAACAATTCAAGCGGCAAATCACCGGAGAAGCCACAATTCGGATTCCAAAATCCGAAAACCTAGGTTTTTGGCTCTCTCTCTATCTTTGTCGATTCGGTCTTGAAATTGCTAGAATATTTTAGGAATAACTGATTGGAATTGGAAGAAATTAGTCTAGGACCGCTGTTGTTGAATTTGGTGAGATTCTGTTGAAGTTTGCGAAATTACGTACAGAACCACGGTTCCTGGAGCTTCCACGGCCGTGGAATACTTAGAACAGACCGTGGTTTTTGCCAGATTATGGATTTTGTGAGGAGAGTGTCCGGTAGGAACAAGGACAAGAATAAGGACAAGGATAAGAACAAAAAGAGGAAAAGCAATGATGCTTCCTCTTCTAGAGTACCACCTCCTTCATCCCCTTCACCTCCTTCATCACCATCACCACCTCCACCTAGGATCCCTACCATTCATGAGGATCTCTTAGACGCCTTAGAGAGGATAGAGGAGAGGACGGTCATAGGACCACGATACTTGCTGCTTGAGGAGCTAGCACCTTTGCATGTGATAGGAGACCTTACTTGGCTCCTAGATAGAGCCGGCTTAGTCATCTTCTCCGCTATTCGGGAAGATGCTTATGAGGAGATTACGAGGGAGTTTGTAGTTTGCTTTGAGCATAGCCATGTCGACAGGACAGTTTCTTTCCGGCTGATGGAAAGAAACTATGATTTTACGATTAGAGAGTTCGGAGCCTTCTTTGGGTTCCAGGAGACCTTCAATGGTTGTTTCCCTAGTGGCGTGTACGCCAAGGATTTCTGGGAAGAGATCGCTATGATCTATGCCAACGAGGACCGCTGGCAGCCTGCTGATACCAAGGCTAGATTGATCTACCATCTAGCCTTGAAGATAGCTCATAGAGTGCTTTCTGAGTGTCTCTTCCCTAGGACGGAGACACCTCAGAAGATCAAGACGGATGAGTTATTCCTGCTCTACAGCATGTTGTATGGCAGGCCAGCTGAATGCGCCACCCTCTTAGCTGCTACCATGAGCAAGCTAAAGAATAAGAGGGCTGGCAACATTGGATATGGTGGGATGGTAACCCACATTGCTAGACAGTTAGGGGTTGATTTCTCGGCTTGTACACGTATTGCTGCTAGACCCCTAGGACTTCAGGCCCTTATGACTAGAGGCCTCATCTTCCCCACCCATAGAGGTCCACCATATGCTGCTATGCCATGGGAGAGTAGGACCGGGAGAGGCATTGAGTGGCTCCCTGAGTATTCCATTATGGCTGGACGCCATAACTGGAAGGCGACGTTCGCTGCCATGCATGCGAACAGATTGGTAGCCCCTCCCTACGTTCCACCACCACCAGTTGTAGAGGAGGGGATGGGAGGAGATGATTATGAGGGAGGAGGAGGAGCTGAGCAGGACTTTGGTACATTCCCGGATCAGCCGGATGCAGTTCCCGACATGCCTAGACGTTCTCCCCGCCCTGCTAGAGCATCTGGCTCTTCCTCTCGCCGCGCTAGTGTGAGCGAGAGGCCTACTTGGATGGCTGACCCTCCTGCTTGGTATAGGACGCAGCCGGATTGGATGAGAGCTCCTCTACCATGGTCTACACAGCCGCCACCAGCACCAGCACCTTCAGATGCACCGACGTGGTACAGCCAGCCGCCTGGCTGGTACGAGCAGTTGCCAGATTGGGCTACCGACATTTCCAGCAGGGTTGGAGCTTTGGAATTCCGTGCTGACGCTAGAGATGCACGGGTGGACGACCTTGACCACATGATGAGAGATGTATACCGCCAGCACTTCGGGCGGTACTACGATCCCAGCTTCTCTCCGTTTCCACCACCGCCTCCACCTCAGTGATGACGTTGATGATCTCCAGTTTTAGCCGCCCCACACCGTCTTGTGAGTTCTTTTCTTTCTTTCTTTGTCTTTATTTTTTCTTTTGAACATTAGGGACAATGTTTGTTCCAAGTATGGGGTGGGGTGTGACTAATCGTTTGTAATAACTCTTACTCACTTTGTTTGCTTCTATCGAGAACACTATTGCATGTTTCATTATATTGTTACACGTTTCATTATTGCATTGCATGAAAAAGCCTTTGAAAAACCCATAAAAATTGAATAATTTTGAAAATTTTGTGCTTCTAGGAATTGAGATGACTTCTATGATAATCACTACTTGTGAATTGAGTTTAATGACAATCGCATGCTTAAACAAATAGTGAATTGAAAAGAAATTGAATGAGTTGATTATCCCTCTTTTGCAAGTTTCATAATGTGATGAATGTTACTTAAATCATGTTGAGAAATCAAAGTTGAAATCACACTATAAGTTCTTATACTTCTTGTTGAGATGATTAAGGCAATTCGATTTTCTTTCTTCTTTCTTTGATCATTTAGCCCCTCAATGAAATAATGACCTCCTTTACCTATCCGGAAATTTGGAGGAGTTGATTGATATTGGCATGCTTGATGTGGGAGGGCCTTGAAAGCAATTATTTGCAATCAAAAGAATAGAAAGAAATTAATTATAGGTTTGGGGAAGTCAATCATGACGATGAGTAACTCGGCACCATTCACATAGCCGGGTGTTTGTGTCTTGCCAAAGTCGGATTGAGCGATATTCCTAGCGGATTATGGTATGTGCGCTAAGGGTTTGAGGCATCTCGTAAAATTGAGAAAAGCCAATCTTCTAGGCTTCGGTTTTTGTGCACCTCTATCCATAACTCCAAAAGTAAAGTCGAAAAATGAATTGAAAGTAAAAGAGCGAAGCTCTAAGTTGAAAGTGTTGCGGAAACCGCAAAAGAAAAAGAAAAGAGTTGGTAATCCATTTTCCCGGATTCATGCACCGCATTCCTTAAAGTTTCCTTCCCTTTCCATATCCTAGACCTCATTTGAAAGTCCTTAAGATCAAGAGAATGATATATGACTTGGTGATCTAAATTGAAGTTTCTTATGATTGATTTTGATAATGTTTGAAGGTTATGATGTTTACATGAAAGTTTGATTAATTATTGAGCTTTCTTTACTCTTTACTCTTTGATTTTGTGTATGAATGTCTTATAAGCAAATGAAGCAAGATTTGAGAATGATCTATTGACTAGAAAGCACATTCATGTAAAAGAAGTTTTGTTTTGAGATTGTACACATATTTCATCCTAACTTAAGTTTTAAAGCTTTTGAAAGACCTTGCTTGGGGACAAGCAAGTGGCAAGTATGGGGTTATTTGTTAGCATGAAATATTGTGATATTTTAGGCACGTTTTCTAAGTGTATTTCATCTATAATGGTAGTCATTGATTAAGCATTGATGCATTTGTGAGCTAGTTTGTCTATATTGTCGATATAGAGATCTACACAAGCTTTATGTTGATTGTAGGCAATTAAGAGCTAATTCCGAACGGATTGAGAGAGAACGGAGTTAGATTGAGCATGTCCAAGGATTGAGGACATCACTAGGAGCTAAGGAAGGTGCTAACTTGAAGAATAGCACGAGACCAAGGAGAATTACGAACTACCTCTAAACCACGCTCTAAAATACGGCCGTACTAGATTCCACGTTCTAGTCCACGGCCATGGAACTTGACAAGAGAAGCGTGGATCATTCCAGCAACTTACACGGCCGTGGAGGGTTGTGACAAATCGTGACCCAACTCCACGCTCTAAATTACGGGCGTGGAACCCTTCCACGACCGTGATCTTGGCAATCTTTTACGCAATATTTTAAGCCACGATCTTCTACGCAATGGGCCGGGCTCATATTTTATCTTACACTATAAAAGGACGGAAGAAGAGATATTCCGTCACCTCCGCTTACACCTTCGCTTAGACTTTGGCTTATACTTCGGCTTACCCTAGTTTTACGCCTTTGTGGAGATCATCGTTGAGAGTTTTGCGCTTTGCTCCATTGAGATTTCCGGATTGACGGAAAGAGTGAAGATTTGGAAGACTTGTTTGTAAGGAGATTACGCTTCATCTTTAGGTTTGATTAGAAGACGGATTGACATCCCGTTCTTCGTTCTTATCTAAGATTTGTGATTGTTTGTGTTATTCCGAATCTATTGATATTATTGTTCTTGATTTGTGGATTGAGATTGACTTGAGATTTATTCAAGGTTTTCGGAAGTTTTCATCTTTCATTCTTTTAAATCTTGAAATTGATATCAATATGACTGTTGTTGGCTAAAACCCTTTAGCAATTCTAAGGTGAAGGGTTGATAGTTGTGTCTTAGATGATGATA
The DNA here is from genome assembly GCA_033239045.1 of Fagopyrum esculentum. NCBI lineage: Eukaryota > Viridiplantae > Streptophyta > Magnoliopsida > Caryophyllales > Polygonaceae > Fagopyrum > Fagopyrum esculentum. Next base: position 113,390,229 of record BSUD01000004.1, read on the forward strand.
GATCGATCGTAAACAGATTGGACCCTGAGAGTTAGAGAGAATCGCCGACGAACCTAATCCACGGTCTGTTCTTGAGCTTCCACGATCGTGGAACTCAAGAACTACCCGTAATTTTGTGTCAGTTTACGAACTTTGCTTTTACTTTAATCCAAAGTTAAAGATTTGCTTTAACTTAGTCTTGGCTTGCCTTTCCTAGGTGGTAGTGAAGCCTCAACAACCTCTACCTCAATTTCGAGTGTCACAACCTTAATCGGTTTAGTTAGTCTTGATCCTTGGATTACAAGTTTGGGTATTTGACGTTAATTCTTACCTTTAGATCCTTTCTATACTGAAGCCTCAACAACCTTTATAGAGAGTGTCTTTTAGGTGGGTCACATAAGGTTTTTGGAACTTCACCTTACGATTACCTTACATTCGCATACCTTTGCAATCCTCAACTCTGTCCTTATATCTTTAGTATATCTTGAATCGATTGCCACAGCTGGATTCCTGGATCTTTAGGATTGTTGTTTTCCCAATAATTTGAAAAGCTTCATACATTTACTTGCTTGATAATCTATAACTGGATTTAACCCCCCAAATCCCTGTGTTCGATACTCTGGAATTCTTGCTTAACTACGTCGATCCGTACACTGCGGGTTCGCTTGCTTGATTTCTAGTTTTATAAATTTAAAGCTTATTTGCACGCACGCTAAGTGGCGAACAGTGCACAAAAACCGAAGCCTAGGAGATTGGCGGTTCTCATTTTTGGGAGATACCTCAAACCCTTGGTGCACATACCATAATCCGCTAGGAATATCGCTCAATCCGACTTTGACAAGACACAAACACCCGGCTATGTGAATGGTGCCGAGTTACTCATCGTCATGATTGACTTCCCCAAACCTATAATTTCTTTCTATTCTTTTGAATGCAAATATTGCTTTCATGGCCCTCCCACATCAAACATGCCAAATATCAACTCCTCCAAATTCCCGGATAGGTAAAGGAGGCCATTATTTTAATAAGGGGCTAAATGATCAAAGAAAGAAGAAAGAAAATCGAATTGCCTTAATCATCTCAACAAGAAGTATAAGAACTTATTATGTGATTTCAACTTTGATTTCTCAACATGATTTAAGTAACATTCATCACATTATGAAACTTGCAAAAGAGGAATAATCAACTAATTCAATTTCTTTTCAATTCACTATTTGTTTAAGCATGCGATTGTCATCAGAACTCAATTCACAAGTAGTGATTATCATAGAAATTATTTCTATCCTTAGAAGCACAAAATTTTTAAAATTTTTCAATTTTATGGGTTTTTCAAAAGTTTTTTTCATGCAATGCAATAATGAAACGTGTAGCAATAGAATGAACATGCAAGGTAGTCTCGATAAAAGCATACAAAGTGAGTAAGAGTTATTACAAACTATTAGTCACACCCCACCCCATACTTGGAACAAACATTGTCCCTAATGTTCAAAAAGAAAAAGAAGAAAAGAAAGAAAGAAAAAGAACTTACAAAATGGTGGTGGAGCGGCTAAAACGGTCAATCATCAAAGGTCATCACTGAGGTGGAGGCGGTGGTGGAAACGGGAAGAAGCCTGGATCATAGTTCCGCCCAAACTGCTGGCGGTATATATCTCTCATCATGCGGTCATGATCGTCGGCTCGTGCATCCCTAGCATCTGCACGGATCTCCAAGGCTCCGACCCTATCGGAAAGGTCGGTGGCCCACTCTGGCAACTGCTCATACTAACCAGGCGGCTGACTGTACCACGCCGGTGCATCTGAAGGTGCTGGTGCAGGTGGTGGTTGTGCATGCCAAGGCGGTGGAGCTCCCATCCAATCCGGCTGAGTGCTATACCATGTAGGGGGATCCGCCATCCAAGTAGGCCTCTCGCTCACACTAGCACGGCGAGAGGAAGATCCTGAAGCTCTAGTAGGGCGAGGAGAGCGTCTAGGAAGGTCAGGAACTGCATCCGGCTGATCCGGGAATGTACCAAAGTCATGATCAGCTCCTCCTCCCTCAAACTCGTCATCCCCTCTCATCTCCTCCTCAACAACTGGCGGTGGTGGAACGTAGGGAGGGGCTACTAATCTGTTCGCATGTATGGTAGCGAACGTCTCCTTCCAGTTATGGCGTCCATCCATAATGGAATACTCAGGGAGCCACTCAATGCCTCTCCCGGCCTACTCTCCCAAGGCATAGCAGCATATGGTGGACCTCTATGAGTGGGGAAGATGAGGCCTCTAGTCATGAGGGCCTGAAGTCCTAGGGGTCTAGCTGCAATGCGGGTGCAAGCTGAGAAGTCTACCCCTAACTGTCTAGCAAGGTGGGTGACCATCCCACCGTATCCAATGTTGCCAGCCCTCTTATTCTTTAGCTTGCTTATAGTAGCAGCTAAGAGGGTGGCGCAGTCAACTGGCCTGCCATACAACATACTGTAGAGCAGGAATAACTCATCCGTCTTGATCTTCTGAGGTGTCTCCGTCCTAGGGAAGAGACACTCAGAAAGCACTCTATGAGCTATCTTCAAGGCTAGATGATAGATCAATCTAGCCTTGGTATCAGCAGGCTGCCAGCGGTCCTCGCTGGCGTAAATCATCGCAATCTCCTCCCAGAAATCCTTGGCGTACACGGAACTGGGGAAACGACCATTGAAGGTCTCCTGAAACCCAAAGAAGGCTCCAAACTCTCTAATCGAAAAATCATAGTTTCTTTCCATCAGCCGGAAAGAAACTGTCCTGTCTACGTGACTGTGCTCGAAGGAAACCACAAACTCCCTAGTGATCCCCTCATAAGCATCTTCCCGAATAGCGGAGAAGATGACTAAACCGGCTCTATCCAAAAGCCAAGTGAGGTCTCCTATCACATGTAGAGGCTCTAACTCCTCAAGCAGTAAGTATCTTGGTCCTATGACCGTCCTCTCCTCGATCCTCTCTAAGGCATCTAGATGATCCTCATGGATGGTAGGGATCCTAGGGGGAGGTGGTGATGGTGATGATGGAGGTGATGGAGGCTCAGCGGGTGGTGCTCTAGAAGAGGAAGCATTGTTGCCTTTCCTCTTTTTGTTCTTATTTCTACCAGACACTCTTCTCACAAAATTCATTTCTGATAAAATCCACGGTCTGTTCTAAGGTTTCCACGGCCGTGGTTTCTCCAGAAACCGTGGTTCGGCACGTGATTTCTCAAAACTCAATAGAATTTCACCAATCTCAACCACAAGCAGTCCTAGACTAATTTCAGTCCAATTCCAATCAGTTCTCCTAAAAATACTAGCAAAATGAAGCCAAATCGACAAAGAGAGAGAAAGAACCAAAAACCTAGGTTTTCGGATTTTGGAATCCGAATTCTGCCTTCTCCGGTGATTTGCCGCTCGAATTGTTGCTTGGATCTTGTAGGTGATTGGATTTGCTTCAGTTTTGGCCAAAGAATCGTTAAAAACGATTAACGAATGAGGAATTGAGAGATGGGGAAGGATTCGGCGAAATAGGGGCGTGGTTTTGGGTTTTGTGGTGTGTTTTGTGAAGAAACATGATTTATATAGTGGCCGTAAAAATTTTTGAAAATCACGGTCTATCGGGGGGTTCCACGGCCGTGGAAATGTACGGAACCGTGGTTTTGGTGATTTTTCTCAGGCCTTTGAAAATTACGGTCACTGTAGCTGTCACGGCCGTGGTTTTGGCCGTGGAACTCTCTGTAATGTGTCAAAGTCCAAGTTTCGTCAATTTTCTTCAAGCTTTTCCTTTCCCCTTTCTTTTCCACTATTCCTATATCCAAAAACTCGAACATACCGGAAGGCATCGAAGGCAAAACAAAACAAAACGTCTAAACTAAACTAATCTATGAATCAAAAACAAAAACGTAAATGCCATACCTTGGGTTGCCTCCCAAGAAGCGCTTTGTTTAAGGTCCGTAGCTAGACCAAATTCGCACTTATTCGAGTGCGGTGGGCGCGAACTCTTCAGCTTGGAGTTCCGGTGTATACTTCTTGAGTCGTTGACCGTTCACCTTAAAGCTTCCGCCCTTTTCACCCCATACTTCAACTGCACCATGGGGAAAAACACGTTTTATTAGAAAAGGTCCGGTCCAACGAGATTTAAGCTTACCTGGAAAGAGGCGAAGCCTTGAATTGAAGAGGAGAACTTGATCTCCTTCCTTGAGGTCCTTTGGAATGATATGCTTATCATGCCAACGCTTCGCTCTTTCTTTGTAAATCTTGGCGTTTTCGTAGGCGTTGAAGCGGAGTTCTTCAAGCTCGTTAAGGTCCAAGAGACGCTTCTCTCCCGCTTCCTTCGTGCTGAAATTCAACCACTTGATTGCCCAAAACGTCTTGTGCTCCAACTCTACCGGTAAGTGACAAGACTTCCCATACACAAGGTTGTATGGTGTAGTTCCGATGGGAGTCTTATATGCAGTCCGGTACGCCCACAATGCGTCATCTAGCTTCAAGGACCAATCCTTCCTAGTCCTTGAAACCGTCTTCTCTAGGATTCCTTTGATCTCCCGGTTTGAGATCTCCACTTGTCCACTAGTTTGTGGATGATAGGGGGTGGCGATCTTGTGAGTCACCCCATACTTAGCTAGAAGAGCTTCAAAACGGCGGGCAATGAAGTGAGAGCCTCCATCACTAATGATGGTCCGTGGTGTCCCAAATCGTGGGAAGATGGTCTTGTTAAAGAACTTGACCACTACCATGGCATCATTGGTGGGAGAGGCAATTGCTTCAACCCATCTCGAAACGTAATCCATCGCTAAAAGTATGTATTGGTTTCCACAAAATGATGGGAAAGGTCCCATGAAGTCTACTCCCCAAACGTCAAAGATCTCCACCTCTTGGATGTTGTTGAGAGGCATCTCATTCCTCCTAGATATATTTCCTGTTCTTTGACAAGCATCGCAGCAGGAAACAAAGGTTTGCACATCTTTAAATAGAGTAGGCCAAAAGAATCCAGATTGCAATACCTTAGCGCTAGTCTTGTTCGAACTAGCGTGTCCTCCACAAGGTAGTGAATGACAATGGCGGATGACACTTTGCATCTCATCTTCCGGCACACATCGCCGAATAATGCCATCCGGACCTCTCTTAAAGAGGAGAGGTTCATTCCAAAAGTATTCCCGAACATCCTTAAAGAACTTCTTTCTTTGTGCGTAGGATAATCCGGGCGGTAATTCCTGACAAACCAAATAGTTAACAAAATCAGCAAACCATGGTTCGTTACCTTTGGTGATCACTTTGATGCACTCCTCTATAATATGTAAATGCTCGTCCGGAAAGGAGTCATCTATAGGTAGATGGTCGTCTTCTAGATGTGCTAGATGACTCAAATGATCCGCAACAGATTTTTCCGAACCCTTCTTGTCGCGGATCTCTAGATCGAATTCTTGTAGGAGAAGAATCCATCTAATTAGCCTTGGCTTCGCATCCTTCTTTGCAAGGAGATACCGGATCGCAGCATGATCCGTGTATACAATCACTTTTGCACCTACAAGATAAGAGCGAAATTTGTCAATTGCATATACAATAGCCAAGAATTCCTTTTCGGTAGTGGCGTAGTTGAGCTGCGCTTCATCTAGCGTTTTGCTAGCGTAGTAGATAGCATGGGTTCGCCCTTCCTTCCTTTGTCCAAGAACAGCTCCTATAGCTACGTCACTAGCATCACACATAACCTCAAAGGGAAGATTCCAATCCGGAGGTTGGATAATCGGGGCTGAGATTAGAGTTCCCGAATCTTATTGAACGCATCTAAACATTCCTGCGAAAATTCAAAAACTGCATCCTTCATCAATAGATTAGTAAGCGGCTTTGATATCTTAGAGAAATCCTTTATGAAACGCCTGTAAAATCCAGCATGTCCTAGAAAACTTCTTATCCCTTTCACCGAAGTTGGGGGAGGAAGCTTTTCTATTGTCTCTATCTTAGCTTTATCCACCTCAATCCCTCTACTAGAGATTAAGTGTCCTAATACAATGCCTTCTTTCACCATAAATTAACACTTTTCCCAATTTAGAACTAGGTTAGTGTCTTCACACCTTTGTAATACAAGAGCAAGGTTAGAAAGACAATTGGCAAAAGAGGAACCATAAACGGAGAAGTCATCCATAAAAACCTCCATGATTTCCTCTATGTATTCCGAGAAGATGGCCATCATGCACCTTTGAAAGGTGGTTGGGGCGTTGCAAAGCCCGAACGGCATCCTCCTATAGGCAAACGTACCCCACGGGCACGTAAATATGGTCTTCTCTTGATCATCCGGGTGTATCGGAATCTGAAAGAAACCACTATAACCGTCAAGATAGCAAAAGTGCGAATGTTGTGCTAACCTTTCAAGCATTTGGTCGATTAAGGGTAGTGGGAAGTGATCCTTCCTCGTCGCGTTGTTTAGCTTGCGGTAGTCTATGCACATCCGCCATCCCGTTACGGTTCGTGTAGGAATGAGTTCATTGTTTTTGTTGGTGATGACCGTCATTCCTCCCTTCTTCAGAACCACTTGTACGGGACTCACCCACTTGCTATCGGAGATAGGATATATGATACCTGCATCAAGTAGTTTAAGAATTTCCTTCTTGACAACCTCTTTCATGGTCGGATTCAACCACCTTTGAGGTTGTCGCGAAGTTCTAAAGTCCTCTTCCATTAAGATCTTATGCATGCATAGGGAAGGTTTGATTCCTACTAAGTCCTCTATAGTATATCCTAAGGCTTTCCTATGTTTCCTAAGGACAACCATAAGCTTACTATGTTCATCTATGCTTAAATCGGAACTAACAATTACCGGAAAGGTAGAATTAGGTCCAAGAAATGCGTACCTTAGATGTGTAGGAAGTGGCTTCATTTCCATCACAATCGGAGTCTCCAATGGCTCTTGAGGAGCATCCGATGCTTCCTTAGAAGTGTCTAAGGGTGTAGAAGGTGTTGGAGAAGAGTCAGGAGAAGTTGTAGAAGAAACACAATTACCTTCGGATTCACCCAAAATTACGGCCTCCATGCCTTCTCCACGGCCGTAATTTTGGGCGTGGAAAGTAAATACGGTGGCTCTATTTCCTCCACGGCCGTGTAAGTCTCTGGAGTGCTCCACGCTTTTGTTGGTGAAATCCACGGCCGTGGAATAGGCCGTCTGACCGTGGATCCGTACGTTTTCTCCCTCATCATGGAGTTTCTCGAACTCTTCTTCACACACTTCTTTTTGTGCTTCTAAGGCTTCAATTGCCTCATTGCACTCCTCTTCTTCCCCTATATCCATTATGCTCATAGTAATAACTTTTTCCAAGGGATCTTTGAAGAGAATAGAACTTACCTCCTCTCTAGATAGCTCTTCGTCATGGATATTGAATATATCCTCATCGAAGGCTGGTTCCTTCACCAAAGTAGAAAGAACGAACTCTACCTTTTCTTCTCCTATGTCAAAGGCGAGTCTAGCATTCTTGCAATCGACTATGCAGCCGGATGTTGCAAGAAACGGTCTTCCGAGAATGATCGGGACCGGACTATCTGCAGGAATGTCAAGCACAACAAAATCTATAGGAACATAGAATTTACCTAGCTTGACCGGGACGTCTTCAACTATACCGACGGGGCGAGTTATGGATCGATCCGCCATGTACAATGTCATCTTTACCGGTTTAGGATCGCCTAAACCGATCTTCCTGCATAAGGCAAGCGGAATGATGCTCACGCTTGCTCCTAAATCACATAATGCATCATATGTGACATCTCCCACTCCTATAGGAATACAAAATGACCCCGGATCCTTTAGCTTTGGGGGCATCTTCTCTTTCATGGTTTTGATGAGATCCGAAGAATCCGAACTCATCTTAACCTCTCCAAAATCCTCTAGTTTCCTCTTGTTAGAGAGGATCTCTTTTAGGAACTTTCCATAAGCTGGCATACCTACAATTGCATCAATGAAAGGTATATTAATACGCAGTTTGCTCATGAGTTCAATAAACTTACCAAATTGTTTGTCTAGACGCGCTCTTGCTCTAGATTGCGGGAACGGTAGGGGAGGTTTGTAAGCTGGAGGAGGAACGTAGACATCTTCCTTCTCCTTCCCCTTTTCTTTCTCCTTCTCAACGGGGACTTCTACAAACTTAGGCTGGGGGTCGGTAGTTGTTACTCCGCTCCTAGTTGTGATTGCCATCACCCTTCCTTTTGGGTTTTCCTCCGTCTTTCCTGGAAGTTTCCCTTGATTCCTAGGAACTTCCTCCGCATGACTAAACATTTGGTTTTCTAAAACCTTTTGGGCTTTATCAACCTTAGTTATGTGATCATCAACCTTGATGATGCGAGTCTCCAATCCTTGAAGCTTTCCCAAAATCGTCTCCAACATGGGATCGGGCTTCTCCTTCCCCAAAGTACTTCCACCGTTAGATGTTTGCCCCTGGCTTTTCAAAGGTGTGGAAGAAGAGGAAGGTGGAGTTAGTGAATTTCCTGAATTGGAAGAATAAGAATTACCGGAATTTTGTTGGTTGGGACGCCAATTGTTGTTGTTTGAACCCCTATTGTTGTTCCAATTGTTGTTCCGGTTGTTGTTGATGTTGTTCCAATTATTCCGGTTGTTGTTCCGGTTGTTGCGGTTTGTATTCTCATTCCCGTTGTGGTTATTGTTGTTGCCTAAATAACCCACATCTTGTTCCTTTTGCTTCGGAAAGTTGGTTTTGATGGCTTCCTTCAACTCTTTAATCTCCTTATTCAGAGAAAAGATTTGAGTTTGAGCTGCTTGTGATAACTTTGCTCCTTGCTCCACATGATTAGCCTCCACTTTCCGATGAGAATACTTCTCAATAACTCGCGCTTGCTTTTCAATGAAGTCCCAAGCGTCATCTTCCCTCATGTCCATGAATGTACCACATGAGAGGGGTTGGAGCTTGAATTGTGTCTCCACATCCAGCCCCTTATAGTATATCTCCAATAGCGCCAATTTAGATATGCCATGATGTGGGCAATCCAAAAGCAAATCCTGAAATCTTTCCCAAGATTAAAACAAACTTTCGTTAGATCTCATAGAAAATGCATTAATTTTACCTCTCAACTCCGCCGTTTTGGATGGCGGAAAGAACTTAGTGAGGAATTCTGAAGAAAGATCCTCCCATGTTTCAAGTTTCCCACTTGGAAGAGCTTGATACCAAGACAATGCTTTCCCCTTCAAGGAGAAAAAGAAAGGCTTGAGTTTATAGCTGTTGGTAGTTGCATTCTTTGGTTCATAGTCTCTATCATGATCTCAAAATTTTGTAGATGTTGATGTGGAGATTCAGCGCTTGTTCCTCCAAATTGATTTTGGCGGACAATGGTAATAACTTGCGGGTTGAAGCTAAACCCTTGTGCATCATCAGCATCAAAGTTCACACCTAGACGGCGTGGTTGCTGCATTGGATCCATCCTTTGGCCAAGAGTTCTTGGCTCTTCATCCACACGTTCGACTCTCGCACCTCTAGCTTGAACACGGCGATTGGCAGCTGGCCGTGGAAAGAATGGGTTCACATTGATCGTGGGATCAATTTCCTCTAGTGGTGGCATGGATGAGTCGCTATCCTCATTGGATGAGTTGGCTCTAACCGATCTTCCCGGTCTCCTTCTTCTCTTTTTCTCCTTGAGGTTGTTTATTTCCAACCTCATTTGGAACATCATGTCCGATAGATCATCAACCTTTGTTTGATGACGATCCATCTCTTCCCTACGAGTCTTCTCACTCCATTGGAGTTGAGCTTCTTTCTCCGCCAACTCCGTTTGGTAATCACGTTCTCTTTCTTCAGCCATTTTTCTTTCTTTAAGCTTTCTCCTCAAAGTCCTCTCAAGCTCTTGATCAAGATGTAAGAGGTCTTCGTTGTTCCTAGACCTGCGCATACACTCGAAAAGATATCAAATAACAAGGGAGAAGCTCCCAAGCTTGACAACCGATAACCGAATTCGGCCTAGACCAAATCCCCGGCAACGGCGCCAAAAACTTGTTCGCCACTTAGCGTGCGTGCAAATAAGCTTTAAGTTTATAAAACTAGAATCAAGCAAGCGAACCCGCTGTTAGCATGCAATATTGTGATATTTTAGGCACGTTTTCTAAACGTATTTGATTCTTATTGATAGTCTTCGATTGAACTTTGCTGCATATGTGAGCTAGTATTACCTATATTGTCGATATGGATGTCTACACTAGTTCTATGTTGATTATAGGTGATTTGGAGCTATTTCCGAACGGAATCGAGCAAAAGAGAAGTTGATTGAGTGAGTCCATAGATTGAGGACACTCTTAGGAAGCAAATTGGAGTTTTACTTTAGGAATGCACGAAGCTAGGGAAGAATCACGTTCTTGCCCTAAACCACGCTCTAAAATACGGCCGTATTACAAACCACGTTCAGTTCCACGGCCGTGGATCTTGTGTAGAAAAGCGTGATGCATTCCAGTAACTATTACGGTCGTGGAATATATGCTGCAAACCGTGACCTAATCCACGCTCTAAATTACGGTCGTGGAAACTTCCACGACCGTGATCTTGGCAAATCTTTTTCGCCACACTTTGAAGCCACGATCTTTTGAAGATTGGGCCGGGCCGATATTTCGTCTTGCCCTATAAAAAGACGGCCGAAGAGAGATTTCGGCATCTCCGTTATAGAGAAAAACGCCCGCTAATCATCGCTTACCCTCGTGGAGAAGCATTTTGGAGATCTTGTTGAAGATCAAGGTTCGTGCTTGGAATTACCCTAATCTCGCACTTGGTGGAGATTATTGCTGGGATTTCCATATTTTCCGGATTGGCAGAAGATTGAAGCTTTTGGAAGATTTTGCAAGAAGATCTCTCTTCTTGTTTAGGTTTGATTTAGGAAACGGATTGACATCCCGTTTTCCCTTCTTTCCTAAGGTTGTGATTGTTTACTTTAGTTTGAATCCTTTGACAATACTCGTTTTTGATTGTGACTTTGAGATTGGTTTGAAGATTATTGAAAGTTCTTGAAAGTTTTCATCTTTCTATCTTTTAATTCTTGAATTGATATCAATATGACGGTTATTGGCTAAAAACCCTTAACAATTCTAAGGTGAAGGGTTGATAGTTGTGGCTTAGATGATGATAGATCGATCGCAAATAGATTAGACCCTGAGAGTTCGAGAGAATTGTCGACGAACCCTAAATTACGGGCTGTTCTTGAGTTCCACGACCGTGGAATCTCAAGATCCAACCGTAATTTCCCTCAGTTTACGAACCTGCTTTTACTTTAATCCAAAGTTAAAGATTTGCTTTAACTTAGTTTAGACTTGTCTTTTCTAGGTGGTAGTGAAGCCTCAACAACCTCTACCTCGATTGTGAGTGTCACAACCTCAATCGGTTAAGTTAGTCTTGATCCTTGGGTTACAAGTTTGGGTATTTGACACTAATTCTCACCTTTAGAATCTTTCTATATTGAGCCTCAACAACCTGTATAGAGAGTGCCTTGTAGGTGAGCTACATAAGGTTTTTGGAACTTCACCGTACGATTACCTTACTTTAGTATACCTTTGCATATCTCAACTCTGTCTTTATATCATTAAGTATATCTTGAATCGATTGCCACAACTGGATACTTGGATCTTTAGGATTGTTGTTTTCCCAATATTTGCAAAACTCTCATACTTACTCTTGACAATCTGAAATCGAATTTGTTCCCACCCAAATCCCTGTGTTCGATACTCTAGAATTCTTGCTTAGCTACGTCGATCCGTACACTGCGGGTTCGCTGCTTGATTCTAATTTTATAAATTTAAAGCTTATTTGCACACACCTTTAGGGGCGAACAAGTTTTTGGCGCCGTTGCCGGGGATTTGGTTTCGGCCGAATTCGGTAGCCGGTTGTCAAGCTTGGGAGCTTGCTCTCGTTATTTGATATTTTCTTGAGTGCATGTGCAGGTCTAGGAACACCGAGGATCTCTTACCTCTCGATCAAAAGCTAGAGAAAACCTTAAGGCAAAAGCGCAAGGAAAAGAAGATGGCTGAAGAACACGAACGTGACCTTGAAACGGAGTTGGTGGAGAAGAACGCTCAACTCCAATGGAATGAGAACCTCCGCCGGGATGAAATGGATCGTCATCAATCTGAAGTTAGCAAACTATAAGATGCGATGTTCCAAATGAGGATGGAGTTAAGCGACAATAAGAATAAAGAAAGCAAGCAATCCTCAAGGAGGGTATCAAGATCTAGAAGAAGGAGAAGTCATTCATCCGCTGATGATAGTGACTCTTCCATGCCACCGTTAGAAGAAATTGATCCCACGATCAACATAAATCCCTTCCATCCACAAGGAGCCGCTAATCGCCGCATTCCACCTAGGAATGTGAGGGTCGAACGTGTGGATAATGAGCCAAGAACTCTTGGCCAGCGGATGGATCCAACACAACAACCACGCCGTTTGGGCGTGAACTTTGATGCTGAAGATGTGCAAGGGTTTAGCTTTAACCCTCAAGTTATTACTCTTGTTCGCCAAAACCAATTTGGCGGGACAAGCGCTGAATCTTCACACCAACACTTGCAAAACTTTGAGTGTATGATGGAGACGATGAGACCGAAGAATGCTACTACCAACAGCTACAAGCTCAAGCCTTTCTTCTTCTCTTTGAAGGGGAAAGTGTTGTCTTGGTATCAAGCTCTTCCTAGTGGGAAACTAGATACGTGGGAAGACCTTTCCGCGGAGTTCCTCACCAAATTCTTTCCGCCTTCCAAAATAGCGGAACTTAGAGGTAAGATTAATGCTTTTTCTATGAGACCTAACGAAAGTTTGTTTCAATCTTGGGAAAGGTTTCAGGATTTGCTCTTGGATTGCCCTCATCATGGCATATCCAAACTCGCCTTGCTGGAGATTTACTACAAGGGGCTGGATGCGGGAACGCAATTCAACCTCCAATCCCTCTCATGTGGAACGTTCATGGACATGAGAGAAGATGACGCTTGGGACTTCATTGAGAAGCAAGCAAGAGTCATAGAGAAGTATTCCCACCGAAAAGTGGAGGGAAATCGTGTGGAGCAAGGAGCGAAGCTCACACATGAAGCTCAAAATCAGATTTTCTCCCTCAACAATGAGATCAAAGAATTGAAGGAGACTATCAATACCAACTTCCCAAAGCAACAAGGGAAATATGTTGGTTATTTGGGCAACAACAATGGCGGTGATAACACAAACCGCAACAACCGGAACAACAACCGGAATAACAACTGGAATGGAAACAACAACAACCGGAACAACAATTGGAACAACAATAGGGGTTCCAACAACAACAATTGGCGCTCCAATCAACAAAATTCCGGTAACTCTTATCCTTCCAACTCAAATTCACTAACTCCACCCTCCTCTTCCTCTACTCCTTTGAAAAGCCAGGGGCAATCATCTAATGGAGGAAACACTTCGGGGAAGGAGAAGCCTGATCCCATGTTGGAGACAATTTTGGGAAAGCTTCAAGGGTTGGAGAACCGCCTCATCAAGGTTGACGATCAAGTCTCTAAGGTTGATAAAGCTCAAAAAGTTTTAGAAAACTAAATGTTCAACCACGCGCAGGAAGTTCCTAGAAATCAAGGGAAGCTTCCAGGAAAGACGGAGGACAACCCTAAAGGAAGGGTGATGGCGATTACGACTAGGAGCGGAGTGACTACTACCGATCCGCAGCCTACGTTCGTTGAAGTCCCCGTAGAGAAGGACAAAGAGAAGGGGAAGGAGAAGGAAGATGTCTATGTTCCTCCTCCAGCTTACAAACCTCCCCTACCATTCCCTCAATCTAGAGCGCGAGCGCGCCTAGACAAACAATTCGGTAAATTCATAGAACTCATGAGTAAGCTGCATATTAATATACCATTCATTGATGCTATTGTAGGTATGCCCGCTTACGGCAAGTTCTTGAAGGAGCTTCTCTCTAACAAGAGAAAGCTGGAAGATTTCGGAGAGGTCAAGATGAGTTCGGATTCTTCGGATCTTATCAAGACCATGAAGGAGAAAATGCCCCCAAAGTTGAAAGATCCGGGGTCATTTTGCATTCCCATTGAAGTGGGAGATGTCACATATGACGCTTTATGTGACTTAGGAGCAAGTGTGAGCATCATACCACTTGCGTTGTGCAGGAAGATCGGTTTGGGCGAACCTAAACCAGTGAAGATGACGTTATACATGGCGGATCGATCCATCACTCGCCCCGTCGGTATTGTAGAAGACGTCCCGGTCAAGCTAGGTAAATTATTTGTCCCCATTGATTTTGTCGTGCTTGACATTCCTGCAGATAGCCCGGTCCCGATCATACTCGGAAGACCGTTTCTTGCAACATCCGGCTGCATAGTCGATTGCAAGAATGCTAGACTCGCCTTTGACATAGGAGAAGAGAAGGTAGAGTTCGTTCTTTCCACTCTAGTGAAGGAACCAATCTTTGATGAGGATATCTACGATATTCAAGATGAAGAAGGTTTATCTAGGGAAGAGGTAAGTGCGATTCTCTTTAACGATCCTTTAGAAAAAGTCATTACCATGAGTCTAACAGATGTAGGGGAAGAAGAAGAGTGCAAAGAGGAAATTGAAGCCTTGGAAGCACAAGAAGAGATGCATGAAGAGGAGTTTGAGAAACTCCACGATGAGGCTGAGAATGTTAGAATCCACGGTCATACCCTGTATTCCACGACCGTGGATTTCACAACCAAAATCGACCTCCATTCCAGGGGATTACACGGCCGTGGAACATATGGAGAGACCGTAATTCTGACCGTGGAAGAAGGTGATCGGCATACTTCTTCGACTTCTTTTGATTCTTCTCCAACTCACTCAACACCCTTAGAAACTTCTAAGGAAACGTCGGAAGCTCCTCAAGAATCATTGGAAGCTCCGAAAGTGATGGAACTCAAACCACTTCCTACTCATCTAAGGTACGCTTTTCTTGGATCTAATTCTACCTTTCCGGTTATCGTTAGCTCCGAATTAAGCATAGATGAACATGAACAGCTCATGATTGTCCTTAGGAAACATAGGAAAGCTATAGGCTATACTATTGAGGACTTAGTAGGAATTAAACCCTCCCTATGCATGCATAAGATATTAATGGAGGAAGACTTTAGAACTTCAAGACAACCTCAAAGGCGGTTGAATCCGACCATGAAGGAGGTTGTCAAGAAGGAAATTCTTAAACTTCTTGATGCAGGTATCATCTATCCTATCTCCGATAGTAAATGGGTGAGTCCAGTTCAAGTAGTTCCGAAGAAGGGAGGAATGACGGTCATCACCAACAAGAACAACGAACTCATTCCTACCCGAACCGTGACTGGATGGCGGATGTGCATAGACTACCGCAAACTCAACAACGCAACGCGGAAGGATCACTTTCCATTGCCATTCATCGATCAAATGCTTGAAAGGTTAGAACTTCAGGGCATCGTTGTAGTATAGTGGTAAGTATTCCCGCCTGTCACGCGGGTGACCCGGGTTCGATCCCCGGCAACGGCGCCAAAAACTTGTTCGCTCCAAACGGTGTGTGCAAGCTTTAAATTTATAACCCTAGACTTAAGCTTAAAACAAGGATGCGAACCCGCAGTGTACGGGTCGATCGTAGTAAAAGCAAGAAAATTCCAGGGGTCGATCACAGGGACTTGGTGAAACAAAGTCCAACACGGTGTGCTAATGTTAATGCTAACCACTAAAGCAAGTAATACAATCAAAGATGAATAAGATGTCAAATAAAGCAAACATGTAATTCTAGGGATTAAAGCTTCTAGTTGTGGTTCCAACTCAAGATCTATAGATTAGCGGACAAAGCTGAGATTTTTGCGTGGGGAAGGCGTTTCTAAAGTGGGGTAGATCACCGGGTAAGTCTCACTACACACTAATCCTAAACCGTAACTCCTATTACCGGGTAAGTCTCAAGGAATTAAGATAAAGAACTATAACCTCAAACTAACACACCATCTAAGGGAATAGAATCAACCTTTACCGGGTAAGTCTCAGGCTAACTCACAAAGATGGGATGGAAGCACACTCAAACCCCAATAAAGGACAAACCTTTATTACCTACACTTATGATCGTTGGTACACAAACTAAGGAATTACCGGGTAAGTCTCATCCTAGGCTTGCTTTGAACCAGGAAAGGTGTAATAAGAATAGGATTTGGCAAACTCTAACACTTAACTCTCAGTTTAGGGTCGGATAAGTCACCTCGGTCAGAAGAATTCCACCCCGGCCGAGATGTTCATCAACCGAACGAGATGCTTAGGGTTAAGGTTAAAGACTCGAACTTTCAGGATCCTACTGGAATCTAAGATTATTCTATCATTGTTTTTCCCACAACCTTCAGCCAATCACCCTAGAATCACACAAGGAAATTAGCCACTCATCATCATAATGAAAGTATTAAATATATGGGAAGAAGGTGAATATTTGAACAAAGAAGAATTTAATGAAAACACTTCAATAACTGAATCAAATAACACACAAAATCGTTCCTTGGATAATGATCCAACAAGACAAGACAACAAGGAAAGGAATTGAAGACAATCTTACAAAACCCTCCAAAAAACTATAAAGCTATAGTCTTCAAATCTTCCTTCAACCTTCAAAAAGGTTCTTCAACTCTCTCCCAAGTTGGAGTATGATGCGGCTGCTGCGTATTCTTCGCTGTAATCTAGATCGTATGCGGTGTATGCAGCCTCCTCAAATTGTAGAAAATCAACCCTTTTTATAGGAAAAATAAACCTCCAAAGATAATCAATCTTAAGAAGATATTATCCCATAAATATAGGAAAAATATATGATTCTGCATATCTCCTTCCTTCTAGAAGCTCAGCCCAAAAATATAAGATCACTTTCCAATTTTAAAAGATCTCAGCCATGAATAAAATATTCTCGCCGCGTCCTAGGTGTTCGCCTCGGTCGAGTCGGCGTCTCTGGATCGCCTCGGTCGAGATGCATCTCTGGTCAACCGAGGTGACTCATAACTGAATGTAGAATCTCTCAAAACAGGTCCAAAGTAAATCTTTAATCCATGGTTGTGCTTCCTAAATGTAGCTCCAAATGACTCTTGACTCCTTTTGCTCCTTTTTGATGCAAAACGTACCATATTACCTGCAATTACAATGAAACTAGGTGTAGACCTCGATTCTCGCAAAGGTAGATGAAATGGTAGTAAAATCACATAATGCACATACAAACATGCAGATTATGAAAGATAAAACGTCCAAACAAACCCCAAAATATAGACTATAATTCATGCTATCAAAATACCCCATACTTAGCCCTTGCTTGTCCCTAAGCAAGTTCCTCATATAGAAATTAAGATAGAATGGATTATAAGTCATGAAAATCAATGAAAAGTCTTTCAAAAACATTTTATGGTGTGCAACTATCATAGATCACTCTAAGAGAGTACTTCCTGGAAATTAAAAACTCAATATGATCAAAACATTTTATAAATATAGGAAAGTTGTTCATCTTTGCATAAAATCATAGAATGTATAATAAATCATAATTATCAAAATTAATCATGTATAATCTGATTTAAACCGCTAAGTCAATCAACAAGCTCAAGGTCTCAAGGGCTTCCCAAAAGAAAAGGTCAAGAAACGTGTAGGGTAGGGATGTATGTAAGGTAATGTGGTGCTAGAATCCGGGAAAAGGATGAACTTCACTTTCACTTTGACTTGCAACATCTTCCACCAATAAGCTTTGCTTATCTCATACTTTTTCTTTTACTTTACTTTTTGGGATGCATGGATAGAGGTGCACAATAACCGAAGCCTAGGAGATCCGCAATCATCAATTTCTTGAGATGCATCAAACCCTTGATGCACATACCATGACCCGTTAGGAATATCGCTCAATCCGACTTTGGCAAGACACAAACACCCGGCTATGTGAATGGTGCCGAGTTACTCATCTTCATGATTGACTTCCCCAAACCTAAAATTGCTTTCTAACACTTTCACTTCCAGCCACTTCTCAACTTTAACTCCACTTGCTTTCACCACTTCGCTTGCTTCCAAATTCCCGGATAGGTAAAGGGAGGCAAAATGTATATGAGGGGCTAAGCATGATCAAGAAGAAGAAGAGAGAAGAGAATGAATTGCCTTGGTCTTTCCAAGAAGAAAGTGAGAGAACTTAACCTGCGGTGTCAACCTTCAAATTCAACATAATTTGGATAAAAACAAAGTATTAAACATGCTAATAATTTCAAACAAAGCATTTAGCAACTTAAACATATTATAAAACCTTTCAAACACATAAAGAACTTAAAACCAGTCAGTAAACAAGATCTTCACTGAGGTCATATCCAGATAAGTAACAAAAATTCGTTTTCGAAAACTCTCAGTTAACACACCTCGGTCGAGGTGTTCTTGGTTCAACCGAGGTGAAATGCCTCGTTTGGCCAAGACTAACTCGGTCGAGATCGAAAATTTTTTTTTAAAACCATTTTTTTTCAGTTTCGACGTTTTTCTCAATCAAATAACCTGTAGGTATGCATGTAATATCAGATAAACATATAAAGGCAAATGAAGCATCAATATGAAATATCCGATCAAATGTGCGTACATCGAAATCATCAAATAAGTACATCAAAGTCATCACATAAATAAATACCCCATACTTAGGACACACTGTCCCAGTGGGTCGATATAAGTCTAAGGACAGGATACTCACCGAATATAGCTAAACTGCATGAAGGAGTAAGAAACAGCTCTCAGAAATGACCATCTCGGTTGGCGAAGCACATCTCGGTCGAGGTGTTCTAATAGTACCCGAGATGTATCTCAGTAAAGCTCGTTTCCTCAACTTCTCGAAATTTTGTTCTTCCAATGTAGCTCCTGAACTGTGATCCTTTTGGAATACCTGGTTGTTGTCTAGAGGAAAACAAAAACAAAGCAACTATTTAAACTAAACTAGAAAAGGGAGAAGAAAGCAATACCTTGGGTTGCCTCCCAAGAAGCGCTTGGTTTAAGGTCGCTAGCTGGACCATACGGCATGGGATTACTCAATGCACTTCGAATGTCGTGGAGTGCTCATCACATCCGTAAAAATCTTCCAAGAAGGTTCCGGTTCCTAACTTCACCGGCAAATGGTAAGATCTCCCACGTACAAGCTTGTACGGTTTGATTCTCACCGGAATCCTTCTAGCTTTCCTGCACTTCAATGGGACATAATCTAGCCTTGCGTCCCATCCTTTCCTGGATCGAGAAAATAGTTTCTCGAGAATCATAGCAGCTTCCCCATCTATAGCTTGGGGATGGTACAGGGTCCTGAGCATGCGAGGGACCCCATACTTGAACAAATAACACTTCGTTGCCTTAGCGGTGAAGCGCTTGTTAACTTCACTCCTTATAATCCAAGGAGCATCTTCCTCCAACAATTTCAAGAGAGATTTCATCTTGATCTTAGGAGGTTCTTTCGGAAGAGACCTCCAACTCTCCGGTGCTTTCCTGAAAAATTCAGAAATTTTAATAGGGAATTCGAATGGAGTAAGAGAATGTACCTTGTAAAGTTCTCCAAAGCTTGAGACAAGTTTCGTGTTGGGTTGATAATCCACCCACGAAATCTCTCTTAGTTCTGCTGGTCTTTCTTCCACCTTGACCACAATCTCAGTAATTTGGTCAAGGTTCTCTGCATCTTCCACTTCTGATTTTGCAGATTCTTCTTCCATCTCGGCCGAAATTTCTTCCACCTCGGCCGAGGTCTCAACAGTCGGATCGAGATCCTCCACATCCTCCTCTTCCACAAAAACTTCAGGAGAAGCTTCCGGTCTGACCAGAGGAATGCTTGGAACGTGCAACACTTCCTTATGCTCCTCTTCCGGCTTAGCATAGGATATGGTGCTTTCCTTGAGCTCCTCCACCTTCTTCATCAACTTCTCCAATCTTGATTCGAGAGAATCTTCAAGAGGTTGCTCATAAATGTTTTTAGGGACATTCTTCTCATCCCATATCGCAAGTTCATGTTGAATGGCCTCTTCTCTTTCCCATTCATTGTTGAACCAATAGAAGGAGTACTTCTCCTCCAAGTATTCATAATGGTCCGCCCTAGCACTTTGTCTTGCTATCCAGGCTGGATCAAACATAGCCATCAGAAATCCTGAAAACTACAAAACTCATAGAAAGAGTAGTTAGTAGCAACAGGGGCAAGTGCCCCGAAAGCAAACCGTAACCGGCTAGGTCTAGACCAAGTCCCCGGCAACGGCGCCAAAAACTTGTTCGCTCCAAACGGTGTGTGCAAGCTTTAAATTTATAACCCTAGACTTAAGCTTAAAACAAGGATGCGAACCCGCAGTGTACGGGTCGATCGTAGTAAAAGCAAGAAAATTCCAGGGGTCGATCACAGGGACTTGGTGAAACAAAGTCCAACACGGTGTGCTAATGTTAATGCTAACCACTAAAGCAAGTAATACAATCAAAGATGAATAAGATGTCAAATAAAGCAAACATGTAATTCTAGGGATTAAAGCTTCTAGTTGTGGTTCCAACTCAAGATCTATAGATTAGCGGACAAAGCTGAGATTTTTGCGTGGGGAAGGCGTTTCTAAAGTGGGGTAGATCACCGGGTAAGTCTCACTACACACTAATCCTAAACCGTAACTCCTATTACCGGGTAAGTCTCAAGGAATTAAGATAAAGAACTATAACCTCAAACTAACACACCATCTAAGGGAATAGAATCAACCTTTACCGGGTAAGTCTCAGGCTAACTCACAAAGATGGGATGGAAGCACACTCAAACCCCAATAAAGGACAAACCTTTATTACCTACACTTATGATCGTTGGTACACAAACTAAGGAATTACCGGGTAAGTCTCATCCTAGGCTTGCTTTGAACCAGGAAAGGTGTAATAAGAATAGGATTTGGCAAACTCTAACACTTAACTCTCAGTTTAGGGTCGGATAAGTCACCTCGGTCAGAAGAATTCCACCCCGGCCGAGATGTTCATCAACCGAACGAGATGCTTAGGGTTAAGGTTAAAGACTCGAACTTTCAGGATCCTACTGGAATCTAAGATTATTCTATCATTGTTTTTCCCACAACCTTCAGCCAATCACCCTAGAATCACACAAGGAAATTAGCCACTCATCATCATAATGAAAGTATTAAATATATGGGAAGAAGGTGAATATTTGAACAAAGAAGAATTTAATGAAAACACTTCAATAACTGAATCAAATAACACACAAAATCGTTCCTTGGATAATGATCCAACAAGACAAGACAACAAGGAAAGGAATTGAAGACAATCTTACAAAACCCTCCAAAAAACTATAAAGCTATAGTCTTCAAATCTTCCTTCAACCTTCAAAAAGGTTCTTCAACTCTCTCCCAAGTTGGAGTATGATGCGGCTGCTGCGTATTCTTCGCTGTAATCTAGATCGTATGCGGTGTATGCAGCCTCCTCAAATTGTAGAAAATCAACCCTTTTTATAGGAAAAATAAACCTCCAAAGATAATCAATCTTAAGAAGATATTATCCCATAAATATAGGAAAAATATATGATTCTGCATATCTCCTTCCTTCTAGAAGCTCAGCCCAAAAATATAAGATCACTTTCCAATTTTAAAAGATCTCAGCCATGAATAAAATATTCTCGCCGCGTCCTAGGTGTTCGCCTCGGTCGAGTCGGCGTCTCTGGATCGCCTCGGTCGAGATGCATCTCTGGTCAACCGAGGTGACTCATAACTGAATGTAGAATCTCTCAAAACAGGTCCAAAGTAAATCTTTAATCCATGGTTGTGCTTCCTAAATGTAGCTCCAAATGACTCTTGACTCCTTTTGCTCCTTTTTGATGCAAAACGTACCATATTACCTGCAATTACAATGAAACTAGGTGTAGACCTCGATTCTCGCAAAGGTAGATGAAATGGTAGTAAAATCACATAATGCACATACAAACATGCAGATTATGAAAGATAAAACGTCCAAACAAACCCCAAAATATAGACTATAATTCATGCTATCAACGGTTATAGTGGTTTCTTTCAGATTCCGATACATCCGGATGATCAAGAGAAGACCACATTCACGTGCCCTTGGGGTACGTTCGCCTATAGGAGAATGCCGTTCGGGCTTTGCAACGCCCCAGCCACCTTTCAACGGTGCATGATGGCCATCTTCTCCGAATATGTAGAGGAAATCATGGAAGTCTTCATGGACGACTTCTCCGTACACGGTTCCTCTTTTAACGATTGCCTTTCTAACCTTTCTCTTGTTTTACAAAGGTGTGAAGACACTAACCTAGTTCTTAATTGGGAGAAGTGTCAATTCATGGTTAAGGAAGGAATCGTATTAGGTCACTTAGTCTCTAGTAGAGGGATAGAGGTAGACAAGGCTAAGATAGAGACCATAGAGAAACTTCCTCCCCCAATTTCGGTGAAAGGGATAAGAAGTTTCCTAGGACATGCTGGATTCTATAGACGTTTCATTAAAGACTTTTCTAAGATATCAAAACCTCTCACTAATCTATTGATGAAGGATGCGGTTTTTGAGTTTTCACAGGAATGTTTGGATGCGTTTAACACCATTCGGCAAGCTCTAATTTCAGCACCTATTATCCAACCTCCGGATTGGACTCTCCCCTTCGAGATTATGTGCGATGCCAGTGACGTAGCTATTGGAGCTGTTCTTGGACAACGAAAGGAAGGGCGAACCCATGCCATATACTACGCTAGCAAGACGCTAGACGAAGCGCAGCTCAACTACGCCACTACCGAGAAAGAGTTTTTAGCCATTGTCTATGCCATTGATAAGTTTCGCTCTTATCTTGTAGGTGCAAAGGTGATTGTCTACACGGATCATGCTGCGATCCGGTACCTCCTTGCAAAGAAAGATGCGAAGCCAAGGCTGATTAGATGGATTCTTCTCCTACAAGAATTCGATCTTGAGATCCGTGACAAGAAAGGCTCGGAAAATTCTGTTGCGGATCATTTGAGTCGCCTAACACATCTAGAGGACGACCATTTACCCATTGATGACTCCTTTCCGGACGAACACTTACACATCATAGAAGAGTGCATCAACGTGATCTCCAAAGGTAACGAACCATGGTTTGCTGATTTTGTTAACTATTTGGTTTGCCAGGAGATACCGCCCGGACTATCCTACGCACAAAGGAAGAAGTTCTTTAAGGACGTCCGGGAATACTATTAGAACGAGCCTCTCCTCTTTAAGAGAGGTCCGGATGGCATCATTCGGCGATGTGTGCCGGAAGATGAGATGCAAAGTGTCATCCGCCATTGTCATTCACTACCTTGTGGAGGACACGCTAGTTCGAACAAGACTAGCGCAAAGGTATTGCAATCTGGATTTTATTGGCCTACTTTATTTAGAGATGTGCAATCCTTTGTTTCTTGCTGCGATGCTTGTCAAAGAACACGCAATATTTCTAGAAGGAATGAGATGCCCCTCAACAACATCCAAGAGGTGGAGATTTTCGACGTTTGGGGAGTTGATTTTATGGGACCATTCCCATCCTCTTGTGGAAACCAATACATACTATTGGCGGTAGACTACGTTTCTAGATGGGTGGAAGCAATTGCCTCTCCCACAAATAATGCCATGGTGGTGGTTAAGTTCTTTAACAAGACCATTTTTCCGCGATTCGGGACACCAAGGACGATCATTAGTGATGGAGGTTCTCACTTCATAGCCCGTCGTTTTGAAGCTCTTCTAGCTAAGTATGGGGTTACTCACAAGGTCGCTACCCCTTACCATCCACAAACGAGTGGACAAGTTGAGATCTCAAATAGGGAGATCAAAGCAATTCTAGAGAAGACGGTTTCAAGGACTAGGAAGGATTGGTCCTTGAAGCTAGATGATGCATTATGGGCGTACCGGACTGCGTACAAGACTCCCATAGGAACCACACCATACAACCTTGTGTATGGGAAGTCTTGTCACTTGCCGGTGGAGCTAGAGCACAAAGCGTTTTGGGCTATCAATTGGCTGAATTTCGGCATGAAGGAAGTGGGAGAGAAGCGTCTCCTAGACATCAATAAGCTGGATGAACTCCGTTTGAACGCCTATGAAAACGCCAAGATCTACAAGGAAAGAGCAAAGCGTTGGCATGATAAGCATATCATTCCAAAGGACTTCAAAGAAGGAGATCAAGTTCTCCTCTTCAATTCAAGACATCGCCTCTTTCCAGGTAAGCTTAAATCCCGTTGGACCGGACCCTTTCTAATTAAGCGTATTTTTCCCCATGGTGCAGTTGAAGTATGGGGTGAAGCTAGCGGAAGTTTTAAGGTGAACGGCCAACGACTCAAGAAGTATACGCCGGAACTCCAAGCTGAGGAGTTCGCGCCTACCGCACTCGAATAAGTGCGAGATTGGTCTAGCTACGGGCCTTAAACAAAGCGCTTCTTGGGAGGCAACCCAAGGTATTGCATTCTCGTTTTTGTTTTCGATTCATAGATTAGTTTAGAATAGACGTTTTCGCTTTATTTTGCCTCGATTTCTTCCGGTATGTTCGTGTTTTTGGTTGTAGGATCGATGGAAAAGGAGAAAGGGAAGATAATGTCGAAGAAAAGTGACGAAATTTGGACTTTGGAGCTTTACAGGAGGTCCCACGGTCTAAATTACGGTCGTCATAGCTACAGTGCCCGTAATTTCCAAAAGCCTTTGAAAAATCACCAAAACCACGGTTCCGTACACTTCCACGGCCGTGGAACACCTCGAAAGACCGTGATTTTCAAAGATTTTGCCTGCGACTATATAAGCCACATTCTTCATAAATTCATCCCAAAAATCCCTCTTTCCACGACCTAAGTGCCGAAACACCACGACCCATCTCAATTCCTCGTTTTCTAATCGTTTTCAACGATTCTTCATCCTAAACTGCAGCAAATTCAACCACAAACAAAATCCAAGCGACAAACCGAGCGGAAATCCATCAACAAACGCGCATTTCGGATTTTTCAATCCGAAAAAGAGGTTATTTCTTTCTTCTCGATTCTCGCCAATTTGGGTCGTTTTTGCTATAGATTTTTAGGAAGAACTGATAAAGACTGGAAGGAATTAGACTAGGACTGCTTGTTGTGGTGATTGCTTGCGAATTTGCTGAGATTCGTGACTTTCTGAGACGAATCACGGTCTCTGGGTAAACCACGGCCGTGGATTTGGAAGAACAGACCGTAATTTCTGTGCAGAATGGATTTTGTAAGAAGAGTGTCGGGAAGGATAAAAGAGAAGAAGGGTAACCAGAATAAGAAAAGAAAGGGAAATCCTTCCTCCTCATCCTCTAGGGCTCCACCACCATCCTCACCCTCACCACCATCTTCACCTTCATCTCCATCATCACCTCCTCACCCTAGAGTCCCGACCATACATGAGAACCATCTCGCTGCATTCGAGAAGATACAGAAGAGGGCAGTGATAGGCCCTAGATATTTGTTGTTGGAGGATCTACATCCTCTCAACATAGTTGATGACCTTACTTGGCTCTTGGATAGAGCCGGACTAGTTATCTTCTCGGCTATCCGAGAAGACGCCTATGAGGAGATCACCCGGGAGGTTGTGACGTCTTTCAAGCACAGTCACGTAGATAGGACCGTCTCTTTCCGTCTCATGGAAAGAGATTACCATTTGAGTATCGTTGAGTTTGGGACTATTTTTGGGTTTCATGAGACCTTCAATGGTCGATTTCCGAGCGGTGTTTACCCAAAGGAATTTTGGGAGGAAGTTGCAATGATTTACGCCGACGAGGACCGTTGGCAACCCGCTGATACCAAAGCTAGATTGATGTACCATCTAGCTTTGAAGATAGCTCACCGTGTTCTTTCGGAGTGTCTCTTTCCTAGGACGGAGACGCCCCAAAAGATAAAGACGGATGAGCTATTTTTGCTCTATTGTATGCTTTATGGACGCCGTGCAGATTGTGCTACTCTCTTGGCTGCTACTATGAGCAAGCTCAAGAACAAGGCAAAGGGAAACATCGGATATGGTGGGATAGTTACCCACATTGCTAGGAGTCTTGGTGTAGATTTTTCTGCTTGCACCCGCATACCGGCCGTTCCTCTAGGGTTACATGCTTTTATGGTTAGGGGTCTCATTTTCCCCACACATAGAGGTCCGCCTTATGCGGGCATGCCTTGGGAGAGTAGGACAGGCAGGGGTATAGAGTGGCTGCCGGAGTACTCCATTGTGGCGGGACGCCACAATTGGAAGGAGACGTTCGCTGCGATGCATGCGAACAGGTTAGTAGCTCCCCCTTATGTCCCACCACCGGTTGTCGAGGAGGAGGATATGGGAGATCAGTTTGAAAGTGGAGGAGGAGTGGAGCAGGAGTTTGGCACGTTTTCGGACCAGCCGGAGGCGGCCCCAGATGTACCTAGACGCTCTCCACGTTCAGCTAGAGCATCAGGCTCGCATCTCGCCGCGCTGGCGTGAGTGAGAGGCCCACGTGGATGACCACACCTCCCACATGGTATGGCATTCCCCCTCCTTGGTCGACGGAGCAGCCAGCAGCACCACCACCAGTACCAGCACCATCCGACGCCCCAGCATGGTTCAGTCACGCCCCGGGATGGTACGAGCAGATGCCGGATTGGGCTACCGGACATTCAGAGAGAGTAGGAGCGTTGGAGATCCGAGCTGATGCCAGAGACGGACGCCTCGACGACCTTGACCACATGATGAGGGACGTCTACCGCCAGCAGTTTGGGCGGCCATACGACTCCAGCTTCTCTCTATTCCCACCTCCGCCGGCACCGCAGTGATTTGATGCATGACCGTTCGTTTTAGACATTCCCGCCACCACTTTGTGAGTTTCTTTTTCTTTTCTTTCTTTTCTTTCTTTCTTATGAACATTAGGGACAATTTTCGTCCTAAGTATGGGGTGGGATGTACTAAAAAGTTTGTAATAACTCTACTCTCTATGTTTGCTTTCATTCGAGACTATCGTTGCATGTTCATTATGTGTTGCACGTTTCCTTATCGCATTGCATGAAAAAGAACTTTAAAAACCCATAAAAATTGAAAAATTTTGAAAATTTTGTGCTTCTAATGAATTGAGATGATTTCCATGATAATCATTACTTGTGAATAGAGTTTGATAACAATTGCATGCTTAAAAGAATAGTAAATCGAAAAGGATTTGAATGAATGAATTTTACCTCTTTTGCAAGTATTATAATGTGAAAATGTTACCTAAATCATGTTGAGAAATTGAAGTTGAAATCACGTTATAAGTTCCTATACTTCTTGTTGAAATGATTAAGGCAATTCGATACTTTCTTTCTTCTTTCTTTGATCATTTAGCTCCTCATTGAAATATTAGCCTCCTTTACCTATCCGGGAATTTTGGAGAAGTGAATGAAAAAGGCATGTTTGATGTGGGAGGGCCATGAGAGCAATTATTTGCAATCAAGTGAATAGAAAGAAATTGTAGGTTTGGGGAAGTCAATCATGACGATGAGTAACTCGGCACCATTCACATAGCCGGTGTTTGTGTCTTGCCAAAGTCTAATTGAGCGATATTCCTAGCGGATTATGGTATGTGCGCTAAGGGTTTGAGGCATCTCATGAAAATTGAGAAACGCCAATCTCCTAGGCTTCGGTTTTTGTGCACCTCTATCCATAACTCCAAAAGTAAAGTCGAAAAATGAAAGGAAGAGAGCGAAGCTCTAAGTGAAGTGTTGCGGAAACCGCAAAAGAAGAAGAAGGTAGTTGTCCACTTTCCAGGATTCAAGCACCACATTACCTAAAGGTTTCCTTCCCTTTCCACATTCTAGACCTTTTTCTTTGAAAGTCCTTAAGATCAAAAGAATGTTATATGACTTTGTGATCTATATTGAAGTTTCTTGTGATTGATTTTGGTAATGTTTGAAGGTTATGATACTTGTGTAGAAGTTTGATTGATTCATGAATTTTCTTTGCTTTTTACTCTTTAATTGAGTGTGTGAAAGTTTGATGAACGAGTGAAGCAAGGTTTGACAATGATCTGTTCTTTAGAAGTCACATTCATCCAAGAGAAGGTACACATATTTCATCCTAACTCTTGTTTAAAACTTTTTGAAAGACCTTGCTTAGGGAAAAGCAAGTGTTAAGTATGGGGTTATTTGTTAGCATGAAATATTGTGATATTTTAGGCACGTTTTCTAAACGTATTTGATTCTTATTGATAGTCTTCGATTGAACTTTGCTGCATATGTGAGCTAGTATTACCTATATTGTCGATATGGATGTCTACACTAGTTCTATGTTGATTATAGGTGATTTGGAGCTATTTCCGAACGGAATCAAGCAAAAGAGAAGTTGATTGAGTGAGTCCATAGATTGAGGACACTCTTAGGAAGCAAATTGGAGTTTTACTTGAGGAATGCACGAAGCTAGGGAAGAATCACGTTCTTGCCCTAAACCACGCTCTAAAATACGGCCGTATTACAAACCACGTTCAGTTCCACGGCCGTGGATCTTGTGTAGAAAAGCGTGATGCATTCCAGTAACTATTACGGTCGTGGAATATATGCTGCAAACCGTGACCTAATCCACGCTCTAAATTACGGTCGTGGAAACTTCCACGACCGTGATCTTGGCGAATCTTTTTCGCCACACTTTGAAGCCACGATCTTTTGAAGATTGGGCCGGGCCGATATTTCGTCTTGACCTATAAAAAGACGGCCGAAGAGAGATTTCGGCATCTCCGCTATAGAGAAAAACGCCCGCTAATCATCGCTTACCCTCGTGGAGAAGCATTTTGGAGATCTTGTTGAAGATCAAGGTTCGTGCTTGGAATTACCCTAATCTCGCACTTGGTGGAGATTATTGCTGGGATTTCCATATTTTCCGGATTGGCGGAAGATTGAAGCTTTTGGAAGATTTTGCAAGAAGATCTCTCTTCTTGTTTAGGTTTGATTTAGGAAACGGATTGACATCCCGTTTTCCCTTCTTTCCTAAGGTTGTGATTGTTTACTTTAGTTTGAATCCTTTGACAATACTCGTTTTTGATTGTGACTTTGAGATTGGTTGGAAGATTATTGAAAGTTCTTGAAAGTTTTCATCTTTCTATCTTTTAATTCTTGAATTGATATCAATATGACGGTTATTGGCTAAAAACCCTTAACAATTCTAAGGTGAAGGGTTGATAGTTGTGGCTTAGATGATGATAGATCGATCGCAAATAGATTAGACCCTGAGAGTTCGAGAGAATTGTCGATGAACCCTAAATTACGGGCTGTTCTTGAGTTCCACGACCGTGGAATCTCAAGATCCAACCGTAATTTCCCTCAGTTTACGAACCTGCTTTTACTTTAATCCAAAGTTAAAGATTTGCTTTAACTTAGTTTAGACTTGTCTTTTCTAGGTGGTAGTGAAGCCTCAACAACCTCTACCTCGATTGTGAGTGTCACAACCTCAATCGGTTAAGTTAGTCTTGATCCTTGGGTTACAAGTTTGGGTATTTGACACTAATTCTCACCTTTAGAATCTTTCTATATTGAGCCTCAACAACCTGTATAGAGACTGCCTTGTAGGTGAGCTACATAAGGTTTTTGGAACTTCACCGTACGATTACCTTACTTTAGTATACCTTTGCATATCTCAACTCTGTCTTTATATCATTAAGTATATCTTGAATCGATTGCCACAGCTGGATACTTGGATCTTTAGGATTGTTGTTTTCCCAATATTTGCAAAACTCTCATACTTACTCTTGACAATCTGAAATCGAATTTGTTCCCACCGAAATCCCTGTGTTCGATACTCTAGAATTCTTGCTTAGCTACGTCGATCCGTACACTGCGGGTTCGCTGCTTGATTCTAGTTTTATAAATTTAAAGCTTATTTGCACACACCTTTAGGGGCGAACACCCGCAGTGTACGGATCGACGTAGTTAAGCAAGAATTCAAGAGTATCGAACACGGGGATTTGGGGGGTTAAATCCAATTATAGAATTGTCAAGCGAGTAAATGTTTGAGCTTTTGTAAATATTGGGAAAACAACAATCCTAAGGATCCAGGAATCCAGTTGTGGCAATCGATTCAAGATATACTAACGATATAAGGACATAGTTGAGGCTTCCAAAGGTATGCGAATGTACGGCAATGTACGGTGAAGTTCCAAAACCTTATATGACTTATCTAAAAGTACTCTCTATAAAGGTTGTTGAGGCTTCAGTATAGAAAGGATCTAAAGACAAGGATTAGTACCAAATACCCAAACTTGTAATCCAAAGGTCAAGACTAACTAAACCGATTAAGGTTGTGACACTCGGAATCGAGGTAGAGGTTGTTGAGGCTTCACTACCACCTAGAAAAGGTAAGCCAAGACTAAGTTAAAGCAAATCTTTAACTTTGTATTAAAGTAAAAGAAAGGTTCATAAACTAAGGGAAATTACGGTTGGATCTTGAGTTCCACGGCCGTGGAACCTCAAGAACACACCGTGATTTGGGGCGTTGGCGAAATCTCTCTAACTCTCAGGGTCCAATTTGTTCACGATCGATCTATCATCATCTAAGCCACAACTATCAACCCTTCACCTTAGAATTGCTAAAGGATTTTAGCAAA
This sequence comes from Fagopyrum esculentum, assembly GCA_033239045.1. Classification (NCBI taxonomy): domain Eukaryota; kingdom Viridiplantae; phylum Streptophyta; class Magnoliopsida; order Caryophyllales; family Polygonaceae; genus Fagopyrum; species Fagopyrum esculentum. Next base: position 113,420,672 of record BSUD01000004.1, read on the forward strand.
CAATAGTCATTATGATATCAAATTCAAGATTTAAAAGAATGAAAGATGAAAACCTTCGAAAACCTTGAATAAATCTCAAATCAATCTCAAATCCACAAACAAGAACAATGATGTAAGTAGATTCAGAATAACACAACAATCACAATCCTTGATAAGAACGAAGAACGGGATGTCCATCCGTCTTCTAATCAAACCTAAGGATGAAAGACGTAATCTCCGTACGTCCAATGAAACCCTCAATACGCGGAAGCAAATCTCCAAGCGATGATGCTCCCAACGTGATCTAAGCGGAGGCGTAAGTGAAGCTAAGCAGATCTCTATGCGAAGGTCTAAGCGAAGGTGGCGGAATCTCTCTCTTTCCGTCCTTTATAGGGCAAGATAAAACATATGTCCGGCCCATTGTGTAAAAGATCATGGCTTTAAATTGTACGTTCAAAGATTGCCTAAATCACGGTTATAGAAGATTCCACGCCCGTGGTTTAGAGCGTGGAAATTCATCACGGTTGCTTCACATCCTCCACGGCTGTGTAAGTCACTGGAGTGCTCCGCGCTTGTGTTGCCAAAGTTCCACGGCCGTGGAATAGAGCGTGGACTTTGGTACGGCCGTATTTTAGAGCGTGGAACGTTGGTGGTTCGTAATTCTCCTTAGTCTTGTGTCATTCTTCATCCTAGCATCTTCCTTAGCTCCTTTGTGGTGTCCTCAATCCTTGGACATTCTCAATTCATCTCCATTCTCCCTTGATCCGTTCGGTTTTAGCTCTTAATTGCCTACAATCAACACAAAGCTTATGTACACCTCTATATCGACAATATAGGCAAACTAGCTCACAATTTCTTCAATGCTTTATCAATGAACACCAATATGGATGAAATACACTTAGAAAACGTGCCTAAAATATCACAATATTTCATGCTAACAGGAACATGAATAAATAACACTTATCTGACATCTAGAAGACAGAGATGTGGTTACCGTCATTGGAGCACACCCGTGCCCAGCTCATGGCGCACTTGTGGCAAGCTCAGATGGCACACCCGCGGCCAGTTCTGGTGGAGTACCAGCGGCTCATGTTGATGCACCTACGGCTGACGCATCGGGAGGCTATTTTCGGTTGCGTTATGAGCCTGAAGAAGGGTGGTTACGGTCGAATCGGTGAAAATGGTTGTTCCCGAGATGGCATAAAGGGAGGCACCTCTATGCGGTTGTTGCATTCGACCGGCTGGAAGGATGATCCGGTTCCTGGCTGCCAATTTCATAAAAAACGAAGAGAGGAATGAGAGCCGATGTTGGTTGCTTGAAGACGAGGCAAGAGGCTTGTTACCTTCAACCGGCGAGGATAGGCGGAGACAAAGACTGCCGGCGACGGTACAGAAGGTGAAGATGGAGAGATGTAAATCGAGAGGTGAAGAGAAGGATGCGTTACCTTGGGAGGGTTAGGGTTATATGTAAATCTGGAAGTCAAAACCTATCCGCTAACGGGCCCAACTGGTTTTTCCTCCTGGCCCATTTGGCATGCCTTCCCAGGCCTAGATAGCAAGTCTTGACGGGCTCGGGTGGCCAGTCTAAATGGGTAAGAACTCCATTAACGGGTTAAGAAAAGATCGATCGATATGCGCATTTTTAAGTGAATAGAGTCCTCACATAAAATTATAGAAAGGAGTGAAGAAACATGAAACTCAATATCAAATAAAATGATAAGATGTTGCAAGAAGTTCAAAACCGTTCAAGGTCCGGTTTGTTTAAGAATAAATCGGAATAAAATTTTCGGAAATTACAAAAGCAACCTATAGGGTATCATAGTAACAAGCAAGAACAATTATGATTGTAGCAATTATGGATGCATGAAGATCAAAGGAAGTAAGAATCCCAATAAAATGAATTAAGATATTGACATCCGCTCCATATATATATCATGAATTTTGATATATGATAATTGTAGGTAACCATCTAAAAAAGCGTTAGGCGTAGACAAACCAAGACCATGTTTTTCAACTAACGTAGTTCTAAACAAGTGGTTCAACAAGTATAGGAAAACCCACGGGGCATTTAAAAATCCGGAAAAGACCAAAAAAAAACCTTCGCTTGTGGCCCTTCAATTTAAAAAGGTACAAAGATAAGAAATTTTTACAGTTTTTAGAAATCCTCGAAGCTTTGATAAACTAGTACTCTTAAAATCAAGTTCTTTTCAATAAATTCAATAAAACAAACTTTGATTTTGTCCCTTCACTTGTTCCATCTAAACAACTTAAAAACACCACTTCTTTGTAATGTAATTAAATGGTAGGAATAAAGAGTTTTCAAAATAATTAATATTCAAATTCTCAATTCATAAAAATATATGCAAACAATAAATTAAACAATTATAGGGATCATATAATCCTTAGATCAGGAGGAAGTTTAACTAGACATGATAAATTATACAGCAAAAACAATATATTGAATTAAGAAAGACAAGCACTCACAATTGTTTGGTTCAATAGGGCGAACCTTCAAAGAAAAGTTGATAACTACTTCACGGATAGAATAAGGAGTAATCAAAAAACTATTGAATTATGGAGGAATCAACATATATAACCCTAAGGTTGAGGTATGATTATATAGGGGAGAAATTGGAGTGTAGGGTTACACAAACTATATGCTTTCGAAAGATAAAATCGAAGATTATGAAACCCTTTGTAGCGGCCAAAACGGGCAGGCAAACGACATCACAACGGCCATCCTGCCGCCGTCTACATGTTGCTTGATGGGCATTTTGCTCGGTTGTTGCAGAGCTCTTGGGATGGGCTTCGAAGCAGGTCTTTGACACCAAAGTCTCGTTCCAAATGGCCAACTATGGCCGTCTAGCCCTTCATATTGGCCGTTTCACCTATTTGATGCTTCTGATATCGAATCTTTCACCTCAAAGATAATCTTGCAGACTTCGTGTTGTAGTTCCTTTATCATATGGACATTCTCTTCAGTTTTGACTTCAAGGAGGATGCAATGCTGGCACATTTGATGCCGTAGATGCGTGAATCACATAAAATCCAAGGTAGATACTGAAATACAGAAAGTGAAAGCTTTCCATACAAATATGCACATATGGAATAAAAAAAAGGGTAAAATATGCATGAAAGCAAGGTGTAAAAAGTGTTACTTTTAACACTCATCAAAATACCCCATACTTAAAACTTTCTCATCCTCTGTTCGCTCTCAAACGTGTGTGTAATAGTGAACGAAATAACTTTAAATTTATAGCCTAAAATATAAGCCTGAAACAATATGCGAACCCGCAGTGTACGGATCAATTGTAATTACAGCAAATAATCCAGGGTCGAACACAAGGACTATGGTGAAACAAAGCACGGTATATCAGGTTGTCAATCAAAAGCAAAGCAACAAAACAAGATGATGTAATAATCAGATAAAGGAATGCAGATTCTAGAGGTCAAAGCATCCAGTTGTGGTTCCGACTCAAGATATCAAAGGATAACGTGGACAAAGCTGAGGTTTGCAAGGGAAGGTATTTCTAAGGTGGGAATAGATCACCGGGTAAGTGATAGGTGATGAAATCACTATCATTTAGGTTAACTTTTAGAATCTTTTTTATTGTATTAGAGTCTGTTTGTGCTACTAACTTCTTAATCAGAAGAATAAGTCTAAAAGAAGCATAAGAGGAAGTTAGAAGCACTTGGGAGTTGAAGACCATTCACGAAGACAAGCTTCTGGTGCCACACCGCCCCTGCGGAGCAGTGTTACTGCCACTGCGGGTGACACTACACACCGGAACGCAGTTGCGCCTTCGCCAGCGCCCGGAACAAAGACTGTCACCGCCCCTGCGCCACGCCTGGGTGCCCCTGCGGTGATTTACCTAGAAGAAGCGAAGCCGGCGCCCCTGCGCCTCTGCCTGCGGACCAACCTGCGGAGCTTTAAAGCCGAAGAGCTAGTGCCACCGCCCCTGCGGTGACATTGGGCCGCCCCTGCGGCTCGACATCAGAAGCGACAAAAAGATGAAGAGTCAGACGTTTGAAGAACATTAAAGATCCGCCCCTGCGGAATTGCCAGGCCGCCCCTGCGGCCATAAAGAACACCAAGCGTTTTTGGCCTAAACCGCCCCTGCGGCCCTGAAGCCCGCCCTTGCGGTTTAGCGTCAGAGACTTTACTCCGGCTGTTTGCAACACCTTGATGGCATTAAAGGTGGCTGTTTAGGCCGGCCATTTACTCCCATTTAGTGCCAATTCTAGTATAAATAGGTCCACAGCTGATTGCTAGAATCATCCACCATTTTCCCATTTATTCTCTCTTTTCCCTTGCTTCCTTTGTGTAATGAGCTTCTAATCTCCTTGCTACATTGGGTTGTTTTGAAGATGCATTGCTGCTTTGGTTGTAAGTCCTTGTTAATATAAGTATTATTCAGTATATGTTTTGTACTCCTTGTGCTTTACTTATCAAATTGCATGTTTCTTACCACTTAGCTTGATCACCTTAGTGTTTAATTGCATGCAAAGAACTAGGATTAATAGATTCCGGTTCGGGTCTTTAATCTAGTAGAAAACCTTTGGGTAAAAACTGGTTGTGATTACTTAAAGGAAAAGGAATACAAATATACAGAATGGTCTAATGGTTTTATTCTTCTCTTCATATCTCTTTGTCTTTGTTGGAAGCTAACTTGTGACTTGTTCTTGTAGGTTTACGGAACATTAACTTGTTAAGTTGTGTTGATGCCGGTTGGCTCAACACATATATATGATCAAGACGAGAACATTGCTAAAATACTTATAAAAGGAACCAACCAAAGTAGCATTGCATGCTAAGATTCAACGTAGTGTAGTATGTTTCTCATCAATCTATTCACATCTTTACTTGTTTCTTATGTTTTTGTCTTGCTATATTCCAATCCAAACACCCCCCCCCCCCCTTACTTGGTTACATTATCAATAATTGAATCTAATCGAAACAACAACTTACCTCTCTTGGGTTCGACCCTTGCTTACGCTATACACAAACTTGTTAGTGTAACGTTAGGACTTCTACATTTGACCTAAGCTAAAATACAACGACCTAGGATTTTAGCGCTCGTCAAATTTGGCGCCGTTGCTGGGGAGTTTAGTTGTGTTTTCGTTTTCTTTGATTATTGATTATTGGTTTGGGCCGTTTTTATGGTTCAAACCCGTGCTATTAACTCCGAATTTGTTCCTTTTGATCCAGATTTTGAGAGAACGCACATCCGGCAACGTAGACAATGAATCCGTGAAGAGATGGCGAACCGAACCCTTCGCCAACTCACGCAGCCGGACTTGACTCAACATCCTTTTGCGGTTACTATACCGGCAATAGGGGAAGGTGTCAACTTCGAGCTCAAGGCAGGGCTGATCCACTTGCTCCCATCATTCCATGGGTTAAGTGGTGAAGATCCCATCAAGCATCTAGAAAAGTTTCATACCGTGTGTATGAGCATGAAGCCAGCCAACATTACCGAAGAGCAAATCAAGATGAGGGCATTCAATTTCACGCTCAAGGATGGGGCGGATGATTGGTACTACCATCTTCCGTCCAGTAGCATCGACACATGGGAGAACCTCCATAAGGAATTTTTGGAAAAGTAATTTCCAACCAAGAAGGCCAATAGCTTGAAGAAAGCTATAAGCAACATCAAGCAAGAGGCGGACAAAACCCTCTACGAGTATTTCGAGCGTTTTGCACGACTCCGATCTAGTTGTCCTTTCCATGGATATTCCACCCAAGATTTAGTCTTGTACTTGTACAACAACTTGCTTGATAATGAGAGGAGGATCGTCGATGCTGCTTGCGGAGGTAATATTCTGAACACTACTCCTGACCTTGCTTTATAGAAAATGCAAGAACTAGCTGAAGGAACTCGGAATTTCGGAAGGACCTCTTCCAAAAGAGGAGTTCATGCTATCAATCTTGGGAGGAATGAGATCTCTACTAAAATTGCTGAGCTGAAGGAAATGGTGAAAAGATTGACTTTAATGGGAACTCCACAACAACTTAAAGCATGTGGAGTGTGTGCCGATCTATACCATCCAATGGATATGTGCCCTCAAGTCCAGGATGACGATGCTGAGGTGAACGCATTGGGCTATGCACAAAACAACAGCAAAGGCCTAGGAACGATCCATATGCGCAAAATTACATGCCAAATTGGCGTGATCAACAAAATTTTCGATGGAGGGATCAACAAAACTAGCAGCAGCAACCCCGCCAAGGTAAGTCCCAATCCATTGAGGATATGCTGCAGGTTTTAACTAAGAATTTTGCTAACTATGTCCAAACTACATAATCCAGCATCAAGAACCTTGAGAAACAGGTTGGGCAAATGACGGAAGCCATTACAAGGATCGAAGCTATATCCTCCGGAAACTTGCCTTCCCAAATGATGGTCAACCCCAAAGAGAATGTTAGTGCTCTAACATTGAGGAGTGGGAAGCAAATCCAGTAGAAACCAGCAACAAAAGTGAAGAGCAAACTCTTTGATGAGTCTGCCGCCCCCACAGCCGCACCTGCGGCTGAAATTGCGCCAGCCTCTAAGCAGACGCCGCCCATGCGGCTAGATGTCACCGCCCTTGCGGTGACAACCCCTGAGCCGCCCCTGCGCCTGCAAGCCTCCGCCCTTGCGGAAAAGACGACAGAGGGTTCTGTTGAGAAGGATTCATACATCCGGCGTAATTTTCCACCTTTGTATGTTGAGAAACCACCAGATTCCTTCCCTGAGGCACTAAAGGAGAGAAGGGTGATTGAGACAAGGATCTCTTCGTGACCATCTCCAAATGCGAGGTATATATCCTTCTCCTTAAATTAGTGAAAAGTATTCCTAAGTATGCTCGTTTCTTGAAGGAACTCTGCACCATCAAGAAGGAATCAGAAGCTGAAGGGGAAGCAAAAGATGCAAGAAAGCGAGCATGTGTCCGCCACTTTCCAATGCCGAATGCCCAAGAAGTGTAGCGATCCGTGCATGGTAAGCATTCCTTGTTCCATCTATAAATCACTTGGCCTTGGGCCGCTAATTGAAACTCGGATTGTAGTACAAGTTGTTGATAGATCTAATGTTTACCCGAAAGGGATTATTGAAGATGTGTTAGTAATGGTAGATAATCTGATTTTCCCTGCTGATTTCTTTGTAATGGACATGGAAAATGACTCACATGCAACACCAATATTGTTGGGAAGACCATTCCTAAAAACCGCTAGGACTAAGATCGCTATGTTAGTGGCAAATTAACCATGAAATTTGATGGGGAGGTAGTTAAATTTGACATTTATGATGCAAGGAAATACCCTATTGATGATCATTCCCTATGTGCCATTGATATTATTGAACCTTTTGTGCAAGATGTTTTCGATATTTCTGACATGGATGAATTAAAAAACATAATTGAGCATGACATTGACATTCATACTTCAGAATATGCATTGATATCTAGCATGAAAGAAGTCCTAGCCCAATTGGATGGGCACAAGAGGCTACCTATCTCCACTTTGGCCATTGGGCCCACCTTACTAACCCCAAGCGAGAAGCTTGTTCCATCTATAGTGCAGGAACCGGAGATAGAGTTGAAGGACCTTCCACCTTAACTCATGTATGCCTTTCTTGGAGACAACAACACCTTGCCGGTAATCATCTCTAGCATGTTGACAACCGGTCAAGAGGAGAAGTTGGTGAAAGTGTTGAAAGAACACAAGACGGCCCTTGGGTGGACCATTGCGGACATCAAGGGGATAAGCCCATCCACTTGTATGCATAGGATCCTCCTTGAGGAAGAGGGAAAACCGTCTAGGCAACCTCAACGAAGGTTGAATCCGCCAATGATGGAAGTGGTCAAGTGTTAGCATGAAATATTGCGATATTCTAGGCACTTGTTCTAGTTGTTTTTCATTCATTATAGTGTTCATAGATAAGGTATTGAAGCATTTGTTAGCCTGTTTATCTATGTTCTCGATACGGAGGTCTACATTAGCTTTGTGTTGATTATAGGTAAATAAGAGCTGAAACCGGACCATTTGAGAGAGATAAGAGAGGATTTGAGCATATCCATGGATTAGGAATACACCAAGGAAGCCAAAGAAGTTGTTAAGTTGGAGAATGGCACGACATAAAGGAAACCACAAGCAATTAACACTTCCACGCCCTAAAATACGGCCGTAGAAGATCCATGCCCTAAACCACGGCCGTGGATCTTGGCATCATGAGCGTGGAGCATTCCAGAGAGTTACACGGCATAAAGTACGGTCGTGAAAGTCATATGAGACCGTAACCCAATTCCACGCCCTAAACCACGGTCGTGGAATCCCTTGAGAACGTGATTTAGGTGATCTTTTGACGAACCAATTATTGCCACATCATTTACGCAGCGGGCCGGTACGGTTATTTTGCCCCGTCTTATAAAAAGGCGGGAGGAGAGAGTTTTCGCTATCATCGCTTGGGGAGACTCGCTTTGAGGTCTTGGATAACTTCGCTTTGGGAGAGTTAACCTTAGGGTTTCGCGAGGAACGTTGCGAAAGCGCCGGCAATTTGAATTCCCGAAGATCGTGTGTGGAGGAAGTTGCGGCCTTTTCTTAGGTTTTGATATTGAAGACGGATTGACATCCCGTTCTTCATACTTGCCTTAGATCTTGTGAGGTTTTCTGTTCTATTCCGAATCCATTGAATATTCCGATTTGTGTTTTGGATTTGAGATTGACTTTGAGTTATATTTGAGTTTTCGAGGGTTTTCATCTTTCATTCTTCTTAAATTGATTTTTGATATCATGACAATGGTTATTGGCTAAAACCCTTTAGCAATTCTGAGGTGAAGGGTTGATAGTTGTGGCTTAGATGATGATAGATCGATCGTAACTTGTTTGGACCCTGAGAGTTAGAGAAATCTCGTCGACGAACCAAGATCACGGTCTGTTCTTGAACTTCCACGGCCGTGGAACTCAAGAGCTGCCCGTGATTTACCCTAGTTTACGAACTTTGCTTTTACTTTGATCCAAGGTTAAAGATTAGCTTTAATCTATTCTTGGCTTTCCCTTTTCTAGGTAGTAGTGAGACTCATCACCCTCTATTTCGATTTCGAGTGTCACAACCTTAATCGTTTTAGATAGTTTCGATCCTTGGGTTAAAAGTTTGGGTATTTGAGATTAATTTTTGTCCATAGATCCTTTCTATACTGAAGCCTCAACAACCTTTATAGAGAGTGTCTTTAGATAAGTCATATAAAGCCTTGGAACTTCACCATACATTGTTTTACCTTAGCATACCTTTGCAACTCTTAACTCTGTCCTTAGTTCTTTAGTATTTCTTGAATCGATTGCCACAATTAGATACCTGGATCTTTAGGGTTGTTGTTTTCCCAATATTTGCAAAGCTTATTACATTTACTTGCTTGACGATTTGTGAATTGAATTTGTTCCCCCCAAATCCCTGAGTTCAACACTCTGGAATTATTGCTTTACTACGCCGATCCGTACACTGTGGGTTCGCTTGCTTGATTCTAGTTTTATAAATTTAAAGCTTATTTGCACGCACGCTTCGAGGCGAACAAGTTTTTGGCGCCGTTGCCAGGGATTTGGTTTAGGCCGAATTCGGTTATCGGTTGTCAAGCTTGGGAGCTTTGCTCTTGTTATTTGATATCTCTTTTGAGTGATATTTGCAGGTTACCTTAGGTATATGCGCAGGTCTAGCAACAACAAAGACCTCTTACCTCTTGATCAAGAACTTGAGAAGACTTTGAGAAAGAAGCTCAAAGAAAGAAAGATGGCTGAAAATAAGGAGCGGGATATCCAAGCAGAGTTGGAGGATTCCGAAGCTCGACTTAGATGGAGCGAGAAGACTCGCAAGGAAGAATCGGACCGTCATCAATTGCAAATTGATGAGCTCAAGGACATGATGCTTCAAATGAGGCTGGAGATGAGTGATTCCAAGAAGAAGAAGAGAAGGAATCGACAAGATCGGTTAGAACCGACTCATCCGATGAGGATAGAGACTCCTCCATTCCACCACTAGAGGATATTGATCCAACGATCAATGCAAATCAGAATAATCCAAGACCGGCTGCAAATTTCCCTATCCCGGCTGGGGGTACGAGAGCCGCTCGTGTAGATGAAGAGCCAAGAACTCTTGGCCAAAGAATAGATCCAATTCAGCAACCACGCCGTCTAGGTGTGAACTTTGATGCTGACGATATTCAGGGGTTTAGCTTCAACCCACAAGTTATTACCATCGTTTGCCAAAATCAGTTTGGAGGAACGAGTATTGAATCTCCACATCAACATCTACAGAATTTTGAGATCTTGATGGAGACAATGAAGCCAAAGAATGCAACCACCAACAATTACAAGATCAAGCCATTCTTTTTCTCCTTGAAAGGGAAAGCTTTATCTTGGTATCAAGCTCTTCCAAATGGAAGACTCAACACATGGGAGGATCTATCTTCGGAGTTCCTCACCAAATTTTTTCTGCCATCCAAGACGGCGGAGTTGAGAGGTAAGATTAATGCTTTTTCTATGAGATCTAATGAAAGTTTGTTTCAGTCTTGGGAAAGATTTCAGGATTTACTATTGGATTGTCCACACCATGGCATTTCAAAGTTGGAGCTATTGGAGATATACTATAAGGGGCTGGATGTGGAAACACAATTCAAGCTCCAATCCCTTTCATGTGGCACATTCATGGATATGAGGGAAGATGACGCTTGGGACTTCATTGAGAAGAAAGCCCGAGTCATTGAGAAGTATTCTCACCGGAAAGTAGAAGCAAATCGAGTGGAGCAAGGAGCAAAGTTAACACAAGCTGCTCAAACTCAAATCTTTTCTCTCAACACCGAGATTAAAGAATTGAAGGAAGTCATCAAGGCTAGCTTTCCAAAGCCTAAGGAGCAAGATGTTGGTTATTTAGGAAACAACAATAACCACAATGGGAATGAGAACACCAATCGCAACAACCGGAACAACCGGAACAATTTGAACAACAACAACAACCGGAATAACAATTGGAACAACAATAGGGGTTCAAACAACAACAATTGGCGTTCCAACCAACAACAAAACTCCGGTAATTCTTATCCCAATTCAGGAAAATCACTAACTCCACCATCTTCTTCTTCCATTCCTTTGAAAATCCAGGGGCAATCATCTAACAGTGGAAGCACTTCGGAGAAAGAGAAGACCGATCCCATGTTGGAAACGATCTTGGGAAAGCTTCAAGGATTGGAGAATCACATCACTAAGATTGATAAAGCCCAAAAGGTTTTAGAAAACCAAATATTTAGCAATGCTGAGGAAGTTCCTAGAAATCAAGGAAAACTTCCAAGAAAGACAGAGGATAACCCGAAATGAAGGGTGGTGGCTATCACAACTAGGAGCGGAGCAACAACCACCGACCCACAACCTAAGTTTGTGGAAGTTCCCGTCGAAAAGGAGAAGGAAAAGGGGAAGGAGAAGGAAGACATCTACATTCCTCCTCCAGCTTATAAACCTCCCCTACCGTTCCCGCAATCTAGAGCAAGAGCGCGTCTAGACAAGCAATTCGGTAAGTTCATTGAACTCATGAGCAAACTGCATATTAATATACCTTTCATTGATGCAATTGTAGGTATGCCAGCTTATGGAAAGTTTTTAAAGGAAATCCTCTCTAACAAGAGGAAACTAGAAGACTTTGGAGAAGTCAAGATGAGTTCGGATTCGTCGGATCTCATCAAGACGATGAAGGAAAAGATGCCCCCAAAACTGAAGGATCCGGGGTCATTTTGTGTTCCAATAGGAGTAGAAGATGTCACATATGATACATTATGTGATTTAGGAGCAAGCGTTAGCATCATTCCGCTTTCCTTATGCAGGAAGATCGGTTTAGGCGAACCTAAACCGGTGAAGATGACGTTATATATGGCGGATCGATCCATAACTCGCCACGTCGGTATAGTTGAAGACGTCCCGGTCAAGCTTGGTAAGTTCTATGTTCCAATAGATTTTGTTGTGCTTGACATTCCTGCAGATAGTCCGGTCCCGATCATACTCGGAAGACCGTTTCTTGCAACATCTGGTTGTATGGTTGATTGCAAGAATGCTAGACTCGCCTTCGACATAGGAGAGGAAAAGGTAGAGTTCGTTCTTTCCACTTTGATGAAAGAACCAACTCTTGAAGAGGACATATTTAACATCCATGACGAAGAGCTATCTAGAGAGGAAGTAAGTTCGATTCTCTTCAAAGATCCTTTGCAAAAGGTGATTATTGTGAGCATTATGGACATAGGAGAAGAGGAAGAATGCAATGAGGAAATTGAAGCTTTAGAGGAGCAAAAGGAAGTGTATGAAGAAGAATTCGAAAAACTTTATGATGGGTCATAAAACGTGAGGAAGCACGGCCAGTCGTGCTATTCCACGGTCGTGGTTCCCACCAACATGACCGTAATTAGCTATTCAGAGGACTCCAGTAAGTTACACGGCCAAAACCACGGCCGTGGAACCAACAGAGGTGCCGTAATTGACTTCCACGCCCTAAACCACGGCCGTGGAGGAAACAAAGGTGCCGTAATTTTTGGGAAATCTGAGGACAATTACGTTCTTTCTACCATTTCTCTTGATTCTTCTCCAACAACTTCTATACATTTAGAAACTTCTAAGGAAGCATTGGACACTCCTCAAGAGCCGTTAGAGACTCCAATAGTGGTGGAATTGAAGCCACTTCCCGCACATCTAAGGTACGCATTTCTAGGACCTAATTCTACCTTTCCGGTAATTGTTAGTTCCGATCTAAGTGAAGATGAACATAGTAAGCTTATGGTTATTCTAAAGAAATATAGGAAAGCCTTAGGTTACACTATAGAGGATCTAGTAGGAATTAAGCCTTCACTATGCATGCATAAGATTCTAATAGAAGAAGATTTTAGAACTTCGCGACAACCTCAAAGGCGGTTAAATCCGACCATGAAGGAGGTTGTCAAGAAGCAGATTCTTAAGCTACTTGATGCAGGTATCATCTACCCTATCTCCGATAGCAAGTGGGCGAGTCCCGTACAGGTTGTTCCAAAGAAGGGAGGAATGACGGTCATCACCAACAAGAACAATGAGCCATTCCTACATGAACCGTGACGGGATGGAGGATGTGCATAGACTACCGCAAGCTAAACAACGCAACGAGGAAGGATCACTTCCCATTACCATTCATCGATCAAATGCTTGAGAGGTTAGCACAACACTCACATTTCTGTTATCTTGACGGCTATAGTGGTTTCTTTCAGATCCCGATACATCCGGACGATCAAGAGAAGACCACATTCACGTGCCCGTGGGGTATGTTTGCTTATAGGAGAATGCCGTTCGGGCTTTGCAACGCCCCAGCCACCTTTCAAAGGTGCATGATGACTATCTTCTCGGAGTACATAGAGGAGATCATGGAGGTTTTCATGGATGATTTTTAAATTTATGGTTCCTCTTTCGATAATTGTCTTTCTAACCTTTCTCTTGTGCTACAAAGGTGTGAAGACACTAACCTAGTTCTTAACTGGGAGAAGTGTCAATTTATTGTGAAAGAAGGCATTGTGTTAGGACACTTGATCTCTAGTAGAGGGATTGAAGTAGATAAGGCTAAGATAGAGAATATAGAAAAGCTCCCTCCTCCATCTTCGGTGAAGGGGATACGAAGCTTTCTAGTATATGCCGGGTTTTATAGACGTTTTATAAAGGATTTCTCTAAGATATCAAAACCGCTAACTAATCTATTGATGAAGGATGCAGTTTTTGATTTCTCGCAGAAGTGTTTAGATGTGTTTCATAAGATTCGGGAAGCTCTAATCTCAGCCCCGATCATTCAACCTCCGGATTGGAATATTCCATTCGAGGTTATATGTGATGCAAGTGACGTATCTATAGGAGTTGTGCTTGGGCAAAAGAAGAAAGGACGAACCCATGCTATCTACTATGCTAGCAAGACGCTACCACTACCGAAAAAGAATTTCTAGCAATTGTCTATGCATTTGAAAAGTTTCATTCTTATCTTGTAGGTGCAAAGGTGATTGTATACACGGATCATGCGGCGATCCGGTATCTACTTGCAAAGAAGGATGCGAAACCAAGGCTAATTAGATGGATTCTTCTCCTACAAGAATTCGATCTAGAGATCCGTGACAAGAAAGGTTCGGAAAACTCTGTTGCGGATCATTTGAGTCGTCTACCACATCTAGAGGACGACCATCTACCTATAGATGACTCCTTTCCGGACGAGCATTTACACATCATAGAGGAGTGCATCGACAAGATTAGTAAAGGTAATGAACCATAGTTTGCTAATTTTGTTAACTATTTGGTTTGCCACGAATTACCACCCGGATTATCCTATGCACAAAGAAAGAAGTTCTTTAAGGATGTCCGGGAATACTTTTGGAATGAACCTCTCCTCTTTAAGAGAGGTCCTGACGGCATCATTCGAAGATGTGTGCCGGAAGACGAGATGCAAAGTGTCATCCGTCATTGTCATTCACTACCTTGTGGAGGACACGCTAGCTCGAACAAGACTAGCGCTAAGGTATTGCAATCTGGATTCTTTTGGCCTACTTTATTTAAAGATGTGCAAACCTTTGTTTCCTGTTGCGATGCTTGTCAAAGAACAGGGAATATATCTAGCAGGAACGAAATGCCTCTTAACAACATTCAAGAAGTAGAGATCTTTGACGTTTGGGGAGTAGACTTCATGGGACCTTTCCCATCATCTTGTGGAAACCAATACATACTTCTAGCTGTAGATTATGTTTCGTGATGGGTTGAAGCAATTGCCTCTCCTACTAATAATGTCATGGTTGTGGTTAAGTTCTTTAACAAGACTATTTTCCCACGATTTGGGACACCACGGACTATCATCAGTGATGGAGGCTCTCACTTCATTGCACGACGATTCGAAGCTCTACTAGCTAAGTATGGGGTGACTCACAAGATCGTCACCCCTTACCATCCACAAACGAGTGGACAAGTGGAGATTGCAAACCGGGAGATTAAAGGAATCCTAGAGAAAACAGTTTCGAAGACAATGAAGGATTGGTCTTTGAAGCTAGATGATGCATTGTGGGCATACCGGACTGAATACAAGACTCCCATAGGAACGACACCATACAACCTTGTGTATGGGAAGTCTTGTCACTTACCGGTAGAGCTAGAACATAAGGCGTATTGGGTGGTAAAGTGGTTGAACTTCAGCATGAAGGAAGTGGGCGAGAAGCGCCTCTTAGTCCTTAACGAGCTTGAAGAACTTCGCTTAAACGCCTACAAAAATGCCAAGATCTACAAAGAGAGAGCGAAGCGTTGGCATGATAAGCATATCATTCCAAAGGACCTCAAAGAAGGAGATCAAGTTCTCCTCTTCAATTCGAGACTTCGGCTCTTTCCAGGTAAGCTTAAATCTCGTTGGACCGGACCTTATCTAATCAAACGTGTTTTTCCCCATGGTGCAGTTGAAGTATGGGGTGGAAAGGGCGGGAGCTTCAAGGTGAACGGTCAACGACTTAAGAAATACTCACCGGAACTTCAAGCTGAGGAGTTTGCACCTACCGCACTCGAATTGGTGCAAGTACGGTCTAGCTACGGACCTTAAACAAGCACTTCTTGGGAGGCAACCCAAGGTATTGCACTTATACTTTTGTTTGTCATTCATAGATTAGATTAGTTTAGACGTTTTTTGTTTTGTTTTGTCTTCGATACCTTCCGGTATGTTGTGTTTTTGGATGTAGGAGCAATGGAATAAGCAATGGGAGAGGAAAAAGTTGAAGGAAATTGACGAAACTTGGATTTTGGCACATTACAAAGAGTTCCACGCCCTAAACCACGGTCGTGGAGGCTACAATGACCGTAATTCTTCAAAATCTGAGAAAAATCACCAAAAACCACGGTTCCGTACAATTCCACGGCCGTGGAAATCCCCGAGTGACCGTGATTTTCAAAAAATTTTACGGCCACTATATAAACCACCTTCCTTCACAAAAACACCACAAAACCCCTCTTTCCACGCCCTAAACGCCGACAACCTTCCCCCTCTCGCAAATCTTCGTTCGGTGATCGTTTTGAACGATTCTTGGTGCAAAAGTGGAGCAAATTCATTCCTCTACAAGATCCAATCGACAAAACAAGCGAACAATCCATCAAGAAAGAGGAATTTGGATTCAAAGATCCAAAAACTTAGGTTTTTGCTCTTCTTCTCTTCTTTGTCAATTTGGGCTAAATTTCCGCAAGAACTTAGAACATTTGCATAGGATTGAGATTGGAATTAGTCTAGGACAGGTTCTGCTGAGTTTGCTGTTGAATTGAATGAGATTTGGGCATTTCTGAGACGAATCTCGGTCTCTGGAACTTCCACGGCGGTGGAATAGAAAGAACAAATCGTGATTTTTTCTGTTTTTGGGAAAAATGTTTACACGAAGTGCAGGAAAGAAAAAGAAGAGAAAGGGTGACAATTCCTCCTCTTCACATGCCCCTCCTAGTGAACTATCACCTCCATGCCCTAGGATCCCCACCATTCATCCCAACTACCTCGATGCCTTAGAAAAGATCGAGGAGAGACCGGTCATTGGACCTCGATACCTTTTGCTTGAGGAATTAAAACCACTTAATGTGGTTAATGATTTGACATGGCTCTTGGATAGAGCCGGATTAGATTGATGGAGACGGACTATGAGTTCTCCATCCAGCAGTTCGGAGCCTTCTTTGGGTTCCATGAGACCTTCAATGGTCGCTTCCCTAGAGGTGTATACGCTAAGGATTTTTGGGAGGAGATTGCTATGATTTACGCTAGCGAGGACCGCTGGCAGCCTCCTGATACCAAGGCTAAGCTCATCTACCACTTAGCTTTGAAGATAGCTCATAGGGTCCTTTCCAAGTGCCTATTTCCTAGGACCGAGACCCCGCAGAAGATTAAGACCGATGAGCTATTTCTCCTCTATGCTATGCTATACGGTAGACCCGCCGACAGTGCCACCCTCTTAGCCTCCACCATTAGTAAACTTAAGAACAAGAGGGCCGGAAACATTGGATATGGTGGGATAGTGACCCACATTGCTACACAGCTCGGGATTGACTACTCCGCTTGTACTAGGATAGCGGCGAGACCGTTGGGTCTCAAAAGTCTCATGACTAGAGGTTTGATCTTTCCTAGGCATAGAGGTCCACCTACCGCTGCTATGCCATGGGAGGATAGAGGAGGTAGAGGCATTCCATGGTTGCCCGAGTATTCCATTATAGCTGGACGCCATAATTGGAAGGAGACATTCGCTGCTATGCATGCGAATAGGCTAGCGGCTCCTCCCTACATCCCCGATGAGATTCCAGCTGCTGACGTTGATGAGGATGGAGGAGGAGGCGATGAGCATGATTTTGGTACCTTTCCGGATCAGCCGGACACTTTCCCGGACCTACCTAGGCAGTCTCCTCGCCCTTCTAGACCTTCCGGTGCTTCTTCCTCTCGCCGCGCTAGTGTGAGCGAGAGACCTACATGGATGGATACTCCTCCTACGTAGTATGAAGCACAACCGGAGTGGATGGGAGCTCTGCCATCATGGTATGCACAGCCGCCATCAGCGCCAGCCCCACAGGATGCACCAGCTTGGTACGGCTAGGCACCGGAGTGGTATGAGTAGCTGCCGGATTGGGCTACCAACCTCTCCAGAAGAGTAGGAGATTTGGAGATCCGGCATGACGCTAGGGATGTACGAGTCGATGAGCATGATAGGATGATGAGGGACATCTACCGCCAGCAGTTTGGGCGGAATTTCGACTCCAGCTTCTTCCCGTTTCAACCACCGCCTCCACCGCAGTGATGACTATGCATGATTGACAGTTTCAGCTGCTCCACCGCCGTCTTGTGAGTTCATTTTTCTTTTCTTTCTTTTCTTTATTTCTTTTTGAACATTAAGGACAATGTTTGTCTCAAGTATGGGGTGGGGTGTGACTATCATTTGTAATAGCTCTACTCACTTTGCTTGCCTTGATTCGAGAACACTTTGCATGTTTCATTTCATTGTCACACGTTTCATTATTGCATTGCATGAAAAAGCTTTTGAAAAACCCATAAAAATGTGAAAAATTTTGAAAATTTCTAAAAGGTTTTGTGCTTCTAAGAGTTGAGATGATTTCTATGATAATTCCTACTTGCGAATTGAGCTTTAGATGATAATTGTATGCCTAGACGAATAATGAATTGAAAAGGAATTGAATGTGTTGATTATCCCTTCTTGCAAGTTTCATAATGTGAAGAGTTTTATCCAAATCATATTGAGAATTCGAGGTTGAAATCACATGATGAGTTCTTTTACTTCTTTATGAAATGATTAAGGCAATTCGATCTTTCTTTCTCCTTTCTTTGTTCATTTAGCCCCTCAATGAAATAATTGTCTCCCTTACCTATCCGCGAATTTGGAGGAGTTATGTTTTGGCATGTTTGATGTGGGAGGGCCATGAAAGCAATTGTTTGCATTCAAAGAATAGAATTAATAGGTTTGGGGAAGTCAATCATGACGATGAGTAACTCGGCACCATTCACATAGCCGGGTGTTAGTGTCTTGCCATAGTCGGATTGAGCGATATTCCTAGCGGATTACGGTATGTGCATCAAGGGTTTGAGGCATCTCGAAATTAAGAAACGCCAATCTCCTAGGCTTCGGTTTTTGTGCACCGCTGTCCATAACTCCAAAAGTAAAGTTGAAAAATGATGTTAAAAGAAGAGAGCAAAGCTCAAAGTTGATGGTGTTACAAATCAAAATTTAAAAAGAAAAGAGTTAGTTGTCCATTTTCCCGGATTCATGCACCACATCCTTTATAAGTTCCCTCCCTTCCGCATTCTAGACCTTACTTGAAAGTCCTTAAGATCAAAAGAATGTTATTTGACTTGGTGATCTAAATTGAAGTTTCTTATGCTTGATTTTGATAATGCTCGAAGGTTATGATGTTTACATTGAAGTTTAACCAATTCATGATGTTTCTTTGCTTTACATTCTTTGATATGTATATAAGCATTTCAAGAATGAATGAAGCAAGGTTTGAGAATGATCTATTGACTAGAAGCACACTTACCTACAAGATGTTTTGTTTTTGAGTTTGCATGCATATTTCATCCTAGTGTTCTAAGCTTTAAAAGACCTTGCTTGGGGACAAGCAAGTGGCAAGTATGGGGTATTTTGTTAGCATGAAATATTGCGATATTCTAGGCACTTATTCTAGTTGTTTTTCATTCATTATAGTGTTCATAGATAAGGTATTGAAGCATTTGTTAGCCTGTTTATCTATGTTCTCGATACGGAGGTCTACATTAGCTTTGTGTTGATTATAGGTGAATAAGAGCTGAAACCGGACCATTTGAGAGAGATAAGAGAGGATTTGAGCATATCCATGGATTAGGAATACACCAAGGAAGCCAAAGAAGTTGCTAAGTTGGAGAATGGCACGACATAAAGGAAACCACAAGCAATTAACACTTCCACGCCCTAAAATACGGCCGTAGAAGAGTCCACGCCCTAAACCACGGCCGTGGATCTTGGCATCATGAGCGTGGAGCATTCCAGAGAGTTACACGGCCTAAAGTACGGTTGTGGAAGTCATATGAGACCATAACCCAATTCCACGCCCTAAACCACGGTCGTGGAATCCCTTGAGACCGTGATTTAGGCGATCTTTTGACAAACCAATTATTGCCACATCATTTACGCAGTGGGCCGGTACGGTTATTTTTCCCCATCTTATAAAAAGGCGGGAGGAGAGAGTTTTCGGTATCATCGCTTGGGGACACTCGCTTTGAGGTCTTGGACAACCTCGCTTTGGGAGAGTTAACCTTAGGGTTTCGCGAGGAACGTTGCGGAAGCGCCGGCAATTTGAATTCCCGAAGATCGTGTGTGGCAGAAGTTGCGGCCTTTTCTTAGGTTTTGATATTGAAGACGGATTGACATCCCGTTCTTCATACTTGCCTTAGATCTTGTGAGGTTTTCTGTTCTATTCCGAATCCATTGAATATTCCAATTTCTGTTTTGGATTTGAGATTGACTTTGAGTTATATTTGAGTTTTCGAGGGTTTTCATCTTTCATTCTTCTTAAATTGATTTTTGATATCATGACAATGGTTATTGGCTAAAACCCTTTTGCAATTCTAACGTGAAGGGTTGATAGTTGTGGCTTAGATGATGATAGATCGATCGTAACTTGTTTGGACCCTGAGAGTTAGAGAAATCTCGTCGACGAACCAAGATCACGGTCTGTTCTTGAACTTCCACGGCCGTGGAACTCAAGATCTACACGTGATTTACCCTAGTTTACGAACTTTGCTTTTACTTTGATCCAAGGTTAAAGATTAGCTTTGATCTAGTCTTGGCTTGCCCTTTTCTAGGTAGTAGTGAGACTCATCACCCTCTATTTCGATTTCGAGTGTCACAACCTTAATCGTTTTAGCTAGTTTCGATCCTTGGGTTACAAGTTTGGGTATTTGAGATTAATTCTTGTCCATAGATCCTTTCTATACTAAAGCCTCAAAAACCTTTATAGAGAGTATCTTTAGATAAGTCATATAAAGCCTTGGAACTTCACCGTACATTATTTTACCTTAGCATACCTTTGCAACTCTTAACTCTGTCCTAAGTTCTTTAGTATTTCTTGAATCGATTGCCACAATTAGATACCTGGATCTTTAGGGTTGTTGTTTTCCCAATATTTGCAAAGCTTATTACATTACTTGCTTGACGATTTGTGAACTGAATTTGTTCCCCCCAAATCCCTGAGTTCGACACTCTGGAATTCTTGCTTTACTACGCCGATTCGTACACTGCGGGTTCGCTTGCTTGATTCTAGTTTTATAAATTTAAAGCTTATTTGCATGCACGCTTCGAGGCGAACATCAAGAAGGAGGTATTGAAGCTCCTCCAAGCGGACATGATATTCCCCATCTCGGATAGTAAGTGGGTTAGTCCAACTCAAGTGGTTCCAAAGAAAGGGGGTATCACCATGGCGGAGAATCAACATGGAGAGATGGCCCCGAGCAAAACACAAACCGGTTGGAGAGTTTGCATTGACTACCGCGAACTTAACACGGTAACACGTAAAGACCACTTTACATTACCTTTTATTGATCAAATGTTGGAACGTCTTGCAAGTCACCCCTACTATTGCTTTTTGGACGGATACTCAGGCTATTTCCAAATAACCATTGCTCCGGAAGACCAAGAAAAAACGACTTTCACTTGTCCATTTGGCACTTTTGCGTACCACAGAATGCCATTTGGACTTTGCAATACTCCCGGCACCTTCCAACGGTGCATGATAAGTATTTTTTCTAAATACATAGAGAACTTTATTGAGGTTTTTATGGACAACTTTACCGTCCATGGAAATAGTTTTGATGCATGCCTAGGACATTTAAAACTTGTTCTTGAAAAATGTGTAGAAACTAATTTAGTTCTTAATTCGGAAAAATGTCATTTCATGGTTGAACAAGGCATAGCGCTAGGACATGTGATATCCTTAGAAGGGATAGACGTAGATAAGGCAAAAGTTGATGTTATTCAAAGTTTACCTTACCCTACTAATGTGCGTGAAATACGTTCTTTCCTAGGTCATGCAGGTTTTTATCGGCGGTTCATCAAAGACTTCTCAAAGATCTCAGCGCCGTTGTGTGGGTTACTCAATAAGGATGCCACTTTAATAGTGGATGAAGGTTGCAAGAGAGCTTTTGACACTTTGAAAGCATGCCTCATTAGTGCACCGATCATCCGGTCTCCGGATTGGGAGAAGCCTTTTGAGATTATGTGTGACGCCGGCGATTATGCTATAGGAGTTGTCCTAGGATAGAAGGATGGAAGAGCATCACACGTCATCCATTATGCATCCATGATGCTTAATGGAGCACAAAGGAACTACTCCACCACCGAGAAGGAGATGTTAGCGGTGGTTTTTGCACTTGAGAAGTTCAGACAGTACCTTCTTGGAGTAAAGGTAATCATTTTTACTGACCATACAACTCTTAGGTATCTCATGGCAAAGAAGGAAGCAAAGCCAAGATTGATTCGGTTGGTGATCCTTCTAAGCGAGTTTAACCTGGAGATACGGGACAAGAAGGGGGATGAGAACCTTGTGGCCGACCATTTGAGCAGGCTGGTACATGAGGAAGAAGATCCAACCAAAGGAAGGGCCGTAGTTGGAAGCTTTCTAGACGACACCTTCTACACAACCCTCTGTTGTGTAACGACCCCTGCGCCTCAAGAAACCCGCCCCTACGGCCCCCATGTCACCGCCCCTGCGGTGACAACCCTGCCTAGTGCCGCCCCCGGTGCTGGGTCTGCGTCAGCAATAACTCTGTCACCGCCCCCGCAGTGACATCCCTACGCCCTTGCGGCGGCCACTCTTGACATGCAGCCCCAGTGCCGCCCCCGGCGTTGAGGCTGCGTCTCCCTCTTCCATGTAACCGCCCCCGCGGTGACAAGCCCACGTCCCCGCGGTGACAAGCCCCCGCCCCTGTGGATTTGCCCAGAAAAGAAAAAAAAAATAGGAAATTCAAAAAGACCCTACACCTACCCCACCAACCCCCTCTCTCCTTCCTCACCTACCACTCATTCTCTCTCCCGACCTCTCATTCCCAAAAGCCAATGCCCCTGCACCCTACTCTCTCCCTCACGACACCCTTCTCACGCCCCCTGCGCCACCCTTGCGACGCTCCGGCGACACCAGCCCTCATGCCCCTGCACTGCAATCCTCCCTCACTCACCCACCATACCTAACCTCCCCAATCCTCAACCCTAACAACTCGCCCTCACACTAAGACACCATCAGTCACCACTCACCACCACCGGCATCGCCTTCCACCATCAAAGACCACCAACAAGGCCCCCTAGCTCTACCACCAGCGAAGCTGTCAAGAATCGCCTACCTCATGTTCTCCTGCCCCGGCGCCTGCAAGGATCCGCACCTACGCCTCACCGCCCCTGCGCATCTCACAGCCGCCCCTACGGAAATAGCAACAGAGGGTTCGTCTTCTTTCTCTATTTTAAAAAAAACTAATTCCTTTGCTCAATTCCTTGCAAGGAATGGAACCCCAAAGGAAATATAAGATGTTCGAGATTGAGAAGACCCGTTACGGGATTGTGCAAGACCGGATTGTGTATGCAACCCGGTTTTTGCACATTCCGACGTTGGAAAAGCTAGGCATGTTGGAGAGCATGCAGTCTTTCCTCACCAACGCCGGGCTCGGGGACTTTCTGAAGAAGAGTGCTCCCACATACCCCGAGCACAATAGACAGTTCATCGGCACCTTCACCATGGAGAAGGAGGATCACGTGTGTGTTGGACTTTCCTTCAAGTTCAAGAAGAAGAAGTACACACTTGACTACCTCCAGCTGCAGGAGGCCTTTGGGGTGACTCTCAACCCCTCCGACATGTGGTGGGAGCCCATTCCTATACCGGACTTGTGTGAGTTCTGGCAGGCGGCCACCGGCTCCGAGTTTCATGTCGGGGTGAGTATTCCAACAAACTCACTCACCCCTGCTTGAGACTCCTCTCCAAGATCATCATGAGTGTCTTTTGTGGACACAAGAAGGATAACAAGGTAACTCTTAAGGACCTTCCTTTGGTGTATGCTTTCCTCCCGACGAGTGAGGCGGTGCCGGATTGGCTGTACCTCTTCCTTACCGCTTTGAAGTGGATTAGGAAGAACGAGCCAAGAGATATTGTTGGCGGTGGGGTGATCTCCTTGATTGCCGAGCAGGTGATGGACCTTTTGACCTTGAGGATGGGATGACGGTTCCATTCTATACGGAAGGTATGCTCCGGAGGTGCAAGCTCCTCAAGCGGGACGAGGAGAACCTTTTTTGGCTTTCTTTTGTAGATGGGGGCCACATCACCTACCTCCCTCGGCCCATACCCTTTGGAGATGAGCTCTCCGAGCTCTACATCCTGGCTGATCTATATGTGCGAGGCGGCCTCAGGTGGCCATTGTGGAGAGACATGCTGCAAGCTCCAGCCGGGCTTATTACGAGGACCACATGCCCATCCCGGACGATGAGGAGATGCCCATGGAAGCAGGAGATGATGGTCCCGCACTTGAGAGCCTTCAAGCTCAGATGGTTGCCTTGACCACTCAACACCAGGCCTGCCAGACCGAGTATCAGCGGACCATGCTGGAGCAACAGCAGACTTGGCAGTCCAGCTTTGCCACTAGCATGACCACCCACTTTGACCGGAGGCAGGATGCTTGGCAGGCGGCCCAGTAGCAGCAACTCGAGGCTCAGCACTTGGCTTGGCAAGCCAACTTTGAGACTTTATTTAGCAGCCCGGCAGGACCACTTTTTCCGCCACTTCCCATATCCCCCGGAGGAGGGTCCAGATGGTCCAGTCGGGACCATCCCACTAGTGGGTATCATCTCTTTCCCTTCTCCACCAATAATCTTTGCTTTCATTTTCCACTTTGAGGGCAAAGTGTGCTTCAAGTATGGGAGAGGGAATATTATATTGCATGTATAGTTTGTTTGAGTTGTTTGAGTTGTGTTTGTTTTGAGCTTTCATGAGTTTAATTCAGTTTATTATTCAGTAAAAAAAAGATATAAAAAGCCAAAGAAATTCAAAAAGGCATGAAAAATCCTTGGATAAACCGAAAACCCGAAAGGGCGGTTTAGGCAAAAAGAAGTTAGTCCGACCAACATTAGGTTGGTGCAAAAATGGACTTGAGGGATGTGAGGAATAAGTGAGATCATCAAGAAAAGAAGAAGAGTGGCAAGGTGAAAACCCGAAAGGG
Source organism: Fagopyrum esculentum (assembly GCA_033239045.1). Lineage (NCBI taxonomy): Eukaryota > Viridiplantae > Streptophyta > Magnoliopsida > Caryophyllales > Polygonaceae > Fagopyrum > Fagopyrum esculentum. The sequence goes on from BSUD01000004.1 coordinate 113,445,394, forward strand.
CACCTTGGAAAAATGAGCGACACCGAGTGTAGGTTTCCCTTCCGACGTTTGGCGGCATAAGAAGGGGAGTCATAAGGAGGTTGTCCGGGTAGGTCACTCTTGGAGCAATAAGGATGGTAGCTTTCTCACTTTCTTCTCACTTTCTCTTCTTTTTCCTTATTTCTTTCTTGGTTTTTCTCTTGTCTCCATTATCTATGTCTCTACACCATACTTCTTGAGGCTTTTGAGTCTGAACTGCTGTCATATGTGTTACTCGGGACGAGTAAAAGGTTTAAGTATGGGGAAGTTTGATAGGTGATGAAATCACTATCATTTAGGTTAGCTTTTATAAACTTTTTATTGTATTAGAGTCGGTTTGTGCTACTAACTTCTTAATCCAGAAAAAGTAGTCTAAAAGAAGCATAAGAGGAAGTTAGAAGCACTTGGGAGTTGAAGACCATTCACGAAGACAAGCTTCTGGTGCCAGATCGCCCCTGCAGAGCAGTGTCACCGCCCCTGCGGGTGACACTGCACTCCGGAACGCAGCCTGCGCCTTCGCCAGCCCCGGAACAAAGACTGTCACCGTCCCTGCGCCACTCCTGGGCGCCCCTGCGGTGACTTACCTTGAAGAAGCAAAGTTGGCGCCCCTACGCCTCTGCCTGCGGACCAACCTGAGGAGCTGTAAAGCCGAAGAGCTAGTGCCACCGCCCTTGCGGTGACATTGGGCCGCCCCTACGGCTCGACATCAGAAGCGATAGAAAGATGAAGAGTCAGACGTTTGAAGAACATTAAAGATCCGCCCCTGCGGAATTACCAGGCCGCCCCTGCGGGCATGAAGAACACCAAGCGTTTTGGCCTAAACCGCCCCTACGGCCCTGAAACCCGCCCTTGCGGTTTAGCGTCAGAGACTTTACTCCGGCTGTTTGCACCACTTTATGGCATTAAAGGTGGCTGTTTAGGCCGGCCATTTACTCCCATTTAGTGCCAATTCTAGTATAAATAAGTCCATGGCTGATTGCTAGAATCATCCACCATTTTCCCATTTATTCTCTCTTTTCCCTTGCTTCCTTTGTGTAACAAGCTTCTAATCTCCTTGCTACATTGGGTTGTTTTGAAGCTGCATTGCTGCTTTGGTTGTAAATCCTTGTTAATATAAGTATTATTCAGTATATGTTTTGTATTCCTTGTGGTTTACTTATCAAATTGCATGTTTCTTACCACTTAGCTTGATCACCTTAGTGTTTAATTGCATGCAAAGAACTAGGATTAATAGATTCCGGTTCGGGTCTTTAATCTAGTAGAAAACCTTTGGGTAAAAACTGGTTGTGATTACTTAAAGGAAAAGGAATACAAATATAAAGAAAAGTCTAATGGTTTTAATCTTTTCTTTATATCTCTTTGTCTTTGTTGGAAAGCTAACTTGTGACTTGTTCTTGTAGTTTTACGGAACATTAACTTGTTAAGTTGTGTTGATGCCGGTTGGCTCAACACATATATATGATCAAGACAAGAACATTGCTAAAATACTTATAAAAGGAACCAACCAAAGTAGCATTGCATGCTAAGATTCAACCTAGTGTAGTCCGTTTCTCATCAATCTATTCACATCTTTACTTGTTTCTTATGCTTTTGTCTTGCTATATTCCAATCCAAACCCCCCCCCCCTTTACTTGGTTACAATATCAATAATTAAATCTAATCGAAATAGCAACTTAACTCTTTTGGGTTAGACGCTTGCTTACGCTATACACAAACTTGTTAGTGTAACGTTAGGACTTCTACATTTGACCTAAACTAAAATACAACGACCTAGGATTTTAGCGCTCGTCAGTAAGTCTCACTACTCACTATCCCAAACCAAAGATCCTCTCACCGGGTAAGTCTCAAGGAACTAAGGAAAGGAACTATAATCTCAAACCAACACATCACCTAAGGGGATAGAACTAACCTTTACCGGGCAAGTCTCAGGCTAACTCACAAAGGTAGGATGAAAGCACACTTAAACCCAAACAAAGGATAAACCTTTATTACCTAATACTCATCATCACAGGTATACAAGCAAAGGAATCACAGGGTAAGTCTCATCCTAGGCTTGCGTAAGGACCAGGAAAGGAGAAACAAGGATATGATTTGGCAAACTAAAACCTAAACTCAGATATGGATCAGATAAGGTCACGCCTCGCTCAGTTCATGTCCGATCTCGGTCGAGATGTTCTATGAACCGACCAAGGTGAGTTCGATTAATATTGGCTCGAGCTTTTAGGGTCCACTAAGGTTAAGGCTCATTCTTTCATCGTCTTTCCCACAACCTTCAGCCAATCACCCTAGAATCGCACAAGAGTTTAGCCAATAATCATCATGATAATAACAATCAAATATATATATGAAAAGAAGCAATATCCAAACAAGAAAACCTTAACACAAAAGTCTAAATAATCACTCAATCAAACAAACAAAAATCCGAACAACCAACAAACTGTGTTCCTCAATCACAAACCAAAAGACAACAATCAAAGAACCTAAGAAAACCTTACAACTTCCTTCAAAAGCCTTCAACTTTCACTTCAAAGCCAACTTCCTTCCTTCCTTGGAATATCTTCCATCTTCCAAACTAATCAGTTAACCAACCATACTTCCATCCAGAAAATATCTTCCAATTTATAGGAGAATCACTTGCCAAAAATAAAAGATCTTATGGGCCATGGGCCTTGCGTCTCGATCCAGCCCAGTAATTCATCCCGGTCGAGGTGATACTATAGCCAACCGAGATGATCTTCAGCTACGTACAAATCTCTCAAAATTAGTCCAAAATCAAACTTTTGTCCAACTTTAATGGCTCCTATGCCTTTCTTGTAGCTTCTCAATGTTCCAAAATGTAGCTCCAATGACTCTTTAGATCACTTGGCTCCATATTGCTCTAAAACGTGCCATTTTCCCAACAATTACAATAAAACTAAGTGTAGACCTCGATTCTTGCAAAAGTCAACAAAATAACATAATCATCAAGAATATACAGCCATGCATGTAGATTTATGAAGATAAAACGTCCAAACCAATCCCAAAACATAGACTATAATGCATGCTATCAAAATACCCCATACTTGTCCCTTGCTTGTCCCCAAGCAAGATTCAAATCTTAGATACAAGATAGAATGGATTATAAGTCATCAAGAAGATCAATGGAAAACATTTTACAAAACCTTTTGGTGGTGCGCTCCATTCATAGATCACCCTAAGAGAATGCTTCATAGGAAATAAAATTAATATATGGCCAAAACATTTTACAAATATAAGAAAGTTGATCATCTTTGCATAAAATCATAGAATGCATAATAAATCATATTTATCGAAATCAATCATGTAAAATCCAGTTTAAACCACAAAGTCAATCAACATACTCAAGGTCTCAAGGTCTCAAGGGCTTTCAAAAGAGGTCAAGAAACGTGCTAAGCTGGGATGTATATAGGGTAATGTGGTGCTAAAATCCGGGAATATGATCTTTACTTCACTTCTTTGAATCACAAACATCTTCCACCAATAAGCTTTGCTTATTTTCACCTTTTTTACTTTATTTTTGAGAACATGCACAGAGGTGCACAATAACCGACGCCTAGGAAATTAGCAATCATCAATTTCTCGAGATGCTTCAAACCCTTGATACACATACCATGACCCGTTAGGACTATCGATCAATCCAACTTTGGCAAGACACAAACACCTGGCTATGTGAATGGTGCCGAGTTACTCATCCTCAAGATCAACGTCCCCAAACCTATTTTTTCTAACACTTTCAGCCACAATCTCAACTTTACTTCACACGCTTTTCATCAACTGCATCCAAATTCCCGGATAGGTAAAGGGAGGCAAATATGTATATGAGAGGGCTAAAGCATGATCAAGAAGAAGAAGAGGAGAAATGAAGTGCCTTAATCATCCCAGGATGAATGTGAGAGAACTCATAATGTGGTGTCAACCTCCAAATCGAACATAATTTTGATAAAAACAAAGTATTAAACATGCTAGAATTTCAAACAAAACATTTAGCAACTTAAATACATCATAAAACCTTTCGAGCATATAAAGATTTCCAACCTAATCAGCAAGCAAATATCATCATCGAGGTCATATCTGGAATGGAAGCACAAAACGTATCGAAAATTTCTTCAGTTTTAAACCCATCTCGGTCGAGGTGATTTGACAGCGCCCGAGGTGTTCAACCGAGATGAATCTCAGTTATCACGATCTCGTTTTGCCAAAACGTCTCGGTCGAGCCAAAAAAAATTTCAAATCAGTTTTTCGACGTTTTTCTCAAATAGAAACCTGTATGCAATGCATGTAAATGACATATACGCATATGTAAGCCAAATAAGATCAAATCAAAGTCAAAATAGAGTTATTACACACGTTCATAAGCAAGTCATACAAATACCCCATACTTAGGACGCATTGTCCCAATGGGTCAAATAAAAGTCAAAAGAACAAAGTACTCATAAGACAAAGCAGAACTACATAAAAAATAAGAAAACACTCCATAATATGCATCTATCCTCCTCAGTTGGTGGTGGTGGAGGTGGAAAATAGGGGTACTGGGACGGATCAAAAGGATAGCATATCGTCTTTCGGAACTGCAGCTGCATCATCTCACGCTGATAGTATTGGCTCTCCTCCATACGTTGAGTCCATTCCTCAATAGAGCTACGATATGCAGTGAAGCGCTGGGTAATGTCGATCCGCAGGGCCTGGTAAGAATCCGTCATTTGCCGCGTCAGATCATATATCCTGCGGTGCGCCTCAAGATCACGACGGCAGCGGGCTCGTTGTTGGGAAGGCTAGGGAATGTCAGTTGGAGGTGCAGGTGCCTCTCTCTCGTCCTCCGTGGCCTCTTCATCAAGGTCAACAGTGGGAACATTAGGTCTGCCGGTATCAGGACCGGTATCCATGGTTGCAACTCCTCCAATGCTATCACCATCCTCATATCCTCCTGTTGACTCTCTAGCTACATCCTCCTGCATAGTCGGGAACCAAACAACAGAACAGTTCTCGTGGTCATAGACCGAGAACTTGGAAGACCAGACAATACCTCTAGGAAACTTTGTTTCCCATGGCATGGCTACACATGGAGTGCTAGGACCGTGGGGAACGAGGATGCGACGTGTGATGAAATCCTGTAGACCCATCGGCTTCGCCGCCGCAACTAAAGTGCATCCTGAGAGGCCCAACCCCATATAAGTAACAATGTGAGTCACTAAGCCGCCACAATAGATATCTCCATTGGCCTTCCCCTTCACCTTGTGCAGCTCCTCTGCAAGCATAGCAGCAAAGTCCGGGATCCCTCCTGTCAACATACAGAACATGCTGAATAGCTCACCCTGTCGAACCTTCTGGGGCGTCTCCGTATGCGCCAAAAGCATCTCACTGAAGATCCTGTGAGCAATGCGGAAGGCAAGATGGTAGATAATGCGCTCCCGAGAATTCCCAGGCTGCCATCTGTCACGGTGGGAGGTGATGTGAGTAATACTCTCCCAAAAACTGCGAGCCTACGCTCGAGAAGCAAAGTCTGTAGCTATAGGGGTGTGAAAGCCAAAGATCTCCCCAAACTGCTCAAGGGGACGATGTAGTTCTTGTTCAGCAACCAGTACTTAATCCCTCTGTTCTCCGGCATGTATATCACGGAACTCAAAAGCTCGAACGTCGGCTCCAAATAAGCCGGAGTTTGGATGGCCATAAAATACTCCAAACACACCATGGAGACCATCTTCTGCAGGTGACCCACAACGTGCAAACACTCAAAGTCAGCAATGTCGACATACCTAGGTGCGACAATAGGGCGGCCACAAATCCGGTCAAAGTCCCTCTAAAACCGCTCATGAATCACCGGGATAGTAGGTTGCGGAGGAGGAGAAGGAGAGCACTGTCGGGAACTACTAGGAACGTCCCTAAGGGCAAACTGGCATTCAGATCTTCTCAAATTATCCATTACTGAGAATCACCTCGGTTGACCTCAAGAACACCTCGGCCGAGACGCAGCAAAAGCAACCGAGACAAAGTACTGCTCGATCGAGGCTCGAAAAAAGGCAAGCTTTTCCCCCAGATTTCACTACCACTTGCTTCTTATGGGGTACTTATACTCTTTCCAACAACAATCAACAACAAACAATGCCAAATTTGTGCAAAATCAAGAAAAGTGAACCAAGGTACGGTTTTGAGCGAAATACCCAAAATGCGCAGATTGTGGTGGATTTTCGTGTTGTTTGATGCTTGAAAACTGTTTCTCGTGCTTCCCTCGATGATTTGAAGCCAATAATTGTTGCAAACGATCGAGATTTGATAGTTTGAGAGCTTGAGAGGCCGCGGTCAAGGTGAGAGCAAAGAGAGGGAGTAGCGTTGTGAGGAGAGAGAAAGTCGATCTCCTTTTATACCCATCGCAGAATTTGATTTCATCTCGGTCGAGGTGTTTCTGGACGGACCGAGGTGTCAAAACGAGGTGGTTGTCAGATAACGGCATCTCGGTATGCGAAGAACATCTCGGTCGAGGTGCTTTGACAACACCCGAGATGTGTCTCGGTCGAACTCCTTTTTTTTAAATTCTCGAACATCAATCCTTCCATGTAGTTCCTGAGTTGTAATTTTTTCTTGGAGAACACCTAACTCCTATCTAAGAGGACACACAAAACACAAAGCAAACTATGTATCTAAACTAGAAAATAGAAAAGAAAGCAATACTGTGGGTTGCCTCCCAAGAAGCGCTTGATTTAAGGTCGCTAGTTGGACCGTATGTCACTCTCAAGTGAGATGCAAAGGTGCAATCTCCTCAGCTGGAACTTCTGGTTGATACTTCTTCAACCTATGACCATTGACCTTAAAGCTTCCGCTAGCTTCACCCCATACTTCAACCACACCATGGGGAAAGACATCTTTCACAACGTAAGGTCCTGTCCATCTAGATTTTAACTTACCTGGAAAGAGGCGAAGGCAGGAGTTAAAGAGTAGAACAAGATCCCCTTCTTTATGCTCCTTAGGGATGATATGCTTGTCATCCCATTTCTTTGTTCTTTCTTTGTAGATTTTGGCATTCTCATAAGCGTTTAAACGTAGCTCTTCTAACTCATTGATATCCAAAAGTCTCTTCTCTCCAGCTTCCTAGATGTCGAAGTATAGCCATTTGATCACCCAATATACCTTGTGCTCCAGCTCAACGGGAAGATGACAAGACTTCCCATATACCAAATTGTAAGGGGTGGTACCAATGGGAGTCTTGAATGCGGTCCGATATGCCCATAAAGCATCGTCCAACTTCTTGGACCAATCCTTTCTTGTCCTTTAAACGGTATTCTCCAAAATTGATTTGATTTCTCTATTAGAGATCTCCACTTGCCCACTAGTTTGAGGATGATAAGGGGTTGCTTGTGGGTCACCCCATACTCCGATAGAAGTGTCTTGAACTTTCGGTTGATGAAATGTGTCCCTCCATCGCAAATGATGATTCGTGGTGTCCCAAAACGTGGAAAGATAGTTATATTGAAGAACTTCACAACTACCATGGCGTCATTAGTGGGAGAAGTAATGGCTTCGAACCATCTAGAGACGTAATCAACAGCTAAAAGAATGTAGAGGTTCCCTGCGGATGATGAGAAAGGTCCCATGAAATCAACTCCCCACACATCAAAGATCTCAACTTCCTGAATATTGTTGAGTGTCATCTTGTTCCGCCTAGATAAATTTCATGTTCGTTGGCGTTCATCACAAGAGACAACAAACGCTTGCACGCCCTTAAATAATGTAGGCCAAAAGAAACCGGAACGTAATACCTTGACGCACGTTTTGTGAGAACTAGCATGTCCTCGACAAGGAAGTGAGTGGAAATGTCGTATGACATTAGCAGTTTCATCCTTCGGAACGCGTCGAAGCATCCCATCCGGGCCTCTCTTGAAGAGTAAAGGTTCGTTCCAATAGTAATGACGTTCTTCCTTTGAGCGTATGTCAATCCCGGAGTTATTTCCAGACAAACAAGATAGTTAACAATATCATCATACCAAGGCTCTTTACCATCAGAAACTTGGCAAAGCCAATGCTCAACCAAATGCAAATGTTCATTAGGGAATGAATCATCAATGGATAGATCGTCCTTCTCGAGGCATCTAGTGTTAGGCCGAAGTGGTGAACCGAGGTGGTCTTCAGTTGACCCCATCTCGCTTGCTTTGGAAGCCATTTCGGTCGTGGCCCGAGGTGATGGACCGAGGACATGCACCGAGGTACTCTCAAGAGAAGGTCACCTCGCTTGCTCCGGAAACCATTTTGGTCGAGGTACTGGGAGGGTGACTGAAACCTAATGTGCTTTCCGTCTCCTGAATGAGTTTGTCAAATCCAGCTCCTGGATACGCTTCCAATGCTTCTAAGCTACGTACATCTACATCACACAAAACATCTATACCTTCCTCCATCATACTAAAACTCAAAACTTTCTCAAGAGGATCTTTAACTAGGATAGAGCTCACCAATTCTCGAGAATTTTCTTCATCATAGATGTTGAAGATGTCATCTTCCAAAGGCTCTCCTCTCATTGTGGCTAAGAGTGTAGACTCCACATGATCGTCACCAATGTTGAATGACAACTTGGCGTTCTTACAATCAACGTTACAACCCGAAGTTGCAAGAAATGGTCTTCCAAGAATGATGGGAATAGGATAATCTGCAGGAATGTCCAACACAACAAAGTCTATAGGTATATATAAATTACTTAGCTTGACGGGAACGTCCTCTAATATTCCAACGGGATGAGTAATAGAACGATCCGCCATGTATAGAGTCATCTTTACGGGCTTAGGATCTCCTAGACCGATCTTCTCACAAAGTGCTAGAGGAATGATGCTCACACTAGCTCCTAGATCACAAAGTGCATCATAAGTCACATCCCCAACTTTGATGGGAACGAAAAACGAACCGGGATCTCTCAACTTGGGTGGCATGTTCTCCTTCATGATTTGAATGAGCTCCGAAGATCTAGAGGTCATCCGCACTTCTCCAAAGTCTTCCAACTTTCTCTTCCTTGACAAGATCTCTTTCAGAACCTTCCTATAGGCGGGCATACCTAGGATATCATCAATGAAAGGGATGTTAATATGTAGCTTATTCATAAGGTCAAGAAACTTACCAAAGTGTTTGTCCAAATGTGCCCGTGCCCTAGACTGAGGGAACGGGAGTGGAGGTTTATAAGCAGGTGGTGAAACATAAACATCAGACTTGTATTTCGCTTTCTTGGGCTCCATCTCGGTCGGCACCTCGACCAAGGTGTTCTTCATCTGGTCGTGGTCCGACCGAGGTAATGGATCAACTGTCTTCAATCCACTTCGTGTGGTGATTGCCACGACCTGTCTTTTTGGGTTGTTCTCTGTCCTTCTTGGAAGTTTACCCGGATCTCTTGGTGCTTCATTAGCCTTGTTGAAAACTTGATGTTCTAAGGCTTTGTGCCTTCAAAAATGTTTTCATAGAATTTTCCATAGCGTTGAGCTTGGTCATAATAGCTTCTAGCACAACATCCGTCTTCTTCTTAGGCTGCTGGGATGAGCTTGATGACGGCTCTTGACTCTTCAATTGAGTAGAAGAAGAAAATGGGGGAGTTAGAGCGTTTCAACATGAGAATAAAGGTTACCGGGATTTTGTTGATTTGATCTCCAATTGTTGTTGAAATTCCTGTTGTTGTTGTTGTTGTAAT
>BSUD01000004.1:113460084-113463278 GCA_033239045.1 Fagopyrum esculentum
ATGGTGTAGTGATGTACATAATTTTTGTTGGAGGCTTCTGAAGGCATGAAACGGGCACCGAAATGGGCGGCTTATGGTTGTCAAATAGACTGTATAGCCATGGAGTGGCCTTTTTTGGCTGCATGACTTTGGACTTTCAAAATCATCGCTTCCTACGCTTGACGAAATGGTCTGAGTGGCCTTCTAGGTGGCCGTGGAGTGGCCATGTAGTGGGTGTTTGAATTAATTCCAAGGCTACAACTTTTTGTACTAACTCCACTTGAATTCTCAAGAATTAATGTAATGCCCTTCCAACAGTGGACCATACGGTCATGGGCTTGGTCGTTTCCTATCCATCTCATATCCCTTGAAGCTCTCGACTTTTTGCATTTAATTCCGCTGAATTATTTGAATTCAACCCAACTTCAAAATTTTCTACTTCAAGGGATGGAGGGACCAGTCTTGCTATAGTATCTTCTAGCATGATATCAAAGTTATGGATGAGAGTAATAGTCTCGACTTTTTGCATATAATCTCGTAATGTTAGTACCTACATCAACATCAACAACCACAAAGTCAACAAGCATCTCATGCTTGTCGATCCTCAAAACAAACTTCTCCAACATTCCAACAGGTTTAATGACATATTTATCAGCTAGAGTTAGAGTGAACTTCACCGGAGATAATTCTTCATGTACCAAATCTTTGCACAACTTGAGTGAAACTACACTCATACTAGCTCCGAGATCACAAAGGCAAGAATGCATTATTCTACCAAAGGTCAACGGGATGCAAAAGCTTCTTATATCTCCCTTCTCGGGTGACATCTTCGTACTAAGCATGACACTATAATCCTTACTGACATCAATAGAACCTTCATTGTTCCTTAGTAACCTATTTGATAGCAATTCCTTCATAAACTTCGTATAATCAGGCATTTGTTTCAATGCCTCAACGGGATCTCCACGTATCACTTATTCATCTTATCTAAGAATTTTCCAAAGCCACCATCCAACTTCTTCCTTTTATGAGCTTGAGGAATGGGAAGTTGATGTCTATAAAGTTTAGGATGTGTAGAACAATTACCTCTTTGACAATATTCTTTCTAGTTGTGCCAAGGACTATATAATCAACAACTTCTTTCCCGCTCCTAAAGGTGATGTCACAAACTCCTCTGGGATTAGTTTCCGTTGTTGTTGGGAGTTTACCTTGAGCTTTTTCGAATTGTTGACTCACTTAGACAACCTGAATTTTCAGCATCTTGTGACTCTTCCCAAGAACCTCAACAATGGATTCCATCTTGTTGAATTTCTCTTCCTAACAAACTCCAATGGAACCGGTGAGTGTTTGATGTACATGACGAGCCTCTCTAATATCTTATCTTATGTAGTAGGAGCGGAAGAAACTTGTCCAGCAACGGGAGCTTGACCAGGGATGAGATCACGGGGTGGTAAATTCCTTCTTGCGAATTGGGGAAGTTCCTTTGATGAAAGGGAAGTCTCATGTATGCATTTTCCTTTTGATAGTCCATTTGATTTCCTGGATAGTTGATTTGTTTCAATTCCTCATATTAGTTCTGTGTTCGTTGAAGTTGGAGCAATCGTCTAACTCATGTCCTGCACCCTTACAATAATTGACAGTTACTATCCAAGTGATTAATTGAGGAAGTCGAGTTACCATCAACAAACTTCATCAAGACTTGCACATTCTTAGATAGCTTTTTGATCTTGTCATCGTCATTGATATTATAGAAACCTCGTTTCATGGTGCGAGTCTTAGTGTACTTCCCTAGCTGATACACTCCGGGCTGACCCGTCCACCTGTAAAAACGGGCGGATATGGACAAGGCAAAAAGCCCGACCGGGCTAAAAATCCCGGCCCGGTTGGACAGCCGGGCCGGATCCGGACATAGTGAGAAGCCCGGTCGGGCTGCTTGCCCAACCCGTTTTTTAATATATATATATATATATATATATATATATACACACTTTAGATGAAACCCTAATAGCCTTATACCACTCACTTCCACACGCCGACACGCGGAAGCCTCGCTTCTGTTCTCTCTCACACCAAACTCTACACTCAGTTTGCCTCTCGGTGGAAGATCGGAAGATCCTCAATCGTCACCCTCTCACTTGCCCTCAACGACGCCGGCAACTAGTCGCCTCTCCCCCTCGGCGTCTCCTCAACTAACAATCTCTCCTCCGAGCAGCCCTCACTCTCCTCGATGTCTCTCAGATCCTTTGAGTTGTGGCTCTCCCTCTTCTCGGTATCTCTGAGCAGTCCTCCCTCTCACCTCTCAATCTCTGTTTCGGTAAGTATTTCAACGAATCGGCCTTCACTCTCTCCTCGACATCTCAGATCTTCAAGAGTCAAGATCTATAATGACCTCAAATCGAGATTGAATGCAGTTTATATATTCAGATCCATAGATTGTGTCTGCTCTATATTCTTTGTATTACTGTGTATATTTTAATCTCACTCTATAGTATGTTCAGATGTTCAATGAGCAACCCTTCAAATTCTAGTGTGTATATACTCAAATTGTACTGTCTGATTATATGATGGATGTTGCAATAAGAAAATTTTGTTACAATTTAAAAGTAAAGAAGAAACGGATGTAAAAGTGGAAAAGTGAATCCGGGTACCCGGCGGGCAGCCGGGCCCGGCTTGGCGGACGGGTACGGACATGCTTTGAAGCCCGGGATCCGGGCTTAACCCGGATCCGGCCCGGACATCCGGACAAAATTTTAGGAGAAGCCTGGTTTGGATCCGGCCCGAACCCGGATAGTATCAGCTCTATGTACTTCCCTATATGTTCAAAAATTTTACAAGGTAGTCCCAAAATTCATCTTCATTCAGCCTTTTGAATCCATGAGAATTGGCGGTGTCCACTAAATTCCTTGTGGTGTCATTTAATCCACTATAGAAGTATTCGAGAAGTGCTTTTTTGTCAAATTCATAGTAAAGGCATGAATGCAACAATTCATTGAACCTTTTCCATGAGGAGTGGATGTCTCTCCATCTTCCATATTAAAATGAGAGATCTTCTCCCGAATCTCAATAGTCTTGTAGGGAGGAAATGATTGCTCGGGAAAGTTGTTGTTAATCCTTCTTATATGTAGCAAAAGTACCCGGGGGATGATTTTACAGCCATCTTGCAGCCTTTCCTGTCAAAGAAAAAATAAACGCCCGCATTCTCAAAGGATCGGGGG
>BSUD01000004.1:113478618-113499262 GCA_033239045.1 Fagopyrum esculentum
CCCTCTTCAAGTCTGTCGCTCTCTTTCCTTCCGCCATTTTTTGCGTAAGCCATTCGCTACTGCTCCGCTCCTGCATTCTCTACTGCTTCTGTAAGGAAGAAAGAGAGGGAGAGAGTTCTAGTTCGATTCGAGTCCATCTACCTCTTAATTCAACCAATCCAGATCCAATTTCAAATATAACTCGATTCGAGTCCATCTACCTCTTAATTCAACCAATCCAGATCCAATTTCAAATATAACTAACATGGAACTGGAAGGAACGAACTCTAAATTCACAAGGCTCTGTGTCGTCTGTGGAAGCAGTTCCGGCAAGAAATCAAGCTATCAACAAGCCGCAATCGACATGGGAAAGGAACTGGAGTTTCATACAAACTCAGCATATTAGTTTCATACAAACTCAGCGCAAGGAACCCAAAACAGCCTACTTGCGGCTACGCGAGGGAGGGAGAGAGAGGGAAGAGAGAAGGGAATAAGGGTTCACGGTTAAAAAAAAAGTTTGGGGGACACTTACTAACTCAAAAATACTAAAAATCCTATTTACTAATCTAATTCTCAAAACAGCCTACTTACCTAATTAGCCCAATAAAAATTATAGATACTTCAAAAAGAAAAAGAAGAGATTTATTAAAGAGATATTGTAGGTGATTAGTTTTAAAAAATTTATATAGGTAATTTAAAAAAGGTTTTTGTGGCTTTTAATGAGAGAGTTCGATTTTAAAATACTCACGTCAGGAAACGCCACGTCAGCAGGTTAGAACTCTACTTTAGTAATATATATTGATAGTTAGTCCACTATAGTTTTTTTCCGTAAGAAGTGGCCCACTATAGTTAGTTCATAATAGTTAGTCCAATTATTTGCGGCCCATAATAGTTAGTCCAATATCAAAATAGAGTGGAAGCCTTTATCGTGTGTTTTTTTTTTATATTTGACATGCATAAATGATAATCTAATCACAATTTATGTAATAACCGAAAAATTTTTTAAACTCCGTTTAACACCGAATTTAACCGGATTCCGATCCGCCAACCTTTATTATTGATAATAATAATAATAATAATGGTAATAATAATTAATAAAAAAGAAAACGAGATTTAATTTCTATCATTTTATGTGACCTTAATTCACATAAAATGATAAATTATGTAACCGTAAATAATCCCGTAATTATTCCCGCGAATTCTCTTTCGGTCCGGGCGATTAACGAGTTTTCCTTAAGCCTAATCCTAACCCACTTCTTCTAGCTGCAGCCGGCCCAAACAATACATCTATTTCCAAATGGGTCGGTCCAAGAGATGAAGAGCTGCTTGCCAATCCGATGATGGGCTGCTTGCTGATCCATTTGAGTTTCACTAGCCCAGCCATTTCATTTCTAACCCCACTCCCATAACCTGATTAACTGCCCTAATTTAACTCCTAATTAACTACACCCCGGTTAATCCTATCCCTATCTACCGTAATCAGCCCTTTAACCTAATCTACCATTCTGTCATCCGACAATCACGCAACAGGAGTACAAACTTGAAGAGCTCTCCCTCTGCATCTCGAAGCAGTCTCGCCAACACTGGTGGAGCAGAACAACCAGGATCCCGCCGCCCTTACAGGAGAGCCGCCGCAGCATCGAGCACCTCTCCAGGATGTTAACGCCGGCCACGGAGGAGAGCAACCTTCCAGCCGGGATCGCAGGCCCGCAAATTGTAACGCCCCAATTTTGGCGCGTTTGCGGTTTATTATGTTTATTATTTTTTCCGGATTTTTATCAATATGTAAATGGTTTAAATATTTTTTTTTACGAGTACTTTGCGTCGTAAATTAAATTCTACTAGTATATATATCGCTATATTTTATTATCCGTATTTAAAGTATTATATAACCTCGTAAAAATATATTGCGAGAATGGTTTTTCTATTTCAAATTATTTTTCGCGAGTTTACTTATATATTCGATCCGCATAGATTTCTTTTTCCGTGTCTTTACTCTCGGAAAGTCGGGAAGTTTTCGATTCGGAAATCCCGTTCCGAATGTCTTGACCGATTATGATTGTTTTGTTTTGCCCCGTCGGTTTTTCTTTCCTTCTCTAACCCGTTAATTTAAATCAGCCAACCCATCAAGACAGACCGTTGGGCCCATCAAGATAGGCCAGCCCGGCCCATCCGGATATATACTAGTGATGCTCCTCACCCTAACCCTAATTCCCCCACACCTCTTTCACGCTCTCTCCTTGCTTCCCTCTCTACTCTTGCCGCCCTCCTTCGCTCACCGTCAACCTAATTATCGGAAACTGCCGGCCTCTCCTCCTTTTCCGTCCGAACGACTCCCCTTTCCTTCTCTGAACCCACGCCAACGGTGGCCAAAGGAGCACCGCTATCCGGCCCTCGTTGAGACACCAAGCTTGAGAGTAACGCCTCGCCACTACTACAAGCCGACGCCGGCCAGGAGAGTAAAGACCCACCATTCCCACAGCCGATGCAAAAGACGGAGACACCGATGCTGCCGCCTCTGGCTGACGTCCCTCCTCCCATTCCTCTGGATCTTCCTCTCTCTCTCTCAAGAGCTGCATCTGTCTGGATTCACCGGAGAAGAGATCTACACCACATGGGAACTGCCGGAATGAAGAACGGCCGCCTCCACGTCGCCGCCTTGAGCGATCGGAGCCACCAGCAGGCTGGGCACGCTGCCGGTCTTCTCCCCCTTCTTCTCTATCCTCTCCGGTCGCCTGGAGTCTGCCACTGCGAAGAGCTGGACCACCTCTGTGCCGCCGTTCCTCCCATCGCCTGCGCACCTTCGCCGCCCCAATGTTGACCTCGCTGCCGGAGGGCGCCCTTGCCCAGCCGCCGCCTGCTTGCCCTGCCCCTCTTCATCGGGTCTCACCTGTGGGTTCATAAATCTTTTTCTTGTTTTCAAATCTGGCTCCCTGTTTTGGTCAATTGTAATTATGGCCCAGATTTTTGTTATGGCTGTTATGACCAAAGTTTTGGAAGTTAAAAAAAAAAATATGCCCTCATTGGATTAATTACAGATTTTGACCCATGTTTCTAGATTATCGCAAATATACCCCTATGCATATTTATTGCAGTTTCGGCCTATGTTTTGGGAATATACGAGATTTGACCATGTGAATAAATTACGGTTTTGGCGCAAAGAGTTATTTTTGAAAATGGCTGAAGTTCTTGAGTTCAATATTTATGGCCCGGAGATTTAATTACGGTTTATGACCCATAGTGTTGGAATGGTATATTTTGCCCGGAAAATGTTTTAGCGGTTTTAACCTTGATTTTGGAAAAACGAGTTTTTAAGTCTTATATAAAGCTAAATCTTCCGTCAAATTTAGCTTATACGCTAAATTTGCTTAGCTGTGATTTTAGGTCACGAAGCGCCCCGATAAAGGACATCGAATCCGCATTTGACATTCGTCGATCGACTTCCACTTTTGACATCGTGTGAGTTACCTTTTCCCTCGATCTAGTTATGTTTAATACTAGTATCATGCTAGGATGGATCTAGCATAACTTAGTGGAAATGCCAAGTAGTGGCCTTGAACCGCATATAGATGTTGGATGACTTATGAGTATTGTGATGTTTTGGTACGATCATAGGATGATCTTCGAGATTAGGAGTTGAACCCAGTATGCTAAGGTTGTGACCTCATATAGGTTTTAGGAGATTAAAAGCTAGAGGGCTTCTAGATTATTGGTTAGTTATTGATTGTGCGCCTTGTTTGATCAGGCGTTGAGTTACATTCCTACGGGAAATTGAGTACGGGATTTAGCGGGTTTAGCTTTGGGACAGGTAAGTCTCCGGACTTACTTAGCTCGTATTCTCTGTATTAGTTTCAATGCGTGTTTGGTGGTGTGTGTTTATTGTTTATGTGTGTGTTTATTGCTTATGTTATAACATCTAAACCGGTAATAGGACCACCGACTGTATATGTTTATATTTGGCCCAAGTGTATGATAACGGGCGGTGACCGCTTGTCCAGTCCAAAATGGGGATGACTGGGAGGTGCCTTGCGACCAGCCCATCGGGTGATGCTGATCCGCATCAAGTACAAACCCGTATGGTGAAAGGGGACAAGGGCGAGATCTTTAAGATTCTCGTGTCACAAAAGAAGTTGAATTAGAACGGGATATGACCTAATAATAAAAAGATAATAAATCGGATTGTGTGTTTTGGAACATGTTGTGTGTTTATGATGCCTTATGTGTGTGTGTGCCAATACCATGATTCTAATGCCTTAAATGCTAGCTAACGGTTTTATACCGATATTGTTGTAGTTGCCTTGCAGGTTAGGGGCGCGGCCGAGAGATCCGGAAGAGTGGGCAGCCGGGGTCCGTACATTTTAGGATGGGTTTTGGGGGTTGTTTTTATGTATTGTTTAGGGTTTTATGTATGTCGCGTGTATGGCGGTTGCCTTTAGCGTTGTATCTTGGCTGAAGTCTTTCGTTGTTTTCTTTTGGGGTTCATATCATTGCATTAAAATGAATTTCGGTTTTGCCTTTATTTGTGTCTTGTTGTAAGATCCAGTGAAATTGTTGTCAGGCTAAGGGTCGGGACCCATTGTGAGGTCCCAACCCGTAGCGCCCCGAGTCCCGCGGATTTGGGGTGTTACAAAAGTGGTATCAGAGCCCTAGGTTGACAACAATGGCACTTGCAATCTTCTAAAGGCCGAATAAGGAATAAACAGAACCCCGCGGGTTCTGAGTTTTCGTTTTCAAAATCACATGCATGAGTCTGGGTAGAATGTACGGACCACCACTCCTTCCGTGGATCTCGGCAGCTTAGTTTATTGGATTTATATATATATGTAGATACATAGATATGTATATATTGATTGTAGTTGCATGTTGGACTTGATATATATATATATATATATATATATATGTATAGTTATATATATGTGGACTATAGTACATGTTTGGACCTTGTTTTGTTGTTATAGATTTCTGGATGTGATATATTAGTAGTAATGTGAACATAGGACTTATATATTTATTTATATATACGTAAGTTAAGGTACGCTAGTATTATATTAGTAGTAGTGGACCTTATAGTTATGATGATAGGAAACTATCATCGCCCCTGGACAAACGCCTATTTGGGATTAGGATAGTGTATATATGAAGATGAGTATGCTCAAGTACCAAGTTGAGCATCACGTTCTGGCGAACACCTTGGCTATTCATTGGACTCCTTTTGGGGACGTCAAAGAAACCATTTGAAGGATAAAGAGGACATTAGTGGCAAGGACGAACAAATAGAAGGGAACTTTGAGTCAACTTAAGAGAATTCGAGATGGAAACACTACAAGTAAAGAAAGCAGCGTTAAGGTGTATAAGTGGTTATAAAGAAAGAAACCGTGATTGTAAGATGGCAAGACCAATTGAGATAACGAACATAAGTTCTTCAAGAAGACGCGTGGACAACTAAAGATGCGAATCGAGGAGGAGAGAGATACATTCTAACAAGGTTAAATGTGACATTCCATTAAGATGTGAAGTTTTCTTTAGACACTCCTAAGCAATTGAGTCAAGACGAGAAGAGTGATCGAACCATTTGCTAATGATTTAAGATACCGTAAGTTAAGCTTACGAGGTACCAAAAAAGTAAAGTTTCAACATTACTAGAGTTATGAGAAGAAGGGATGGTGGGGATTCACGTGGAGTTGACCGGTCTCCATTATAAGGATAAGGCTAAGAAACGCCAAGGAGGAAGTGTGTATAATTAATGATCCTAAGAAGATGAAAGACGAAACGAGGAGCTGTGATCGGGAGACTTAAGATACCAACCAAGGGGAGCGCGAGTGGATGCTAATTAAAGTCACAATTCTTGAGAAGATGAACTTACAAGGCATCATGGGAGAGCGATTAAGCTTATGAAAATGGGTCGGATGACACAACAAGGCCAAGAAAAGTATAGTTACCTTATGGAAGAGGAAGAAAGCATGGTACGAGGAAAGAACTAATGGAGATTAAGGTAGAGTACCCCGAGGAGGGTAGCCTTCATGAGAGAGGTAACATGGAAAGTGTAGTAGAATGGTAAGGCGTTGACTTGGGAGAAGGTCAATTATAAGTTGACCAGTGACAACTGAGAACGCACAGGTGCGGGCTGTCTATTGGTGAGTGTAGAGGGGATGAGTAAACAAGACTATGAGCATATAGAGGATCGATAACAAGATCTTAAAGTATTCACGGTGGATCAATGTCAATGGTAAGGATCGAAGTACGTCAACGGAAGTGCCTTTGTCTTAAATCAAATAATGTTGAATGAGTTCAAGCAAGTAGCTGTACAAACCTCCTAGGGGAGGTTGAAGATGACCCTTTACGACCTTCTTAGGTCATGAGAACGGCATATGGGAGATTGACCCGGATTAGAAGTTTTAAGGTTTGATCATGGTAAAGGCAACTAGTAGATCAAGAGGAAGGTGATATTTTCATTGTTTGTGGTGCGTAGACGGGAGTATAATAAGAGGATGCATGATATGTTCGTACTAATGAAATGGAGGGTATGTTTTCGCGAGCAAAAGATGAGAGAGAGATGTCAAACTCACATGGAAGATACATTGTGGCTATGGCGTGAAAGAGAGGACCTAGATGAGGGCAACACTGCAAGCTTAGAGCTTATAAAGTTGGCACTTGAGAAGTAATGAGTTGGATATTTTAATGGTGTTAGATAGGGAGTTTGTTCTAGCATTTTTCCACATGGCATACTGGCACAGTTGTGAAGTTGTTTATGGGATAACAAGAGATGCATAAAGTGACCAACAAGAGAAAGAGAAAAACTAAGGTTTTGGAAATTTGATGTCGATATGGGATGTACAAGAAGTACATGAAAGATTGAGGTCAGAGCCTCTGCGGTCGTCTGAATCTACGCCTACTGGAAGAAAGGATGTTTATGGTGAAAGCTTATCAAGGATACGGAGAGCTCCTCCCGTAGGTGGGGATGTTAGAGAAAGCAGAGAAGATTGTATCTATTCGTTATATGGCATGCTTTAGTCTTGAAGTTAAGACATTCGTGACTGAACATATGTGGGAGACCAAGAAATATTATTATCGCAATTCCTTCGAAGTAAAAAGGGGGATTAAGTTTAAATACTGCTTAACCAAGGCTCCAAGAGTCAGAAGACTCGAGCAAGTCTCTCGAGTTCAAGAGATGAAAATCTTGGAAAGAGGACGGTAAACATTGTAGGTAAAGATGGAACAATGCACGTGTTTAAAGGACATCACCCCAACAGATTGGGGTAGATCAGTAGTACCATGACCACTTGTCAAGTGGTAAGACAAGATTGTGTTAGTTATTACGTTATGTGACGGAAGAGGAAAAGACGAAAACTGAGACATCACGGATTCCAATACGTCAAAATGTGGATTTTTCCACTAAGGTCAAGCGTGAATCGATTCCGATATCTAAGGCGTCGTATGGAATGACACGTGTGAAGAGACATGAGTTGTGGAGGCAAGGGAAGGAGCAATTGCAAAAACTTTTCGAAAAGAGATCATTAGAATTAGTGAAATGCTATGGAAAAACTCCGAATGTTCTCTTGAACTCTTAGTTTGAAGTTTATATTGGAATTTATATTAAACTCTTGATTTGAAGTTCTTATGGAGAACACCAGTTTGCGAAAAGAGAGACGGTTATCTCCGTTGTAGATCGATTGCAGTGAGCCGAGAAACATAACAAATGAAGAACAAGTATCCCTTACCACGTATAGATGATCTACTCGACCGGTTGCTAAGGTCGATAGTCTCTTCTAAGAATGAATTAAGGATTGTTTGTCACAAACTAAGAAGTCAAGATTGGGATATTGCAAATACGACATTCCGGACAAACCATAGTCATGATAAGTTGTAGTAATTCCATAGGGGCTTACTAATGCCGGATAAGATATTTTGGTCTACTCTCGAAGAAGAGAGAGGTTGTACGACAAGTTTTCTCGGGATAAGAACCCTGAAGCTTGTGAGGAAAGTTACAAATTTCCTTAGATGTGCTGGTCATTACCGGAGTTGTGGAGAGATTCTCCAAAGTAACACTATTTAGGGCTAACCTACTCCAGATCACAATGAAGTATTGAGTAAGATGAAAATTGACGATGGAGTTGTTGAGAGTTAAGAGGAGATTCATTGGGGCAACTGCTTTGAATTTGCCTCGAGGTATGATGTTTTGAAGTGTACAAGTGATTCTCGAAGACAAGGTCTTGATTGAGTATTGAAGAATGATATAAAAGGAATAACATATGTGCCTCATTAGTAGAAGCGGGTGAAGTAAGTACTTCCTTCATTACCTGGAACTTGGAACAAGAATGGAGGGAACGTAACATCAAGTTGGATTGACAAGGACCAAATCCAAGGTGTAAATTGGAAGATTCAATCTTCTTAGTTAGAGACGAGCAAAGAGAAACATAATGTAAATGCTGCATCGGAACCGAGAAGGATGTTGAGTTCCGATATTTTGACCTTTTTGAGATCCTAGCGCGAGTTGGAGAAGTGTCTTATAAGTTGACATTGCCGCCAAGAGTAGAGAGTGTTCATCCAGTGTTTCATATGTATCAGTCGAGAGGGTACATGTGTGATTCGAGACATGTGGTCAGTCATGATGATCTAGTGGCAGACGAGGAATCGATGAAGCTAATTAGAAGATGGAGGCTAGTATCTTTAGTTGAGTTTAGGCTGAGTTAGTAGCATCGATAGAATCGGCGGGTTAGACCTAGTCCTTCTCTTAGTTGAGCTATGTGCATGTGTGATATTATGTGTAGTTTGTGCCCGATGCGAGAATGTGTTGTAGGACCTGATATATCTTGTGGTGGTAATTTGAGTAGAATGTGTGTATAGACTGGAAGGTTTAAGCCTTCTTAGTTTGAGAGTACGTACCTCAGCCTTAAGGACCGAGAAGTTCGGCGTATAGCAAGTTTCGGGACGAAACTTGTTTTTAGGGAGATCTGATGTAACGCCCCAATTTTGGCGCGTTTGCGGTTTATTATGTTTATTATTTTTTCCGGATTTTTATCGATATGTAAATGGTTTAAATATTTTTTTTTACGAGTACTTTGCGTCGTAAATTAAATTCTACTAGTATATATATCGCTATATTTTATTATCCGTATTTAAAGTATTATATAACCTCGTAAAAATATATTGCGAGAATGGTTTTTCTATTTCAAATTATTTTTCGCGAGTTTACTTATATATTCGATCCGCATAGATTTCTTTTTCCGTGTCTTTACTCTCGGAAAGTCGGGAAGTTTTCGATTCGGAAATCCCGTTCCGAATGTCTTGACCGATTATGATTGTTTTGTTTTGCCCCGTCGGTTTTTCTTTCCTTCTCTAACCCGTTAATTTAAATCAGCCAACCCATCAAGACAGACCGTTGGGCCCATCAAGATAGGCCAGCCCGGCCCATCCGGATATATACTAGTGATGCTCCTCACCCTAACCCTAATTCCCCCACACCTCTTTCACGCTCTCTCCTTGATTCCCTCTCTACTCTTGCCGCCCTCCTTCGCTCACCGTCAACCTAACCATCGGAAACTGCCGGCCTCTCCTCCTTTTCCGTCCGAACGACTCCCCTTTCCTTCTCTGAACCCACGCCAACGGTGGCCAAAGGAGCACCGCTATCCGGCCCTCGTTGAGACACCAAGCTTGAGAGTAACGCCTCGCCACTACTGCAAGCCGACGCCGGCCAGGAGAGTAAAGACCCACCATTCCCACAGTCCGATGCAAAAGACGAAGACACCGATGCTGCCGCCTCTGGCTGACGTCCCTCCTCCCATTCCTCTGGATCTTCCTCTCTCTCTCTCAAGAGCTGCATCTGTTTGGATTCACCGGAGAAGAGATCTACACCACATGGGAACTGCCGGAATGAAGAACGGCCGCCTCCACGTCGCCGCCTTGAGCGATCGGAGCCACCAGCAGGCTGGGCACGCTGCCGGTCTTCTCCCCCTTCTTCTCTATCCTCTCCGGTCGCCTGGAGTCTGCCACTGCGAAGAGCTGGACCACCTCTGTGCCGCCGTTCCTCCCATCGCCTGCGCACCTTCGCCGCCCCAATGTTGACCTCGCTGCCGGAGGGCGCCCTTGCCCAGCCGCCGCCTGCTTGCCCTGCCCCTCTTCATCGGGTCTCACCTGTGGGTTCATAAATCTTTTTCTTGTTTTCAAATCTGGCTCCCTGTTTTGGTCAATTGTAATTTTGGCCCAGATTTTTGTTATGGCTGTTATGACCCAAGTTTTGGAAGTTAAAAAAAAAAAAATGCCCTCATTGGATTAATTACAGATTTTGACCCATGTTTCTAGATTATCGCAAATATACCCCTATGCATATTTATTGCAGTTTCGGCCTATGTTTTGGGAATATACGAGCTTTGACCATGTGAATAAATTACGGTTTTGGCGCAAAGAGTTATTTTCGAAAATGGCTGAAGTTCTTGAGTTCCATATTTATGGCTCGGAATTTAATTACGGTTTATTACCCATAGTGTTGGAATGGTATATTTTGCCCGGAAAATGTTTTAGCGGTTTTAATCTTAATTTTGGAAAAACGAGTTTTTAAGTCTTATATAAAGCTAAATCTTACGTCAAATTTAGCTTATACGCTAAATTTGCTTAGCTGTGATTTTAGGTCACAAAGCGCCCCGATAAAGGCCATCGAATCCGCATTTGACATTCGTCGATCGACTTCCACTTTTGACATCGTGTGAGTTACCTTTTCCCTCGATCTAGTTATGTTTAATACTAGTATCATGCTAGGATGGATCTAGCATAACTTAGTGGAAATGCCAAGTAGTGGCCTTGAACCGCATATAGATGTTGGATGACTTATGAGTATTGTGATGTTTTGGTACGATCATAGGATGATCTTCGAGATTAGGAGTTGAACCCAGTATAAAGGTTGTGACCTCATATAGGTTTTAGGAGATTAAAAGCCCGAGGGCTTCTAGATTATTGGTTAGTTATTGATTGTGCGCCTTGTCTGATCAGGCGTTGAGTTACATTCCTACGGGAAATTGAGTACGGGATTTAGCGGGTTTAGCTTTGGGACAGGTAAGTCTCCGGACTTACTTAGCTCGTATTCTCTGTATTAGTTTCAATGCGTGTTTGGTGGTGTGTGTTTATTGCTTATGTTATAACATCTAAACCGGTAATAGGACCACCGACTGTATATGTTTATATTTGGCCCAAGTGTATGATAACGGGCGGTGACCGCTTGTCCAGTCCAAAATGGGGATGACTGGAAGGTGCCTTGCGACCAGCCCATCGGGCGATGCTGATCCGCATCAAGTACAAACCCGTATGGTGAAAGGGGACAAGGGCGAGATCTTTAAGATTCTCGTGTCACAAAAGAAGTTGAATTAGAACGGGATATGATCTAATAATAAAAAGAAAATAAATTGGATTGTGTGTTTTGGAACATGTTGTGTGTTTATGATGCCTTATGTGTGTGTGTGCCAATACCATGATTCTAATGCCTTGAATGCTAGCTAACGGTTTTATACCGATATTGTTGTAGTTGCCTTGCAGGTTAGGGGCGCGGCCTAGAGATCCGGAAGAGTGGGCAGCCGGGGTCCGTACATTTTAGGATGGGTTTTGGGGGTTGTTTTTATGTATTGTTTAGGGTTTTATGTATGTCGCGTGTATGGCGGTTGCCTTTAGCGTTGTATCTCGGCTGAAGTCTTTCGTTGTTTTCTTTTGGGGTTCATATCATTGCATTAAAATGAATTTCGGTTTTGCCTTTATTTGTGTCTTGTTGTAAGATCCAGTGAAATTGTTGTCAGGCTAAAGGTCGGGACCCATTGTGAGGTCCCAACCCGTAGCGCCCCGAGTCCCGCGGATTTGGGGTGTTACACACATACCCTACGACCTTGACCAATCTCACACCTCGCTGAAAGAAGGGATTTCGTTACTGCTGCTACAACCGCACCTCTGTTGGCTACGCCGACACGAGACCTTGCCGGAATCCTCAACAGCTCCAGCCCTATTTCTCCGCTGCAAACAGGTAACTCCAGCCACAGCTTATTTTGCTCGTGATATATTGTGGGAGGAGTTGGACTATTCTGTTTTGTTTTGGAACCAATACGTGAGTAGAGAGGGCCGAGGGGCATGCTGTATGTTAGTGAGTCTCAATCTAATAGGGGTAGGTTAGTTTTTTTTTTGTTTACTGTGGTATCCAGTAGGAGTTGAAATATAGGTCCTGCAGTAGCCTTTCTTGTTTCCATAATTTTGGGGTAAGTGCTGTTTTTGAGATTTGGTTTGAATACTTTAAAGTAAACATCAACAGTTGAAACTTTAATACATGTTGGACCGACATATGTACTTTACTGAGTTAAATTTTGAGAACCGACTAACTATCGGATTAGAAGTTATAAGATCTCAAAGTAGGGCAGTTGGGTTGTTTCTAATAGTGCGAATATATTGACTAAGTATAAAAACGTTGGATGCCGTCTCCAACTTTAGAACTTCTGTAGGGGTTCTGATTAGATAGTTTAGATAAATCTTTTCTCTTATGAATATATGACATATCATAGATGACCTAGAAAATTATTTTGGAATTTTCGTAGTCTTAGTCGAACCTCATATTTTAACCAAAGTGGTGCCTTAACGACTTTTGTGTAAACTAAGAATATTGGGTAACTTTTAGAAATACTTACCAAACCTTTCAATGAGAACGAGATTTGAGACATAGGTCCTAAAAGAGCATATTAGAACTAACTGATAGACTTTTTCGAAGTTTCGGAACCGGGGGTAAAATAGTCATTTTACCTTAAGAGGGCTTTTTAGTAATTTTCGCTTGATGAGTTTGTGCATCTTAGAAGTTATAGACTTCTAAGATTACGGGATGTATTTTGATCCACGTGCCTTGTATGACAGGCGTATGAGTTTCTATGGTTGCAGACCGAGTTGAGATTTTGAGAGTTGTGGTTTGATTCAGGTAAGTCCTTGCGACTTACTTAGCTGGTTTCTGGATGTTGGTTGGATGACGATAGTGGTGTGTGTTGTGTGTTTATAATAACAACTTGTTAGGACGACCGTTGTTATTATGTGTTAAGGCCCAAGTGTATGTATAACGGGCCGTGACATCACTGCCCAGCTCTGCCAGGAGACTGGGAGGTTCTCTATACCCAGACCATACAGGTACACGGTGAGATGCATCGGATCCACTCCTGATGGGTACACGGGGGCGGAGGCGAGGTTTGGGAATCCCTCGTGTCACAAAATAAGTAACATTAGAGTGAATGACTTAAATGAAGATAATAAATGGATTGTTTGAAAGTATGATGAGTGTTATTATTATTTTATGTGTGTGTGTGCTATTATTATTCTCCTAATGTTAGATAACTAGCTAATGGTTGTTTTGTTGTGTTTTAGTTTTACTGCAGGTTAGAACAGCAGATGAGTGATCCGGAAGTAGTGGTCAGCCGGGTCTCCGTACTCTTTAGAGTGGGGGTTTGGGTTGTTGCTTTGTTATTCTTCCCTTTTGTTAAAACAACTAGTCTTTTCCGTTTTTTAAGTACGATAGGCTGTTAGACTTTATTGCTTTCTTCCTTTTACAAATACATTTTATGAATTTCGGTTTTTCTTATTTGTGTCTTGTTGCAAGATCCTAGTAATATTGTTGTCAAACTGAGGTCGGGACCCAGGCCCGGCTCGTAACCGGTTCTACCGGTTTTGAACAGGGCCCCGGAATTTCGAGGGCCTCTATATGGTAAAAAAAACAATTTGACTAAAAGATATTTCTTGCTCAGCTGGTAAGTATTCAATGATATAACTGGTTCACCTCATGTTTGAATCTTGCCAGCAAAATTTTTCTCAAATGCTGCTTTCTTTTTATAATGTGGGCCCTTGCTATTTTTTATTTTAATGCTGCTTTCTTTTATACTGTGGGCCCTTGCTCATTTTTTATTTTATCTTTATTATTGTAGACCCTTATTCATTATTATTTTTATCTTGTATTTTACTTTTACTTACAATACAATATGTTATACCTTATTACTAAAGCACAAATTAATATTAATAATTTTTACTTTTTGACCTTTTCTTTGAATTTTTTTTAACCTATAATGGCTATTAAAAAAATTATTTTAGTCATATTAAAATCAATTTTCAGCATATAAAATACATTTATTAAAATGCTACTAATGAATTTAAAATAATATAATATAGTTCAAATTTTCTATAAAATACGTTAACTAATTTTTGGCACGGGGCCTCCGAAATCATTGAGACGGCCCTGTCGGGATCCATTGTGAGGTCCTAACCAGTAATGTTACGAGTTCTGAGAATTCGGGGTGTTACAACATGGTATCAGAGCTCTAGGTTGGCAACAATGGCACTTGAAATCTTCTGAAAGACCGAATAAGTACTTGAGTAGAACCCGAAAAGGGATATGAGTTTTAAAAAGGACTTTTGGTTTTCAAATGCATGCATAGTCTGGTTGGGGATAGAAAGGTACGGCTGACCACCACTACTACCGCGGATCTCGGTATGCTTAGTTTAGACTTATAGTATTGTACAATTATGTATGTTATATAAATATCTATATATATGTAGCATGTTGTTACCCTAGAGGATATGAAATATCCTTTAGTTGAGTTATCATGATGCGATCATCGCCTCATGATAAAACGTTTGAAGATCTTAAAGGGTATATATAAGAAGATAGTGGACTCATACCCCAGATTGGAACATTACATTATGGCGGACACCCTGGTGGTTTCTACAATTGTCCGAAGAACAAGTGGTTAAAGAGTTGAGGATTAGTAGAGGATGTTAACAACAAGAACAATCGGGCGAGAAAAGAATATCAAGCAATGCAAATAGAAGTAATCAAAAACCGTACAAGGATCTTAGCGGGATGACGACGAGAGGTGAAACTGAAGATGCATATAAGGACTAATAAGAGCGCGGATTGAAGAGGACAACATCAAAACACCATTCAAACAAAGTGTAGCACAACTACACTTGGCGGGTTAAAGGACACTACAACCAAGGTGGATGCCACCATAGACAAGTATGAGCATGAGAGTACAGAGAAAATAGAGTGTTGACCCAGATGTAAAAGATTAAAGGAGTACCAGGACAGAGATTTACGATCGAGTTTAAAAGACAAAAATTAATAAATTTCATAACCATGGAGATGGATTGACTCCTTTAGAGACACGAGAATGTTGAAGGAAAGCACGACACAAATATCAAAGATAGTAGAAGTCTGAAATTGAGACAATGGATTTCCATGAAGGTAATGTTACAAAACAACATCCACCGAGGAAGAAGCATGTGCGGGAATGATCATGATGGACTTGAGGGATCATAAAAACTACTCAATCACCAATAGACTTAATTCAACCATACTAGTGGTTCACTACAAAGAGCTGCAGGTAGACGATAACTTAAAAAAAAAAAAAAAAAGAGAAGAACCGCGAAGATGGGTTTGTAAGCTATCACGGAAGGTTTGATAAACCCATAGATGGCAGGTGTAAATTATGGAAGGAGCTAAATATGTATAAACGGATAACCTATATGGGATAAGTTTTCACCTTGTATATCCGCATCGAAAGAGATAGAAGAAAAAGTAAGTCTACGATCTGGTAGAAGACCAACTACAGACTAACTAGTAATAACGGAGAATTCACACGTCTGAGTTGACCAGTGACGACCGGTTGGTAGATAAGAAGAATAACATCAGATTTACTAAAGAATGTTACCGCCATATGGAGAATCCCTACCAAACATCAACGACGACAATTGTAAAGTTAAACCGATACAAGTACCAGTACCCTTAATAGTAACATGGAATGAGTTTGAACCAATATCTCTAATTAAGAATTTAAGGAGAAGATTTTGACGGCCGGGAAGGACCCCATAGGTCTTTAAAGAGATTAAGGAAATGGTTGTGAGCAGTTTCTTACCTTTTGGCTAAGAAAAAGGTACAGTTCACAGTAGTACTAATGGATTGCATAAGGGAACTAGAGGAGTGAGAAGAAACAGATGATTGTGAACATGTTTTAAGTCTTAACATCCCACACAAATAAGACTGATGGTGCTCCTCCGAGAAAAAGTGGGGTCAAACTGTCGAGAATGACAGGGGACACCCATGTGATCTAAAGAAGTGATACAGAATAATTGGAATTACAGAGGAGGCACAAACATAGAGAGTATGATTTAAAGTCTTAGTGAAACGTGTGGTCGAGTTGTGAGGTGATTTCAGATGAAATCTACATGTTGGCTAGAACATACATGAGAAGGAGTATAGTAGAATGACTAAAAGTTGTTATATGGATCCGGTATTACCCCAATAAGAGGATTTCCGAAAGATGTATATATAAAAGTTTAATGAGAAATGGAGGTACTCTATTTAAAAAAAAAAAATTTCAAACTGGATTGATGACATAAGAGTTGATGAAAGTAATAAGACCAACTAACGCGGTTCGTAAAGCGAGCACGAGGGAACTCAAAGAGGTAACCATTCTACTGGGTAGTAAAGATTTAAAGAAGGTAAAGCGACACGAGCATAAGGACAACATAATAAATGCGAGTTAAGAATTTGGATTTTTGAGAAAATCATATACAACTGAGGTTTTTATGCAAATGGTACCGATAGGTGTTAAATAAAAGTCATACATATCGGACCGATAACGCTAGGATGGCTAAGGTGTAAACCAAAAGAGTAACTTAACCAGTGAGAAGAAAAGTCATGTATCAAAAGGCGGGTCTTGCTAAATTGGAATAAAGTCTTGAGATGAGGATGTCCTTAGGAAATCATTGCAAGAGTACAAAGTAACTTAAGTCCCAACACAGAATGGGTAGTAATGATCAACAAACAGTTAGAGACCGATGTAGAGAAGAAAAACGTATAAGATGAGTCACCTAGTAGAAGAATTCACAAGACAAGCTCGAGAGACCAAAATAGATAAAATGTCGACCCAGGTATGAGGATCTAAGCTTCATGAAATGGATACCTACAATAGATTATAGAAGCAAGATGTAGACTATACAAGTGTGAAGAGGTTTTGACCTCCTCAAAGATATAGGAATTGGAAAGAAATCGCAATGCCGGTACCAAAGAGTTGAAACCTATAGCGGAAACAACGGTGTTGTAGGAAGGCTATATTTCCGGTAACACCGGCGAAGGAATGTATATATGAGAACGGTCTTGGAGGACTCAAAAGTCCAAGGTGACCCCAATTATCACGGGACCTAAGTCATCAACACTGACGGTCCATGCAAGGAGACTGCCAGGGGGATGATAAGTAAAGTCACCATAACTACAAAGACACTTACCAGCCATCGTTGAAGACCTGGAATGACTATTTATGTCAAGATGAATGACCCAGTTGGGCTCGAGAAGTAGAGTTAGCCTAAGGGAACAGAAGTGTGGAAGATAAAACGAATTAGCGAAGCAGGAAAGGATTAATCGGGCAGATGATGCTCACCAAGAATTTAACGCCAGTATAGGTATGAGAAGAGTAAGTCCGGGATATTGAGATAAGTCAAATATAGACTGACCGACGTCAGCTGAGGACGTGTAAGTGTTGGTTTTGACGAGTAGGTACCGTCAAGAAGAGACATTGATAACTGCGGATTTAAGAATTAACCTTATCGATGCCTTGGAGGATTCCCAAGTAGGCAACGATAACCTTCTGGGATGATCTAAGGATATGGAGAGGATCGGGTTAGAAGTTGCTTTTTGGTTGGCTAAGAACAGACTACGGTTGAGTAAGGGTCTGTTTGAAGAGGATCTTTCTAGTATTAGAAGGGAAGTATAGACGGAAGTTTGGTAAATCATGTTGACCCTCAGAAAGACGCCATTGTAACTAATGGGTGTTACACCAGAAGCGTGGTAGGCCCATAACCCACAGATAAAGAAGATCAATATTATGTTAACTATGATTTCAAGTTAAGGAATTAGAGATCTATATGAAAAGGTCCGCTTGGGGGTATGATTTGTTTTGAGTTATATAAATTTGAAAGCTTGACAAGAAGTAGGTGAAAAGCCATTAATTAAGGAACGATCCGATTAGGTCACATTGAGGAAACCGGGCCAAGCAGTTTGTATTACAAAGAACATTAGGCACTTAGTAAAGTGCCGACAGAAGTTTAAGATAATTATTTCAGAATGAATAGTCGGGAACTTTCGAAAAAAAAAAAACAAGTGGGCCTAGGGGAAGGAACAGTTTATGGTGGTAGAGTCATCAAAAGAGTTGGAAGTAAGTTTAGAAAACCAAACCGTTGAGAGAGTACCTACCGAATCCGAGACACGACATCCGCTTTGCAGATCAGAAAATTTATACGGTTCATGCTTTTGTAGAGTTCCAGTGGTCTAGACGAGGAGCCGATTGTAATGCTCCAAATATTTGGCGCGTTTGCGATATACACTTTTCCGGCTTTTGACGTCGCGTGAGTATTATTTCCCCTCGATTTAGTTATGTTTAGTATTAGTATCATGCTAGGTTGAATCTAAGCATAACTTAGAGTGAATGCCAAGTAGTGGCCTTGAACCTTAGGTGAGTTTTGAGGATTTATGATTGGCTAAGACTTGAGGTGTTTGGTTATCTTGTGAGGTTGTTATAAGGTTTTAAGTTATATGGTTGATCTTGTGAGCATTCTTAGGCTCGAGGTTGGGGTCGTATGATCTTGTGGGATTTTGGGGTTTAGGTTTGGCTTATCCTAGTATGTTATTATGAGTTACGATCTTGCGAGATTCTTGGGAGGGTAGATGCCCCTACGTTGTTATAGTTTATGATCTTGCGAGATCATTGGTACTAGAAGTCTAAGGACTTCTAGCATGTGAGAGAGATGTTGATCGTGTGCCTTGTTTTGATCAGGCGTTGAGTGCCTTCCTACGGGAAGTTGTGAGCAGTGGTTAGCGGGTTTATCTTTGGGACGAGGTAAGTCTTCGGACTTACTTAGCTCGTATTCTCTGTATTAGTTTCAATGCGTGTTTGGTGGTGTGTGTTTATTGTTTATGTGTGTGTTTATTGCTTATGTTATAACATCTAAACTAGTAATAGGACCACCGACTTTATATGTTTATATTTGGCCCAAGTGTATGATAACGGGCGGTGACCGCTTGTCCAGTCTAAAATGGGGATGACTGGGAGGTGCCTCGCGACCAGCCCATCGGGTGATGCTGATCCGCATCAAGTACAAACCCGTATGGTGAAAGGGGACAAGGGCGAGATCTTTAAGATTCTTGTATCACAAAAGAAGTTGAATTAGAACGGGATATGACCTAATAATAAAAAGATAATAAACCGGATTGTGTGTTTTGGAACATGTTGTGTGTTTATGATGCCTTATGTGTGTGTGTGCCAATACCATGATTCTAATGCCTTGAATGCTAGCTAACGGTTTTATACCGATATTGTTGTAGTTGTCTTGCAGGTTAGGGGCGCGGCCGAGAGATCCGGAAGAGTGGGCAGCCGGGGTCCGTACATTTTAGGATGGGTTTTGGGGGTTGTTTTTATGTATTGTTTAGGGTTTTATGTATGTTGCGTGTATTGCGGTTGCCTTTAGCGTTGTATCTCGGCTGAAGTCTTTCGTTGTTTTCTTTTTGGGTTCATATCATTGCATTAAAATGAATTTCGGTTTTGCCTTTATTTGTGTCTTGTTGTAAGATCCAGTGAAATTGTTGTCAGGCTAAGGGTCGGGACCCATTGTGAGGTCCTAACCCGTAGCGCTCCGAATCCCGTGGATTGGGGGCGTTACAAAGTGGTATCAGAGCCCTAGGTTGACAACAATGGCACTCGCAATCTTCTAAAGGCCGAATAAGGAATAAACAGAACCCTGCGGGTTCTGAGTTTTCGTTTTGAAAATCACATGCATGAGTCGGGGTAGAATGTACGGGCCACCACTCCTTCCGCAGATCTCGGCAGCTTAGTTTATTGGATTTTGATATATATATATATGCATATTTATATATGTAGATATGATATGTATAGTATATGTGGATGGTAGTGCATGATGACTTGATTTATATGTATGGTTAATATATGTTGACTATAATACATGTTTTGGTACCTTATACTGTTGATGAAATGTTAGATGTGTTATGTTGGTAGTGATATAGACTTAGGACTTATATAGTTATGCATAAGTATTCTTATTATATATAGTAACACATAAGTGTATGAGACCTTATAGAAAAGATGATAGTAAGATATCATCACCTTTAGGACGATATTGTTGGCATGGGATAACGTTCATACAAGGAAGAACAAGTTCAAGTATCGAGTTTGAGCGTTATGTTCGGACGAATACCATGGCGTTTCTCGCATTCCTTTAAAAGGATGTTGAAAAGGAGGATTAGAGATGACGTAAACGAAGGACAACCAAGTAAAAGAACACCACGAGACAACTTAAGAGGAATCAAGATGGAAGCAATACAAGTAGACGGGAGCAACATTAAAGTGTAGAAGTGATTCTAAAGAAGCCATGATTGAATGACAACGAGATGAGCGGTGTGGATGAACCAATCACAAAAGATTTAAGATATCGTAAGATAAGCTTACGATGTACCAAAAAGTAAAGTTTCAACATTACTAGAGTTATGAGAAGAAGGGCATGATGGGATTCACGTGGTGTTGACCGGTTTCTGGTTTGATTATAAGACTAAGCAACGCCGAGGTGGAGGAAGTGTGTATAAATGATGATCCCAAGAAGATGA
>BSUD01000004.1:113499272-113516269 GCA_033239045.1 Fagopyrum esculentum
GATCTTGCGAGATTCTTGGGAGGGTAGATGCCCCTACGTTGTTATAGTTTATGATCTTGCGAGATCATTGGTACTAGAAGTCTAAGGACTTCTAGCATGTGAGAGAGATGTTGATCGTGTGCCTTGTTTTGATCAGGCGTTGAGTGCCTTCCTACGGGAAGTTGTGAGCAGTGGTTAGCGGGTTTATCTTTGGGACGAGGTAAGTCTTCGGACTTACTTAGCTCGTATTCTCTGTATTAGTTTCAATGCGTGTTTGGTGGTGTGTGTTTATTGTTTATGTGTGTGTTTATTGCTTATGTTATAACATCTAAACTGGTAATAGGACCACCGACTTTATATGTTTATATTTGGCCCAAGTGTATGATAACGGGCGGTGACCGCTTGTCCAGTCTAAAATGGGGATGACTGGGAGGTGCCTCGCGACCAGCCCATCGGGTGATGCTGATCCGCATCAAGTACAAACCCGTATGGTGAAAGGGGACAAGGGCGAGATCTTTAAGATTCTTGTATCACAAAAGAAGTTGAATTAGAACGGGATATGACCTAATAATAAAAAGATAATAAACCGGATTGTGTGTTTTGGAACATGTTGTGTGTTTATGATGCCTTATGTGTGTGTGTGCCAATACCATGATTCTAATGCCTTGAATGCTAGCTAACGGTTTTATACCGATATTGTTGTAGTTGTCTTGCAGGTTAGGGGCGCGGCCGAGAGATCCGGAAGAGTGGGCAGCCGGGGTCCGTACATTTTAGGATGGGTTTTGGGGGTTGTTTTTATGTATTGTTTAGGGTTTTATGTATGTTGCGTGTATTGCGGTTGCCTTTAGCGTTGTATCTCGGCTGAAGTCTTTCGTTGTTTTCTTTTTGGGTTCATATCATTGCATTAAAATGAATTTCGGTTTTGCCTTTATTTGTGTCTTGTTGTAAGATCCAGTGAAATTGTTGTCAGGCTAAGGGTCGGGACCCATTGTGAGGTCCTAACCCGTAGCGCTCCGAATCCCGTGGATTGGGGGCGTTACAAAGTGGTATCAGAGCCCTAGGTTGACAACAATGGCACTCGCAATCTTCTAAAGGCCGAATAAGGAATAAACAGAACCCTGCGGGTTCTGAGTTTTCGTTTTGAAAATCACATGCATGAGTCGGGGTAGAATGTACGGGCCACCACTCCTTCCGCAGATCTCGGCAGCTTAGTTTATTGGATTTTGATATATATATATATGCATATTTATATATGTAGATATGATATGTATAGTATATGTGGATGGTAGTGCATGATGACTTGATTTATATGTATGGTTAATATATGTTGACTATAATACATGTTTTGGTACCTTATACTGTTGATGAAATGTTAGATGTGTTATGTTGGTAGTGATATAGACTTAGGACTTATATAGTTATGCATAAGTATTCTTATTATATATAGTAACACATAAGTGTATGAGACCTTATAGAAAAGATGATAGTAAGATATCATCACCTTTAGGACGATATTGTTGGCATGGGATAACGTTCATACAAGGAAGAACAAGTTCAAGTATCGAGTTTGAGCGTTATGTTCGGACGAATACCATGGCGTTTCTCGCATTCCTTTAAAAGGATGTTGAAAAGGAGGATTAGAGATGACGTAAACGAAGGACAACCAAGTAAAAGAACACCACGAGACAACTTAAGAGGAATCAAGATGGAAGCAATACAAGTAGACGGGAGCAACATTAAAGTGTAGAAGTGATTCTAAAGAAGCCATGATTGAATGACAACGAGATGAGCGGTGTGGATGAACCAATCACAAAAGATTTAAGATATCGTAAGATAAGCTTACGATGTACCAAAAAGTAAAGTTTCAACATTACTAGAGTTATGAGAAGAAGGGCATGATGGGATTCACGTGGTGTTGACCGGTTTCTGGTTTGATTATAAGACTAAGCAACGCCGAGGTGGAGGAAGTGTGTATAAATGATGATCCCAAGAAGATGAAAGACGAAACAAGGAGCTTTGATCGAAAGACTTAAGATATCAACCAAGAGGAACACGAGTGGATGCTAGCTAGGGCTATAATATTTGGGAAGGTGCACTAGAAAGACATCAAGGAAGAATGGGTAAGCCTATGAGAGGGAGTTA
This sequence comes from Fagopyrum esculentum, assembly GCA_033239045.1. Lineage (NCBI taxonomy): Eukaryota > Viridiplantae > Streptophyta > Magnoliopsida > Caryophyllales > Polygonaceae > Fagopyrum > Fagopyrum esculentum. Next base: position 113,501,394 of record BSUD01000004.1, read on the forward strand.
TATGAAACAACAAGGCAAAGAAGATATAGTTGCCTTATGAAGAAGAGGAAGCATGGAATGTAGAATGAGCTAATGGAAATTAAGGTAGAGTACCCCGATGAGGGTAGCCTTCATAAGAGAGGTGACATGGAAAGTGTAGTAGAATGATAAGGCGTTGACTTTGGAGAAGGTCAACTATAAGTTGACCAGTGACAACTGAGAACGCACAAGTGCGGGTTGTATATTGGTGAGTGTAGAGGGGATGAGTAAACAAGACTATGAGCATATAGAGGAGCGACAACAAGATCTTAAAGTATTCGCGGTGGATCAATGTCAATGGTAAGAAAGTACGTCAACGGAAGTGCATTTGTCTTAAATCAAATAAGGTTGAATGAGTACAAACAAGTAGCTGTTACAAACCTCCTAGGGGAGGTTGAAGATGACCCATTACGACCTTCTTAGGTCATGAGAACGGCATATGGGAGATCGATCCAGATAAAGGTTTGATCATGATAAAGGAAACTAGTAGATCATGAGGAAGGTGATATTTTCATTGTTGTGGGAGTATAATAAGAGGATGCATAGTATGTTCTTTCTAACGAAATGGACGGTATGTTTTCGCGAGCAAAAGGTGAGAGAGAGGCGTCGAACTCACACGGAAGAGACATGGTGACTATGACGTGAAATGAGGAATCTGGATTAGGGCAACACTGCAAGCTTAGAGTTATGATGTAAGTACTTGGTGGAGTTATGAGTGGATCTTTCAGTTAATGTGGATGGGAAACTTCGCCTAAAGGCGTACTAGTACGGTTGTGAGATTGCTCATGGAATCTCAAGAGATGCATAAGGTGACCAACAATAGCAAGAGAAGACCGAAGTGTTGAAGTTCGATGTCAACAAGAGATGTACAAAAAGTATATGGAAGATCAAGGTTAGAACCCTACGGTCGGTTTGACGTTACATAAGAAAATGAAGTATAAATTTCTACTCTTACTTGAAGAAAGGATGTCCATGGTGCAAGCTTATGTAGAAGACTAAGAGCTCCTTCCATATGTTGGGATGTCCTGGAAAGCGAGGAAGATAAGATCAATTGTTTGAAAGTACGGTTAAGTCCTGCAGTTTGGACCCTATGGCTGCACATAAGTGAGAAACCTTAGAAGATTTTACAATCATGTCATCAAAGAGGGAGAATGAGACTAAGATAAAGGAATACTTAAATAAGGCTACAAGAGTCAGAATACTCGAGCAAGTCTCTCGAGTTCTATAGATGAAGGATCTTTGAAAGAGGACGGTGAACATAGTAGCTATAAAAGGAGCAATACACGGGGTTAAAGGACGTCACCCCAGCAAATCGGATTGGACCACTTGTCAAGTGTTAGGACCAGGTTGTGTTGGTCATTGCGAGATGATATGGGTAGAGGAAAAGATGGAACCCGAGATAGAACGGATTCGAATGCGGCAGTAGGTGGGTTATACCATTAAGCTTGATTTGAAGTTCATGTTTGATATATCTTGAATTTTTTTTATTTTATTTTTATTTGAAGTTATTATAGAGGACACCAGTTTGCGAAAAAAGAGACGGTTATCTCCGTTTGTACATCGATTTATATAAGTTGAGCAAGATGACAATGAAGGACAAATATCCCTTACAACGAATGGATGATCGACTCGATCAGTTGCAAGGGCTGGTAGTCTCTTATAAGATTAAGTTAAGAACTTCATTGTCACCGTTTGAGATTTCGAGATCGAGATATTGCAAGTACAACATTTTGGACCAATTAGAGTCACTAAGAGTTGTAGTTATTCCATATAGGCTTACTGATGCCCGGATGAGATGTTTTGGGTCTACTCTTGAAAAAGAGAGAAGATGTATGACATGGTGCCTCGGGATGGCAAAACCCCGAAAGATGTGAAAGAAGTTACAAGTTATCTTAGAAGTGCTGAGCTTTACCAGATATGTGAAGGGAGAAGTTGTGTAACACCTTTTATGGTAACCTACTACGGATGATAATGAAGTATTGAATGGGACGAAGAATTGACAATAGAGTTGTTGAGAATTAAGAGGGGATTTATTGGCGCAACTGTTTCGATTTACCTTGAGGCATTATGAGTTTGAAGTGTACAAGTGATTCTTCAAGACAAGGTCTTGATCGAGTATTGCGGATCGATATAAAAGTAATAGCATACATGTTTGGTTAATAGAAGTAGTATGGATTAAATTGCTCCCTTCATTTCTTGGGATATACGACAAGAACTGAGGAAATGTAACATCGAAGTTTAGTTTGGCTAGAGCCAAAGCCAATTGTGTAATTGGAAGTTCGACTTTCTTTGTTAGAGACAATCAAAGAGAAACATAATGTAAATGCTGTAGTGAGAAAGAACCGAGAATGAAGTTGAGTTCCGATAAATCGGACCTTTTGAGATCTTAGCGCAAGTTGGAGAAGTGACTTACAAGTGGGCGTTACCACCAAGAGTAGAAGGTGTTCACCCGATGTTTCATGCGTATCAGTCGAGGGAGTACATACAAGATTCGAGACATGTCGTCAGTCATGATGATCTAGTTGCAAACGAGAGACCGATGAGGCTAACTGGAAGACGGAGGATAGTATCTTTAGTTGAGTTTTACGCTGATCTAGTAGCATCGATAAAATCGACGGGTTAGACCTAGTTCTTCCCTTGATTGAGAATGTGTATGTGTGATGTTATGTTTAGTTTGTGCCCAGGTGGGAATGTGCTATATAACCTGATCTATCTTGCGGTGGTAGTTTGAGTAGATGATGTGTTTAGATTAGAAGTTTTAAGCCTTCTTAGTTTGGGAGTTCATACCTCGGCCTTAGGGACCGAGAAGTTCGGCGTGTGCCAAGTTTCGGGACGAAACTTGCTTTTAGGGGGATCTGTTGTAATGCTCCAAATATTTGTCGCGTTTGCGATATACACTTTTCCGGCTTTTGACGTCACTTGAGTATTATTTCCCCTCGATTTAGTTATGTTTAGTATTAGTATCATGCTAGGTTGAATCTAAGCATAACTTAGAGTGAATGCCAAGTAGTGGCCTTGAACCTTAGGTGAGTTTTGAGGATTTATGATTGGCTAAGACTTGAGGTGTTTGGTTATCTTGTGAGGTTGTTATAAGGTTTTAAGTTATATGGTTGATCTTGTGAGCATTCTTAGGCTCGAGGTTGGGGTCGTATGATCTTGTTGGATTTTGGGGTTTAGGTTTGGCTTATCCTAGTATGTTATTATGAGTTACGATCTTGCGAGATTCTTGGGAGGGTAGATGCCCCTACGTTGTTATAGTTTATGATCTTGCGAGATCATTGGTACTAGAAGTCTAAGGACTTCTAGCATGTGAGAGAGATGTTGATCGTGTGCCTTGTTTTGATCAGGCGTTGAGTGCCTTCCTACGGGAAGTTGTGAGCAGTGGTTAGCGGGTTTATCTTTGGGACGAGGTAAGTCTTCGGACTTACTTAGCTCGTATTCTCTGTATTAGTTTCAATGCGTGTTTGGTGGTGTGTGTTTATTGTTTATGTGTGTGTTTATTGCTTATGTTATAACATCTAAATTGGTAATAGGACCACCGACTTTATATGTTTATATTTGGCCCAAGTGTATGATAACGGGCGGTGACCGCTTGTCTAGTCCAAAATGGGGATGACTGGGAGGTGCCTCGCGACCAGCCCATCGGGTGATGCTGATCCGCATCAAGTACAAACCCGTATGGTGAAAGGGGACAAGGGCGAGATCTTTAAGATTCTTGTATCACAAAAGAAGTTGAATTAGAACGGGATATGACCTAATAATAAAAAGATAATAAACCGGATTGTGTGTTTTGGAACATGTTGTGTGTTTATGATGCCTTATGTGTGTGTGTGCCAATACCATGATTCTAATGCCTTGAATGCTAGCTAACGGTTTTATACCGATATTGTTGTAGTTGTCTTGCAGGTTAGGGGCGCGGCCGAGAGATCCGGAAGAGTGGGCAGCCGGGGTCCGTACATTTTAGGATGGGCTTTGGGGGTTGTTTTTATGTATTGTTTAGGGTTTTATGTATGTCGCGTGTATTGCGGTTGCCTTTAGCGTTGTATCTCGGCTGAAGTCTTTCGTTGTTTTCTTTTTGGGTTCATATCATTGCATGAAAATGAATTTCGGTTTTGCCTTTATTTGTGTCTTGTTGTAAGATCCAGTGAAATTGTTGTCAGGCTAAGGGTCGGGACCCATTGTGAGGTCCTAACCCGTAGCTCTCCGAATCCCGTGGATTGGGGGCGTTACACCGATGAGGCTACCTGGGAGATAGAGGAGAGTATTAGACGTAGTTACCCTGAGTTCTTTGCGAGGATAGATATTACTTTTGTATCGGCGAGTTAGCACTCGGATGTTGTGTTGTTGACTTTCATGTTTTACCTTAGACTGAGTGATTGTGTTTCTTTTCATGTGTGCCTGACCATCATGATTGAGTAGTTGCATGGTAGAAAACGAAATTTTAATGATATCAAGAAATACCAAGAAAGTCGTGTGATTAGGAATAGTATTCTAAGTTTCGGGACGAAACTTCTTTTAATAGGGCACTGATGTAATAACCGAAAATTTTTTTAAACTCCGTTTAATACCGAATTTAACCGGATTCCGATCCGCCAACCTTTATTATTGATAATAATAATAATAATAATGGTAATAATAATTAATAAAAAAGAAAACGAGATTTAATTTCTATCATTTTATGTGACCTTAATTCACATAAGATGATAAATTATGTAACCGTAAATAATCCCGTAATTATTCCCGCGAATTCTCTTTCGGTCCGGGCGATTATCGAGTTTTCCTTAAGCCTAATCCTAACCCACTTCTTCTAGCTGCAGCCGTCCCAAACAATACATCTATTTCCAAATGGGTCGGTCCAAGAGATGAAGAGCTGCTTGCCAATCCGATGATGGGCTGCCTGCTGATCCATTTGAGTTTCACTAGCCCAGCCATTTCATTTCTAACCCCACTCCCATAACCTGATTAACTGCCCTAATTTAACTCCTAATTAACTACACCCCGATTAATCCTATCCCTATCTACCGTAATCATCCCTTTAACCTAATCTACCATTTTGTCATCCGGCAATCACGCAACAGGAGTACAAACTTGAAGAGCTCTACCTCTGCATCTCGAAGCAGTCTCGCCAACACTGGTGGAGCAGAACAACCAGGATCCCGCCGCCCTGACAGGAGAGCCGCCGCAGCATCGAGCACCTCTCCAGGATGTTAACGCCGGCCACGGAGGAGAGCAAACTTCCAGCCGGGATCGCAGGCCCGCACATACCCTACGACCTTGACCAATCTCACACCTCGTTGAAAGAAGGGATTTCGTTACTGCTGCTACAGCCGCACCTCTGTTGGCTACGCCGACACGAGACCTTGCCGGAATCCTCAACAGCTCCAGCCCTATTTCTCCGCTGCAAACAGGTAACTCCAGCCACAGCTTATTTTGCTCGTGATATATTGTGGGAGGAGTTGGACTGTTCTGTTTTGTTTTGGAACCAATACGTGAGTAGAGAGGGCCGAGGGGCATGCTGTATGTTAGTGAGTCTCAATCTAATAGGGGTAGGTTAGTTTTTTTTTTTTGTTTACTGTGGTATCCAGTAGGAGTTGAAATATAGGTCCTGCAGTAGCCTTTCTTGTTTCCAGAATTTTGGGGTAAGTGCTGTTTTTGAGATTTGGTTTGAATACTTTAAAGTAAACATCAATAGTTGAAACTTTAATACATGTTGGACCGACATATGTACTTTACTGAGTTAAATTTTGAGAACCGACTAACTATCGGATTAGAAGTTATAAGATCTCAAAGTAGGGCAGTTGGGTTGTTTCTAATAGTGCGAATATATTGACTAAGTATAAAAACGTTGGATGCCGTCTCCAGCTTTAGAACTTCTGTAGGGGTTCTGATTAGATAGTTTAGATAAATCTTTTCTCTTATGAATATATGACATATCATAGATGACCTAGAAAATTATTTCGGAATTTTCGTAGTCTTAGTCGAACCTCATATTTTAACCAAAGTGGTGCCTTAACGACTTTTGTGTAAACTAAGAATATTGGGTAACTTTTAGAAATACTTACCAAACCTTTCAATGAGAACGAGATTTGAGACATAGGTCCTAAAAGAGCATATTAGAACTAATTGATAGACTTTTTCGAAGTTTCGGAACCGGGGGTAAAATAGTCATTTTACCTTAAGAGGGCTTTTTAGTAATTTTCTCTTGATGAGTTTGTGCATCTTAGAAGTTATAGACTTCTAAGATTACGGGATGTATTTTGATCCACGTGCCTTGTATAACAGGCGTATGAGTTTCTATGGTTGCAGACCGAGTTGAGATTTTGAGAGTTGTGGTTTGATTCAGGTAAGTCCTTGCGACTTACTTAGCTGGTTTCTGGATGTTGGTTGGATGACGATAGTGGTGTGTGTTGTGTGTTTATAATAACAACTTGTTAGGACGACCGTTGTTATTATGTGTTAAGGCCCAAGTGTATGTATAACGGGCCGTGACATCACTGCCCAGCTCTGCCAGGAGACTGGGAGGTTCTCTATACCCAGACCATACAGGTACACGGTGAGATGCATCGGATCCACTCCTGATGGGTACACGGGGGCGGAGGCGAGGTTTGGAATCCCTCGTGTCACAAAATAAGTATCATTAGAGTGAATGACTTAAATGAAGATAATAAATGGATTGTTTGAAAGTATGATGAGTGTTATTATTATTTTATGTGTGTGTGTGCTATTATTATTCTCCTAATGTTAGATAACTAGCTAATGGTTGTTTTGTTGTGTTTTAGTTTTACTGCAGGTTAGAACAGCAGATGAGTGATCCGGAAGTAGTGGTCAGCCGGGTCTCCGTACTCTTTAGAGTGGGGGTTTGGGTTGTTGCTTTGTTGTTCTTCCCTTTTGTTAAAACAACTAGTCTTTTCCGTTGTTTAAGTACGATAGGCTGTTAGACTTTATTGCTTTCTTCCTTTTACAAATACATTTTATGAATTTCGGTTTTTCTTATTTGTGTCTTGTTGCAAGATCCTAGTAATATTGTTGTCAAACTGAGGTCGGGACCCATTGTGAGGTCCTAACCAGTAATGTTCCGAGTTTTAAGAATTCGGGGTGTTACAATTTATATATATATATACACTGTTGACGATGTCAATGTTTATTCTATTTATGAGCATATAATTAAAAATTGATAAATATATATTAGATATTTGTTCTATAACGTGTGAGTCATAACTTAAACCCAATATATCACAGTTTTATTATATAAAAAGATAAAACTATAGCAGTTGGGTCTATCAAGTGTGTCCCATGACATGTAATTGAGTATTCATTGTTAACCGTTTTTTTTTTCATAAATAAATTACCGCCATATAAAATTTTAAAAAATAACATCAAAGAAATAATTATATTTAAAATGTAAATTAATTGATTGGGAACAACAACTTAAAATGTAATCAAGTAATCTAAACTAAAAAACATTATATTTAATTTAATGTTGATAAATTTCTTCTGCCGATCCGTCGAGTTGAATCGGGGATTGAACTTGTTCATCGATTGCATATAATTCCGCTTTGTCGTTTTTGATGGGGGGGTTCCGATGCATCTAATTCCGATTCGTCTTTTTTAATCAGGGGTTCAACTTGATCATCGATTGCATCTAGTTCCGCTTCACTCATATTGTAAGGAAGGTTTCTGCGTAGGTACATAAATAGATGAAAAAATGTATTCTTTTAAAATAAAATAAATATATACTAATGAGAGTAATACCCTAAAATTAAAAAAATGGATCCACTAATACGAAATGTATACTTACAGTTATTATGACCAAAATATATTATAAAAATCTTACTCGTAGACGTATGGCATTATTTCGGGCAAGTGAATGTCAAAAAAAATCCTTGTACTGTAGCTAGCATCCCTTAAGCTTACGGAACTTAAACCATGATAAATATAATAATATAGATTTTTATAATACAATCTATATTAATCTTAATTATAAATCAAAATATGTGTATAAACACATAATCACCGTCTCTGTGGTATTTTATGATTGCAAATTGTATAATCATATATTTGGGTTTACCATCCTTAGAATTCACGTAGTCAACAATAGGCTCAACAAAATGAGATCCCATAAGAGTACACCTCAATAGTTTATTGCTGAAAAAACAAAAGGCAAACTACAAATTAGTTACAAACAATCAATACTTAATGTAAATCAAATAAACCTTACCAAACATCCTTAATATAAAACTCTATAGTTTTATCCTTAAGTGTAATTTGCTTGTCGTTTGAGAGTGTAACGCTATTATCAACTTTGGATATATGATTGATCTCGCCAACAACATCTGCAATTATATTTTTAAAAATATTAAAGCTTTTATATATATATATATATATATATATATATATATATATAATGAACTAAAATAACTTTAATTACTGACCTACTAAGTATTTGTCGTTCGACACCTTGTTTAAGATACGAACAAAATCGGAGAAGTTTAACCCATAAGTAGGAATTTCCGTAAATTCCTCCAATTGTGAAACATCAGAAATCCAACATAATTTCAAGTTTAAAGGGATGCCCCCCTATTCTGTAAAATTGTCTTGGTCGAAACGCTGCACATTTAGTAATTGCTACAACGTCACCCTCTACCAACAAATCTACAAATTTCCTGGATACATGAGGAGCTTTTGAAATAGCTTCAATCTTATTTCCCTACATGCCAAATAAAAAAACAATGTTAAAATGTACTTTGGAAGATGCACAACTAAATGAGATGAAATGAAAATTTACTCTTGAATCCATCAAAAACATGCAAATGTCATCACAATCTCCATTGTGAAAACTTCGATATGTAGGATCCAACCATAGACGAAGAATTCGGACGACAATTTGAATATCGTAAATTTTTTCCTCCGTGATATGAGCAAAGTCGTAGTTTGGTATTGGTAGATCCATTTCCGCCTGAATTGAAAAATATCAGAATTATATAATGCGTACAATATTAACCATAAGCACATTCGTAATTAATAATGCATGAAAATTGTAATATAGTTACTTACAATTTCAGGAAACGCTGTCACGCGAATTCGTCGAGTAGGAAAATAAATGCGCATCATGTTGGGCGGGATGATAGTACGGCTGGAGTACTTTGAAAAGCGAAAAATGGTATGAACGTGAAACTGACGTAGATCGTATATATAGGTGCACAAAAGATTTAACTGTATCTTAGGATTTGTATGTGTAACCGAATATATTCGGTAAATTTGATTTACTGTCAGGGAGAAGTAATTAAATCGTCGTTTGAGTTGTTAAATATATCCATTGCTGTTATGATAATGTTAGGATATTTAAAAAGGATTAATAAATTAATTTAAGGCATCAATTCTAGTTACACATTCAAGATCCCGTAATCTATAAAGTAACGTAATATTGCATATGCATTTGTAGAATTATTTATTGTTATATATGGATACTGTATCCATTGCTGTTATGATAATGTTAGTGGAGATTACAGTAAGTTATGGGAGATTTAAGTCGGTTATGATTTACAAATAATTTTGTTTTATTTAAAAATACATATTTTATTACTTGAGATAAGATCAATAAAGGAATATTTATATATATAATAATATTAACACGTATTTTTTAAATATGTTGATATTATAATTATTTATTATTGAATACCTCATAAAACATGATATATATTATTTGTTATAAATGTATAAAATTATAAATTTTACATAATTATATATCATTAATGATTATTTTTCTATTATTTTCTTGCAAAATCGTAATTGTTTAGATATGGCAAGTCATCAAGATAAATAGCGTAAAGTATTTTATATAAAAAATTATTAAAACGTATTTGTTAAATCAAATAGTATTTCGAAAATAATACACTATACATCAAACAATGTTAACAAATAAATTATTTTAATATGATTAATATCTGTTGCATATAATATTAGTTAAGAAAATTATGAATAATATAACAAAATGTTCAATTCTAGAGCTATACTTTTTTGAATGAAATGGTTATATTTTATATTTACGTTCTATTTATTCGAGATAAAATTTGATCACCGAAATTGCAAATTATCTGGTTTTATAGTTTTTTCATATATTGTCTCATAAAAAAATTAGATATGCATTTGCATAAATATTTGAATTTGTGATGTTTACGGTAATTAAATACCATTAGTAACTCACGTTCTAAATTTCAAACAATGTTAACAAAATAAGTATTTTAGTATGGTTAATATCGGTAAAATATATAACATTATATAAAACAATGAAAATTCTTTATAATTTCAAATACCATATGATAACAAACCATTAAATATCAAATAGCATATGATAATAAACCTAAAAAAATCGTAAAATTCTAAATAAGAATAAAAATATTCCTACTAACACAAAGGTTTATTCAAGGGAATAATTGTAAGAAAATGTCAACAATGGAAGGTAAAAGATAAATAACATACTACTTCTCCTTCTTAACTACTTTTGGATAATCGGATCGACGCAATTCAAGTTCTAACTCCTTATCGAGATCAAATGGATCCGAATCATCAACAAATAGTTTTCGCTTGATATGTGTATCTCCAACTACACATGAAGTGCTAATGTCTTTGTTCGATGGATTCACCTTACGTTTCCCTTTCGTTGATCCCAATGTGCCTTCTTCACCGTCAATATCAACGTCAATAACCTACATTTAGAGCACATATAAAAACAATGAAATATCAAATAATATATATCATCAACTTTAGTATAAATCATAAACCTAAGGTGATATACCTTAGTGATGGAGTGACTACCCTGAGATTCGTATATCATGTTGGGATCATCAACATTAATAACCTTTTGTTCCTATGTGTATAAGAGAATGAATTATATTATCGTTGGATAAAAATACAGAATCAAGCATCGGCGTTAATCCAGAAAATTGGTACCTTTGGGGTCGAGTGAGTGCCCTTGAACGCTTCCATAATGTGTGGATCATCGCAAAGCCTACTTACTGTAAAACCAGCAGAGAAATTGCTCTTTTGACCAACATTGAAATCAGTTATGTCAATCTTGAACAAAAATGTTTTGTTTAAGAAGACGTTAAAATCGCTTGGGATTACAAACATATCAGCATCATGTTCCAATAATGTATATTGAATAAAAGTGTTAGTATATGAATGCTTAATTTATGAAAGAGTATTTATATTAAATACTCATACATAAAAATATATATATCTAAATACCTCAGGAACAGATTCTTGAATGGCAGTAACACTTTTATTGATAAGCTGATTAATTTGCCTTTCAAACAAAATGAATGTAGTGATACCGGAATCATCCACGACCGTTAACGAAAGTTTCATCCTAAATACAAACAAAATACAAACCATTAAAAACCAATAATTGTGTGATAATACATTGATAAAAGTTTAATTGAAATTAATATGATTTAAGTAGTAAATATATCATCAACTATAGAATCATAATTTTTTTTTATGTAGTATCACATACCTTGGAACAGGATATGTAATAATCTTATTACATCTCTTGCATTTGTATTTTTTACCATCTACATCAAGCTTTGATTTGCAAGTTTTACACGAGTTGTAGAACCAACCAAATAGGTTATCAATGCTCTCCACAGTTGCAATGGTAACACACGAGCATGCCTATAAAATAAAACTATATTAATAAAAAAGCCAACAGTTAATAGACGACATAATTAATATTCTAAATGTAATATCTATTACCTCATTTGTATCCATAATCTCCTTAATTGTCTTTTTAGGATGGAGAGTTAAGAAATGATCACTTTGAGTGTAGGACGGTACAATCTGTGGTGGGGAAATCGGAAGGATACTACCAGATTTATTGAGGACATTGATTCTGAATATCACAATGTCATATAGTAAGGTATTTAATCATGTATTAGAATGATAGAAAATGTTTTTCGATAATATACCTTTGTTTGAATTCTAAAATCTCAGGAATTTGAATATCATCAATAAATATTTTGGTAGCGCCAACAACATTTGATATGTAATTTTGCCCTAAAATTACGAAAAAAATAAATTATAATAAAATATATAGTAGAAAACGTATCCATATGTGTTGTATGAAACATTGTATCATTACCGCTCCATTCCTTAACCATAGCATATTGAATGATAATGGTGAATTTATCATTCAGTTGGTCATCAATCTCAATATTGTCGAATTGATAGCAATATGGTTCCCACATTGTACACTTCAAAGAGTCATTGCTGAATGAAGGCAAATACGAAAAAACGATTAGAACTTATAAGTTATATGCTGTATAAAAAAATATTAGCTATATTATTAACTCGCATTTCGGATATATATATCTCCCCTTTTGTATTGATCATTGATTGGACCAATGGAAACCAACTGACCAACCACATCTGATAAAGATAATATAATATTAGACAATTATAAAATAATTAAAGAACGCAAATTACACAATCAAAATAAAACATATACTGTAACACCCCAAATCCGCGGGACTCGGGATGCTACGGGTTGGGACCTCACAACGGGTCCCGACCCTTAGCTTGACAACAATTTCACCGGATCTTGCAACAAGGCACATATAAAGGCCAAAACCGAAATACATTTTTATGCAATGAAAGGAAACCCGAAAGAAACAAACAAAAGACTTCAGCCGATATGCAACACCAAGGGCCAAACGCCTCCACCCGATATACAATATACATGAATAATATACAAACTCGACTCTAACCAAAACCCACTCCTAAAATGTACGGAACCCCGGCTGCCCACTCTTCCGGATCTCTCGGCCGCAATCCTAACCTGCAAGGCAATCTACAACAGTCGGTATAAAACCGTTAGCTCATATTCTAGACATTAGAATCAATGGGCGAGGCACATACACACGAAATCTCATCACAAGCATACAACATACATAAAAGCAAAACAATCCGGTTTATTATCTTTATTATTATAAAGTCGTATCCCGTTCTAATTCAACTTAGGTTTGTGACACGAAACCACTGTGGTCCCGCCCCGGTCCCTAATTACCGGCATGGAACGGTACGGATGCCTCCGCCCGTCTAACCAGCACGGGCTAGTCGCCGAGAACCTCCTAGACTCTCGCAAGAGCTAGGCAGATGATGTCACCGCCCGTTATCATACACTTGGGCCAGAATAATATAAAGTCGGTGATCCTATTACCGGTTTAGTTGTTTATAACATAAACAATAACATATACATACACCACCACACACACATCAATGCTAATATGTAAAATACGAGCTAAGTAAGTCCGAAGACTTACCTCGTTCCAAAGCTAAACCGATCAACCAAATCTTTCAACTTCCCGCAGGAAGATACTCAACTCCTGGCCAAAATAGGGCACACGATCAATATCTATCTCTCATGCTAGAAGTCCTTAGACTTCTAGCCCAAATGACCTCTATAAGGTCATACAACTCACATGTTAGGATAACACGTTCCTAGTCTCGATGCTCTCACAACATGTAATCCCAAACCTCAAGCCTAATGATTCTCACAAGATCAAACTATATACTTCAATCCTTATAACAACCTCACTAGACCACAATACCACCTCAAGATTAGAATCAACATCAATCCATCAAACAATATCAAATCCTCAAAACTCACCTAAGGTTCAAGCCACTACTTGGCATTAACTCTAAGTTATGCTAGATCCATCCTATCATGATACTACTAAACATAACTTGATCGAGAAAGGTACTCACACGAGGTCAAAGGCGGAAAACGATCAACGGATGTCGAGTATGGACTCGTGGGGCCTTCCATGGGGCGCTCCCGAACCTAGAACAAAACTAATCAAATTTAGCCCATACGCTAAATTTGAACGGAAAAATATAATGTGTGTAAGACTAAGGAAAACTCGGTTTTGAAAAGCCAATGTTAAAACTCGTTAAAAACATTTTCCGGGGATTTATACAATAATATAAACATAGGTCAAAATCTGCAATAACCTTCCCGGACATAAATATGAAGTTCACGAAACTTGGTCATGAAACCGTAATGAATACTTTGAGCCATAAATCGAATTAAACAAACCAAGGGAATAATATATATAGTATATATATTCATAAGAATATCTCCATAATTAAAATCCATGTTTAAAAACCGCTCACACATTTTTCGGGACAAATTACACAATTTTAGAAATATGGGTCATTATTGATAATTAAACCTTGGGGCATTTTCTGAAAATAACCCAACAGAGGGCATAAATGCAACATTCTATAAATATGGGTCAAATCTGTAATAACAAAACACTAGGTATAATCTGTAATTAACACAAAACATAGGGGCCCGATTTGTAAATAAACTTTAGGGTTTCTTTTGAACGCTGGATTGAAACAGAGAGAGGAGGCAGGAGGCGGCACCGGTAAGGCTCCAGGCGGCAGTCCCGGCAAAGGCGAGGCAACAAGGAGGGTTGCAGAGGTCGCCCACAACTCCGGCGACAGTGTCCTCCTCCCGGCGACAGAGGAGAGCAAAGGAGAAGGCGGCGACAGTTTTGCAACCGGGCAGGTGGCCTCCAGGCGTCGCCTCTGGGCACCTGTTGACAGAAGGGAGAGAGAGATGGGCAGTGGAGGCGGCAAGGACTCCGACAGCAAGGGTGAAGCTTCTCCGGTGTCTTGTGGCCAGCAGAGCTCTCCGACGGCTGCACACAGGCGATGAAGACAGAGAGAAGGGTGAGCTGTGAGGCTACAGAGATGGTTTTCAGGGTGAGGAAGATGTAAATGGTAGGAGTGAGGAGAGGGTGTGATGGGTGAGGCTGAAGGGTAGAATGGAAAGATAGAGGGAATGGTGAAAG
>BSUD01000004.1:113516279-113548248 GCA_033239045.1 Fagopyrum esculentum
GATGGGTGAGGCTGAAGGGTAGAATGGAAAGATAGAGGGAATGGTGAAAGGTGTGTGAGCCAGGGAGGTGAGACAACAAGCAACGAGGGGTCAAAGGAGGTAGGCTGCACGGCAGGGAAAGGTCGGGGGGGAAGAGAGACGTCTCACCAACGAGGAGGAGAGAGAACAATAATACAAAAAAAGATAAATAAATAAAATAAATAAAAAAAAAAGGTAAAACTGTAAACTCGATCAAACGCATACCGAACGGGGTTTCTGAATCGGAAAAACTTTTCCGAAATTTTTCCACAAAATAATATACTGAATATATATAAATAAAAATATATACTCGTAAAAGTATAGTTTACTATATATAAATTGCTCCCGTAAAATATTCTCGATAATTATATAATGGTAGAAATACGGATAATATATATATATATATATATATATATATATATATATATATATATATATATATATATATATATATATATTTATATTTATATCAAAACTCGTAAAATTCAAATACGACGTAAAAACACTCCGAAAATATATTGCGGCCATTAAAATATTTATAAAAATACGGAAAATAAATATCGAAAACGCACCCAATAAACGGGTCGTTACATCAGATCCCCCTAAAAACAAGTTTCGTCCCGAAACTTGCTATGCATCGAACTTCTCGGTCCCTAAGGCCAAAGTATGAACTCTCAACTAAGAAAGCTTAAACCTTTTAGTTTATACGCACAATCTACTCAAACTACCATCACAAGATAAATCAGGTCATATAGCAGATTCTCGCACACGACACAAACTACACCTAACATCACACATGCACATAACTCAACCAAAGGAAAAACTAGGTCCAACCCGTCGATTCTATCAAAGCTACTAGCTTAGCGTAAAACTCAACCAAAGGTACTATCTTTCGTCTTCCTATAAGCCTCGTTGGTTGCTCGTCTACCACTAGATCATCGTGACTGACTACACGTCTCGAATCATGCATGTACCCTCTCGACTGGTATCCATGAAACACCGGGAGAACACCCTCTACTCTTTGTGGAAACACCATCTTGTAAACCACTTCTCCAACTCGTGCTAAGATCTTAAAAAGGTCCGATATATCGGAATCTCAACTTCCTTCTCGGGTCTTTTCAATGTGGCATTTTCATTTTGTTTCTCTTTGATTGCCTCTAACATAGAAGGTCGAATTTCCAAGTTACACCGTTGGCTTTGGTCCTTCTCAAACTAAACTTTGATGTTACGTTTCCTCAGTTCTTGGTGCAAGTTCTAAGTAATGAAGGAAATATTATACTTCACACCGCTTGACCAGGCACATATGTTATTGCTTCTCCCTTTGCATCAATACTTAACCAAGACCTTAGGTGAGAGAATCACTTGTACAGTCCAAACCCATAATACTCCAAGGTAAATCAAAACAGCTGCACCAATGAATCCCCTCTTAACCCTCAGCAACTCTATTGTCAATTTTTGTCCCATTCAATACTTCATTGTCATCTTGCTCAACTTATAGTAATCGATGTACAAACGGAGATAACCGTCTCTCTTTTTGCAAACTGGTGTCCTCCCTAATAACTTCAAATCCAGCTTAATGGTGAAATCCACCTTCCGATGCATTGGAAACTGTTCTATCTCGGGTTCCATCTTTTCTCTACCCATTTCATCTCGCAATGACCGACACAACCTGATCCTAACACTTGACAAGTGGTCCACCCCGATCTGTTGGGGTGACGTCCTTTAACCCGTGTCTTGCTCCTTCTGTAGCTACTATGTTCACCGTCCTCTTTCAAAGATCCTTCATCTCCTGAACTCAAGAGACTTGCTCAAGTTTTCTGACTCATGGGTCTTTGGTTAAGCAATATTTCAGCTTAATCCCGCCTTTTTCCTTTTTAAGGAAATGGTGATAATGATCTTTCCTAATCTCGCACATATGTTTAGTCATGAAGGTCCCAACTACATGACTTAATCACAGCTTATAATAAATCGATCTTATCTTCTTCGCTTTCTTTGATATCCCAACATATTGGAGGAGTTCTGCATATTCTACATAAGCTCGCATCATTCCTTCGAGTAGGTGTAAAGCTTACTTCATTTCCTTATGCAACGTCAATCCGATGATGGAGGTTCCAACCGCAATCTTTCATATGTTCCTCGTACTTCCTATGTCGACATCCAACTTCAAAACTTTGGTCTTCTCTTACTTTTGTTGGTTACCTTATGCATTTCTTGGTATCCCATGAACAACTTCACAACAGTACCAAAATGCCCCGTGGAGAACGCTAGGCGATATTCTCCAACCACAATCAATGACAGATCTACTCATAACTTCACCAAACACTAACATCATAAATTCTAAGCTCGCAACGTTGCCCTAATCTAGGTCATCTCTTTCACGCCATAGCCACCCTGACTCTTCCGTGTGAGTCTAGAAACTTGACTTACCTCTTGCCCACGGTAACATATCATCCGTTTCATACCATGTACCCTCTATATATTCCCGTTTATGTACCACCTCATGAAACCTTACCTTCTTCTTGATTCACTATTCCCCTTCACCGTGGTCAACATGAAACCTCTAATCCGTGTCGTTCTCCCGTATGTACATTCCATGACCTAGAAAGGTCGCATAAGTCATCCAAATCCCTCTCTAAGAGGCCCGCTAGAGTTGCTTGAATTCATTCAACATTATTTGATTTAAGACAATTGCCCTTCTGTTGACGTCCTTCCTTACCATAGACATTGATCCACCGCGAATACTCCAAACTCTTGTTCCTGATCCTATGGGTTCCCATAGTCTTGTTCACTCTTCCCATCTACGCAAATCAATAGACAAACCGCGCTTGTGCATTCTCAGTTGTCACTGATTAACTTGTATCTGACCTTCTCCGAAGTTAACGATTTACCCTCCTACCATACTTTCATGCTACCATAATCCTGAAAGGATAACCTCTCGAGGTACTTGTCTTAACTTTACTAGCTCATTTTATTCTGCTTCAACTCCGTTAGATCTTTCTACGCTCCTCTCTTCCTTCCGCTTTTGTAAGATAATCATACCTAACCAGCTCCCTCGTGTCATATGTCCCACCTTTATAGGCTTAACCGCTCTTCATAATATTTTGCACTTGCGCCCCACAAATATTCTGACATTAATTAGCCTCCACTCGCATCCTTCTTGGTTGATAACTTAAGTTCTTCAATTCAGCTCCTTGTTTCCTCTTTCATCTTTTGAAGATCATCATCCTCGCACACTTCCTCCTTCTTAGCGTTGCTCAGTCTCATCACAATGAAGGAAATCGATTGACTCCCACGGCAATCCCACTATGTGAATTTTCACCACGTGATCCTCCTCGTAAATCTCATATGTCTAAATAAGTTGCCCGCTCAGGGTCTCACAAAGATCGTCACTTCACCCTTTGGCACCTCCATAAGCTTAACTTACGGTCCTCATAAATCTTTCCCAGTTGTCCGACCACTCTTTTCCTCTTAACTCCCATGCTTAGGAGCGCCGATTGAAAACTCGTTTTACTTAAAACGCCACTTTTATTCTCGAGCGAGAATGTAGTCCTCTTTATTTGTTTGCATCTTTAGTTGTCCATGCGTCTTCTCGAAGAACTTAAGTTTATTATCTCTATTGGTCTCGTTGTCGTTCAATCATGGCTTCTTTGGAACCGCTTCTACACTTTAATGTTGCTCCCTTCTCTTGTATTGCTTGCATCTTGGTTCCTATTAGGTTGTCTTGAGTTTTCTTTTACTTGGTTGTTCTTCGTTTACGTCATCTCTACTCCTCCTCTTCGAAATCCTTTTAAAGGAATCCGAGAAACGTCATGGTATTCGTTAGCACGAAAAACTCAACTCGATACTTGAGCATATTTCTCCTCGTATGAACGTTATCTCAAGCCAACAACGTCACCTTAAAGCTGATGATATTATACTATCACCTTTTCTATTAGGTCCCATAACTCCATATGCTACTACTATATATAATAAGAATATGTATACATAACTATATAAATTCTAAGTCCATATCACTACCAATATAACACATCCAGCATTTCATCCACAATATAAGGTCCCAAAACATATCACCGTCCACATATATAACTATACACATATATCCAATTCATCATGCAACATACAATCACATACAATAATAGTCCAAAAACATCCTAAGTCCAGGATATATATCTACGTATATACATATATATATATATATATTAAAAATCCAATAAACTATGTTGCCGAGATCCGCGGAAGGAGTGGTGGTCCGTACATTCTACCCCGACTCATGCAAGTGATTTTGAAAACGAAAACTCAGTTCTTTAAAACTCAGAACCCTTGAGGGTTCTGTTTATTTTTTTATTCGGCCTTTAGAAGATTGCGAGTGCCATTGTTGTCAACCTAGGGCTCTGATACCACTTTTGTAACACCCCAAATCCGCGGGACTCGGGATGCTACGGGTTGGAACCTCACAACGGGTCCCGACCCTTAGCTTGACAACAATTTCACCGGATCTTGCAACAAGGCACATATAAAGGCCAAAACCGAAATACATTTTTATGCAATGAAAGGAAACCCGAAAGAAACAAACAAAAGACTTCAGCCGATATGCAACACCAAGGGTGTAACACCCCAAATTCTCGGAACTCGGGGAGCTACTGGTTAGGACCTCACAATGGGTCCCGACCTTGGTTTAACAACAACCTTACTTGGATCTTACAACAAGGCACAAATGTATTTAAAATAATTTCTAAAACATAATATTTTTAATGGTATAAACGTACACATGTGACAGCCTTACAAACATATATACAGATACATAACATGCATGACGTATGGAAGACTCCCCCGTCCCCATCTAATGAGTACGTGGACCCGGCTGACCATCCGTCCCGGATCTCTCTGCAACTGTCTGTCTCTACAGATCTACAACACGGATAAACCGTTAGCTAACTATCCAAATATAAGCAAAAAGATAACAGCACAAGCACACGCAGAAACAAAAATAAACAAACATCATGCTGGCACTCAACCGTTTATTATCTATTATTTAAGTGATTCACATTACTCAATTTAAGTTGTGGCACGAGAACTATTATTAGTTCTCGCCTCCGTTCCTTATCCAACTGGTGTAGGTCTAGCTGACTTCCTTTGGTAGCATCACTACAAACCATGTATGGACTAGTCCCGAAAGAAACCCCCAGCGCCCCGCGAGCTACTGAGCAGAATGCCACCGCCCGTTACTCTTAGGCCAAAATATAGGTCGGTAATTATATATCACAACCTATCTCTCTAACATTTCAATCACACACCACCATCATCATTTATACTCATATTTAGCAGTCAGCTAAGTAAGCCCAAAGGACTTACCTGATTCAAATCTCAACTCTCGTAATATCAACTCGGTCTGCAACCGTAGAACTCAATCGCCTGTCATAAGAGGCAAGTGGATCAATATTGTATCCCATTTGCTTGAAGTCTCCAACTTCTAAGATACTTAAGTCTATCATAGGAGAATTTACCAAAATACCCTCATAAGGGTAAAAAGACTATTTTTACCCTTACGTCTCAATACCTCAAAATATTCTTAGAAAAAAAATTCTAAAACTTCCTATGATAAACTCTCTAGAATCCTACTTGTCTCCTCTTAAGATACTCATACAAAAATCCAAAAATCCCAAAATAAAAATATCTCACCTTTTGATGCCATGCACTCTACTCCCTGAAAGAAACCAAAACTCGGAAACAAAAACAATAACCAATCCTACACGAAAATCCCAAGTGAACTCCTCAACACTAAAACTCCTATACTTAGCCAAAACCTGCATTTTACTAAACTGCCTAACAAGCCTACGTTGGAGCCTTATAACTCTAGATATGCTGGAAAGTCCGCTAACATAAATCTTTACATAAGTTCTTATAGTAATTTTAAGAATTAGTAATATGTCCAAGATCTAATACTATCAAAGCATCTATTTCAAGTCATTTATTCGACGTTTTAGGTTACAAGCATTCATCTATTACTTTCATATGTACAACGTTCATCTCACATACCAACTCACATCTTACATAGCCTTCATACCCACTCACTATACACAACATCTCTACCTCCAAAGCATCAATGCACCGATGCACATACATTCCAATTAACTTCGATTGCAACACCTAAGAATACTCAACAGACTTTTAAGATGAATAAAGCCATACCACCTCATACATCATCACTAATCCTCATCATTAAACAAGATTAGACCATAATTATACTTAAACCTAAAAGTCAATTACTGTAAACTTCACGTACTGCTTTCACCACCAGCTTGCAAGTAAGATCCTGATCTTGGCCGGAAGAACGATCCGTTTAGCGTTGGAGATGGGTCTTCGTGGCGCCGGAACATGAGGTAGAACGGGAGTCGACATTTCCACTAGGGCCGGGCTGGAGGCGGAAACAGAAGACACACTGCAGCCAGAGTCGAAACAAGAAGAAGAATAAAACGGCGGTGGCGACTCGACACTCCAACCGGTGGCCTCTGTCTCCGGAACGGCTTCTGACTAGCGGTCTGCTTACCCAGGGTCGGCGGCATCCCTTCTTCTCCGGTGCTGCAGAGGACCGCAGGTTGTAAGAGGGCAGTGGTTTCGGTAACCACAGAAGAAGAGAGGGAGGGAAGAAAGGCGGTTACCTGCACAGCCGATGAGGTCGATCGAGGCGGCACCACCGGAGTCCCCGACGAAGCGAAGGAGGTCAGTTGTTGCACGGGTCTCGGTTGACAGTAGCAGGGAAGCTGAGAAGAGCGGTGCGGCGGTGATGAAGAAAGGGGCGGCGCGGTTGGGTTTGGTAGACACAAGCGGCGGCCAGCCAGTTTCCGATTCATGGTGATGCCGATCTCATCTCCATGTGAGGCAGAAGGAAGAAGGTAAAGGAAGAGGAGAAGGCTGCGGCTCTCCAAAAGAAGCGTAGGTTGCTGTTTGTGGGAAGGGAATTAGGGATTAGGGTTTGAAGGGTAGGAGGAAAAAATTAATTAAAAAAAAAGGTTATTTTAAGTGAGGAGGAAACAATTAAGGTTTCTATTATTTTTAACAACAGAATGGTAAAATAAATGTGAGTAAAATTTTATCTAACGAAAATATAATGTCATCTAAAAATCTTATTTATCACAAAACTGATAAAAAGATGGATCGTCTAGAATATGAACCATGAAAGTATCATTCATGGCTTGAAATTAGAATGGAAGAAGTTTAAACTGATCAAATTTCGGTTCGCCTCGAAATTTATTGGAAATAAAATTTTTGGATATTACATCAGTACCCCCTTAAAATAAGTTTCGTCCCGAAACTTAAAAGAAGACTCGTAACATTAGAGGTCATACAAAAGAACTAAAGCGCCGGAAAAAGGTCACAACGGTCGAGTTCAAATTTGTTTCCGAAATAGCCGAAAGAATATTTCCGGGTATTACATCAATCCCCCCTTAGAATAAGTTTCGCCCCGAAACTTAAAGTACGCCAGTCAGAGGGTCAACTCTCAAGGTACGAATCTAATGTATCAACTTGTTATCGCACAAGAGTCATCGTTTCTACATATAAGTATCCCGCATATCAAGGTTATCAATAACACACATCCTGACTAAGCACTCAAGCATGAATTAAACAAGTGGTCAGACAACATAACACAGATATAGGGTCAAGCCCTAGCTCGTCGTTCCCTAGATTACACTATCTCTACAAAGGTCTCTGAAAGGTTATTTCTCATACTACCCATAGTATCCAAGGTGGCCTCGTCGGCTTTTATAAAACCACTAACTCTGAAATCTTTTCATGTACAGATCTCACAAGTGCCTACTACCACGTTCTAGTGTGGTAACTAGATATCTCACCGGTATCATCCGGCTCTATTGTCCGATTCTCTAAGCCGATGTCCTACTTTTGTCTGGTAAGTATCCCTCAAACTGAATCCGTATAAAACTAGGGTCACACCCTCCAATCGGGTGAGGGTTACTAGTCGCTCAAACACTTATAAACTACTTTACAGCCTCAAGTGGTCACATTTTGCAACTCGCCTCCAGGTCCTTTGATGACCGTACAGAAAATAACCTAGTCAAATTTCTTTCCTTCGTTGTGTTTACTTGACTACACACTCAGGCCAAAGGTCTTGAGTGACATACAATATGTCTGGAATGATGGTATTAGTTACAAGGTGATCTCACATCACCGTCATTTGCTCACACTACTCAATAGTTGTTAACATTGCATTGTGTCCTATAATATCCCTCTTACTCAAAACGCAACTCGACTCCGTTCCGAGAAATTTTTTTTTTTTTTATATACTCCACTCTTGAGATTCTGTTTTCTATATGTACGAGTACTGGTCTGTAAGTACACTCCCATAGCTTCTTTTTCTTATCTGTCTTCCGATTCAACTTGATAGTTACTCCCTTGAGCTTGTTAGTGCAGGCCCTACACAATACCTTTATTACATCGTTTACTTACTTTTTCATTCCATCAAGAAACTCATTCTAAAGTACCCTGCTAAGTATTAAGTTCCAAATTTATTTGTCTACCGACATGTGACGAGGTCAGCATGTTTCACTTGTATCTATAATGGGGTACCACTCTCTTTCTATACTTCTATGTGCACATACTTTCTCATCTACCTAGATGGTGATACAGTTCCTCTACAAAATTTCCTGTCACTCCATGTAGCCTATTTCACGTTCCTTCTAAACGAAACGCATTTCACCAATTATCATCGTCTTAAACTCAACACGTCATTCGTTGTACTCTCGAGTTTCCGGTTCTGTGGGTTAGGACTCATCACGCTTTCGCTGCGCTACCTTGATAATTATGTTGTCACCCGCTAATCGTAAGGACATTTTCCGTGAGTCCAAATTGATGGACCCAAAATTCTCCCTCTCAATTACACCATAAGTCCTACCCGGATGAAATACCAAGTACCTTCCTTACTTGCCTTAAGGGACTAAGATAACGGTTGGAAGACGACCTCTTCCGTTTACTTTTGGAATTCTTCTAACACGGATCCAAACTTCCTGACTCGACTGAAGTTTGATCTTAACCAACCGAGAAGTAACCTCTAACACGATTCTCTCTATACCTTTAGTTGTCTAAGTAGATTTTCGTTGTCTACTGGAGGAACTCCTCCAAAGCATCGGTAGAGTTACTTCAATAATCCTCAATCACATATATCTCTTCTTAACTGTACATAGCTCGTCAATCCCAAACAACCCTTGCACGTCCTCAGTTGATGTCGGTCAGTCAATAGTTGACTTATCTCCATTTCCGGGACTCACTTTTCTCCTACCTCTTTTGCCTTTAACTTTCCTGGTGAACACTACTTACTCAAGTTCATCAATTTATACTCCTTTAGCTCATTCTACATTACAACTTCCAGTTCCCCCGTGATCTAACTCCATTTCTCGAGTCTCACTGTGTCGTCCATCTGACACCAATGGTCTTTTATAGGTCTTCCAATATAGCTTGTAATCAAGTCTACAAAACTCTCATGACCTTAACTTCCTTCCACTTGCGGTTTATCTAGTAGGGAATGCTACACACACTCTGTCTTGATTGACATAGAACCTTATCAAAATCATATACTCTTTACTCCTCTAGTTCTTCTTTTATAATCCATCTGTACTAACTGTGATATGCACCCCTTTCCTAGCCAGTAGGTAGTATATCTCTCACACGCTTCCCTGGGTCTTCAATGACATAAAGGGGTCATCCCTGACCATCTAGTCTTTCTTCTTAAGTTCTTAATTAGAGTTACTAGTTCGAACTCACTTCATGTTACTATTAAGGGTATTAGCACTGGTATCGATTTAGCTTCACATTTGTCGCCGTTGATCTCTTGAAGGGTCCTCCAGATGTCTATAAAATTATTTCATAAGTCTATGGTTATTCTCCTTATATGTCAACCAGTTCCTACTAGTTGACCCGCACGTTTATGTCCCAGTTACTACCAACTAGTCTGTAGTTGACCTTCTATAAGATCACGAACTTATTGTTCTTCAATCTCTTTTGAAGTTTGAAACACTTGGTGAGAATCTATCTTCTCCAGTTTCTTTGTCAATATCCCTTTAGCTCCTTCCATAGTCTGCACTTCTCTTGTTCTCTTATAAGATCACTATACTCTTTTGAGTCCAGTCATAGCATTCATCTGTCGTCAATGAGTTTATCAAGTCTTCACGATTTTTCTTACTTTGTTCATCGTCTGTTTGCGGTTCTTTGTTATGACCGTTAATGTTGGTAACTTAAATCTTTATGTGAATGAGAAGTTATAGTGGACTTTCTAGTCCACCAAAATAAC
This sequence comes from Fagopyrum esculentum, assembly GCA_033239045.1. NCBI lineage: Eukaryota > Viridiplantae > Streptophyta > Magnoliopsida > Caryophyllales > Polygonaceae > Fagopyrum > Fagopyrum esculentum. Next base: position 113,526,598 of record BSUD01000004.1, read on the forward strand.
TCTCTCACATTCTTCCCTTTTGGTGGGTGTTGTTTTGATCATGCTGCCATTACAGAAATTCGTTGTCCCAGTTTTACACTTCTTGTATCCTTGAAGGACTCTACATGCTTTGATACTTATGTCAAAGTTTCATTCAAAAATTATCGGATCCTTGAAGGACTCTACATGCTTCCATGGTTACAAATTTTATTTCTCGTCATCAAGCTCACCCTCTATCTTCGTACCCTTTAATTTCTCACAGCTAGGTCAACACCTTATCTTCTTTGTATTCTCATGCCCATGCTTGCATATGGCAGCGTTCGCCTCGATTGTAACGTCCTTTACCCTGCAAATCTTGGTTGTACTCTGTTCTATATGATTCTTGTTCCCTTATTATTATCTCTAATCTGATCTCTTGTCGTCTCTTACATGGACCGTCTGTGTTGATGACCTAGGTCCCATGATAATCGGGATTACCTTGGAATCTCGAGTCCACCAAGATCATTCTCACATGTTCCTTCATTAGCGCGTTGTCTATAATATTGCTCTCTTGAACTCCGTTGACTCTATTACCGGCCTTCTACTCTTTTGATACTAGTGTCGCGGTTCCTTTCAACTTCTTATATCTTTGATGAGGTCAAAACTTCTCCCCCCTTGCGGGGTCTTCCGCTTTTATACTCAATTGTAGGTATTCATTCCGTGCACCTCAGATCGTCATATCCGAGTTGACTCGTCTGGTCTCTCATGCTCATCATTGTCTATGGAGCATCCGTCTCGATTGCAACATCCTTTATTCCGCCATCATGATTCTGCTCCGTTCTACTTGGTTCTCATCCCACTATTATTATCTCCAATCTATGCTCTTGTCGTCTGCTATGTGATTCTTTAATTCATCTCGGCTTCATACGACCAAGTCCCTTGTATGACTTTCTATTCCTTCCATTAGAGCTGACTCGGGAATTTCTTTCTCATCTGTTTGTACTTATAGTGAAAATTATCTCAACATCCTTACTCCTTTGTCAACCCATTCTTCGGGTGATTTATAGGGTCACTAGGACACCCACCAGAGTATAATACTCAATCCTAGGTCTGAATCCATTATCTCGTGTTGAAAACTCTTCAAGTCCGTTACCGATTTATCATGAGGCGATGATCGATTCATGATATCATAGCTAAAGGATACTAACATGCTAAACATACACATTTATATAATTAAAACATATCGATATAACTCTATATACTAACACCTATCATTCCAAGTTGCAGAGATCCACGGAGAACGATGGTGGTCCGACGTACTACTAACCCAACAACCCGACTATGCACGTGTGTAAAAATCAAAATCCGTTTTTTTGAAAATCTTAGACCCCTTTCGGGTTCTGATTATTTTATACATTCGGTCTTTTAAAAGATTTCAAGTGCCATTGTTGTCAACCCAGAGCTCTGATACCATGTTGTAACACCCCAAATTCTCGGAACTCGGGGAGCTACTGGTTAGGACCTCACAATGGGTCCCGACCTTGGTTTAACAACAACCTTACTTGGATCTTACAACAAGGCACAAATGTATTTAAAATAATTTCTAAAACATAATATTTTTAATGGTATAAACGTACACATGTGACAGCCTTACAAACATATATACAGATACATAACATGCATGACGTATGGAAGACTCCCCCGTCCCCATCTAATGAGTACGTGGACCCGGCTGACCATCCGTCCCGGATCTCTCTGCAACTGTCTGTCTCTACAGATCTACAACACGGATAAACCGTTAGCTAACTATCCAAATATAAGCAAAAAGATAACAGCACAAGCACACGCAGAAACAAAAATAAACAAACATCATGCTGGCACTCAACCGTTTATTATCTATTATTTAAGTGATTCACATTACTCAATTTAAGTTGTGGCACGAGAACTATTATTAGTTCTCGCCTCCGTTCCTTATCCAACTGGTGTAGGTCTAGCTGACTTCCTTTGGTAGCATCACTACAAACCATGTATGGACTAGTCCCGAAAGAAACCCCCAGCGCCCCGCGAGCTACTGAGCAGAATGCCACCGCCCGTTACTCTTAGGCCAAAATATAGGTCGGTAATTATATATCACAACCTATCTCTCTAACATTTCAATCACACACCACCATCATCATTTATACTCATATTTAGCAGTCAGCTAAGTAAGCCCAAAGGACTTACCTGATTCAAATCTCGACTCTCGTAATATCAACTCGGTCTGTAGCTCACTCCTACGTAGTTAGAAGTCTAAGACTTCTAAAATAGAATAATGTATTAAGACATAACTAGTTGCAGTATTAATTTAGGGTAAAATGACCATTTTACCCTTGGTCCCGAAATTCCCGAAAATTCTAAAATTTATGTCTAAACTCCTATTTGAGATTCTAAAATCATATTCTAACTCCCAAAGCTTCGTTTGGTTCCAAGCTAACATTTTTCCTATGTTTCTATTTTCCGGGGAAATCGTAAAGGTCTAACTTCGATTCCAAATATAAAATTCGTAACCGCTTATAAAAATTCTGACTTAAATCCCTAGATTATCTATGATGTCCTATCTAACCTTAGGAGAAAGAATTTCTCCAAACTGTTCATTCAACAACTTTATAAAAATTCCTAAAGTTGACTACTCCCTTTGCAAATTCTATACTTAGCCAAAATCTGAGTACACTTTAAAAAATCATAACTCCTAAATCACTCACTGGATTTATCCCAAATTTTGATATGTTCTACTATAAAATCTTACCTATAATATATCCAAAATTCAGCCGGAAAGGATATCAAGAGCTTATTAAAAATCATCTCACAAAACAGCATCACTTGCTGTTTTCCCCAACACTCAGTTCATATATAAAAACGTCAACTTTGAAACACAATAACTCTCAAACCGTAACTCCGATTCTTCCCAAATTTTAATATGATCTACAACAAGATGTCAACTATATCATATCAAAATTTCAAGCCTAACAGAGATCAAAAGCCTATCCAAATTTATTCCACAAAACTGCATCTCAAGCATTTTTCCTCAAACTCAGCACACTAAAAAAAACTGCTTGAATAGCCAACTTGAGAAAATCATATCTCCTAAACTATAACTCAGAAAAATCCCAAATTTTAATATGTGCTACCACAATATCTCATCTATAACATATAAAAATTTCAGCCAAAATGGATCAGTATTTCATACCTAAATCGGAACCCGAAGTTGGATGTTGTTAATGTTGGAAAACTAGAAAAAGCAACAGCTCTCTGAAGTTGCTCCTTTGGCTGAAATATATGGGTTTAAAGATGGTTTAGCGGCACCCATTGACACATAAACATGGAGGGGAAGTAAGGAGGTAGAGAGTGGTCATACACGAGACTCGCAGAAGGTGACGGCATGGTTGTTGCTGTTGCGCGACTGGAGCAGGGAGGCGACTCCCATGGTTGCTGATGGCGTGTCCCTGGCCACATTCAAGAGGTGTGAGGGAGGGAGCTGCGGTATGCTGGTTGACAGAAGACGAAGGAGCCGGAGGATCTGCTGCGTGCAAGGGATGAGTAAGCAAGGAAAGCGTTTCTTCTGTGGATGTATCTGGACGGAATGCAAGCAGCAGAATGGAAGTGAATCTGCGAAGATCTCGGCTGTTACTTTCCTAGTAACGTTCAGCAAGAGAACGTGGTATTGCAGTTGGGCTGGCGCTGGGCTGGAGCTGGCAACGCCGGGCTGAAAGGCAAAGTAGCAGATGGGCTGGAGTTGCTGTAAGGCTGGGCTGCTGAAAGGTAGAGTAGCAGATGGGCTGAAACTGTGGATCCAAGGTGCTGAAGCTGCTGAGGCTGGAGAGTTCATGGGCTGGGCAGCTGGCGCTGCTGGGCTGAGGGTGCTGGATCCGCTGGGCTGTCAACAGCCTGTCTGGGCTTGTCACCGACTTGTCACAGCCTTGTCTGGCCTTGTCACAGACTCGTCACAGCCTTGTCTGGCCTTGTCACAGCTTCGTCACAGACTTGTCTGGACCTTGTCACAGCTTCGTCACAGACTTGTCCGGGCCTCGTCATACTCTAAATTAGGGCTAAACTTATTATTTTATGTGAAGGTAAGCTACATAAAATGATAAAATTTTATAAAGATCCTATCATTTTATGTGAAGGGAAGCTACATAAAATGATAAATTTTATAATAATGTGTCTAACTAAGTAGACGGATATGGGTCAACTGATCGAGATCGGGTTTGTTACAGAAATAAACGGAATAAAAATTCCGGATATTACATCAGTACCCCCTTAAAATAAGTTTCGTCCCGAAACTTAAAAGAAGACTCGTAATGTCGGAGTCCATGCAAAAGAACTAGAGCGCCGGAAAGAGGTCACAACTGTCGAGTTCTAATTTGTTTCCGAAATAGCCTAAAGAAATATTTCCGGGTATTACATCAATCCCCCCTTAGAATAAGTTTCGCCCCGAAACTTAAAGTACGCCAGTCAGAGGGTCAACTCTCAAGGTACGAATCTAATGTATCAACTTGTTATCGCACAAGAGTCATCGTTTCTACATATAAGTATCCCGCATATCAAGGTCATCAATAACACACATCCTGACTAAGCACTCAAGCATGAATTAAACAAGCAGTCAGACAACATAACACAGATATAGGGTCAAGCCCTAGCTCGTCGTTCCCTAGATTATCACTATCTCCACAAAGGTCTCTGAAAGGTTATGTCTCATACTATCCATAATATTCTTGGTAGCCTCGTCGGCTTTTTATACCACTCACTCTGAAATCTTTTCAAGTACAGACCTCACAGGTGCCTACTACACGTTCTAGTGTGGTAACGAGATATCTCACCGGTATCATCCGGCTTCATTGCCCGATTCTCTAAGTCGATGTCCTAACCTTTGTCTGGTAAGTATCCCTCAAACTGAATCCGTATAAAACTAGGGTCACACCCTCCAATCGGGTGAGGGTTACTAGTCGCTCAAACACTTATAAACTACTTTACAGCCTCAAGTGGTCACATTTTGCAACTCGCCTCCAGGTCCTTTGATGACCGTACAGAAAATAACCTAGTCAACTTTCTTCCCTTCGTTGTGTTTACTTGACTACACACTCAGGCCAAAGGTCTTGAGTGACATACAATATGTCTGGAATGACGGTATTAGTTACAAGGTGATCTCACATCACCGTCATTTGCTCACACTACTCAATAGTTGTTAACATTGAATTGTGTCCTATAATATCCCTCTTACTCAAAACGCAACTCGACTCCGTTCCGAGATAAAAATTTTTCTTATACTCCACTCTTGAGATTCTGTTTTCTATATGTACGAGTACTGGTCTGTAAGTACACTCCCATAGCTTCTTTTTCTTATCTGTCTTCCGATTCAACTTGATAGTTACTCCCTTGAGCTTGTTAGTGCAGGCCCTACACAATACCTTTATTACATCGTTTACTTACTTTTTCATTCCATCAAGAAACTCATTCTAAAGTACCCTGCTAAGTATTAAGTTCCAAATTTATTTGTCTACCGACATGTGACGAGGTCAGCATGTTTCACTTGTATCTATAATGGGGTACCACTCTCTTTCTATACTTCTATGTGCACATACTTTCTCATCTACCTAGATGGTGATACAGTTCCTCTACAAAATTTCCTGTCACTCCATGTAGCCTATTTCACGTTCCTTCTAAACGAAACGCATTTCACCAATTATCATCGTCTTAAACTCAACACGTCATTCGTTGTACTCTCGAGTTTCCGGTTCTGTGGGTTAGGACTCATCACGCTTTCGCTGCGCTACCTTGATAATTATGTTGTCACCCGCTAATCGTAAGGACATTTTCCGTGAGTCCAAATTGATGGACCCAAAATTCTCCCTCTCAATTACACCATAAGTCCTACCCGGATGAAATACCAAGTACCTTCCTTACTTGCCTTAAGGGACTAAGATAACGGTTGGAAGACGACCTCTTCCGTTTACTTTTGGAATTCTTCTAACACGGATCCAAACTTCCTGACTCGACTGAAGTTTGATCTTAACCAACCGAGAAGTAACCTCTAACACGATTCTCTCTATACCTTTAGTTGTCTAAGTAGATTTTCGTTGTCTACTGGAGGAACTCCTCCAAAGCATCGGTAGAGTTACTTCAATAATCCTCAATCACATATATCTCTTCTTAACTGTACATAGCTCGTCAATCCCAAACAACCCTTGCACGTCCTCAGTTGATGTCGGTCAGTCAATAGTTGACTTATCTCCATTTCCGGGACTCACTTTTCTCCTACCTCTTTTGCCTTTAACTTTCCTGGTGAACACTACTTACTCAAGTTCATCAATTTATACTCCTTTAGCTCATTCTACATTACAACTTCCAGTTCCCCCGTGATCTAACTCCATTTCTCGAGTCTCACTGTGTCGTCCATCTGACACCAATGGTCTTTTATAGGTCTTCCAATATAGCTTGTAATCAAGTCTACAAAACTCTCATGACCTTAACTTCCTTCCACTTGCGGTTTATCTAGTAGGGAATGCTACACACACTCTGTCTTGATTGACATAGAACCTTATCAAAATCATATACTCTTTACTCCTCTAGTTCTTCTTTTATAATCCATCTGTACTAACTGTGATATGCACCCCTTTCCTAGCCAGTAGGTAGTAAATCTCTCACACGCTTCCCTGGGTCTTCAATGACATAAAGGGGTCATCCCTGACCATCTAGTCTTTCTTCTTAAGTTCTTAATTAGAGTTACTAGTTCGAACTCACTTCATGTTACTATTAAGGGTATTAGCACTGGTATCGATTTAGCTTCACATTTGTCGCCGTTGATCTCTTGAAGGGTCCTCCAGATGTCTATAAAATTATTTCATAGGTCTATGGTTATTCTCCTTATATGCCAACCAGTTACCACTAGTTGACCCGCACGTTTATGTCCCAGTTACTACCAACTAGTCTGTAGTTGACCTTCTATAAGATCACGAACTTATTGTTCTTCAATCTCTTTGAAGTTTGAAACACTTGGTGAGAATCTATCTTCTCCAGTTTCTTTGTCAATACCCCTTTAGCTCCTTCCACAGTCTGCACTTCTCTTGTTCTCTTATAAGATCACTATACTCTTTTGAGTCCAGTCATAGCATTCATCTGTCGTCAATGAGTTTATCAAGTCTTCACGATTTTTCTTACTTTGTTCATCGTCTGTTTGCGGTTCTTTGTTATGACCGTTAATGTTGGTAACTTAAATCTTTATGTGAATGAGAAGTTATAGTGGACTTTCTAGTCCACCAAAATAACTCTCTCACATTCTTCCCTTTGATGGGTGTTGTTTTGATCATGCTACCATTATAGAAATTCGTTGTCCCAGTTTTATACTTCTCGTATCCTTGAAGGACTCTACATGCTTTCATGGTTACAAAATTTATTTCTCGTCATCAAGCTCACCCTCTATCTTTGTACCCTTTAATTTCTCACAGCTAGGTCAACACCTTATCTTCTTTGTATTCTCATGCCCATGCTTGCATATGGCAGCGTTCGCCTCGATTGTAACGTCCTTTACCCTGCAAATCTTGGTTGTACTCTGTTCTATATGATTCTTGTTCCCTTATTATTATCTCTAATCTGATCTCTTGTCGTCTCTTACATGGATCGTCTGTGTTGATGACCTAGGTCCCATGATAATCGGGATTACCTTGGAATCTCGAATCCACCAAGATCATTCTCACATGTTCCTTCATTAGCGCGTTGTCTATAATATTGCTCTCTTGAACTCCGTTGACTCTATTACCGGCCTTCTACTCTTTTGATACTAGTGTCGCGGTTCCTTTCAACTTCTTATATCTTTGATGAGGTCAAAACTTCTCCACCCTTGCGGGGTCTTCCGCTTTTATACTCAATTGTAGGTATTCATTCCGTGCACCTCAGATCGTCATATCCGAGTTGACTCGTCTGGTCTCTCATGCTCATCATTGTCTATGGAGCATCCGTCTCGATTGCAACATCCTTTACCGCCATCATGATTCTGCTCCGTTCTACTTGGTTCTTATCCCACTATTATTATCTCCAATCTATGCTCTTGTCGTCTGCTATGTGATTCTTTAATTCATCTCTCGGCTTCATACGACCAAGTCCCTTGTATGACTTTCTATTCCTTCCATTAGAGCTGACTCGGGAATTTCTTTCTCATCTGTTTGTACTTATGGTGAAAATTATCTCAACATCCTTACTTCCTTGTCAACCCGTTCTTCGGATGATTTATAGGGTCACTAGGACACCCACCAGAGTATAATACTCAATCCTAGGTCTGAATCCATTATCTCGTGTTGAAAACTCTTCAAGTCCGTTACCGATTTATCATGAGGCGATAATCGATTCATGATATCATAGCTAAAGGATACTAACATGCTAAACATACACATTTATATAATTAAAACATATCGATATAACTCTATATACTAAAACCTATCATTCCAAGTTGCAGAGACCCCCGGAGAACGATGGTGGTCCGACGTACTACTAACCCAACAACCCGACTATGCACGTGTGTAAAAATCAAAATCCGTTTTTGAAAATCTTAGACCCCTTTCGGGTTCTGATTATTTTATACATTCGGTCTTTTAGAAGATTTCAAGTGCCATTGTTGCCAACCTCGCTCTGATACCATGTTGTAACACCCCAAATTCTCGGAACTCGGGGAGCTACTGGTTAGGACCTCACAATGGGTCCCGACCTTGGTTTAACAACAACCTTACTTGGATCTTACAACAAGGCACAAATGTATTTAAAACAATTTCTAAAACATAATATTTTTAATGGTATAAACGTACACATGTGACAGCCTTACAAACATATATAAAGATACATAACATGCATGACGTATGGAAGACTCCCCCGTCCCCATCTAATGAGTACGTGGACCCGGCTGACCATCCGTCCCGGATCTCTCTGCAACTGTCTATCTCTACAGATCTACAACACGGATACACCGTTAGCTAACTATCCAAATATAAGCAAAAAGATAACAGCACAAGCACACGCAGAAACAAAAATAAACAAACATCATGCTGGCACTCAACCGTTTATTATCTATTATTTAAGTGATTCACATTACTCAATTTAAGTTGTGGCACGAGAACTATTATTAGTTCTCGCCTCCGTTCCTTATCCAACTGGTGTAGGTCTAGCTGACTTCCTTTGGTAGCATCACTACAAACCATGTATGGACTAGTCCCGAAAGAAACCCCCAGCGCCCCGCGAGCTACTGAGCAGAATGCCACCGCCCGTTACTCTTAGGCCAAAATATAGGTCGGTAATTATATATCACAACCTATCTCTCTAACATTTCAATCACACACCACCATCATCATTTATACTCATATTTAGCAGTCAGCTAAGTAAGCCCAAAGGACTTACCTGATTCAAATCTCAACTCTCGTAATATCAACTCGGTCTGCAACCGTAGAACTCAATCGCCTGTCATAAGAGGCAAGTGGATCAATATTGTATCCCATTTGCTTGAAGTCTCCAACTTCTAAGATACTTAAGTCTATCATAGGAGAATTTACCAAAATACCCTCATAAGGGTAAAAAGACTATTTTTACCCTTACGTCTCAATACCTCAAAATATTCTTAGAAAAAAAATTCTAAAACTTCCTATGATAAACTCTCTAGAATCCTACTTGTCTCCTCTTAAGATACTCATACAAAAATCCAAAAATCCCAAAATAAAAATATCTCACCTTTTGATGCCATGCACTCTACTCCCTGAAAGAAACCAAAACTCGGAAACAAAAACAATAACCAATCCTACACGAAAATCCCAAGTGAACTCCTCAACACTAAAACTCCTATACTTAGCCAAAACCTGCATTTTACTAAACTGCCTAACAAGCCTACGTTGGAGCCTTATAACTCTAGATATGCTGGAAAGTCCGCTAACATAAATCTTTACATAAGTTCTTATAGTAATTTTAAGAATTAGTAATATGTCCAAGATCTAATACTATCAAAGCATCTATTTCAAGTCATTTATTCGACGTTTTAGGTTACAAGCATTCATCTATTACTTTCATATGTACAACGTTCATCTCACATACCAACTCACATCTTACATAGCCTTCATACCCACTCACTATACACAACATCTCTACCTCCAAAGCATCAATGCACCGATGCACATACATTCCAATTAACTTCGATTGCAACACCTAAGAATACTCAACAGACTTTTAAGATGAATAAAGCCATACCACCTCATACATCATCACTAATCCTCATCATTAAACAAGATTAGACCATAATTATACTTAAACCTAAAAGTCAATTACTGTAAACTTCACGTACTGCTTTCACCACCAGCTTGCAAGTAAGATCCTGATCTTGGCCGGAAGAACGATCCGTTTAGCGTTGGAGATGGGTCTTCGTGGCGCCGGAACATGAGGTAGAACGGGAGTCGACATTTCCACTAGGGCCGGGCTGGAGGCGGAAACAGAAGACACACTGCAGCCAGAGTCGAAACAAGAAGAAGAATAAAACGGCGGTGGCGACTCGACACTCCAACCGGTGGCCTCTGTCTCCGGAACGGCTTCTGACTAGCGGTCTGCTTACCCAGGGTCGGCGGCATCCCTTCTTCTCCGGTGCTGCAGAGGACCGCAGGTTGTAAGAGGGCAGTGGTTTCGGTAACCACAGAAGAAGAGAGGGAGGGAAGAAAGGCGGTTACCTGCACAGCCGATGAGGTCGATCGAGGCGGCACCACCGGAGTCCCCGACGAAGCGAAGGAGGTCAGTTGTTGCACGGGTCTCGGTTGACAGTAGCAGGGAAGCTGAGAAGAGCGGTGCGGCGGTGATGAAGAAAGGGGCGGCGCGGTTGGGTTTGGTAGACACAAGCGGCGGCCAGCCAGTTTCCGATTCATGGTGATGCCGATCTCATCTCCATGTGAGGCAGAAGGAAGAAGGTAAAGGAAGAGGAGAAGGCTGCGGCTCTCCAAAAGAAGCGTAGGTTGCTGTTTGTGGGAAGGGAATTAGGGATTAGGGTTTGAAGGGTAGGAGGAAAAAATTAATTAAAAAAAAAGGTTATTTTAAGTGAGGAGGAAACAATTAAGGTTTCTATTATTTTTAACAACAGAATGGTAAAATAAATGTGAGTAAAATTTTATCTAACGAAAATATAATGTCATCTAAAAATCTTATTTATCACAAAACTGATAAAAAGATGGATCGTCTAGAATATGAACCATGAAAGTATCATTCATGGCTTGAAATTAGAATGGAAGAAGTTTAAACTGATCAAATTTCGGTTCGCCTCGAAATTTATTGGAAATAAAATTTTTGGATATTACATCAGTACCCCCTTAAAATAAGTTTCGTCCCGAAACTTAAAGTACGCCAGTCAGAGGGTCAACTCTCAAGGTACGAATCTAATGTATCAACTTGTTATCGCACAAGAGTCATCGTTTCTACATATAAGTATCCCGCATATCAAGGTTATCAATAACACACATCCTGACTAAGCACTCAAGCATGAATTAAACAAGTGGTCAGACAACATAACACAGATATAGGGTCAAGCCCTAGCTCGTCGTTCCCTAGATTACACTATCTCTACAAAGGTCTCTGAAAGGTTATTTCTCATACTACCCATAGTATCCAAGGTGGCCTCGTCGGCTTTTATAAAACCACTAACTCTGAAATCTTTTCATGTACAGATCTCACAAGTGCCTACTACCACGTTCTAGTGTGGTAACTAGATATCTCACCGGTATCATCCGGCTCTATTGTCCGATTCTCTAAGCCGATGTCCTACTTTTGTCTGGTAAGTATCCCTCAAACTGAATCCGTATAAAACTAGGGTCACACCCTCCAATCGGGTGAGGGTTACTAGTCGCTCAAACACTTATAAACTACTTTACAGCCTCAAGTGGTCACATTTTGCAACTCGCCTCCAGGTCCTTTGATGACCGTACAGAAAATAACCTAGTCAAATTTCTTTCCTTCGTTGTGTTTACTTGACTACACACTCAGGCCAAAGGTCTTGAGTGACATACAATATGTCTGGAATGATGGTATTAGTTACAAGGTGATCTCACATCACCGTCATTTGCTCACACTACTCAATAGTTGTTAACATTGCATTGTGTCCTATAATATCCCTCTTACTCAAAACGCAACTCGACTCCGTTCCGAGAAATTTTTTTTTTTTTTATATACTCCACTCTTGAGATTCTGTTTTCTATATGTACGAGTACTGGTCTGTAAGTACACTCCCATAGCTTCTTTTTCTTATCTGTCTTCCGATTCAACTTGATAGTTACTCCCTTGAGCTTGTTAGTGCAGGCCCTACACAATACCTTTATTACATCGTTTACTTACTTTTTCATTCCATCAAGAAACTCATTCTAAAGTACCCTGCTAAGTATTAAGTTCCAAATTTATTTGTCTACCGACATGTGACGAGGTCAGCATGTTTCACTTGTATCTATAATGGGGTACCACTCTCTTTCTATACTTCTATGTGCACATACTTTCTCATCTACCTAGATGGTGATACAGTTCCTCTACAAAATTTCCTGTCACTCCATGTAGCCTATTTCACGTTCCTTCTAAACGAAACGCATTTCACCAATTATCATCGTCTTAAACTCAACACGTCATTCGTTGTACTCTCGAGTTTCCGGTTCTGTGGGTTAGGACTCATCACGCTTTCGCTGCGCTACCTTGATAATTATGTTGTCACCCGCTAATCGTAAGGACATTTTCCGTGAGTCCAAATTGATGGACCCAAAATTCTCCCTCTCAATTACACCATAAGTCCTACCCGGATGAAATACCAAGTACCTTCCTTACTTGCCTTAAGGGACTAAGATAACGGTTGGAAGACGACCTCTTCCGTTTACTTTTGGAATTCTTCTAACACGGATCCAAACTTCCTGACTCGACTGAAGTTTGATCTTAACCAACCGAGAAGTAACCTCTAACACGATTCTCTCTATACCTTTAGTTGTCTAAGTAGATTTTCGTTGTCTACTGGAGGAACTCCTCCAAAGCATCGGTAGAGTTACTTCAATAATCCTCAATCACATATATCTCTTCTTAACTGTACATAGCTCGTCAATCCCAAACAACCCTTGCACGTCCTCAGTTGATGTCGGTCAGTCAATAGTTGACTTATCTCCATTTCCGGGACTCACTTTTCTCCTACCTCTTTTGCCTTTAACTTTCCTGGTGAACACTACTTACTCAAGTTCATCAATTTATACTCCTTTAGCTCATTCTACATTACAACTTCCAGTTCCCCCGTGATCTAACTCCATTTCTCGAGTCTCACTGTGTCGTCCATCTGACACCAATGGTCTTTTATAGGTCTTCCAATATAGCTTGTAATCAAGTCTACAAAACTCTCATGACCTTAACTTCCTTCCACTTGCGGTTTATCTAGTAGGGAATGCTACACACACTCTGTCTTGATTGACATAGAACCTTATCAAAATCATATACTCTTTACTCCTCTAGTTCTTCTTTTATAATCCATCTGTACTAACTGTGATATGCACCCCTTTCCTAGCCAGTAGGTAGTAAATCTCTCACACGCTTCCCTGGGTCTTCAATGACATAAAGGGGTCATCCCTGACCATCTAGTCTTTCTTCTTAAGTTCTTAATTAGAGTTACTAGTTCGAACTCACTTCATGTTACTATTAAGGGTATTAGCACTGGTATCGATTTAGCTTCACATTTGTCGCCGTTGATCTCTTGAAGGGTCCTCCAGATGTCTATAAAATTATTTCATAAGTCTATGGTTATTCTCCTTATATGTCAACCAGTTCCTACTAGTTGACCCGCACGTTTATGTCCCAGTTACTACCAGCTAGTCAGTAGTTGACCTTCTATAAGATCACGTACTTATTGTTCTTCAATCTCTTTTGAAGTTTGGAACACTTGGTGAGAATCTATCTTCTCCAGTCTCTTTGTCAATATCCCTTTAGCTCCTTCCATAGTCTGCAATTCTCTTGTTTTCTTATAAGATCACTATACTCTTTTGAGTTCATTCATAGTATTCATCTGTCGTCAATGAGTTTATCAAGTCTTCACGATTTTTTTTTTTTTTTTTTTTTTGTTCATCGTCTGTTTGCGGTTCTTTGTTATGACCGTTAATGTTGGTAACTTAAATCTTTATGTGAATGAGAAGTTATAGTGGACTTTCTAGTCCACCAAAATAACTCTCTCACATTCTTCCCTTTTGGTGGGTGTTGTTTTGATCATGCTGCCATTACAGAAATTCGTTGTCCCAGTTTTACACTTCTTGTATCCTTGAAGGACTCTACATGCTTTGATACTTATGTCAAAGTTTCATTCAAAAATTATCGGATCCTTGAAGGACTCTACATGCTTCCATGGTTACAAATTTTATTTCTCGTCATCAAGCTCACCCTCTATCTTCGTACCCTTTAATTTCTCACAGCTAGGTCAACACCTTATCTTCTTTGTATTCTCATGCCCATGCTTGCATATGGCAGCGTTCGCCTCGATTGTAACGTCCTTTACCCTGCAAATCTTGGTTGTACTCTGTTCTATATGATTCTTGTTCCCTTATTATTATCTCTAATCTGATCTCTTGTCGTCTCATACATGGATCGTCTGTGTTGATGACCTAGGTCCCATGATAATCGGGATTACCTTGGAATCTCGAATCCACCAAGATCATTCTCACATGTTCCTTCATTAGCGCGTTGTCTATAATATTGCTCTCTTGAACTCCGTTGACTCTATTACCGGCCTTCTACTCTTTTGATACTAGTGTCGCGGTTCCTTTCAACTTCTTATATCTTTGATGAGGTCAAAACTTCTCCCCCCTTGCGGGGTCTTCCGCTTTTATACTCAATTGTAGGTATTCATTCCGTGCACCTCAGATCGTCATATCCGAGTTGACTCGTCTGGTCTCTCATGCTCATCATTGTCTATGGAGCATCCGTCTCGATTGCAACATCCTTTATTCCGCCATCATGATTCTGCTCCGTTCTACTTGGTTCTCATCCCACTATTATTATCTCCAATCTATGCTCTTGTCGTCTGCTATGTGATTCTTTAATTCATCTCGGCTTCATACGACCAAGTCCCTTGTATGACTTTCTATTCCTTCCATTAGAGCTGACTCGGGAATTTCTTTCTCATCTGTTTGTACTTATAGTGAAAATTATCTCAACATCCTTACTCCTTTGTCAACCCATTCTTCGGGTGATTTATAGGGTCACTAGGACACCCACCAGAGTATAATACTCAATCCTAGGTCTGAATCCATTATCTCGTGTTGAAAACTCTTCAAGTCCGTTACCGATTTATCATGAGGCGATGATCGATTCATGATATCATAGCTAAAGGATACTAACATGCTAAACATACACATTTATATAATTAAAACATATCGATATAACTCTATATACTAACACCTATCATTCCAAGTTGCAGAGATCCACGGAGAACGATGGTGGTCCGACGTACTACTAACCCAACAACCCGACTATGCACGTGTGTAAAAATCAAAATCCGTTTTTTTGAAAATCTTAGACCCCTTTCGGGTTCTGATTATTTTATACATTCGGTCTTTTAAAAGATTTCAAGTGCCATTGTTGTCAACCCAGAGCTCTGATACCATGTTGTAACACCCCAAATTCTCGGAACTCGGGGAGCTACTGGTTAGGACCTCACAATGGGTCCCGACCTTGGTTTAACAACAACCTTACTTGGATCTTACAACAAGGCACAAATGTATTTAAAATAATTTCTAAAACATAATATTTTTAATGGTATAAACGTACACATGTGACAGCCTTACAAACATATATACAGATACATAACATGCATGACGTATGGAAGACTCCCCCGTCCCCATCTAATGAGTACGTGGACCCGGCTGACCATCCGTCCCGGATCTCTCTGCAACTGTCTGTCTCTACAGATCTACAACACGGATAAACCGTTAGCTAACTATCCAAATATAAGCAAAAAGATAACAGCACAAGCACACGCAGAAACAAAAATAAACAAACATCATGCTGGCACTCAACCGTTTATTATCTATTATTTAAGTGATTCACATTACTCAATTTAAGTTGTGGCACGAGAACTATTATTAGTTCTCGCCTCCGTTCCTTATCCAACTGGTGTAGGTCTAGCTGACTTCCTTTGGTAGCATCACTACAAACCATGTATGGACTAGTCCCGAAAGAAACCCCCAGCGCCCCGCGAGCTACTGAGCAGAATGCCACCGCCCGTTACTCTTAGGCCAAAATATAGGTCGGTAATTATATATCACAACCTATCTCTCTAACATTTCAATCACACACCACCATCATCATTTATACTCATATTTAGCAGTCAGCTAAGTAAGCCCAAAGGACTTACCTGATTCAAATCTCAACTCTCGTAATATCAACTCGGTCTGCAACCGTAGAACTCAATCGCCTGTCATAAGAGGCAAGTGGATCAATATTGTATCCCATTTGCTTGAAGTCTCCAACTTCTAAGATACTTAAGTCTATCATAGGAGAATTTACCAAAATACCCTCATAAGGGTAAAAAGACTATTTTTACCCTTACGTCTCAATACCTCAAAATATTCTTAGAAAAAAAATTCTAAAACTTCCTATGATAAACTCTCTAGAATCCTACTTGTCTCCTCTTAAGATACTCATACAAAAATCCAAAAATCCCAAAATAAAAATATCTCACCTTTTGATGCCATGCACTCTACTCCCTGAAAGAAACCAAAACTCGGAAACAAAAACAATAACCAATCCTACACGAAAATCCCAAGTGAACTCCTCAACACTAAAACTCCTATACTTAGCCAAAACCTGCATTTTACTAAACTGCCTAACAAGCCTACGTTGGAGCCTTATAACTCTAGATATGCTGGAAAGTCCGCTAACATAAATCTTTACATAAGTTCTTATAGTAATTTTAAGAATTAGTAATATGTCCAAGATCTAATACTATCAAAGCATCTATTTCAAGTCATTTATTCGACGTTTTAGGTTACAAGCATTCATCTATTACTTTCATATGTACAACGTTCATCTCACATACCAACTCACATCTTACATAGCCTTCATACCCACTCACTATACACAACATCTCTACCTCCAAAGCATCAATGCACCGATGCACATACATTCCAATTAACTTCGATTGCAACACCTAAGAATACTCAACAGACTTTTAAGATGAATAAAGCCATACCACCTCATACATCATCACTAATCCTCATCATTAAACAAGATTAGACCATAATTATACTTAAACCTAAAAGTCAATTACTGTAAACTTCACGTACTGCTTTCACCACCAGCTTGCAAGTAAGATCCTGATCTTGGCCGGAAGAACGATCCGTTTAGCGTTGGAGATGGGTCTTCGTGGCGCCGGAACATGAGGTAGAACGGGAGTCGACATTTCCACTAGGGCCGGGCTGGAGGCGGAAACAGAAGACACACTGCAGCCAGAGTCGAAACAAGAAGAAGAATAAAACGGCGGTGGCGACTCGACACTCCAACCGGTGGCCTCTGTCTCCGGAACGGCTTCTGACTAGCGGTCTGCTTACCCAGGGTCGGCGGCATCCCTTCTTCTCCGGTGCTGCAGAGGACCGCAGGTTGTAAGAGGGCAGTGGTTTCGGTAACCACAGAAGAAGAGAGGGAGGGAAGAAAGGCGGTTACCTGCACAGCCGATGAGGTCGATCGAGGCGGCACCACCGGAGTCCCCGACGAAGCGAAGGAGGTCAGTTGTTGCACGGGTCTCGGTTGACAGTAGCAGGGAAGCTGAGAAGAGCGGTGCGGCGGTGATGAAGAAAGGGGCGGCGCGGTTGGGTTTGGTAGACACAAGCGGCGGCCAGCCAGTTTCCGATTCATGGTGATGCCGATCTCATCTCCATGTGAGGCAGAAGGAAGAAGGTAAAGGAAGAGGAGAAGGCTGCGGCTCTCCAAAAGAAGCGTAGGTTGCTGTTTGTGGGAAGGGAATTAGGGATTAGGGTTTGAAGGGTAGGAGGAAAAAATTAATTAAAAAAAAAGGTTATTTTAAGTGAGGAGGAAACAATTAAGGTTTCTATTATTTTTAACAACAGAATGGTAAAATAAATGTGAGTAAAATTTTATCTAACGAAAATATAATGTCATCTAAAAATCTTATTTATCACAAAACTGATAAAAAGATGGATCGTCTAGAATATGAACCATGAAAGTATCATTCATGGCTTGAAATTAGAATGGAAGAAGTTTAAACTGATCAAATTTCGGTTCGCCTCGAAATTTATTGGAAATAAAATTTTTGGATATTACAAAGGGCCAAACGCCTCCACCCGATATACAATATACATGAATAATATACAAACTCGACTCTAACCAAAACCCACTCCTAAAATGTACGGAACCCCGGCTGCCCACTCTTCCGGATCTCTCGGCCGCAATCCTAACCTGCAAGGCAATCTACAACAGTCGGTATAAAACCGTTAGCTCATATTCTAGACATTAGAATCAATGGGCGAGGCACATACACACGAAATCTCATCACAAGCATACAACATACATAAAAGCAAAACAATCCGGTTTATTATCTTTATTATTATAAAGTCGTATCCCGTTCTAATTCAACTTAGGTTTGTGACACGAAACCACTGTGGTCCCGCCCCGGTCCCTAATTACCGGCATGGAACGGTACGGATGCCTCCGCCCGTCTAACCAGCACGGGCTAGTCGCCGAGAACCTCCTAGACTCTCGCAAGAGCTAGGCAGATGATGTCACCGCCCGTTATCATACACTTGGGCCAGAATAATATAAAGTCGGTGATCCTATTACCGGTTTAGTTGTTTATAACATAAACAATAACATATACATACACCACCACACACACATCAATGCTAATATGTAAAATACGAGCTAAGTAAGTCCGAAGACTTACCTCGTTCCAAAGCTAAACCGATCAACCAAATCATTCAACTTCCCGCAGGAAGATACTCAACTCCTGGCCAAAATAGGGCACACGATCAATATCTATCTCTCATGCTAGAAGTCCTTAGACTTCTAGCCCAAATGACCTCTATAAGGTCATATAACTCACATGTTAGGATAACACGTTCCTAGTCTCGATACTCTCACAACATGTAATCCCAAACCTCAAGCCTAATGATTCTCACAAGATCAAACTATATACTTCAATCCTTATAACAACCTCACTAGACCACAATACCACCTCAAGATTAGAATCAACATCAATCCATCAAACAATATCAAATCCTCAAAACTCACCTAAGGTTCAAGCCACTACTTGGCATTAACTCTAAGTTATGCTAGATCCATCCTAGCATGATACTACTAAACATAACTAGATCGAGAAAGGTACTCACACGAGGTCAAAGGCGGAAAACGATCAACGGATGTCGAGTATGGACTCGTGGGGCCTTCCATGGGGCGCTCCCGAACCTAGAACAAAACTAATCAAATTTAGCCCATACGCTAAATTTGAACGGAAAAATATAATGTGTCTAAGACTAAGGAAAACTCGGTTTTGAAAAGCCAATGTTAAAACTCGTTAAAAACATTTTCCGGGGATTTATACAATAATATAAACATAGGTCAAAATCTGCAATAACCTTCCCGGACATAAATATGAAGTTCACGAAACTTGGTCATGAAACCGTAATGAATACTTTGAGCCATAAATCGAATTAAACAAACCAAGGGAATAATATATATAGTATATATATTCATAAGAATATCTCCATAATTAAAATCCATGTTTAAAAACCGCTCACACATTTTTCGGGACAAATTACACAATTTTAGAAATATGGGTCATTATTGATAATTAAACCTTGGGGCATTTTCTGAAAATAACCCAACAGAGGGCATAAATGCAACATTCTATAAATATGGGTCAAATCTGTAATAACAAAACACTAGGTATAATCTGTAATTAACACAAAACATAGGGGCCCGATTTGTAAATAAACTTTAGGGTTTCTTTTGAACGCTGGATTGAAACAGAGAGAGGAGGCAGGAGGCGGCACCGGTAAGGCTCCAGGCGGCAGTCCCGGCAAAGGCGAGGCAGCAAGGAGGGTTGCAGAGGTCGCCCACAACTCCGGCGACAGTGTCCTCCTCCCGGCGACAGAGGAGAGCAAAGGAGAAGGCGGCGACAGTTTTGCAACTGGGCAGGTGGCCTCCAGGCGTCGCCTCTGGGCACCTGTTGACAGAAGGGAGAGAGAGATGGGGAGTGGAGGCGGCAAGGACTCCGACAGCAAGGGTGAAGCTTCTCCGGTGTCTTGTGGCCAGCAGAGCTCTCCGACGGCTGCACACAGGCGATGAAGACAGAGAGAAGGGTGAGCTGTGAGGCTACAGAGATGGTTTTCAGGGTGAGGAAGATGTAAATGGTAGGAGTGAGGAGAGGGTGTGATGGGTGAGGCTGAAGGGTAGAATGGAAAGATAGAGGGAATGGTGAAAGGTGTGTGAGCCAGGGAGGTGAGACAACAAGCAACGAGGGGTCAAAGGAGGTAGGCTGCACGGCAGGGAAAGGTCGGGGGGGAAGAGAGACGTCTCACCAACGAGGAGGAGAGAGAACAATAATACAAAAAAAGATAAATAAATAAAATAAATAAAAAAAAAGGTAAAACTGTAAACTCGATCAAACGCATACCGAACGGGGTTTCTGAATCGGAAAAACTTTTCCGAAATTTTTCCACAAAATAATATACTGAATATATATAAATAAAAATATATACTCGTAAAAGTATAGTTTACTATATATAAATTGCTCCCGTAAAATATTCTCGATAATTATATAATGGTAGAAATACGGATAATATATATATATATATATATATATATATATATATATATATATTTATATTTATATCAAAACTCGTAAAATTCAAATACGACGTAAAAACACTCCGAAAATATATTGCGGCCATTAAAATATTTATAAAAATACGGAAAATAAATATCGAAAACGCACCCAATAAACGGGTCGTTACATATACAACTTACCAACCAATCGACGTTTGTCCACATCTTTATCCCATATAGCTTGGAATTCAGAAAGGTGAAGCACATTTCTTGGAATTGCAGCACGATCTATCGGAATACAAGATGTGTTCGGAAAGAATAATAATTTTATACGGGAGATGAGAGTATGTAAATTGGCCATGCCTATTAGAAATACTGAAATTGGTAATCAAGTAAGCAGATCCCACACGCAAAAATGTAAATCCATCAATATCTTGCTTGCGAATAGTAGCGAGCATCCTGTTTCCTTGCGTTGTGAAAAGTTTAAAAGTTAATATACATCTAACTATTTATATAGGATATAGTTACTATAATTACAATATACCTTATTATCAACAAATATCATTTCCGTTGAGTATATGTCGTTTGGTTTCCCTCTAGGGAAACTATTCCACAAGCTACTAACAACAATTTCGATCTTCCATTTAACCCGATAGTTAGTGGTTAGGTCATCTAGGAAATGGATGTCGCTCATTGTTTCTTTGAGATACTACAAAAGTCAAAAAACAACTCAGTAAATTAGTACATAATTCTACATACAAATTGAAAGTTAATTTGATTGAAAAAAAAAATCTAAAAATAGATATTCTACATACAAATTGAAAGTTAATTTCTAAGAAGGAAAATCTTAAATGAAAACAAAAAAAA
>BSUD01000004.1:113566184-113632852 GCA_033239045.1 Fagopyrum esculentum
AGAGCAAAAAATAAAAAAAATAAAAAAAATAAAAAAAAAAAAAAATTTTTTCGGGACATGTGTCGCCCTGCGGTACGGCCGTACGGCCGTACCGCAAAAAGAGGGCCGTACCTGAACATTCTCCTCCTTTTTAATGTCTTCACTTATTAATTTTGTTTGATGTTAATGTAAATGCAAATATTGAAAATCATTTTAAAACATTACAAATTTTTTTATACCTTATTTGTAGTTTCACCTATTTCATACCCTTGATAATTCTTTTTCGAATGAACATCAAAACGAAATAATTTATTCAACTTCATCCATATTTTTCAGTTTCATTTTCAATAATTCTAGATCTACCAAACATGCCTAGAGGTTGAAAATCAAATTGTTAGCCTAAACCGTAAGCAGATTCCAGCAGAGAAAATCACGAAGATAGACATATGTATCATTGGTAATGTCTTTACTTCTAAAAGGATTAACTCTTTGGCATTCAAAAGCACTTTGTAGAAAATATGGAGAAGTGATGGTGATATTTGTATTCAAGACGTGGGTGTTAATAGCTTTCTTGTCAAGTTCTTCAATCTGGACGATAAACACAAGGTTTTGAACAGGAGGTCATGGTGTTTTGATGATCATTTGCTTGCTTTGTAAGAATTAGATCCTCTACAAACCAAATTAGGGACCATCCAAAGAGGTATTGTTTCTAATTCCAGTATTGTTAGAGGTAAATATATTGATGTTCTTCTTGACAAATTGTTTAAAGAAGAAGAAAGTCATTGGTACCTTCGTTTTGGTGTTAAGAATCTGAAGGATAGAGATTGTAATACCTCTTATTTCCATAACAAAGCTTCCTATAGATTCAAGCAGAATAAAATTTTGAAGCTCCGGCATAATGATGGTACTTGGGTTGAGGATGGTTTTTCTATTACCATTTTTGTTACTAACTATTATGCATTTTTGTTCACAAGTGTGGAACCCTGCAATCATGGATGATATTATTAGTCATATTTGTTTATAAGAAGAAGAAAGTTCTTGTATGAAGCATACAAGGACTGGAGTTGGTAAAATGGCTCATAAATTGGATATGCCTAAAGCTTTTGACCGTATGGATTGTAATTGTCTTGAGTCTATTCTAAAGCAACTTGGTTTTTCTCCTGAGTGGGTTCATTTAGTCATGAGATGTATCACTTCTGTTACATATTCTTTCAAAATTAATAGTCAAATTGTTGCTCATGTTCAACCTACTCGAGGGATTTGACAAGATGATATCGTCTCTCACTTCCTTTTCATCATATGTATTGATATTTTTCTCATCTTATTAACAAAGTTATTTCCTCTAAACTTTCACATGGTAATAGAATTTGCAATGGTTCCCCTATAATGTCTCATTTACTCTTTGCTGATGATAGCCTCTTATTCTCTAATATAACTATTCCTGATTGAATCTCTCTTAAAGATGTCTAGACCTCTTATTAGTCTCAATCAAGATCCTGATTATTTTCTATATGTTTCTCATATTATCTCTTCTGACGGTAGTTGGAATTGTCCACTTATTTTTAGGATTTTTGACCTTGAGGATACTAAGTTCATCACTAGAATGCCTCTCAACGCTCATTGTTCTGCTGATATTTTATGTTAGTGACCAAATAGACTTGGTAGATACTCAGTTAGAAGTGCTTATAAGCTCAGAAAGTGTAATCAAATCAATAATTGGATTGTAATTTTATCCAGAAGGATTGAGTCTTTTTGGAACAAGATTTGGAGGCTTAAGCTCTCGGGCAAACTACAACTTTTTCTCTGGAAAATCTACTCAAATTCAATGTGTAGGGTGTAATCTATTTATACTTAGGAAAATAGGACTCAATGTTAGACTTGCAAAGAACCTTGACCAATTGAATCAAAACCATCAACAAAGAATTATCTCCCTTCCTTCTTCAACCTTACACAAGTCTTCTGAATAAGACAAGCACAAGGAGAGCCTAGTTTGCCTAGTAGCACCAATCTTCAATAGGAATACCACACACAAGAACAACCTAGCAAGGACTCACAACGATTCAATCAAAGACTGTCTTTTTGATTGAATTGAAATGAATTAAACACAAACTTCATAAATGAAGCATTGAGTATCTCACGATATTGTGGATAATAATCAATCAAAATCTACCTCTAAGTCTTGACCTTCTATGCTAATTATAGGCGAGATTCCTTTGGAAAATACAATAAAAGATAATCCTACAAGATAAGATCAAAACCAAAAGATTCATTTAGAATGTTTAGAGCTTTAAAAGTATTAAAAATAAAATATCTAAAAAATAAGATCTCGATTGGATCTTGTGAATCTTGACAGAAGAAAATCTCGACTGGAATCTTGGACGAGATTTGGTTCTCAGGGCCAAGATTTTAATTGGCTTGATTAAATCTTTAATTAGCCACATTTCTTGGCTCCTTGATCATCTTCACTCTTGTAGGGTCATCCCACATTAGACACCAATGTCCTAAAGAAGACTTAGTAACAAGTAGCGTCTCTTTAGATGTACATGTTGTCAATAAGCTAGAAACCTCTTCTTGGATGGACCTTGCTTTGATCTAGTGATAGATCCTTCTATATTATGACTTGAAGATGATGTAGCTTTCTTTTCCTTCAATGCCTTTGATCTAGCTCTAGTGTTGGGTCCTTCTATACTTGGTGTTAGGAATGGTCCCTCATCATAATGAATTTAAGTTATATTGCACGTATGAGACTCATGAACATTGATATGGGAACATTGCAAGTACCTGTCTAAAATAGTCTTTGACATAGACAAACAAAGACCGTGTTATCCAACTTGATTGCGCTCTCAATCTAGCGTTTGTGTCAAGTAAATAGGAAACCCTGTTAAGAACTTAGAAATCTAGAATAACCCAACAAAAACCTCGTCAAATTAGCGCAAGTTTGAAAAGGTACAATGACTGGAACTTTCTACGATAGTTAGAATTCCTCAAAGTAAAAAGGTAGGATCCAATCCCTTAAAGCAAGTGTTTTCTATAAATCCCATAAAATAACTTTGTTGGTTAGTGTAGGGTATTTTATCTAAATTCTTTATAAGCACCACTTCTTTCGAAGGTAAATAAAAGATGAAAACGAAGTACTTTTTAAAAGAAGCAATATCACAATCTTAATTCACAAACATATATGCAGTAATAAATCAGAACATTATAGGGATCATCCAATCCTTAGATCTGGATGGAGATTAGCTGGACATGGTTAAATATAAAGCAAATTCAATAGGTAAAATTAGAAAGAACATAAACTCATGATCGTTTTAGTTCCAGCACAACGAAGCAAACCTTCTATTCTAAAGCTACTTGACGGTTACAAGACTCATGAAAGAGAGATGTTCGAGATACGAGCGATATCTAACCCTAAGGTTGACATATGCTTAAATAAGGTCTCAAAGGACGGTGTTTAGGGTTACAAATATTATTTATTTCAAAGATAAGATTGAAAGATATGATTTTCTTTTACTGTGTGGTCGTGAGGGCATAAAGACGGCCTAAACGGCATATGAGACGGCATACATGCCGTCTGGCATCCCGTCTCACATCTCGCCTGATCCTGGAAAAGTTTGGGCTTGATGAAGTCCAACAATAGCGATGATCGGTATTCCGGATGGGCTTGGGATCTGTCTCACAAACCGTTTGGGTTGTGTTGAAGCTTTTATCTTGGATCTTTTATTCGGAACATCTTCAGGGGACTTCGTGTTGTAGTTCCTCAATAATGTATCGCCTTCTCTTAAACTTTGACTTGAGTCATGATGTACTTATGACACAAGTGATGCCGGAAATGACTGAAACACAAAATGGCAAGATAAGTACTAAAATATAGAAAGTGGAATTTTTCTATACAAATAGTGATGTATGATGGATTAATAGATGTATGAAATACATGACTTTAGAGTATATATGATGTTAAATTTGGCACTGATCACTCTTCTACTACGGAAGGATCTCAACCTGCTTATCATCTTCTTATTCTTGGTCATGTATTTCCTTCCTTTCTTAGGTTTTAGAGTTCATAGATTTATGTCCTTCCTTCTCCTTGCTTCTATATTTCTCCTCTTGTTAGGTGAATCTGAATATGCTCCTACATCAGAGTAAGATGTATATTGTTCCTTTAGCCCTCATATATAATAATGTATGCGGTCGTATGAGTATAGAAACTAGAAATGACTATCGATACTTTGTTATATTTACTGAAGATATCAGTAGATATGGGTATATCTAGTTTATGAAGAATAAATAGGAAACCTTTGAAAAGTTAAAGAACTCCAAAATGAAGTTGAAATACAAAATGACAAAATGATAAAGTCGCTTTGATCAAAATGAGGAGACAGTTATCCGAGTCATAGATTCGATCGTCACTTGAGTGGTTGTGGAATTGTTACACAACTTACTCCACTAGGTATGCCACAAATGAATGGTGTGCCTAAGAGGATAAAAAGGAGTCTAATAGACACAAGCTGACGCATGTATCTATTACCTATGAATTAATTCCATTTACTTGATTTCTTGTGGCATTACCTAATTTAATATCAAGAATCACTAAAACTAAAGGAAGAGTGTTTGTGAAACACTTTGATTTGGTTTTGGTAGGATCAAATCATTTGTGCTTTAGTTTGAAATTCATGCATGGCAGCCAAATTGCTCCTTTTTATGGTTTGCACACCCTCTTGTATGAAATACATTCTTATACATGTTCATTACCTTATTTGATTATAGGTTCAACATTTTCTATTGCATTCTATGAAGTTTAATAATGTACTTTGTTTGAAGGACTTAAGGTCTCTCAACTACTTTATATCACCAAGGTTACTTTTGTTCTAACATCTACTTTAGGGTTAATAAAAACATGTTTGTGATTTACTTAAGGGTGCAAAGATATCCAATGACAAGCATGTTTCCAATCTGTCGAGACCCATTGTGATCTTCCTATTCAAGGTGATATAATCCTCGGGTCCACTTTGTCTTGGAGTATTGTTATATCATTATAATATGTTATTTTCACTAAACTAAGACACTCGCTTAATGTTAATTGAATTTGCCGGCTTACAAAGACATCATGTAGTTAAAAGTATTATCTTGTATTTAAAAAATACATTGACTTTTTGTATTTGTCTAACTTTTCGTCTGACTATTGTTGCATAATAGATGTGGGGTGGGGTTTTGACATAAATAATTTTGATAGACAGATTGATCGTAAAGGAAAAAAAATATAAGAAGAAACAATATCATAAAAGGTTAAAAGATGAGAACGTTACATAATACAAACATCTCCGATATAAGAGAAACGGAGAAAATTATCTAAACTGTACCCCATCTTTTGGCCTGACTAAACTTTATAATACAAACATCTCCGATATAAGAGAAACAGAGAAAATTATCTAAATAGTACCCCATCTTTTGGCCTGACTAAACTTTAGTACCCCATCCTTTTAACTATCAGAACGGTATCTCATCTACTCACCCCGAGCGAAGAATATGTAAGAGCCTAGTTGCTGAATTTCCGAGAGAGTGAGCTGAGGGCCAGGATTTAGCCTGGACCGCCCCTGCGTGACCTTGGAGGCGCCCCTGCGGTTTGCCTGGGCCGCCACTGCGGCTCACAGAGTCCGCCCTTGCGGTTCTGTGTGTTGCAGTCGTCTTCTTTGACCCTTTGATCCGTGCTTTACTCTTTTTACCCCTTTATAACCTTCATCTCTTACCTTCTGATGAGGGTTTTGTATCTTCAGCTTCTCTCTCTCTCCTACGTACATCTTCTCCTCTTTTCTCCCTTGGATTATCCTTGCTTGATCTTCTCTTGAGTTTTGTGAGTTTGTGAGAGTTTTGGATAGCTTTGCTAGGATTTGATGTTGATGATGTTGTTGTGCCTTGTTGAGCCAGCTTGAGATGATTATGGTGTTGAGTTGATCTCCTGGAGAGCTTGGTTTGGCAAGTTCCATGTCTTTTCTTCTTTCTTTCTTCTTTCCTTCTTCTTTCCCTCTCTTTCCTTGGCTTAGCTTTGATTCCTTAGGCTTGGATCATGTTCCAGCCATGTTTGGCTTGTGTTGATGTATATCTATGTATGTTCTATATGTATGTTGTTGTTGGAGTGAAGAAGGAGTAAAGAATCGAAGGAAGAAGTGAAGAAAGGGCTTAGGTGGTGTCTCCTGCTGTCCAGCCGCCCCAGTGCCGGCCAGGATCTGCCCCTATGCCACCTGTGAGCCGCCCCTGTGCCCACCTGCATCACCAAGGTCTTGCACTTGGTTTTGCATGTGTGTGTTGCTTCTAGGCTTTCCTTAGGATGCCTTTTTTCCCTCCTTTCCTAGTGTGAGTGTATAGGATCATGCTAGAGGTGTGAGGATGTGTTTGGTTGAGGTTATGATCGGTTTATACCTTGTATGGCCTTTGAGGTTCTTTAGGTTGTGAGTTAGGTTGAGGATGATCCTATGGATCCCTTTGGGTCTAGGTGTGACCCTTGTGTTTTTAGGAGATTGATATATCTCTTTATGCCCTGTTTATAGGCTGTGTTGTTCCTCTAGTACAGAGGTGATCGGGGTTGAGTTTGATCGAGGTTGAGGTAAGTCCGTAGGACTTACTTAGCTGTCATCCTTATATTGGGTGTTTGCATGAGTGGTGTGTGCTTTACATGTTGTTATGATAGCATGAGATGTCATTTATACCGACCTATGTTTTATTGATTGCCTCGTATGCGTGGCTATGATAACTTTTCCCTTTCACCCCGCCGTGGAGTCTGGGAGGTTCTCTGATGTCACGCTAGATTGACTTTACAAGAAGGGCGCAATCCACTCCCATAGGGTACACGGATTGTGTGACCGATATTTGTGCAGCTGGCTAGCAGGCTTAGAGGCGAGGATATATCGGTCCTCGTGTCACATACTTTCATTTATATATATATATATATATATATATATATATATATATATAATATATATATATATATATATATATATATATATATATATATATATATACGACTTGAGTGAATGACCATTATATTGAGATGATAATTAGGTAAATGTGTGATATCATGCTGATGTGTTTATCTTTCCATGATTGTGATTGTGCTTGTGCATTACTCTATATATGTATGGTTAGCTAATGGTTTATTACTATGTTGTAGATGCTCCACAGGATAGGCGTGCTGTTGAGTGATCTAGCAGAGTGGCAGGCCGAGGACCTTTCGTACATAGGATGTTGTGGGCTTTTGGGTTTGTTTATCTTTCCCTCCTACGTGAGGATGATCTTTCGTTACCTCCTGTGTGAGGGCGTTGTTTTTTTATACTCGGCTATGTTGTGTTACCTTTTGGTTGTACAGTTTACACAATTTTATGTATATGTTTTTATATCTATCAGTGCCATGTTGTAAGGTCTAGTGAACTTGTTGTCAGGCTAGGGTCAGAATCCATTGTGAGATCCTAGCCCAGTGTGGCACTCCGAGTCCCGCGGATTCAGGGTGTTACAGAGTTGGTATCAGAGCCTTAGGTTGACAACAATGGCACTTGCTACCTGTAATGAGGTTTGATAGGTAAAATTAACAGAACCCACATGGGGTCTGACGTTTCAAAAGGTTTTTGGTTTTAAGTATGGTTTTGGGTTAACAGAGCCTTAGGTTGACAACAATGGCACTTGCTACCTGCAATGAGGTTTGATAGCTAAAATTAACAAAACCCACATGGGGTCTGACGTTTCAAAAGGTTTTTGGTTTTAATTATGGTTATGGTTTATGTAGGTGTATGTGTTAAGTATATATATATATATATATATATATATATATATATATATATATATATATATATATATATATATATACATATGGCCTATATAGAGCCTTATAAGTTAGGTGTGCATACCCCGCAGATGGTTCGGACTAGAGCTACTGCCGTTGTAGGCAGAGGTAGAGGTAGACCACCCCGTCCTCGGGTGTGGTAGGTGAAATACTAGTTTCCGCTGTTGATCCACTAGTGGTGGAGGAGATACATGAGGAGGTTGCAGAGAGTGTCGTCCTAGAGACGGGGAGTGGTGGGTCTAGGAGACCCTATTCACATCGAGCTCAGTCTGATAACGCAGATCGTGTCTCCATGGGGGGACCAGAGTTTAGAGAGTACCTTAGACGTTTTGAGGAGGTTGTCAGAGCTGGAAGATGAGCCCCAGATCTACCCTGGCATGAGGGATCTTCTGACATGTCTCAGGGAGCCACATAGATGCCAACTATGCCGGCACGTGCTGCTGAGACTGCTCGAGCTGTAGGGGAGACCAGAGGGCCTCGACCAGATGCCTGGTTGAAGGCGTTTCATCAGCAGGGAGTACCACCCTTCTCAGGAGAGATTGGGTTACAGACTGAGGTATGGATAGGACATGTGGACTCACCTTTAGAGTCTATTAGATGTCCTAAGGACAGACGGATAGAGCTAGTCCAGTCTCTATTCCTTGACCTTGCACATCAGTGGTGGAGGACTGTACGGACCAGAGCCACCAGTTATGACCACATGAGGAGCATGATTCGAGAGAAGTTCTCCCCTGTCTCATTGAGGAGGGAGAAGCTGCAGGACTTCGTGGAGACCGGTTTTGAGGATGTGCCTATTGTTGATGCCATCCGCCGCTTCCAAACTGAGTTAGCTTTGATGGGTCCAGCTACACCATCTGAGGACCAACATGTGTATCTGTTCTCTTGTCGTTTGAGGGAAATTACACGGTCATACATGGCGAGATTCCATTGTGATTCCCTAGTTGATTATCTAGACCGGGCTTCTGCTTTTGAGAGGGAGCGAGCCAGTTAGAGGAGAGCTTCTCAGACAGGACGGTCTGAGAAGAGACAACGCACTGGGCAGACTAGTGGAGTTGGAGGAGCATCTGGTTCCAAACGAGACCAGAGACGTCAGAGTTACCCCTCGTCCGCACTGACTGCAGACAAGGGACGACAGTATTACAACTGTGGTGACCCTGGCCATTTGAGGCCAAATTGTCCCAGACCAGTTATGACTTGCTCTACCTGTGTTAGACCAGGACATCGAGCGCCTTCTGTAGGTAGGGTGGAGTTGCATCTCAATAGGGTTCTTCCCTTGCCAGTGTAGCACGAGGGGGTCAGAGGACACCTCAGTAGCAGACACAGGGACAACAGAGAGTCTCAGATCGTCCATCTACTCAGGGATCTGCTCCCGGGCGGAGTAGAGGCAGAGGTCGTGGTGGGAGTACCATGGATGCGAGAGGAGCTCAGTGTAGAGCTTTTGAGTTGAGGAGTGGAGAGGATCTACCTGCACCGGCTGCTACAGGTACCATTCTGCTTCATGGTTTACTTGTTAGATTTTTGTTTAATACTGGTGCTACGCATTCATTTATTTCTGATACATGTGTTGAGCGTTTGAGTTTAGCAACCATAGAGGGGATACCATTTACTATAGGGTTACCTGATGGTAGTCGGGTCAGAGGTACTCGTGAGATACGTAGTTGTCCCCTTCGTTTAGGGACTCGTGTTTTGCTTATTGACTTCTTAGTCATGCCATTGATGCATGAAGAAGTCATATTAGGTATGGATTGAATGCGTAGACACCGTACGGTTTTAGATGTTGGTAGACGGATTGTTGCAGTCTCTACCGAGGTTGGTCAGATTGAGGTCTTCCGAGGTTGGGACCTTGGGAAGACAACTTTTGTTATCAGTGTCGTACGAGCAGCTAGACTGATTGCACAGAGATGTGATGCCTTCTAGTGCTATTGTTCGCTCCAAACGATGTGTGCAAGGTTTAAATTTATAACCCTAGACGTAAGCTTAAAACAAGGATGCGAACCCGCAGTGTACGGGTCAATCGTAGTAAAAAGCAAGGAATTCCAGGGGTCGATCACAGGGACTTAGTGAAACAAAGTCCAATTACGATAAGCTTTAGCAATCACTAACCACAAGCAATTAAAACAATCAAATATGATAAAAGTCAATAAAGGAAATATGCAATTCTAGGGATTAAAGCATCTAGTTGTGGTTCCAACTCAAGATCTCAAGATAAGCGGACAAAGCTGAGGTTTTTGTATGGGGAAGGTGTTACTAAAGTGGAATAGATCACCGGGTAAGTCTCACTATTCACTAATCCCAAACCGTAACTCCTATTACCGGGTAAGTCTCAAGGAATTAAGATAAAAAAACTATAATCTCAAACTAACGCACCATCTAAGGGAATAGAATCAACCTTTACCGGGTAAGTCTCAGGCTAACTCACAAAGATGGGATGAAAGCACACTCAAACCCCAATAAAGGATAAACCTTTATTACCTACACTTATGATCTTAGGTAAACAAACTAAGGAATTACCGGGTAAGTCTCATCCTAAGCTTGCGTTGAACCAGGAAAGGTGTAATAAGAATAGGATTTGGCAAACTCTAACACTTAACTCTCAGTTTCGGATCAGATAAGTCACCTCGGTCAGAAGAATTCCACCCCGGCCGAGATGTTCATCGACTGAGCGAGATGCTTAGGGTTAAGGTTAAAGACTCGAACTTTCAAGGTCCTACTGTGATTAAGATTATTCTATCATTGTTTTCCCACAACCTTCAGCCAATCACCCTAGAATCACACAAAGAGATTAGCCACTCATCATCATGAAAGTATTAATCAAATATATGGGAAGAAAGTGAATAATTGAACAAGAAGAATTTAATGAAAAGACTTCAATAACTGAATCAAATATCACAACAAAGCGTTCCTTGGATAGAAATCCAACAAGACAAGACAACAATGAAGGGAATCTAAGATGATCTTACAAAAACCCTTCAATAGCTATAAAAGCTACAAACTTCCTTCCTCAACCTTCAAAAAGGTTCTTCAAATCTCCCAACAATAGGGAATGCTCTAAAATACGCTACGGTGTATGTGGGGTGATAACGGGTATCTTGCGCTGATAGCGGATGTATGCAGGATGTTCAGCCGTTAGAGGCATGTGGATTTGTGGGAAATCCGACCCTTTTTATAGGAAAATTACTCTCCAAAGATAAGATATCTTAGAAAGATCTCTTCCCATAAAAATAGGTAAAATATATGATCTAACATATCTTCTTCCTTCCAGGAGCCAAGCCCAAAAATATAAGATCTCTTTCCAAAGATAAAAGATCTCAGTCAAGAATAAAATATTCTCGCCGCGTCCCAGGTGTTCGCCTCGGTCGAGTCGACTCCTTTGGATCACCTCGGTCTAGGTATTCACCTCGGTCTAGGTATTCACCTCGGTCTAGGTGACACTGTAGCTGACCTAGGTGAATTTCAGCTGCGTGTAAATCTCTTAAATCTGGTCCAAAGTGAATCTCTAATCCATGACTATGCTTCTTGGATGTTTCTTTATGTTCCTGAATGTAGCCCCAATGACTCCTTAGCTCTTTTTGCTCCTTTTTGATGCAAAACGTGCCATTTTAGCTACGATTACAACAAAACTAGGTGTAGACCTTGATTCCCGCAAAGGTAGATGAAATGGTAATATAATCACATATTATACATACAAACATGCAGATTATTGAAGATAAAATGTCCAAACAAAACCCAAAATATAGACTATAATTCATGCTATCAAAATACCTCATACATAGCCCTTGCTTGTCCCCAAGCAAGTTCCTCATATAAAAGGCAAGATAGAATGGATTATAAGTCAAGAAAATCAATGAAAAGTCTTTCAAAACATTTTTATGGTGTGCTACAATCATAGATCACTCTAAGAGAACACTTCATGGAATTTAAAATCAAAATATGATCAAAACATTTTATAAATATAAGAAAGTTGTTCATCTTTGCATAAAATCATAGAATGCATAATAAGTTATAATTATCGAAATTAATCATGCATAATCCAGTTTAAACCACTAAGTCAATCAACAAGATCGAGGTCTCAAGGGCTTCCCAAAAGAAAGGTCAAGAAACGTGTAGGGTAGGGATGTATGTAAGGTAATGTGGTGCTAGAATCCGGGAAAAGGATATACTTGACTTTCACTTTGACTTTCAACATCTTCCACCAATAAGCTTTGCTTATTTCACATTTTTTCTTTTTTACTTTACTTTTTGGGATGCATGGACAGAGGTGCACAATAACCGAAGCCTAGGAAATTAGCAATCATCAATTTCTTGAGATGCATCAAACCCTTGATGCACATACCATGACCCGTTAGGAATATCGCTCAATCCGACTTTGGCAAGACACAAACACCTGGCTATGTGAATGGTGCCGAGTTACTCATCTTCATGATTGACTTCCCCAAACCTATTATTACTTTCTAACACTTTCACTTCCAGCCAACTTCTCAACTTTAACTTCACTTGCTTTCACCACTTCGCTTGCTTCCAAATTCCCGGATAGGTAAAGGGAGGCAAAAATGTATATGAGAGGTTAAGCATGATCAAGAAGAAGAAGAGAGAAGAATGAATTGCCTTGGTCTTTCCAGGAAGAAAGTGAGAGAACTCATAACGTGGTGTCAACCTTCAAATTCAACATAATTTGGATAAAAATAAAGTATTAAACATGCCAAAAATTTCAAACAAAGCATTTAGCAACTTAAACATATTACAAAACCTTTCAAACACATAAAGATTTCAAAACCAGTCAGTAAGCAAGATCTTCACTGAGATCATATCCAGATAAGAAGCACAAAAATCGTTTTCGAAAACTCTCAGTTAACCCACCTCGGTCGAGGTGTTCGTAGGTCAACCGAGGTGAAGTACCTCGTTTGGCCAGAACTGCCCCGGTCGAGGTCAAAAATTTTTTTAAAATTTTTTCAGTTTTGACGTTTTTCTCAATCAAATAACCTGTATGCATGTATGTAATCTCAGATAAAACCATAAAAGCAAAATAATCATAAATATCCGATAATATAGAGTCATACATCACATAAGTCAATCAAATACATAAACACCCCATACTTGGGACACACTGTCCCAGTGGGTCAAAATAAGTCTAAGGACAGGATACTCACCGAACATAGCTAAACTACATGAAGAAGTAAGAAACAGCTCCTAGATAAGACCATCTCGGTTGGCGAAGCACATCGCGGTCGAGGTGTTCTGACAGTACCCGAGATGTATCTCAGTAAAGCTCGTTTCCTCAACTTCTCGAAATTTTGTTTTTCCAGTGTAGCTCCTGAACTGTGATCCTTCCTTTTGGAATACTTGGTTGTTGTCTAGAGGAAAACAAAAACAAAGAAACTATCTAAACTAAACTAGAAAAGGGAGAAGAAAGCAATACCTTGGGTTACCTCCCAAGAAGCGCTTGGTTTAAGGTCGCTAGCTGGACCCTTCTCCATAGAATTACTCAATGTACCTTGAATACCATGGAGTGCTCATCACATCCATCATAAAATTCTTCCAAAAAGGTTCCGGTTCCTAATTTCACCGGCAAATGGTAAGATCTCCCACGTACAAGCTTGTACGGTTTGATTCTCACCGGAATCCTTCTAGCCTTCCTGCACATCAATGGGACATAATCTAGCCTTGCGTCCCATCCTTTCCTTGATCGAGAAAACAACTTCTCGAGAATCCTAATAGCTTCCCTATCTTTAGCATGGGGATGGTACAAGGTCCTTAGCATGCGAGGGACCCCATACTTGAACAAGAAACACTTCATCGCCTTAACGGTGTAGTGCTTGCGAACTCCACTCCTTATAATCCAAGGAGTATCTTCCTCCAACAGTTTCAAGGGAGGTTTTATCTTGATCTTAGGAGGTTCTTTCGGAGGAGACCTCCAACTCTCCGGCGCATTCCTGAAAAAGTCAGAAATTTTAATAGGGATTTCAAATAAAGTAGGAGAATGTACCTTGTAAAGTTCTCCAAAGCTTGAGACAAGTTTCATGTTGGGTTTATAATCCCCACACGAAATCCTTCTCAGCTGGTCTTCCTTCCACCTCGACCACAGTTTCAGTAATCTGGCCAAGTTTCTCCGCATCTTCCAGTTCTGCAGACTTTTCCTCCACCTCGGCCGATCTCTCTTTCACCTCGGCCGAGGCCTCAAGGGTTAGATCGAAATCTTCAGATCTTCTTCTCCCTCAAAAGCTTCAGGAGAGACTTCTGGTTTGATTGGAGGGGTGCTTGGAACTTGCAGCACTTCCTTATGCTCTTCTTCCGGCTTAGCATAGGACAGGGTGCTTTCCTTGAGCTCCTCCACCTTCTTCATCAACCTCTCCCATCTTGATTCAAGAGAATCTTCAAGAGGTTGCTCACAAATCTTTTTAGGGACATTCAGTTCATCCCACATCGCAAGTTCACGCTGAATGGCCTCTTCTCTTTCCCATTCATTGTTGAACCAATAGAAGGAGTACTTCTCCTCCAAGTATTCATAATGGTCCGCCCTAGCACTTTGTCTTGATATCCAGGCTGGATCAAATGTAGTCATCGGAAATCCTGAAAACTACAAAACTCATAGAGAGAGTAGTTAGTAGCAATAGGGGCAAGTGCCCCGAAAGCAAACCGCAACCGGCTCGGTCTAGACCAAGTCCCCGGCAACGGCGCCAAAAACTTGTTTGCTCCAAACGGTGTGAGCAAGCTTTAAATTTATAACCCTAGACGTAAGCTTAAAACAAGGATGCGAACCCGCAGTGTACGGGTCAATCGTAGTAAAAAGCAAGGAATTCCAGGGGTCGATCACAGGGACTTAGTGAAACAAAGTCCAATTACGGTAAGCTTTAGTAATCACTAACCACAAGCAATTAAAACAATCAAAGATGATAAAAGTCAATAAAAGAAATATGCAATTCTAGGGATTAAAGCATCTAGTTGTGGTTCCAACTCAAGATCTCAAGATAAGCGGACAAAGCTGAGGTTTTTGCATGGGGAAGGTGTTACTAAAGTGGAATATATCATCGGGTAAGTCTCACTATTCACTAATCCCAAACCGTAAATCCTATTACCGGGTAAGTCTCAAGGAATTAAGATAAAGAACTATAATCTCAAACTAACGCACCATCTAAGGGAATAGAATCAACCTTTACCGGGTAAGTCTCAGGCTAACTCACAAAGATGGGATGAAAGCACACTCAAACCCCAATAAAGGATAAACCTTTATTACCTACACTTATGATCTTAGGTAAACAAACTAAGGAATTACCGGGTAAGTCTCATCCTAAGCTTGCGTTGAACCAGGAAAGGTGTAATAAGAATAGGATTTGGCAAACTCTAACACTTAACTCTCAGTTTCGGATCAGATAAGTCACCTCGGTCAGAAGAATTCCACCCCGGCCGAGATGTTCATCGACTGAGCGAGATGCTTAGGGTTAAGGTTAAAGACTCGAACTTTCAGGGTCCTACTGTGATTAAGATTATTCTATCATTGTTTTTCCCACAACCTTCAGCCAATCACCCTAGAATCACACAAAGAGATTAGCCACTCATCATCATGAAAGTATTAATCAAATATATGGGAAGAAAGTGAATAATTGAACAAGAAGAATTTAATGAAAAGACTTCAATAACTGAATCAAATATCACAACAAAGCGTTCCTTGGATAGAAATCCAACAAGACAAGACAACAATGAAGGGAATCTAAGATGATCTTACAAAAACCCTTCAATAGCTATAAAAGCTACAAACTTCCTTTCTCAACCTTTAAAAAGGTTCTTCAAATCTCCCAACAATGGGGAATGCTCTAAAACACGCTGCGGTGTATGTGGGGTGATAACGGGTATCTTGCGCTGATAGCGGATGTATGCAGGATGTTCAGCCGTTAGCGGCATGTGGATTTGTGGGAAATCCGACCCTTTTTATAGGAAAATTACTCTCCAAAGATAAGATATATTAGAAAGATCTCTTCCCATAAAAATAGGTAAAATATATGATCTAGCATATCTTCTTCCTTCCAGGAGCCAAGCCCAAAAATATAAGATCTCTTTCCAAAGATAAAAGATCTCAGCCAAGAATAAAATATTCTCGCCGCGTCCCAGGTGTTCGCCTCGGTCGAGTCGACTCCTCTGGATCACCTCGGTCTAGGTATTCACCTCGGTCTAGGTATTCACCTCGGTCTAGGTATTCACCTCGGTCTAGGTGACACTGTAGCTGACCTAGGTGAATTTCAGCTACGTGTAAATCTCTTAAATCTGGTCCAAAGTGAATCTCTAATCCATGGCTATGCTTCTTGGATGTTTCCTTATGTTCTTGAATGTAGCTCCAATGACTCCTTAGCTCTTTTTGCTCCTTTTTGATGCAAAACGTGCCATTTTACCTACGATTACAACAAAACTAGGTGTAGACCTCGATTCCCGCAAAGGTAGATGAAATGGTAATATAATCACATATTATACATACAAACATGCAGATTATTGAAGATAAAACGTCCAAACAAAACCCAAAATATAAACTATAATTCATGCTATCAACTACACCATAAAGGATGGAGAGAGTCCGGCTTTGGAGGACATTCCAGTGGTCTGCGAGTTTGCAGATGTGATTGCTGAGCCGTCGAGCTTTCCGCCTTAGAGGAGTGTGGATTTCAGTATAGAGTTGGAGCCTGGTACGAGACTCATCTCGAAGGCCCCATATCATATGGCGCATGTCAAGATGTTGGAGCTGAAGAAGCAACTCGAGGAGTTGGCTGAGAAGGGCTTCATACGCCCTAGCGTTTCACCATGGGGTGCACCTATCCTCTTCGTGCGGAAGAAGGATGGATCGCGGAGACTATGTATTGATTATAGAGAGCTGAACAAGGTGACCATCAAGAACAGGTATCCACTGCCTCGTATTGATGATCTACTTGATCAGCTTCAAGGAGCGACAGTTTTCTCCCGGATCGACTTGCGCTCAGGATATCACCAGTTGAGGGTGAGAGAGCAGGATGTACACATGATGGCATTTCGTACCCGTTATGGACACTACGAGTTTGTAGTGATGCCATTCGGGCTGACGAATGCCCAAGCAGTCTTTATGGAGTTGATGAACAGTATCTTCATCGACTTCCTTGATCAGTTTGTGGTGGTCTTCATTGACGACATACTGGTATACTCTCGTAGTAGAGAGGAGCATGCTGGTCATCTGAGGACGGTTTTGCAGATTTTTAAGGGATAGAGAGTTGTATGTAAAGCTCTCTGTTACGTCTAAGAATAGTGTGATGTGCACGCAATAAGTCTTAAATTTATACTCGTTATATTTATCCTAACTCCTAGCGAACCCGCAGTGTACGGGATGTTTGTAGAAAGGTAAGTATTCCGAGGTCGAACACAAAGACTAAGGTGAAATCGAGTCAAACAATGATCAAAGATAGTGTGAATCTAGTCTAAGATAAGATGAGGAACAAAGAAAATGGAAAACACAATGTTTTTGTTGGTTTTTGTGGTGATCAAGCTAAGATCACAAGTCAAGCAAGGTAATAAAACAACTAAGAACTCAAGCTAGCAAACGAACAAGTGACACAAAGCACAAGTATATGATCAAGAGAGAAAAGTAGATTCTAGAGGTCAAGATTTCCGGTTATGGCATCGGACTCAAGGTTCCAAGGATTCTAAGGACAAGCTGCGGTGTTGGGGGAAAAAGTGTTTCACTAATGGAAGCAATTACCGGGTAGGTCTCTCACTTCACTAAACCCGCATCAAACTCCTATTACCGGGTAGGTCTCAAGGCGTTAGACTAAGGAATTCCACACAAACTAGATACTACTTAAGGGGTAACCCTCTCCTTACCGGGTAAGTCTCGGAATAGGGAAATCTCAAGCAATAATCCTAGCACACTCGATCCAATAGCGGCTTGTGAGGCTCGCTACTACCTAGAATTCATCTTCTAAGGTATCTAAGATCGGAAATCATCGGGTAGATCTCTTCCTTCACTTAGGTTGATAGCATTAGGTGATCCTAAGCTAAATTAGGCTTAATAAACACTAGGATTTGACAACCTAACACCCCAATCATACATATTTATCATTAAAAGAGCAACAGAAGAATAAATCGGCTGTTCTATAGATAAATCGGCCGATTTATCTGATGAACAGGTCGATTTTTCCTTCTGTTGTGAGTTTCGTGCATATAAATCATCCTAAACTAACATATAAGCCCATCCTATCATCACCCTAGCCATAACCATCAATCCATCACTCCAGAATCACAACAACCTAGCCAATAATATGCATATTAAGATCCAAAATCATCAAACAAGCATCCATGGTGTTCATAGATGGATAATGAAAGATAAGCAAATAAAATCAACAAATCTCAACTGAATCCAAGTTGTAGCAAGACTTACAAACTCTTAAATGAAGATTCAAAACGTTCTTAATAATCCTTGCAATTAGTTCTTCAATCCAAGACTACAAAATCACTCAAAATCACCCAAAACTCTTAGAATGGTGTTCTTCTTCTTCCTTCAATCCTTGAGAGCTTTTCTTCTCCTCCAATCTTCCTCCAAAATCAATGAGCTGTAAATGAGAGTGTGTGAGAGGAGAGATGCTCAGCAACCACCTGCAGGACCACTTATATTCTCCACCAAGAGCAAGGACGGACAAGAGATCGTGGGACACGTGGCTTAAGCTGTCAAATGCCCAAAAATCGACCCAGTAGGAGAGAATCGTCCGATTTAGCTACTAGCTGGTCCGATTTTCTTCAGCAGAAACATACTATGCTCGTTTAGCCATGAGTTGATCCATTGCTTGCACCAATAGTGGTCTTTGTGTCCTTTGTTGCTCCAATTATGCTCCTCCTTAGCCTTGGATGTGTACCACCATGAGGCTTGGCCCTCATATGTATCGATTAATGTCCAATAGAACCCCGAATTACCTACAAAACCGATAAAAGGTAGTGTAGACGTCTTTTCTAGAAATATGCTTGAATTGAGCGAAGACGTCATGAACCAATGCCAAAACGTGCATGAATGAGTGAGAAATCTATCTAAATGATTACCTAATCCTAAGTCATAAATCTTGTTATCAAAAATACCCCATACTTAAGGTTTGCTCGTCCCCGAGCAAATTCCCAACTATAGACTAAGAGATGACATGATTTATGTATGCAGAAAAATGGCAAAATCTTTTTGGAGTTGTGCTTCTAATATTGGATCACCTTCATAGTCATGTTTCATGGCAATGGACAAGCAATTATGTATCAAATAAATGAAGGCATGGAAGGACAATTACACTTAACTTTGATAGCATGCAATGAAGTGTAAAGATGAAGAAGTCAAGATGATCATGAGCATATCCAATCTAAATCACTTAGTCTTACACACATGCAAGTAGGTCATAAGGACTTGTGAAATAGAAGGCCAAGAAACGTTGTGATTAGGCGGGAATTTTCTAGGCTATGTGATGCTAATCCGGGAAAGGAACTAAACAACCACAACTTCACATTTCTTTTCCACTTCCCTCAAGTGTATATTTTTCTTCATTTTCTTTTCTTTCTTTCTTTTATTTTTGAGACAATGACATTGGTGTACAAAAGCCGAAACCTTGGTGATTAGCCATCCTCGTGCTTTTTCTATTTTTCGAGGTGCATCCACACCGGGCACACATACCAAAGCTCGTTAGGACTATCGGTTTATTTGACTTTGGCAAGGCACCAACACCCGATTATGTGAAGTGTACCGAGTTACTTGTCATTTAAACCAACGTCCCCAAACCTATGTTTTTGTCTACACTTTCATAACAAATTCAGCATTCTTATTCATAACATTCTTTCATCGACATCTTCACCCCACACTTGCTTTTCACACACATCAACACACTATCATGCTCCTATTCCCGGATGGGTCAAAAGAGGTTAAATTTTTCATCAATTGAGGTGCTTAAGCAACATGATCAAGATGAGAAGTAGAGAAAGATGAATTGCCTTATTCATTCCTAAATGATGTGTAAGAACTAGCATGCAATTTCGATTTTCAATCCTCAATTCAATCAAGGCAAACATTCATGATCACAAATCATTCATGGGATTCAAGATAAGTACTTCAAGTCCACATATGCTATCATCAATTTGACACATAAGGCCATTCATAGCCAATTCACAAGACAATTTTCATCATAAGGGTCATTCCCAAGCTTTTAGAAGCACTAAAATTTTTTTAAAATTTTCTGATTTTTTTGAATTTTCGAAATATGTATGTACAATGCAAGACATAATGAAACATGTGACAAAATTAAACTATCCTAGATGCTAATCATGCAAGTGATCATGAAAACCCCACCCCATACTTAGAAACACATTGTCCCTAATGTGTAAACTAAATAAAGAAGTGAAAGAGAGTTCTCACAATGTAAAATTGGTGATGCTTTGGTATTTCGGTTCACATTGGATGATGATGGTGGATGATCGATCAAGGATGGTAGAGAGCTCTTGATGTTCATTATGATGTCGAAACCCGCGCTTGGCACCGCAAGCCGTCCAAGTTCCACGTCCGCTCCACCCATACTTGATTTGAGATCATCACTTTCCTTTACAGAGGAAAAATCGGCCCAGTGGTCCAGAAAATCGGACGATTTTATGCATGAACAGTCCGATTTTTCTGGGTGCTTTCCTCCTCGTCTATGTGCTTGGATCTTGTACCTTCAACTGGTCCATGAGGCTTTCACATGACCTCCAACATCTCATAACTCATGACAATCAACAAGATCTAGCACCTAAAAACACAAAGGAAAAACAAAGCACACCAAGAGTGAGATTAAACAAAAGCAAGAAAAAGAAAGGGAAAAATATGTACCAATGGGTTGCCTCCCATTAAGCGCTTCTTTAAGGTCATTAGCTTGACCAAATTCAGGAGCGTTTCAATCAAGGTGAAGCGGGGCAATCACTTCCACCGGGGCTTCCGGGATGTACTTCTTCAAACGATGCCCATTCACCTTGAAGTTACCACAATGATCTCCTCCTATCTCCACCGCTCCATGAGGAAAAACTTTCTTCACCACATATGGCCCGGTCCATCTTGATTTGAGCTTTCCGGGGAAGAGCCGCAGCCTTGAGTTGAAGAGAAGGACAAGGTCTCCTTCACTCAACTCCTTGGGGATGATCCTCTTATCATGCCACCGCTTGGTCCTCTCCTTGTAGATCCGGGCATTCTCGTATGCATCCAACCGGATCTCCTCAAGGGCGTTTATATCAAGTAACCTCTTCTCTCCCGCCTCCTTGAGATCAAAATTTAGCCACTTAATGGCCCAATAAGCTCTATGCTCCATCTCTACCGGAAGGTGGCAAGACTTGCCATAGACTAGCTTGTAGGGAGTGGTGCCAATTGGTGTCTTGAAGGCGGTCCTATAAGCCCACAAAGCATCATTGAGCTTCATAGCCCAATCCTTTCTCGTCCTTGATACCGTCTTCTCAAGAATGGCCTTGATCTCCCGGTTGGAGATCTCCACTTGGCCACTAGTTTGGGGATGGTAAGGTGTTGCCACCTTATGGTTCACCCCATACTTAGCCATAAGTGCCCCGAAGTTCCTATTGGTGAAGTGCTTCCCTCCATCACTTATGATCACCCTTGGTGTTCCAAACCTAGGGAAGATCACTCGGTTGAAGAACCGCACCACCACCTTGGCGTCATTTGTAGGAGAG
The DNA here is from genome assembly GCA_033239045.1 of Fagopyrum esculentum. Taxonomy (NCBI): domain Eukaryota; kingdom Viridiplantae; phylum Streptophyta; class Magnoliopsida; order Caryophyllales; family Polygonaceae; genus Fagopyrum; species Fagopyrum esculentum. The sequence goes on from BSUD01000004.1 coordinate 113,587,669, forward strand.
GCGATTGCCTCCACCCAACTTGAAACATAGTCAACCGCCAATAGGATGTAGAGGTTGCCACATGAAGAAGGGAATGGTCCCATGAAGTCCACACCCCATACATCAAATATCTCTACCTCTTGTATGTTGTTCAAGGGCATCTCGTTCCTTCTTGAGATGTTGCCCGTCCTTTGGCAAGCATCACAAGCTACCACAAAGCTTTGCACATCCTTGAACAAGCTTGGCCAAAAGAAACCCAATTGCAACACTTTAGCACATGTCTTGTGGGAGCTAGCATGCCCTCCACATGGCAAGGAATGACAATGGCGGATCACACTCTCCACCTCATCCTCCGGTATGCATCTTCTAAACATTCCATCCGGACCTCTTTTGAACAAAAGTGGTTCACTCCAATAGTAGTGTCTTACATCCTTGAAGAACTTCTTCCCTTGGGCATATGTTAATCCGGGAGGCACTTCCTCACACACCAAGTAGTTCACAATGTCGGCATACCATGGCTCACTTCCTCTAGACACTTGGAACAAGCACTCCTCCATCATTTGCAATTGCTCATCCCGGAATGAGTCATCAATAGGAATGTCATCTCTCTCAATCTCTAAGGGAGGTAGTCTACTAAGGTGATCCGCCACGGAGTTCTCGGATCCCTTCTTGTCCCGGATTTCCAAATCAAACTCTTGAAGAAGAAGGATCCACCGAATCAACCTAGGTTTGGCATCCTTCTTTGTAAGGAGATAACGGATCGCAGCATGATCCGTATAGACTATGACCTTTGCTCCAACAAGGTATGACCGAAACTTCTCAAAGGCGTACACTACCGCTAGCAACTCTTTGTCGGTTGTGGCATAGTTAAGTTGGGCGTCATCTAGCGTCTTGCTAGCATAATAAATGGCATGAGTTCGCCCATCTTTCCTTTGCCCCAAGACAGCCCCAACGGCTACATCACTCGCATCACACATGATCTCAAATGGTAGACTCCAATCCGGAGGTTGCATGATAGGTGCGGAGATCAAGGCGTTCTTCAACCTATAAAAAGCTTCAAGACAATCTTTGGAAAAGACAAAATCAACATCCTTCATTAGTAGGTTAGTGAGAGGCTTAGAAATTTTAGAGAAGTCTTGAATAAACCTCCGGTAAAAACCGGCATGCCCTAAGAAACTCCTTACCCCTTTCACCGAGGTAGGTGGTGGCAACTTCTCTATCGTTTCAATTTTCGCTCTATCAACCTCAATGCCACGGTTAGACACCAAGTGTCCTAACACGATACCTTCACTTACCATGAAGTGGCATTTTTCCCAATTCAAGACAAGATTTGTCTCCTCACATCTTTGCAATACTAATGACAAGTTAGCCAAGCAATTATCGAAAGAAGAACCATAAACAGAGAAATCATCCATGAACACTTCCATGATATTTTCTATGTATTCCGAAAAGATAGCCATCATACACCTTTGGAAGGTGGAGGGTGCATTACACAACCCAAATGGCATCCTCCTATATGCAAAAGTACCCCATGGACATGTAAAGGTTGTTTTCTCTTGGTCATCGGGGTGGATAGGGATTTGGAAGAATCCACTATAGCCATCTAGGTAGCAAAAATGAGAATGTTGAGCTAACCTCTCTAGCATTTGGTCAATGAAAGGGAGAGGGAAGTGATCTTTCCTAGAGGCCATGTTCAACTTCCTATAATCAATGCACATCCTCCATCCCGTAACCGTTCTAGTGGGGATTAGTTCATTGTTCTCATTAGTCACTACGGTCATCCCACCCTTCTTAGGTACTACATGAACGGGACTAACCCACTTACTATCCGAGATAGGGTAGATAATCCCCGCATCTAGCAACTTAATGATCTCCTTCTTAACTACCTCTTTCATTATAGGATTCAACCTTCTTTGATGTTCAATAGAGGGTTTATGATTATCTTCCATCATTATCCTATGCATGCACAAAGAGGGCTTAATGCCAACAAGATCATCAATGGTGTATCCTATTGCCTTTCTATGCAGTTTCAATTCATTCAACAATCTATTAAGCTCATCATCATTCAAAGATGCATTCACAATCACCGGATAAGTAGAATTTGAACCGAGGAAAGCATACTTTAAATGAGAAGGAAGAGGTTTAAGATCAAGTTGAGGAGGACCTTTTTCGGTTGGAGATGATCCATACAATGTAGGTTGAGATGATTGCAAAGCCATGTAAGCCTCCTTGGAGTCCCTTGATGATTGCTCAAACTCAAGTGGTTGATGCTGAAAAGACTCAGGAAAATCGACCCAGGAGGAAAAATCGGACGATTTTTCTGGCAGTGGGTCGATCTGAGTTTCTGTTTTTGCAAAACTGGCTGAAATTTCAGCACAAGGCCAAAAATCGGCCGATTTATGCCCTCCAGTCCGATTTTTCTGTCTGTTTCCTCTTCTTCTAACACTTCAAATCCAACACTTGGTAGCTCGTCCAATGCATTCAAGGCCTTGATTACTTCATTGCTACTCTCCTCAACTCCTTCCTCCATCAAGCTTGAGCTAAGAACCCTCTCAAGCGGATCCTTGAGCAAGATTGAGCTCACAATCTCTCTAGACTCCTCTTCTTCAACTATGTTGAACACATCCTCATCAAGGGTTGGCCCTTTCATCATTGTTGATAACTTGAACTTGATGTTCTCTTCTCCAATGTTGAAGGAGAGAGTCCCATTCTTGCAATCTACTAGACATCCGGAAGTAGCTAGGAAAGGTCTTCCCAAGATGATAGGAACCGGATAGTCCGCCGGGATGTCCAAAACAACGAAGTCTATGGGCACATAGAACTTCCCTAGTTGCACCGGAATGTCTTCCAAGATCCCAACTGGATGAGTGATTGAGCGGTCCGCCATGTAAAGAGTCATCTTGACCGGCTTTGGCTCTCCTAGCCCAACCTTGTTGCAAAGTGCAAGCGGAATGATGCTCACACTTGCCCCAAGATCACATAGGGCGTCATACTTCACTACTCCTACTCCGATTGGCACACAAAAGGATCCCGGATCCCTTAGCTTAGGAGGCATCTCCTCCTTCATCGTTTGAATCAACTCCGAGGATCTCTTAGTCATCCTTATCTCCCCATACTCCTCCAACTTCCTCTTGTTGGAGAGTATTTCCTTCAAGAACTTGCCATATGCCGGCATTCCTAAAATAGCATCCATGAACGGAATGTTAATATGCAATTTAGACATTAGTTCAAGGAACTTACCAAAGTGATTGTCCAAGCGAGCCCTTGCTCGTGATTGAGGGAACGGTAGTGGTGGCTTGTATGGAGGCGGTGCCACATAGGTTGGCTCTACATCCTTGCTCTTGCCTCCATCTCCTTGCAAAGTCTCTTCTTCATTCACCACTTGCTTCCCTTTAGCATTCTCCTTGGGCAAAGGATCCTTCATGCTTAACCCACTTCTTGTTGTAATAGCCAACACTTGGCCTCTTGGGTTTTCTTCGGTTCTTCCGGGAAGCTTCCCCGGATCTCTATGTGCTTCACCCGCCTTTTGGAACACTTGTGCTTCCAAAACCTTTTGAGCCTTGGAAATGGAAGTCACGGTGCTCTCAAGACCACTCAACCTCCCAAGCAATTGCTCAAACATCATTTCGGTTCTATCTTTTGGAGGTTGAGTAAATCCGGGTGGAGGTTCTTGTGAAGCTTTTGGTGGTGGAGTTGTGCTTGTGGAAGCGGGAGGGTTCAAGGCTCCATCCGGGTTAGAGTAGGAGAACCCCGGATGGTTGTGGTTGGGCCGGTAATTGTTGAATTGCCGGTTGTTGTTGAAGTTCCTTGGGCCTTGGTAGTTGTTGTAGTTGCCCCTTCCCATATAGTTCACATCCTCCTCCTTGGAAGATAAGTTAGCTTGTGGTAGCACTTGAGGAGTCGCTTGGTTCTTCAAAGTTGTAGCACACAACTCCCTCAAGGACTTTAGCTCGTTGTTGATGGCGTCAAGCTTGAAATTGCTCATGGTGACCTCACTCACCTCATATGCTCCCGCCTTTCTCCCTTCACTCTTCCTATGGGAGTATTTCTCAATCACTAGAGCTTGCTTCTCCACAAACTCCCAAGCATCATCTACATTCTTCTCCATAAAAGTCCCACCGGAAAGAGATTGGAGCTTGAATTGGCTATCTTCATCAAGTCCCTTGAAGTAGATCTCCAATAGCTCAATTTTCGGGATGTCATGGTGTGGACAATCTAGGAGAAGGTCTTTGAATCTCTCCCAAGACTTGAACAAACTTTCTCTATCCTTCATCACGAAGGCATTGATCTTCCCTCTTAACTCGGTAGTCTTGGAAGGGGGGGAAGAACTTAGTCAAAAACTCGGTTGTCATTTCCTCCCAAGTACTCACTCGCCCTTGTGGAATGGATTGATACCAAGCCAAGGCTTTATCCTTAAGAGAGAAGGAAAAAGCCCTAAGCTTATGGTTGTTGCTCTCCAATCTTGGCGGTCTAAGAGTCTCCATCAAAATCTCGTAGTTCATCAAGTGTTGATGAGGAGACTCTCCTTCCATCCCTCCAAATTGATTATGCCGGATCATTTGTAGAACTTGAGGGCGGAGCTCATAGTTGTGGGTAGCGGGATCTCCTAAGTTCACACCCGGACGGTGTGCTCTCTGTGCCGGATCCATACGTCTCCCTAGGGTTTGTGGCTCTTCAATGGCAATGGGAACAACCCTAACATTAGCCGCCGGCTGCGGTTGTATCACCGGTGGTGGAGGAGGTGGAGGTTGTTGACGATTAAGCTCCCCTTGCACAAGGGCTTGCCTAATCTCATCAATCTCCCTCCTAGTTGCTTCTTGCCTCTCATTGGCAAGTCTCCTTTCTTCCTCTAAAAGCTCATCTCTTAGCCTTATTTGCTCTAAGGCTTCATCCAATTCAGCTTGGAGATCTCTTCCGACCATCTCTTTTCCCTTTTTGATGCTCTTGGATCTAGATCTAAGGGTTTTCTCCGGTTCGGGATCGAATGGAGCTAAATCCTTGCCACGAGACCTTCTCATACACCTAAAGAGTAAGAGATGTCCTGAAAAGCAAAGACACACACCAAAGAGAGATCAAAAGCAACAAGAAAGACCTACACTATAAACAATCACAAAAATGACTCAATCTAGACCTAGTCCCCGGCAACGGCGCCAAAAACTTGTTACGTCTAGGAATAGTGTGATGTGCATGCAATAAGTCTTAAATTTATACTCGTTATATTTATCCTAACTCCTAGCGAACCCGCAGTGTACGGGACGTTTGTAGAAAGGTAAGTATTCCGAGGTCGAACACAAAGACTAAGGTGAAATCGAGTCAAACAATGATCAAAGATAGTGTGAATCTAGTCTAAGATAAGATGAGGAACAAAGAAAATGGAAAACACAATGTTTTTGTTGGTTTTTGTGGTGATCAAGCTAAGATCACAAGTCAAGCAAGGTAATAAAACAACTAAGAACTCAAGCTAGCAAACGAACAAGTGACACAAAGCACAAGTATATGATCAAGAGAGAAAAGTAGATTCTAGAGGTCAAGATTTCCGGTTATGGCATCGGACTCAAGGTTCCAAGGATTCTAAGGACAAGCTGCGGTGTTGGGGGAAAAAGTGTTTCACTAATGGAAGCAATTACCGGGTAGGTCTCTCACTTCACTAAACCCGCATCAAACTCCTATTACCGGGTAGGTCTCAAGGCGTTAGACTAAGGAATTCCACACAAACTAGATACTACTTAAGGGGTAACCCTCTCCTTACCGGGTAAGTATCGGAATAGGGAAATCTCAAGCAATAATCCTAGCACACTCGATCCAATAGCGGCTTGTGAGGCTCGCTACTACCTAGAATTCATCTTCTAAGGTATCTAAGATCGGAAATTATCGGGTAGATCTCTTCCCTCACTTAGGTTGATAGCATTAGGTGATCCTAAGCTAAATTAGGCTTAATAAACACTAGGATTTGACAACCTAACACCCCAATCATACATATTTATCATTAAAAGAGCAATAGAAGAATAAATCGGGCTGTTCTACAGATAAATCGGCCGATTTATCTGATGAACAGGTCGATTTTTCCTTCTGTTGTGAGTTTCGTGCATATAAATCATCCTAAACTAACATATAAGCCCATCCTATCATCACCCTAGCCATAACCATCAATCCATCACTCCAGAATCACAACAACCTAGCCAATAATATGCATATTAAGATCCAAAATCATCAAACAAGCATACATGGTGTTCATAGATGGATAATGAAAGATAAACAAATAAAATCAACAAATCTCAACTGAATCCAAGTTGTAGCAAGACTTACAAACTCTTAAATGAAGATTCAAAACGTTCTTAACAATCCTTGCAATTAGTTCTTCAATCCAAGACTATAAAATCACTCAAAATCACCCAAAACTCTTAGAATGGTGTTCTTCTTCTTCCTTCAATCCTTGAGAGCTTTTCTTCTCCTCCAATCTTCCTCCAAAATCAATGAGCTGTAAATGAGAGTGTGTGAGAGGAGAGATGCTCAGCAACCACCTGCAGGACCACTTATATTCTCCACCAAGAGCAAGGACGGACAAGAGATCGTGGGACACGTGGCTTAAGCTGTCAAATGCCCAAAAATCGACCCAGTAGGAGAAAATCGTCCGATTTAGCTACTAGCTGGTCCGATTTTCTTCAGCAGAAACATACTATGCTCGTTTAGCCATGAGTTGATCCATTGCTTGCACCAATAGTGGTCTTTGTGTCCTTTGTTGCTCCAATTATGCTCCTCCTTAGCCTTGGATGTGTACCACCATGAGGCTTGGCCCTCATATGTATCGATTAATGTCCAATAGAACCCCGAATTACCTACAAAACCGATAAAAGGTAGTGTAGACGTCTTTTCTAGAAATATGCTTGAATTGAGCGAAGACGTCATGAACCAATGCCAAAACGTGCATGAATGAGTGAGAAATCTATCTAAATGATTACCTAATCCTAAGTCATAAATCTTGTTATCACTCTCTAAGTGCGAGTTCTGGATGTATGAGGTTGCTTTCCTTGGGCATATCGTCTCCGCCGACGGGATTATGGTTGACCCGGCGAAGATTGAGTCTATTGCTACGTGGATGACACCGACGAACGTCAAGGAAGTACGTAGCTTTCTTGGCCTAGCCGGTTATTATAGACGTTTTGTGGAGGGATTTTCTATGATTGCCCGTCCACTGACGAGTCTTCTAAGGAAGACTACCAGATTTGTATGGACCGACCAGTGTACCCAGAGTTTTGAGGAGTTGAAGAGACGTTTGACTTCTGCTCCTATCGTGGCACAACCAGAGGGTTCTGATGATTTTGTGGTCTACGGTGATGCATCCAAGCTAGGCTTGGGATGTGTGTTGATGTAGAGAGGCTGAGTGATTGCTTATGCGTCTAGACAGCTGAAGACGTATGAGGAGAACTACCCATCTCATGATTTGGAGTTGGCAGCGGTAATTCATGCTTTGAAGATTTGGAGACATTACTTGTATGGTGCTTGATGACATGATTTATGACACTAGTTTAGGCACTCTTTTAGATAGTTTTCCTTCCCATTCATGCATGTTTCTGCATTAGTTCGTGACGTTTATGCTTAATTCATGTATATTGTCGAAATAGACGTCTACACGAGCTCTTGTCGGTTTTGTAGGTATTTTGGGGAGCTTTGTGAACTTAATCGATACATTCGAGGATCATTCCTCGTGATGGCACACATGCGGACTCTTTAAGGAGAAAGCTAGGAGCAAAGGAGAAAACAAAAGACCTTATTGGTGCATTCCTTGCACCAATTCATGACTTGGTGATCCAAAGAGGGCTGAACAGAGAGAACCATGGCCCAGAGGCTAAAATCTCGACCGTGGTTTTGCCCGTGGTTTCTTCTGGACAATTGTGGCATGTATCCCACGATTTCTTTTTCCGACCCTTGCATTTTGGTGGAGTACTTAAGTGGTCCTGCAGGCTGATTTTGAGGATCTTCTTCCTTTTTGGACCCTTCTCCTCTAGCTCTTCTCCAACACACTTCCATTGTAGCCTCTCTTCAAGGCACCCTTGTGGGTGTTCTTGGGAGAGATTAGTGTAGATTTTAGTTTTAAAGTGAGATTTGAGTGGTTTTGAGTGAGGTTTCTGTTAGCATGATATATGGCGATATTCTAGGCACTTATTTTGGTTGTTTTTCCCTCATTATTGTGTACATGGATAAGTTTTTGAAGCAAATGTTAGCTTGTTCATCTATATTGTCGATATAGAAGTCTACACTAGCTTTGTGTTGATTATAGGTGAATAGGAGCAGAAATCGGATCATTTGAGAGAGGAAAGGGAGTATTTGATCATGTTCGAGGATTAGGAGATACATCAAGGAGGCTAAGGAAGAGCTAGGATGAAGAATGACACAAAACAAAAGCAACAACAAGCAATATACACTTCCACGCCCTGAATTACGGCCGTGCAGAAGATGATTCGAAGTCCACGCTCTAAACCACGGACGTGGACTTGGCATCATGAACGTGGACTTGAGTTTCGAGCACTCCAGTAAGTTACACAGCCTAAATTACGGTCGTGGAAGTCACAAGTCACCGTAATCTGTTTCCACGCTCTAAACCACGGTCGTGGAATGCTATGAGACCGTTATTTAGGAAATCTTTTGACGTGTCATTATTTTCCACGTCATTTACGTATTGGGCCTTGACGGCAATTCTTTCTCGTCTTATAAAAAGGCTGGAAAAGAGAGTTTCGGGGACGGCCGCTTACCCTTGCTTTCAGCACTCTTGCTTAGGGTTGATTGGAAGTTGCCGAGAGTTGCGGAAACGCCGGATTGTTGAAGATTGGAGATTGCTCACAACGAAGGTTTAGCCTTTTTCTTAGGTTTTGATATTGAAGACGGATTGACATCCCGTTCTTCATACTTGCCTTAGATCATTGTGAGGTTTTGTGTTATATATTCTGAATCCATTAACATTATTTCTTGTGTTTCGGATTTGAGATTGGTATTGAAGTTTTATTGAGTATTCGAGGGTTTTCATCTTCCATTCTTCTTAAATTGAATATTGATATCATGATAATGGTTATTGGCTAAAACCCTTTAGCAATTCTAAGGTGAAGGGTTGATAGTTGTGGGTTAGATGATGATAGATCGATCGTAATTTGATTGGACCCTGAGAGTTAGAGAAATATCGTCGACACCCTAAATCACGGCCTGTTCTTAGGTTTCCACGGCCGTGGTTCTCAAGATCTACCCGTGATTTACCTCAGTTTACGAACATTGCTTTTACTTTAATCCAAAGTTAAAGATTAACTTTAACCTAGTCTTGGCTTGTCTTTTCTAGGTAGTAGTGAGACTCAACATCCTCTATTTCGGTTTCGAGTGTCACAACCTTAACCGTTTGAGTTTATCTTGATCCTTGGGTTACAAGTTTGGGTATTTGAGTTTAATTCTTGTCCTCAGATCCTTTCTATACTGCAGCCTAAACAACCTTTATAGAGAGAGTCTTTGGGTTAGACATATAGGGTTTTGGAACTTCACCGTACATTACCTTACTTTAGTATACCTTTGCAATTCTCAACTCTGTCCTTAATTCTTTAGTATATCTTGAATCGATTGCCACAATTTGATATCCACATCTTTAGGGTTGCTGTTTTCCCAATATTTGCAAAGCTTTACATCTTATTTTCTTGACAATCTGAAATTGGATGTTGTTTCACCAAATCCTTGTGTTCGATACTCTGGAATACTTGCTAATCTACGCCGATCCGTACACTGCAAGTTCGCTTGCTTTTATTCTAGTTTTATAAATATAAAGCTTATTTGCACACACGTTTTCGGGCGAACACGTTTTTGGCACCGTTGCCGGGGATTTGGTCTAGACCAAATTCGGTTTTCGGTTGTCTAGCTTGAGAGCTCTTGCTCTTGTGATTTAATTTGTCTACCTGAGTGATCTTAGCAGGTTCTTTAGGTATATGCGAAAGACTAGATCTACCAAAGATCTAGTTCCTTTCGACCCCGAATTGGAGAAAACTTTAAGAAGAAAGTTGAAGGAAAAGAAAATGGCTGAAAATAACGAGAGAAACATCCAAGCTGAGTTGGATGAAGCTCAACGTCAACTTAAGTTGAGTAAAAAGCTCCTATTCTCCTCCATTGAACACCACAACAAACACCTTCCAGCTAAAGACGTTAAATCAAGCGCTTCTTGGGAGGCAACCCATGGTAGTATAACTCTTTTCCTCCCTTGTCACTTAGTTTAGCTTAGGTTAGTTGTTTTGCTTCTTTTGTTTTTGCTTTTGTTCGTTCCTCGATGCACTCTTGGTTTGTTTGTGTCAAAAATCGCAGGAATTAGGTCCAAATTGAGAAATCAATGAAGGAAGGGGACACAAAATAGTTCAAATTGCAATCTTCAAGGAAAACAAGGAAAGAAATCGAGCTACACAAAGTAAATCGTTCGATTCAGGAATAGAGCAAGACAATTTTTGGCAACAGGGAGATAAATCGACCCCCAGATCGATCCCCCTAAGAAAAATCGGTCGATTTTCCTCCTTGAGCTGAGAAATTGAAGAAAAATTGCCCCGAAAAAAAAATCGACCACAAAAATCGTCCGATTTTCTTCATAAAACCTCCAACCTATATAAAGCCTTCACCACTCGATTCTCTCATTCCACACTTCTTCATTTCCGATTTCCCTTTCTCCCAAAGAGCCGAAAATCGCCACCCTCTCATCTCCTCATTCCTTAATCGTTTTGAACGATTCTTGAGCCTAAACTGAAGCATTTTCAACAAGGAAAGGGATCTAGCAACAACAAGCTTGGCAATCGACTTATCCATCCGGAATTCAGGTTTTTCAATTTGAAACCTAAGTTTTTCGCTCGATTTTGATTCTTGCTTAGAGATTGTTTGTTTGCTGAGATTGATTGAGGGGTTTGCTTAAAAACAACTATAGGAGACTGTGTGGTGATAGTTTGCTGAAAACTTTACAGAATTGTGAGAATTGTTGAAATCGACAGAAAAATCGTGCCAAGCCAGAAAAATCATCCGATTTTTCATAAGAACAACCCGATTTTTTTTTGCAGAATGGAGACTTTGAAAAGAATGACTCGAAATGCGGGGAAGAAGAAAGGATCTTCTTCCAAAGCCCCTCCCCCACCACCTCCACCCTCTCAAGCCAAACCAAAACTCCCCCCTCCCCTCTCAAAACATTATAAGAGATATGAACGTCTCTTAGATCGTCCCTTCACCCCTCCTCGATACATTGTGCTAGATGACTTAGATTCCTTGTTTGTTCAAGAGGATGTGGACATGATGTTAGATAGAGTTGGGCTGAGTCAGTTTGCCATGATTAGGGAAGATGCTTACACCGAGATCACCCTAGAATTCCTTAGTACGTTTGAGCATGATCCTAAAGAGATGACGGTCTCTTTCTGCCTCATGAACCAAAACCATGCTATGACTATTGATGACTTTGGGGATTTGTTTGGTTTTCCCTACTCTTCTGCAGGCACATTCGCGAGAGGAGTGAGTGCTAGTGCCTTTTGGGAAACCATCTCAGTGGGAGAGTATGGTGGTGATAAGTGGAGACCCGGAAATTCGAAAGAGACTAGTATGTACAACCTTTCCTTCAAGGCAATGCATAGGATTCTTAGTGAGAGCTTGTTTGCACGGACGGAGACTCCACAAAAGCTCAAGGCTGATGAGCTCTTTATCCTGTATTGTATGACTTGTAGCACCATTCCCGACATCACCTCTATGCTTGCTGACTATCTAGGAAAGATAGCCAACAAGGCAAAGGGTGATATATGTGTTGGAGGCCTTGTCACTCATGTGGCAAAGTCATTGGAGTTAGACTTTTCGGATTGCACCTTAGCTGAGAGATCCCAGCCCTTAGGATCACAGAGATTGGCAGCGAGACAGGTCTTGATTCCTCGAGGGAGAGGAACTCTTTATGTGCCCATGCCGTGGGCAAAGGATCCACAAAAGAAGCCATCTGAGATAGTGTGGAAGTCCGAATACACCATTCGGAACAAGAGGAATTGGCAGGAGACTTTTGTACTGATGCTTGAGGAGGTAGCTCCTCCTTGTTATTATGATGATGATGTAGGTGATACTGAGGATGAGGAGGATCATGAGGATGGAGTGCACCAGGGGACCATGCTCGAGTTCGAGAGTGACACTTATAGTGGACATGCCACGGATGCCATGGATACCGACACTCATGGTGCAGGACCTAGCCGGACTAGTCGAGGGACAGAGGAGACAGAGGATGAGATGCAGCCACCCCGTCACTCCTTTGCACACGCTCCTAGCCACGGTAGAGGACATGGACGAGGACATGGACTTCCCCGACATTTTAGAGACTTAGTCTCTAGTTTCCAGGGTCTACGCACCGACTACCATGATCTACGCTTAGATTATCAGGCCCTTCACACCGACTACAGCGCCCTGAACACTCAGTTCAAGGCATACCGGCAGGAGACGGACGCTAGACATTCCTCCTATGATGGCCAGATGAGAGACATGTACTACCATCAGTTCGGCCACTTCTATGACCCCAGCGCGCCGATGTATCCATATCCTCCACCTCCACCACCGACCGAGGATTGAGATCCCACTTCTTTTACATTGTAAGTATTTTTCTCCATCTTAGGCTTGATTTTTCACATTTGGGACAATGTGAAGATTAAGTATAGGGCGGGCGTACTTACAATCTCTTTTACTTCATTTTAGCACTCTATGCACTTTGTATTACTTTTGGTGATTTGGCTTGTAATAACTCTTACACTACTTGCTTTCCACTCGGACATTCGCATTTGCATGCTTTCTTTAAAAAATTATGAGTTTTCAAAAGTTTTTTTTGTGCTTCTTATGATGGAAATGACCTCTATGATGAGAATTGTGATGTGGAAAAGGCAAAAAGATGACATGGTTATGTTGAGATTTTAATTATAGCATGAATGAGCTTACTTTTCTTACTTGAACACATGAATGGTTTATATGATTTTGATGTTTTGATAAGAGAATGAAATAATGGTCGAAGCTATATTATAACTTCTTTTGCATCATATAAGAATGACCAGGGCAATTCACTTCTTCTCTAATTCATATCTTGTTCATGCTAGCTCCTCAATGAAATATATGACCTCCTTTTTACCATCCGGGAATTAGGATAGGTGATTGAAAAAGACATGTTTGATGTGGGAGGGCCAATAAAAATGTGTTAAGTAAAAGTCTAGCAAGTTATAAGTTTGGGGACGTTGAACATGAGGATGAGTAACTCGGCACCATTCACATAGCCGGGTGTTTGTGTCTTGCCAAAGTCCGATTGAACGACAAGTCCTAACGGAATATGGTATGTGCATCAAGGGTTTGAGGCATCTCGAAATTGAGAAACGCCGATCTCCTAGGCTTCGTTTATTGTGCACCGTTGTCCATACTCTCAAAAAGTAAAGTATAAAGAAAGCAAAGCTTTTACATGCAAAGCATGTGTGGTGAAGTAAAGTTCTTGAAGGTATTATGTTGTTCCTCTTTCCCGGATTAGCACCACAATTCCCTAAAAGAATTCCCTCCTTTAACACGTTTCTTAGACCTTTCTTTGATTAGAAGACCTTGAGTCTATTATGCATGTGTTTAAGACTTCATGGCTTAGACTTGTTTGATTTTAATTACCTCTACATCTTTATCATGTCTTTCATTTGTGTTTTTGAGAAAGAAAGGAGAGTTAGTTCATATTATTATTATCATTGACACATGACTTGTCTTCATATGCCTTGAAACACCACTTTGAGGGTGATCCAATAAGAAGAAACAATACCAAACAAAAGGTTTTTGAGTTTTCATACATATATAATCCATGACATCTTGTATTCTAAGTTTGAGTCTTGCTTGGGGACAAGCAAGGGGCAAGTATGGGGTATTTTGATGACATGAACTATATACCATTATAATCATGCATATTGTAGAGGTTTACCTCGATTTACCTTGCATTTAGAGAGAACTTGTGTACCTTTTAGGCTTTATTCTTTTATATTTCGGAAATAGAGGTCTACACGAGTTTTGGTTGAATTGTAGGTAAATTCGGTGAATTTGGAAGCAAAAGTGGAGCAAGGAGCATCTACAACTATTAGGGAAGCTTAAGGAGTCTTAAAGGAATCACAAAGAGCAAAGGAGTTGCGTAAAAGAGTCACAAAAGGGAGGAAGGAAACAAGCAAAAAGACGAGCATTCTCTGTTCAAGAAAATCGTGCCAATTTGCATCTAAATCGGACGATTTTTCCTCTATAAAATGGTACGGTTTTTTGTGTAAATCGACTAGCACGATTTTTCTATCTATTTGGCCCAAGGACAAAGACGACTCAAAGCCCATCACTTTTAGGCTAGAGAAGTGTTTTGCCAAGCGGCCCCTTAGCAAGGAACTATAGATTGGAACCCTAGGAACGGAAACGGGGGTTCCGCAGCGGGAAATCTTTACACGTTTGAGAGAGATTGAAGATTCTTGGAAGAGGATTGAAGGGAAATAGCCGGGAAGTCAATATTGATAATATTTGTGAGATTCTTTGTTTCCTTTACGATTCTTGTGGTTTGTGAACACATTTCTGAGTATATTGAGAGATACTTTGATTAGGTTTGAATTTGGTTTACAGATTTGGAGATTATTAAGTTTTTATTCAAGATTCGGGTTTATTTGATTTATTCATTCAATCTCAATTTTGATTTGATTTTGAAAATGGTTGGCTAAAACCTTTGTGATTCTGGGGAGAATAGTTGATGATTGAGGCCTTGATGATGATAGACTAAACTCATTCAAACATTTGGACCCTGAGAGTTTAGATTTTAACTTTGCGACAACAAGAAAATCGCCTTGTTCTTGAGAAAATCGGACGATTTAATCAAGATCCAGTCGATTATTCCTCTGACGATCTATTGATTTATTCCTTAACCAAAATTTATCCTTGCCTAAATCCCAACCTTGCTTAACCTTTTTAACCTCTATTTTAGTGTATGAAGAGACTTCATCATTGATTCTACATTTAATAGATTAAGATTACAAGATTTGGGTAATAGAGAGACTCAACATCCTTTATTAAGGTTTTAAGTGTGCTTTCTATCTTTACCTTGGAGAGTCACATCCTGGGGTTTTGGGTAGTTAATTTGAGTGTAATTCTTGTCCTTAGATATTTCTATATTGCAGCCTCAACAAACCTTATAGAGAGAACCTTTTGATTAGACAAATAGGTTTCGGAACTTCACCGTACGATATCTACCTTTGAAACACATAACCTTGACAATATAAACTCTGTCCTTTGATCTTTAGAAGTGTCTTGAATCGAAAGCCGCAGTCGGATACTTGAATCCTTGGAATCATTTCCTCCTTTATTAATCACAAAAGCTTTTGCACTTTGTTAGATAACTGAATTCGATTTTATTCTCACCAAATCCTTGAGTTCGACTCTAGAATTTCTTGCCTTACTACAGCTGATCCGTACACTGCGGGTTCGCTTTGCTTTGAGTTCTAGATATAAATTTAAAACTAGTGACGCACACTTTTGAGCGAACAAGTTTTTTTCAAAAACTTGTTCTTCTAAGATTAGAGATGACTTCTATGATAGCTTTCACTTGTGGATTGAAATTTTTGATGACAATTGTATGCTTAAACGTAATTATGAATTGAAAAGAGATTGAATGTGTTGTTTATCCTTTCTTGCAAGTTTCATAATGTGAAAGTTTTATCTAAATCATTTTGAGAAATTAAGGTTGAAATCACACAATGAGTTCTTATACTTCTTTGTGAGATGATTAAGGCAATTCGATTTTCTTACTTCTTTCTTTGATCATTTAGCCCCTCAATAAAAAGTAATTGCCTCTCTTACCTATCCGGGAATTTGGAGGAGTTGATATTTGACATGTTTGATGTGGGAGGGCCATGGAAGCAAAATTTTGCATTCAAAGAATAGAACAAATAGGTTTGGGGAAGTCAATCATGACGATGAGTAACTCGGCACCATTCACATAGCCGGGTGTTTGTGTCTTGCCAAAGTCGGATTGAGCGATATTCCTAACGGATTATGGTATGTGCATCAAGGGTTTGAGGCATCTCGAAATTGAGAAACGCCAATCTCCTAGGCTTCTGTTTTTGTGCACCTCTATCCATATTTCCAAAAGTAAAGTCGAAAAAAATGTGAAAAGAAAAGAGCAAAGCTCTAAGTTGATGGTGTTGCAAATAAAAAGAAAGAGAGTTGGGTTATTCCTTTTCCCGGATTCATGCACCACATCCCTTACAAGTTTCCCTCCTTTCTGCATTCTAGACCTTACATGGAAGTCCTTAAGATCAAAAGAGTGTTATTTGACTTGGTGATCTAAATTGAAATTTCACATGCTTGATTTTGACAATACTTGAAGGTTATGATGTTTGTCTTGAAGTTTAAGCGATTCATGATGTTTCTTTGCTTTACATTCTTTGGTTTATGTGTATGAGCGTTTTCAAGGACGAATGAAGCAAGATTTGAGGATGATCTATTGACTAGAAGCACATTTGCCTAAAAGATGGTTTTGTCTTTGAATTTGCATGCATATTTCATTCTAACTTATGTTCTAAGTTTTTGAAAACCTTGCTTGGGGACAAGCAAGTGAAAAGTATGGGGTATTTTGTTAGCATGAAATATGGCGATATTTTAGGCACTTATTTTGGTTGTTTTTCCCTCATTATTGTGTACATGGATAAGGTTTTGAAGCAAATGTTAGCTTGTTCATCTATATTGTCGATATGGAAGTCTACACTAGCTTTGTGTTGATTATAGGTGAATAAGAGCTGAAATCGGAGCATTTGAGAGAGGAACGGGAGTATTCGATCATGTTCGATGATTAGGAGATACATCAAGGAGGCTAAGGAAGAGCTAGGATGAAGAATGACACGAAACAAAAGCAACAACAAGCAATATACACTTCCACGCCCTGAATTACGGCCGTGGAGAAGATGATTCGAAGTCCACGCTCTAAACCAGGGCCGTTGACTTGGCATCATGAACGTGGACTTGAGTTTCGAGCACTCCAGTAAGTTACATGGCCTAAATTACGGTCGTGGAAGTCACAAGACACCGTAATCTGTTTCCACGCTCTAAACCACGGTCGTGGAATGCTATAAGACCGTGATTTAGGCGATCTTTTGACGTGTCATTATTTGCCACGTCATTTACGTATTGGGCCTTGACGGCAATTCTTTCTCGTCTTATAAAAAGGCTGGAAAAGAGAGTTTCGGGGACGGCCACTTACCCTTACTTTCATCACTCTTGCTTAGGGTTGATTGGAAGTCGCTGAGAGTTGCGGAAACGCCGGATTGTTGAAGATTGGAGATTGCTCACATCGAAGGTTTAGCCTTTTTCTTAGGTTTTGATATTGAAGATGGATTGACATCCCGCTCTTCATACTTGCCTTAGATCATTGTGAGGTTTTGTGTTATATATTCTGAATCCATTAACATTATTTCTTGTGTTTCGGATTTGAGATTGGTTTTGAAGTTTTATTGAGTATTCGAGGGTTTTCATCTTCCATTCTTCTTAAATTGAATATTGATATCATGACAATGGTTATTGGCTAAAACCCTTTAGCAATTCTAAGGTGAAGGGTTGATAGTTGTGGCTTAGATGATGATAGATCGATCGTAATTTGATTGGGCCCTGAGAGTTAGAGAAATATCGTCGACACCCTAAATCACGGCCTGTTCTTAGGTTTCCACGGCCGTGGTTCTCAAGATCTACCCGTGATCTACCCGTGATTAGCTTTAACCTAGTCTTGGCTTGTCTTTTCTAGGTAGTAGTGAGACTCAACATCCTCTATTTCGGTTTCGAGTTTCACAACCTTAACCGTTTGAGTTTATCTTGATCCTTGGGTTACAAGTTTGGGTATTTGAGTTTAATTCTTGTCCTTAGATCCTTTCTATACTGCAGTCTCAACAACCTTTATAGAGAGAGTCTTTGGGTTAGACATATAGGGTTTTGGAACTTCACCATACATTACCTTACGTTAGTATACCTTTGCAATTCTCAACTCTGTCCTTAATTCATTAGTATATCTTGAATCGATTGCCCCAATTTGATATCCGGATCTTTAGGGTTGCTGTTTTCCCAATATTTGCAAAGCTTTACATCTTATTTGCTTGACAATCTGAAATTGGATTTTGTTTCACCAAATCTCTGTGTTCGATACTTTGGAATACTTGCTAATCTACGCCGATCCGTACACTGCGGGTTCGCTTGCTTTTATTCTAGTTTTATAAATATAAAGCTTATTTGCACACACGTTTTCGGGCGAACAAGTTTTTGAAAAAAACTTGTTCGCTCAAAAGTGTGCGTCACTAGTTTTAAATTTATATCTAGAACTCAAGGCTATGATGTTGTACATGAAGTTGGAGCTGAATGATGCAAGGAAGAAGAAGAAGGTCAAGAAGCCAACTAAGTCCACTAGAGATGATTCATCCGATGATGAAGAATTCGATCCGGACATGCCGGAACTTGAGGAAATCAATCTAGTGATTAATCCCGTTCGTAACAACCCAAGACCACCGGTTGTTCCTCGCATTCCAGCTGGGGATGTGAGAGTTGCTAATGGAGGGGATGAACCACGAACTCTAGGGCAAAGGATGGATCTAATTCAGCAACCACGCCGTCTAGGTGTGAATTTTGGAGCTGAGGACATCCAGGAATTCAGCTTTAGCCCACAAGTTATCACCATGGTTCGCCAAAGTCAATTTGGTAGAGCAAGTGATGAATCTCCACACTAACACTTGTAGAAATTTCGAGATTCTCATGGAGACATTGAAGCCAAAGAAGGCTACCACAAGTAATTACAAGATCAAGCCGTTCTTCTTCTCTTTGAAGGACAAAGCTTTAGCTTGGTATCAAACTCTTCTAGCTGCAAAGCTGGCCACGTGGGAAGATCTATCTTCGGAGTTCCTCACCAAGTTCTTCCCACCATCCAAAACGGCGGAATTGAGAGGTAAGATCAATGCATTTTCTATGAAACCTAACGAAAGTTTGTTTCAATCTTGGGAAAGGTTTCAGGATCTCTTATTGGATTGCCCACACCATGGCATTTCAAAGCTGGAATTGTTGGAGATCTATTATAAGGGGTTGGATGTGGAAACACAATTCAATCTCCAATCTCTCTCTTGTGGCATGTTACGCTAAGATTGTTACACGCAAAAGTCTTAAATTTATAACTCGTTATATTTTTCCTAACTCCTAGCGAACCCACAGTGTATGGGTCGTTTTGTAGTAAGGATAGTATTCCGAGGTCGAACACAAAAACTAAGGTGAAATTGAATCAATAGTGACTAAGGATAGTGTTGATCTAGGCTAAGAAAAGAGAAAGGAATAAAGAAATGAAAATCTCAATGTTTTTGGATTGGTTTTATGGTGATCAATCAAGGATCACAAATCATGCAAGAATTAACAAACTACTAAGCTACCAACACAAATAAGCAAACACAAACACAAGGTAGGTATTCAAAGATAGCAAAGAGGATTCTAGGGGTTAGAAATTCCGGTTATGGCATAGGACTCAAGCTATCTAATCATTCCTTGGATCAACTATAGTATGTTGGGAGTGGGTGTTTCTAAATTGGGATCAATCACCGGGTAGGTCTTATGGTCCACTAGTCCGTTCCTAAGGTCTCATCACCGGGTAAGTCTCAAAGAACCTAAGGTTAGGAATTCTACACAAACCGGATTGCTATCTAGGGATCTAACCTCTACTTACCGGGTAGGTCTCGGGAAGGCAAGCCCTAAATATAAATCCTAGCACACTCAGTCCAATAGCGGCTAGTGAGGCTCACTACTACCTAGAGTTCATCATCTTCGGTACCTAAGAGCAAGAATCACCGGGTAGGTCTCTTCTCACACTTAGTTGCTAACACTAGGTTACCCTAGGATAGATCTAACTCAACAAACACTAGGATTTCAACAATCTAACAACCTAACATTCAGATTTATCAATGCAAGCAAGTCAAACAAAAATCACGGGCAGTTCATCAAGTCCACGGCCGTGGAACCCCTTAGAACGGACCGTGATTTTGGACAGAGGCTAGGTTCGAGCAAACAAATCATCCAAAGGTACGTTTAAGTCTATCCTATCATAGTCCAAGCCATAACCATCATTTCCTTACCCTAGAATCACATCTATTTAGCCAACAACATGCATCATCACAATCAAAGTCATCAAGCATAAAATCATGGAATCCATATCAAAAGAATGAAATGAAAGATAGATGAAGCAAATAGAACAAGAAAAACGAGCTGAATAGATGTCAAAAGAGAGACTTACAACCCTTCAAAAGAAGGTTTGATTCGTTCTTACAACCCTAGAAAATGTTTCCAACAATCTTCACTCTAAAAGCTATGAAAAACTAAGAATGGTGTGTTCTTCTCTTCTTCTCCAATGGAAGTCTTTCTTCTCCTCCAAGAGTAGCTCCAATCCAATCTTCCAATGAAAGAGTATGTGAGGTAAGGTGTGTAGTGGATGGATCCCCCTTTTCCTCTCAGCCTGCAGGTGTATTTATAGCCTTCTCCATATGCAAGAGTCGGTTATGGAGATCGTGGATAGCTGTCCCGGCTGTGCAGAGAGAATCACGGTCAGTTTCCACGCCCGTGGAAGTCCCAGTGGCCGTGGTTTTGGTGATTCAGACTTCTATGGATCATCAAGCCACGAGTTGGTGCAAGGCATGCACTAACAAGGTCCCATGTGTTCTCCCTTGCTCCTAACTTGCTTCCCAATGGGTCCGGAAGTGTGTCATCACGAGGAACGATCATCAAATGTATCGATTAAGCTCCAAAAGCTCCCAAAATACCTACAAAATATGCAAAAGTCCGTGTAGACGTCTATCTCCACAACATACATGAATTAAGTGCAAATCATCACGAACTAGTGCAAACCATGCATGAATGAGTGGAAAAACTATCTAAATGAGTGCCTAAACTAACATCATAAATCGTGTTATCGAAAATACCCCATACTTAAGGTTTGCTCGTCCCCGAGCAAAGTCCGACTATAGGCAAAGAGATGACATGATTTATGAATGCATGAAAAACTGAAAATATTTTTGGAGTTTGTGCTTCTAAAGATGGATCACCTTCATAGTCATGTTTCATGGCAACGGACAAGCAATCATATGCCAAATGAATGAAGGCATGGAAAGACAATTATACTTAACTCAAAAGCATGCATGCAAGGAGAAAATGAAGAAGTTAAGATGATCATGAGTATATCCAATCTAGCTCACTAAGTCTTACACACATGCAAATAGGTCACAAGGACTTAGGAAAGAAGAGGCTAAGAAACGTTGTGATTAGGTGGGAATTTTTAGGTTATGTGATGCTAATCCGGGAAAGGAACTAACTCCACACATTTATTTTTGATCAACTTCACCGCAAGTGTATATGTTCTTCATCTTTTCTTTGTTTTCTTTTCTTTTTCACTTCCTTTTTCTTTCACTTATTTTTGAGACAATGACATTGGTGTACAAAAGCCGAAACCTTGGTGATTAGAGAGCCTTGGATTTTTATTATTTTTCGAGGTGCTTCACACCGGGCACACATACCAAAGCTCGTTAGGACATTCGGTTTATCCGACATTGGCAAGGCACAAACACCCGATTATGTGAATGGTGCCGAGTTACTCGTCATCAAAACCAAAGTCCCCAAATCTATTTTTTTTCTACACTTTTTACAACAAATTCAACACTTCATTCACCACATACTTTCATCAACAACTTCACCCCACACTTGCTTTTCACACACATCAACATACTAGCATGCTCCTATTCCCGGATGGGTCAAAAGAGGTCAAATTTATATTTATTGAGGTGCTCAAACAACATGATCAAGATGAGAAGTAGAGAAAGGTGAATTGCCTTAATCACTCCTAAATGATGCACAAGAACTAGCATGTAATTTCGACATTCAATCCTCAATCAAATCAAAGCAAACATTCATGATCACAATTCACTCATGGGATTCAAGATAAGTACTTCAAGTCCACATATGCATCCATCAATTCAACACATAAGGCCATTCATAGCCAATTCACAAGACAATTGCATCATAAGGGTCATACCCAAGCTTAGAAACACTAAAAAATTTTTAAATTTTCTGATTTTTTGGATTTTCGAAATATATATGTACAATGCAAGACATAATGAAACATGTGACAATATTAAACTATCCTAGATGCTAATCATGCAAGTGATCATAAAAACCCCACCCCATACATAGAAACACATTGTCCCCAATGTGTAAATGAAGTAAAGAAGAGTGAAAGAGGGTCCTCACAATGTAAAATGGTTTGCTTCGGTATTTTGGTTCACTCAAGTGGATTGATGGCGGATGATCCTATCAACGATGGTAGAGAGCTCAAGGTGTTCGTTATGGCGTCGGACCCGCGCTAGGCACCGCTAGCCGTCCAAGTTCCACGTCCGCTCCACCAATGATTGATGAGGGGCTCATCATCATCATCCATATGCCATGCAAGGCTTCCATGCTACTTTGACTCTAACACACAAACTCCAAACACACAAAAACACACAAAAACCGAAAAGTGAAAGCAAAAACGAAAACAAAAAGCGAAAGACGTCTATCAATGGGTTGCCTCCCACCAAGCGCTTCTTTAAGGTCATTAGCTTGACCACACTCGGGGCGTCTCACTCAAGGTGAAGTGGGGCAATCATATCCACCAGAGCTCCCGGGATATACTTCTTCAACCGGTGCCCATTGACCTTAAAGTCTCCACAATGCTCCCCTCCTATCTCAACCGCTCCATGGGAAAGATCTTCTTCACAACATAAGGACCCGTCCATCTTGACTTTAGCTTTCCGGGGAAGAGCCGAAGCCTTGAGTTGAAGAGAATGACAAGGTCGCCTTCACTCAACTCCTTCGGGATGAGACGCTTGTCATGCCAACGTTTGGTCCTTTTGTAGATCCGGGCGTTTTCGTAGGCATCCAACCGGATCTCCTCAAGAGCGTTCATGTCTAGCAATCTTTTATCACTGGCCTCCTTGAGGTCAAAATTCAGCCACCTAATGGCCCAATATGCTCTATGCTCCATCTCCACCGGAAGGTGGCAAGACATGCCATAAACTAGCTTGTAGGAAGTGGTGCCAATCGGTGTCTTGAAAGCGGTTCTATAAGCCCACAAAACATCATCAAGCTTCATAGCCCAATCCTTCCTCGTTCTAGAAACCGTCTTCTCAAGGATTCCTTTTATCTCCCGGTTGGAGATCTCCACTTGGCCACTAGTTTGGGGATGGTAAGGTGTTGCCACCTTATGAGTCACCCCATACTTAGCCAAAAGTGTCCCGAAGTTCCTATTGGTGTAGTGCTTTCCTCCATCGCTTATGATCACCCTTGGTGTCCCAAACCTAGGGAAGATCACTCAGTTGAAGAACCGCACCACAACCTTGGCATCATTTGTGGGAGAGGCGATTGCCTCCACCCATCTCGAAACGTAGTCTACCGCCAACATGATGTAGAGGTTGCCACAAGAAGAGGGGAATGGTCCCATGAAGTCCACACCCCACACATCAAATATCTCCACTTCTTGTATGTTGTTCAAGGGAATCTCATTCACTCCTTGACACTTGAAGCAAGCACTCCTCCACCATTTGCAATTTCTCATCCCGTAATGAGTCATCAATCGGGATGTCATCTCTCTCAATCTCCAACGGTGGGAGTCTACTAAGATGGTCCGCCACTGAATTTTCAGACCCTTTCTTATCCCGGATTTCCAAATCAAACTCTTGAAGAAGAAAGATCCACCGAATCAAACGAGGCTTGGCATCCTTCTTTGTAAGGAGATAACGGATCGCAGCATGATCCGTATACACAATGACCTTTGCTCCAACAAGATACAAGCGGAACTTCTCAAATGCATACACAACCGCTAGCAACTCTTTCTCGGTGGTAGCATAATTGAGTTGGGCATCATCTAGCGTCTTGCTAGCATAATAGATGGCATGTGTAAGCCCATCTTTCCTTTGTCCCAAAACAGCCCCAACGGCCACGTCACTTGCGTCACACATGATCTCAAACGGTAGACTCCAATTTGGCGGTTGCATGATGGGTGTGTAGATCAAAGCGTTCTTCAACCTACAAAAAGCCTCAAGGCAATCCTTGGAGAAAACAAACTCAACATCTTTCATTAGTAGGTTAGTAAGAGGCTTAGAAATCTTAGAGAAATCTTTAATGAATCTCTGGTAAAAACCGGCATGCCCTAGAAAACTCCTCACCCCCTTCACCGAGGTAGGTGGTGGCAACTTCTCTATCGTCTCTATCTTAGCCTTATCAACCTCAATGCCACGGTTGGACACCAAGTGTCCCAACACAATGCCTTCACTTACCATGAAGTGGCATTTTTCCCAATTTAAGACAAGATTTGTCTCCTCATATCTCTTAAGCACTAAAGACAAGTTAGCTAAACAATCATCAGATGAAGATCCATAAACAGAGAAATCATCCATAAACACTTCCATGATGTTTTCAATATTCTCAGAAATGATGGCCATCATACACCTTTGAAAGGTGGCGGGTGCATTACACAACCCAAATGGCATTCTCCTATATGCAAATGTACCCCAAGGACATGTGAATGTAGTTTTCTCTTGGTCATCGGGGTGGATTGGGATTTGGAAGAATCCACTATAACCGTCTAAGTAACAAAAATGGGAATGTTGAGCTAATCTCTCTAATATTTGGTCAATGAAGGGAATAGGGAAGTGATCTTTCCTAGAGGCCACATTTAGTTTCCTATAGTCTATACACATCCTCCATCCCGTAACCGTTCTAGTCGGAATTAGTTCATTATTCTCATTAGTTAGTACGGTCATCCCACCCTTTAGGAACCACATGCACGGGACTAACACACTTACTATCCAAAATCGGGAAAACGATTCCCGTATCTAGCAATTTAAGAATCTCTTTCTTTACTACTTCTTTCATGATGGGGTTTAATCTTCTTTGAGGTTCAATTGAAGGTTTATGATTATCTTCCATTAAGATCTTATGCATGCACAAAGAAGGTTTAATGCCAACTAAATCATCAATGGTATAGCCAATAGCCTTCCTATGCAATCTCAACTCATGCAACAATCTACTCAACTCATCATCATTCAAGCATGCATTAACAATCACCGGATATGTAGAATTATCACCAAGAAAAGCATACTTCAAATGAGAGGGGAGGGGTTTTAGTTCAAGTTTAGGAGGACCTTTATCGATTGGAGACGCTCCATATAATGTAGGTTGAGATGAATCCAAAGCCTTGGAGGACTCGTCAAGACTCCTTGAAGCTTTATCAACCACTAAGGCACTTTCTGCAGAAACCACGGGCAAAACCACGGCCTGTGGAATAACCACAGTCGTGGAACTTGCTAAGCTAGCACTTTTGAGCATTCAGAGAGTTCCACGGGAGAAATCACGGCCGTGGTTCTGGGTGACAGACCGTGATTCTTACAGTGATTCAGCATACTTTCGTGCACTTCAAATTCAGCACTTGTCTCCTCTTCCAATGCATCCAAGGCCTTGATTTCTTCATTGCAATCATCTTCAAACCCTTCCTCCATCAAACTTAAGCTAAGAACCTTCTCCAAGGGGTCCTTGATCAAAATCGAGCTCACAACTTCTCTACATTCCTCTTGCTCGACAATATTGAAGACATCTTCACCAAGGGTTGGCCCCTTCATAATTATGGATAATTTGAACTTGATATTCTCTTCTCCAATGTTGAAGGAGAGAATTCCATTTTTGCAATCCACCAAGCATCCCGATGTAGCCAAGAAAGGTCTCCCCAAGATAATAGGAACCGGATAGTCCGCCGGGATGTCCAAAACAACGAAGTCTATGGGCACATAGAACTTCCCTAGTTGCACCGGTATGTCTTCCAAGATTCCAACGGATGGGTTATCGAACGGTCCGCCATGTAAAGGGTCATCTTGACCGGCTTTGGCTCTCCTAGCCCAACCTTGTTACAAAGTGCAAGCGGTATGATGCTTACACTTGCCCCAAGATCACATAGGGCTTCATACTTCACTTCTCCCACTACAATTGGCACACAAAAGGATCCCGGATCTCTTAGCTTAGGAGGCATCTCCTCCTTCATGGTTTGGATCAATTCCGAGGACCTCTTTGTCATCCTCACTTCCCCATACTCTTCCAACTTCCTTTTGTTGGAGAGTATTTCCTTTAAGAACTTGCCATATGCTGGCATACCTAGAATAGCATCCATGAACGGAATGTTAATATGCAATTTAGACATAAGTTCAAGGAATTTACCGAACTGTTTGTCCAAGCGACCTCTTGATTGTGATTGTGGGAATGGTAGTGGTGGCTTGTATGGAGGTGGTGCCACATATGTTGGCTCATCATCCTTGCTCTTGCCTCCATCTTCTTGCAATGTCTCTTCCTCTATCACCACTTGCTTCCCTTTATCATTTCCCTTAGGCAAGGGATCCTTCATGCTCAGCCCACTCCTTGTTGTAATAGCCAACACTTGGCCTCTTGGGTTATCTTCGGTTCTTCTGGGAAGCTTTCCCGGATCTGTATGAGCTTCACCCGCCTTTTGGAACACTTGTGCTTCCAACACCTTTTGAGCTTTAGAGATGGAAGTCATTGTGCTCTCAAGACCACTCAACCTTCCAAGCAATTGCTCAAACATCATCTCGGTTCTATCCTTTGGAGGTTGAGTAAATCCGGGTGGAGGTTCTTGTGAAGCCTTTGGTGGTGGAGCTGCGCTTGTGGAAGCGGGAGGGTTCAAGGCTCCATCCGGGTTAGAATAGGAAAACCCGGGATGGTTGTGGTTAGGCCGGTAATTGTTGAATTGCCGGTTGTTGTTGTTGAAGTTCCTTGGGCCTTGATAGTTGTTGTAGTTTCCCCTTCCCATATAGTTCACATCTTCCTCCTTGGAAGACAAGTTTGCTTGCACTTGCACTTGAGGGCTTGCTTGACTCTTCAAAGTTGTGGCACACAACTCCCTCGAAGATTTAAGCTCATTATTGATTGCATCAAGCTTGAAATTACTCATGGTGACTTCACTCACCTCATATGCTCCCGCTTTCCTCTCATCACTCTTCCTATGGGAGTACTTTTCAATCACCAAATCTTGTTTCTCTACAAACTCCCAAGCTTCATCCACATTCTTTTCCATGAAAGTCCCACCGGAAAGGGATTGAAGCTTGAATTGGCTATCTTCATCAAGTCCTTTGAAGTAGATCTCCAATAGCTCTATTTTCGGTATACCATGGTGTGGACAATCTAGGAGAAGGTCTTTAAACCTCTCCCAAGACTTGAATAGGCTTTCTCTAACCTTCATCACGAAGGCATTAATCTTCCCTCTTAGCTCGGTAGTCTTGGAAGGTGGGAAGAACTTAGTCAAGAACTCGGTTGTCATTTCCTCCCGAGTACTCACACGCCCTAGTGGAATCGATTGGTACCAAGCCAAGGCCTTATCCTTAAGCGAGAAGGAAAAAGCCCTAAGCTTATGGTTGTTGTTCTCCAACCTAGGCGGCCTTAGAGTCTTCATCAATATCTCGTAGTTCATCAAATGTTGATGAGGGGACTCTCCTTCCATCCCTCCAAATTGATTATGACAGATCATTTGTAGCACTTGAGGGCGGAGCTCATAATCATGGGTTGCAGGATCTCCTAAGTTCACACCCGGACAGTGCACTCTTTGAGCCGGATCCATGTGTTGCCCTAATGTTTGTGGCTCCTCAATAGCAATGGGCATAACCCAAATATTAACCGCCGGCTGCGGTTGTGGAGGTGGAGGTTGTTGACGATTAAGCTCTCTTTGCACAAGAGCTTGCCTAATCTCTTCAATATCCCTCCTAGTTGCTTCTTGCCTCTCATTGGCAAGTCTCCTCTCATTCTCCAAGAGCTCATCTCTTAACCTAATTTTCTCTAAAGCCTCATCCAACTCATCTTGAAGATCTCTTGCGGCCATCTCCTTTTCCTTTCTA
Source organism: Fagopyrum esculentum (assembly GCA_033239045.1). Lineage (NCBI taxonomy): Eukaryota > Viridiplantae > Streptophyta > Magnoliopsida > Caryophyllales > Polygonaceae > Fagopyrum > Fagopyrum esculentum. Next base: position 113,615,625 of record BSUD01000004.1, read on the forward strand.
ATGCTTTTAGACCTAGCCTTAAGGGTTTTCTCTGGTTCGGGATCGAATGGAGCTAAATCCTTTCCACGAGAACTTCGCATACACCTAAAGAATGGGAGACGTCCTGAAAATGCAAAGACACAAACCAAACAAGATCAAAAGCAACAAGAAAGACCTACACTATAAACAATCACAAAAAGACTCAATCTAGACCTAGTCCCCGGCAACGGCGCCAAAAACTTGTTAGGCTAAGATTGTTACACGCAAAAGTCTTAAATTTATAACTCGTTTCCTAACTCCTAGCGAACCCACAGTGTATGGGTCGTTTTGTAGTAAGGATAGTATTCCGAGGTCGAACACAAAGACTAAGGTGAAATTGAATCAATAGTGACTAAGGATAGTGTTGATCTGGGCTAAGAAAAGAGAAAGGAATAAGGAAATGAAAATCTCAATGTTTTTGGATTGGTTTTATGGTGATCAATCAAGGATCACAAATCATGCAAGAATTAACAAACTACTAAGCTACCAACACAAATAAGCAAACACAAACACAAGGTAGGTAATCAAAGATAGAGAAGAGGATTCTACGGGTTAGAAATTCCGGTTATGGCATAAGACTCAAGCTATCTAATCATTTCTTGGATCAACTATAGTATGTTGGGAGTGGGTGTTTCTAAATTGGGATCAATCACCGGGTAGGTCTCATGGTCCACTAGTCCGTTCCTAAGGTCTCATCACCGGGTAAGTCTCAAAGAACCTAAGGTTAGGAATTCTACACAAAGATCTAACTCAACAAACACTAGGATTTCAACAATCTAACAACCTAACATTCAGATTTATCAATGCAAGCAAGTCAGACAAAAATCATGGGCAGTTCATCAAGTCCACGGCCGTGGAACCCCTTAGAACGAACCGGGAATTTGAATAGAGGCTAGGTTCAAGCAAACAAATCATCCAAAGGTACGTTTAAGTCTGTCCTATCATAGTCCAAGCCATAACCATCATTTCCTTACCCTAGAATCACATCTATTTAGCCAACAACATGCATCATCACAATCAAAGTCATCAAGCATAAAATCATGGAATCCATATCAAAAGAATGAAATAAAAGATAGATGAAGCAAATAGAACAAGAAAAACAAGCTGAATAGATGTCAAAAGAGAGACTTACAACCCTTCAAAAGAAGGTTCGATTCGTTCTTACAACCCTAGAAAATGTTTCCAACAATCTTCACTCTAAAAGCTATGAAAAACTAAGAATAGTGTGTTCTTCTCTTCTTCTCCAATGGAATCTTCCTATGAGAGAATATGTGAGGTAAGGTGTGTAGTGGATGGATCCCCCTTTTCCTCTCAGCTTGCAGGTGTACTTATAGCCTTCTCCATATGCAAGAGTCAGTTATGGAGATCGTGGGACAGTTGTCCCGGCTGTGCAGAGAGAATCACGGCCAGTTTCCACGCCCGTGGACGTCCCAGTGGCCATGGTTTTGGTGATTCAGACTTCTATGGATCATCAAGCCACGAGTTGGTGCAAGGCATGCACCAACAAGGTCCCATGTGTTCTCCCTTGCTCCTAACTTGCTTCCCAATGGGTCCGGAAGTGTGTCGTCACGAGGAACGATCCTTGAATGTATCGATTAAGCTCCAAAAGCTCCCAAAATACCTACAAAACATGCAAAAGTCCGTGTAGACGTCTATCTCGACAACATACATGAATTAAGTGCAAATCGTCACGAACTAGTGTAAACCATGCATGAATGAGCGGAAAAACTATCTAAATGAGTGCCTAAACTAACGTCATAAATCGTGTTATCATGGCACATTCATGGACATGAGAGAAGATGATGCTTGGGACTTCATGGAGAAGCAAGCACAGGGGATTGAGAAGTATTCCCACCGAAAGGTGGATCCAAGTAGCCGGAATCAGGGAGATCCGGGAGCTAAGTTGACTCACGCTGCGCAAACACAAATATTTTCCCTCAATAATAAGATCAAAGAGTTGAAGGAAGTCATCAAAACTATCCTTCAAAAGGCGAAGGAGCAAGAAGCCAACTATATGGGGAGGCATAACAATCAAGGGAATAGGAATGACTACCGGAACAACAACTAGAATAACAATAATAGGAACTCCAACAACAACAATTGGAGATCCAATCAATAAAATCCAGGTAATCCTTATTCACATGCTGAAAAAGTTTTAACATCTCCATCTTCTTCTACTCCTTTGAAAAGCCAGGAGCAATCATCAAATGGATCGAACAAGACGGAGAAGGAGAAGCCCGATCCTATGTTGGATACAATCCTAGGAAAGCTACAAGGATAGGAGAGTTATATAACTTCTGTTGACAAAGCTCACAAAGCTTTAAAAAACCAAGTATTTAACAAAGCCGGAGAAGTCCCAAGAGATCAAGGGAAGCTTCCCGGGAAGACGGAAGATAACCCAAAGGAAAGGGTTATGGCAATCACTACTAGAAGTGGTGTAACTACCACCGATCCTCAACCTAAAGTAGTTGAAACCACCACCGAAGAAGGGAAAGAAAAAGAGAAGCAAGATGTCTATGTTCCTCCTCACACCTACAAACCACCTCTACCTTTTCCTCAATCTAGAGCGCGGGCGCGGCTAGATAAACACTTCGGTAAGTTTATTGATCTTATGAGTAAGCTGCATATTAATATACCTTTTATGGATGCAATTTTAGGTATGCCAACTTATGGGAAATTCCTAAAGGAAATCCTCTCTAACAAGAGGAAATTAGAAGATATTGGAGAAGTCAAGATGAGCACGGAGTTATCCGAACTCGTCAAGACTATGACAGAGAATATGCACCTAAGCTGCATGATCCAAGATCATTTTGCATACCCATCACCTTAGGAGAGGTTACTTATGATGTACTTTGTGACCTTGAGCAAGTGTGAGCATCATACCACTTGATTTATGCTAGGCGGTTGGTCTAGGAGAGCCTAGACCAGTGAAGATGACGCTTTACATGGCCGATCGTTCCATCACCAGGCCAGTTGGGATAATAGACGACATTTCCGTAAAACTCGGTAAGTTTTACATTCCTATAGACTTTGTCGCTCTTGACATCCCTGCAGATTATCCAATCCCCATCATTCTTGGGAGACCATTCTTTGCAACCTCCGGATGCATGGTAGATTGCAAGAATGGACAGCTATCCTTCAATATAGGTGAAGAGAAAATGGAGTTCGTACTCTCCTCTTTAATCAAAGAACCAGCTTTGAGAGAAGATGTTTTTAACATCTTTGATAAAGAAGAATCTAGAGAAGTGGTGAGTTCGATCCTAATGAAAGATCCACTTCAAAAGGTTCTTAGTATGAGTATCATGAAGGAAGGAGTAGAGCATGATTGTGATGATGAGGTAAAAGCATTGGAAGATGTAGAGGAAGAGCTAGGAGCAGGATTTGAAGAGTTGGAATTAACCCCGGAAACTGTGAAAAAAATCGACCTACACGAAATAAATCACACGATTTCTGAAAAGGCAAGTCAATTTTTGACAACAGGAAGAAAAATCGACCCAAAAATCGGACGATTTTCTTCAGAGGGGGCGATTTAGCGTTGAATTCTCCGGTTTCTACGAACTTGACTGCAGTTGTTCTCAACTCTAATAGTACACCTTCCCCACCTTCAGAGGCTTCTCCCATGACATTAGATGGTCATGAATCATCGATGAAAGCACCTCCTTCATTGGAATTGAAGCCACTTCCTACACACTTAAGTTATGCATTCCTTGGGCCTAACTCTACATATCATGTTATAGTTAGTACGGATTTGAATGATGATGAACTAGAGAAGCTAATGAATGTTCTAAGACAATATAGGAGAGTGTTAGGCTATACTATTGATGATTCGATAGGCATTAAACCTTCTCTATGTATGCATAAAATCTTAATGGAAGAGGATTACAAACCTTCACGCCAACCTCAAAGACGGTTGAATCCGATCATGAAAGAGGTCGTGAAGAAAGAAATCCTTAAGCTACTTGATGCAGGTATCATCTTCCCTATTTCCGATAGCAAGTAGGTGAGTTCGGTATAGGTAGTACCAAAGAAAGGAGGCATTACCGTTGTTGCCAATAAAAACAATGAGCTTATTCCCACAAGGACAGTTATGGGATGGAGAATGTGCATCGACTACCGTAAGCTGAATGTGGCCACCAGGAAGGATCACTTTCCCCTTCCTTTTATTGATCAAATGTTGGAAAGGTTAGCCCAACATTCTTACTTTTGTTATCTAGATGGATATAGCGGTTTCTTTCAGATTCCCATTCACCCGGATGATCAAGAGAAGACAACCTTCACGTGCCCTTGGGGTACGTTTGCTTATAGAAGGATGCCATTCGGCTTATGCAACGCTCCAGCCACCTTTCAAATACGGCAATCTTTTCAGAATATGTAGAGAATATCATGGAAGTATTCATGGACGAATTTTCGGTATATGGTTCTTCCTTTGATAACTATCTCTCTAACCTTTCACTAGTTCTCAAGAGATGGGAAGATACTAACTTAGTGTTAAACTGGGAGAAGTGTCATCTCATGGTCACCGAAGGAATTGTGTTAGGTCACTTAATATCAAATAGAGGAATAGAGGTTGATAGGGCGAAGATAGAAACTATTGAGAAACTACCTCCTCCATCCTCAGTAAAAGGAATTAGAAGCTTTTTAGGACATGCAGGCTTCTATAGGAGATTCATAAAGGATTTTTCTAAGATTTCAAAACCCTTAACTAATCTTTTAATGAAGGACGCAACTTTGGAGTTTTCGAAAGATTGTCTAGAAGCTTTTTATAGGATCAAAGAGGCTTTGATTTCAGCACCAATCATTCAACCACCCGATTGGACTCTTCCTTTCGAGGTCATGTGCGACGCAAGCGATGTCGCTATAGGATCTGTACTCGGACAGAAGAAAGATGGTCATACACACGCCATCAACTATGCTAGCAAGACGCTAGACGAAGCTCAATCGAATTATGCCACCACGGAAAAAGAACTTCTAGCCGTAGTTTATGCTTTTGAAAAATTTCGTTCCTATCTTGTAGGTACGAAGGTGATAGTCTATACGGATCATTCAGCGATCCGTTACTTGTTCACGAAGAAGGATGTGAAGCCAAGGCTTCTAAGATGCATCTTACTCTTACAAGAGTTCGAACTAGAGATCCGCGACAAGAAGGGCTTAGAAAATTCAGTTGCTGACCACCTTAGTCGTCTTCCACACCTCAACGACGAGACGGATGAGCTCCCTATAGACGACTCTTTTCCTGACGAACAACTACACGAGATTGAAGAGTGTCTTCAACATATCTCGAAAGGTATTGATCCATGGTTTGCTGACATTGTAAATTACCTTGTTTGTCAGGAGATTCCCCCCGGACTTTCATATGCTCAAAGAAAGAAGTTTTTTAAGGACGTCACGCACTTCTATTGGAACGAGCCTCTTCTCTTCAAAAGAGGTCCCGATGGCATGTATAGAAGATGCATTCCGGAAGATGAAGTGGAGAGTGTCATCCGCCATTGCCACTCACTACCTTGTGGAGGACATGCTAGTTCCCACAAAACTTGTGCTAAGGTACTTCGTTCCGGTTTCTTTTGGCCTACCTTATTCAAAGATGTGCAAAAATATGTTGTTGCATGTGATGCTTGTCAAAGGACATGTAATATTTCTAGGAGGAATGAGATGCCCCTCAACAACATACAAGAAGTGGAGATATTTGATGTATGGGGAGTAGACTTCATAGGACCATTCTCATCCTCTTGTGGAAATCAGTACATACTCTTAGCCGTTGACTATGTCTCAAGATGGGTAGAAGCAATCGCTTCTCCTACTAATGATGCAATGGTAGTGGTGAAGTTATTCAATAAAAAGATCTTCCCAAGGTTCGAGACTCCCCAAACCATCATTAGTGATGGAGGAACGCACTTCACAGCCCGTCGATTTGAGACTCTATTGGCAAAGTATGGGGTGACCCATAAGGTAGCTACACCATACCATCCGCAAACCAGCAGACAAGTTGAAATATCCAATAGAGAGATTAAGGGAATTTTAGAGAAAATTGTCTCTAAAACACGGAAGGACTAGTCAATGAAGCTCGACGATACACTGTGGGCGTACATGACTGCCTTTAAGACACCAATAGGTACAACTCCATATAACCTTGTTTATGGTAAATCTTGTCATCTTCCTGTAGAGCTAGAGCACAAAGCATATTGGGCTATCAAGTGGCTCAACTTTGACATGAAAGAAGCCGGAGAGAAGCGGCTCTTGGACATCAACGAGCTGGATGAGATCCGGCTGAATGCATATGAGAACGCAAAGATCTACAAGGAAAGGACGAAGCGTTGGAATGATAAGCACATCATCCCAAAGGATTTGAAAGAAGGAGATCAAGTTCTTCTATTCAACTCAAGGCTTCGACTATTCCCAGGTAAGCTTAAATCCCGTTGGACAGGACCTTATGTTATTAAACAAATTTTCCCCCATGGTGCCATTGAAGTAAGGGGTGAACAAAGCGGAGATTTCAAAGTAAATGGCCAATGGTTGAAGAAATACACACCGGAAGTTCCGGTTGAGGAGATAGCTCCTATTCTCCTCCATTGAACACAACAACAAACACCGTCCAGCTAAAGACGATAAATCAAGCGCTTCTTGGGAGGCAACCCATGGTAGTATAACTCTTTTCCTCTCTTGTCACTTAGTTTAGCTTAGGTTAGTTGTTTTTCTTCTTTTGTTTTTGCTTTTGTTCGTTCCTCGATGCACTCTTGGTTTGTTTGTGTCAAAAATCGCAGGAATTAGGTCCAAACTGAGAAATCAATGAAGGAAGGGGACACAAAATAGTTCAAATTGTAATCTTCAAGGAAAACAAGGAAAGAAATCGAGCTACACAAAGTAAATCGTTCGATTCAGGAACAGAGCAAGACGATTTCAAATTTTTATGGAATTTTCAAAGCCTTTTTCATGCAATGCAATAACGAAACATGTGACTATGGAATGAAACATGCAAAGTGTCATGGATAGAAGCAAGCAAATGTAGTAGAGTTATTACACATAATAGTCACACCCCACCCCATACTTAAAACATACATTGTCCTCTATGTTCGAAAAGAAATAAAGAAAATAAGAAAAGCAAAATGAACTCACTAGACGGTGGTGGGGCGGCTGAAACTGTCGGTCAATAAGCTCGTCACTGCGAAGGGGGCGGTGGTGGAAATGGACGGAAATCATGGCTGTATTACCGCCCGAACTGCTGGCGGTAGATGTCACTCATCATCTCGTCATGCTCCCGGCTTCGTGTCTCCTGGGTCTCCCGGTGGATCTCCAAGTCTCCCACTCTCCTGGATAGGTCGGTGGCCCACTCTGGTAGCTGCTCATACCATGCCGGTGGCTGTCCGTACCAAGCTGGTGCATCCTGAGGAGTCGGTGCTACTGATGCTGCGGGTGCCTGATCATACCACGGAGGTGGAGCTCCTATCCATGAAGGTTGCTCCCCATACCAAGCGGGAGGAGCATCCATCCAAGTTGGCCTCTCACTCACGCTAGCATGGCGAGAGGAAGAGGCTCCGGAAGGTCCGAAGGGTCGTGGGGAACGTCTAGGAGGGTCAGGGAATGTGCCGGCTGATCCAGAAAAGTGCCAAAGTCCCGCTCATCACCTCCTCTTACCTCCTCCTCAACATCTGCAGCCGGAACCTCATCGGGTACATAAGGAGGTGCTACTAGCCTATTCGCATGCATGGCAGCGAAAGTCTGCTTCCAGTTATGGCGTCCACCCATAATGGAATACTCGGGGAGCCAAGGGATGCCTCTACCTCCTCTCTCCTCCCAAGGCATACCGGCGGTAGGTGGACCGCGGTGTCTAGGAAAGATGATACCTCTAGTCATAAGGCTATTGAGATCCAAAGGTCTCGCCGCTATCCTAGTACAGGCAAAAAAGTCTATCCCTAGCTGCGTGGCAATGTGTGTAACCATACCACCATATCCTATATTACCGGCTCTCTTGTTCTTCAATTTACTCATAGTGGATGCTAGGAGGGTAGCACAATCAGCGGGTCTACCATGGAGCATAGAAATAAAGGAGGAATAGCTCATCGGTCTTAATCTTTTGAGGGGTCTCGGTCCTAGGAAAAAGGCACTCGGAATGACCCTATGAGCTATCTTCAAGGCTAAGTGGTAGATGAGCTTAGCCTTGGTGTCGGCCGGTTGCCAACGGTCCTCACTAGCATATATCATCGCGATGTCCTCCCAAAAATCCTTAGCGTATACCCCGGTAGGAAAACGACCATTGAAGGTTTCTTGGAATCCAAAGAAGGCTCCAAACTGCAAGATCGAGAACTCATAGTTCTCTGTTCGCCCCTAAAGGTGTGTGCAAATAAGCTTTAAATTTATAAAACTAGAATCAAGCAGCGAACCCGCAGTGTACGGATCGACGTAGTTAAGCAAGAATTTCAGAGTATCGAACACAGGGATTTGGGTGGGAACAAATTCAATTGCAGATTATCAAGCGAGTAAGTATGAGAGTTTTGCAAATATTGGGAAAAACAACAATCCTAAAGATCCAAGTATCCAACTGTGGCAATCGATTCAAGATGTACTTAACGATATAAAGACGGAGTTGAGATATGCAAAGGTATGCTAATGTAAGGTAATCGTACGGTGAAGTTCCAAAAACCTTATATGACTCACCTACAAGGCACTTTCTATACAGGTTGTTGAGGCTCAATATAGAAGGATTCTAAAGGTGAGAATTAGTATCAAATACCCAAACTTGTAACCCAAGGATCAAGACTAACTTAACCGATTGAGGTTGTGACACTCAAAATCGAGGTAGATGTTGTTGAGGCTTCACTACCACCTAGAAAAGACAAGTCTAAACTAAGCCAAAGCAAATCTTTAACTTTGAATTAAAGTAAAAGCAGGTTCGTAAACTTGAGAGAAATTACGGTTGGATCTTGAGATTCCACGGTCGTGGAACTCAAGAACAGCCCGTAATTTAGGGTTCGTCGACAATTCTCTCGAACTCTCAGGGTCTAATCTATTTGCGATCGATCTATCATCATCTAAGCCACAACTATCAACCCTTCACCTTAGAATTGTTAAGGGTTTTTAGCCAATAACAGTCATGTTGATATCAATTCAAGATTTAAAAGATAGAAAGATGAAAACTTCCGGAAACTTTCAATAAACTCCAAACCAATCTCAAAGTCACAATCAAGAATAAATATTGTCTCAAGATCCGTAATAGAACAAACAAACACAATCTTAGGAAAGAAGGAAGAACGGGATGTCAATCCGTCTTCTAAATCAAACCTAAACAAGAAGAGAAGTCTTCTTGCAAGAAACCTTCCGAATCTTCCGTCAATCCGGAAAGTATGGAAATCCCAACGATAATCTCCACCAAGTGCGAGATTAGGGCAAATCCAAGCACTAACTTTGATCTCCAACGAGATCTCCAATTGCTTCGCAATGAGCGTAAGCGTCGATAATCTCTATGGCGTGGGTGCGGTCTTCGCGAGAATTAACCTAAAACGAGGTAGCGAGCGTTTTGCGTCTATCACGGGGATGCCGAAATCTCTCTTCGTCCGTCTTTTTATAGGGCAAGATGAAATATCGGCCCGGCCCAATCTTCAAAAGATCGTGGCTTCAAAGTGTGGCGAAAAAGATTCGCCAAGATCACGGTCGTGGAAGTTTTCACGACCGTAATTTAGAGCGTGGATTAGGTCACGGTTTGCACCATATATTCCACGACCGTAATAGTTACTGGAATGCATCACGCTTCTCTTTGCATGATCCACGGCCGTGAAACTGAACGTGGTTTGTAATACGGCCGTATTTTAGAGCGTGGTTTAGAGCAAGAACGTGATTCTTCCCTAGCCTCGTGCATTCCTCAAGTAAAACTCCAATTTACTCCTTAAGATGCCCTTGATCCATGGACATCTCAATTCAACTCTTCTTTGCTCGATTCCGTTCGAAAATAGCTCTTAAGTACCTATAATCAACATAGAACTAGTGTAGACATCCATATCGATAATATAGGAAAACTAGCTCACTTATGTAACAATGTTCAATCAAAGACTATCAATATGAATCAAATACGTTTAGAAAACGTGCCTAAAGTATCACAATATTTCATGCTAACAAATAACCCCATACTTGCAACTTGCTTGTCCCTAAGCAAGGTCTCTCAAAAGCTTTTAAAAACAAGAGTTAGGATGAAATATGTGTACCTTCTTTTGGATGAATGTGCCTTCTAAGGAATAGATCATTCTCAAACCTTGCTTCAATCGTTTATCAAACTTTCACTCACTCAATCGAAGAGTAAAAAGCAAAGAGAACTCATGAATAAATCAAACTTCTATACAAGCATCATAACCTTCAAACATTATCAAAATCAATCACAAGAAACTTCAATTTAGATCACAAAGTCATATAACATTCTTTTGATCTTAAGGACTTTCAAAGAAAAAGGTCTAGAATGTGGAAGGGAAGGAAACCATTTTGGAATGTGGTGTATGAATCCGGGAAAGTGGACAACTACCTTCTTCTTCTTTTGCGGTTTCCGCAACACTTCACTTAGAGCTTCGCTCTCTTCCTTTCATTTTTCGACTTTACTTTTGGAGTTATGGATAGAGGTGCACAAAAACCGAAGCCTAGGAGATTGGCGTTTCTCAATTTTCCATGAGATGCCTCAAACCCTTAGCGCACATACCATAATCCGCTAGGAATATCGCTCAATTCGATTTTGGCAAGACACAAACACCCGGCTATGTGAATGGTGCCGAGTTACTCATCGTCATGATTGACTTCCCCAAACCTACAATTTCTTTCTATTCATTTGATTGCAAATAATTGCTCTCATGGCCCTCCCACATCAAACATGCCTTTTTCATTCACTTCTCCAAAATTCCCGGATAGGTAAAGGAGGTTAATATTTCAATGAGGAGCTAAAATGATCAAAGGAAAGAAGAAAGAAAGTATCGAATTGCCTTAATCATCTCAACAAGAAGTATAGGAACTTATAACGTGATTTCAACTTCAATTTCTTAGCATGATTTAGGTAACATAGTCACATTATGAAACTTGCAAAAGAGGTATAATTCATTCATTCAAATCCTTTTCGATTCACTATTCTTTTAAGCATGCAATTGTTATCAAACTTCATTCACAAGTAATGATTATCATGGAAATCATCTCAATTCATTAGAAGCACAAAATTTTCAAAATTTTTCAATTTTTATGGGTTTTTCAAGTTATTTTTCATGCAATGCAATAAGGAAACGTGCAACACATAATGAACATGCAATGATAGTCTCAAATGAAAGCGAACATAGTAAGTAGAGTTATTACAAACTTTTAGTACATCCCACCCCATACTTAGGATGAACATTGTCCCTAATGTTCATAAGAAAGAAAGAAAAGAAAGAAAGGAAAAAGAAAACTCACAAAGTGGTGGCGGAATGTCTAAAGCAACTGTCATGCATCAAATCACTGCGGCGGTGGTGGAGGCGGGAATGGAGAGAAGCTGGAGTCGTATGGCCGCCCAAACAGCTGGTGGTAGACGTCCCTCATCATGTGATCAAGGTCGTCTAGGCGTCCGTCTCTGGCATCAGCTCGGATCTCCAACGCTCCTACTCTCTCTGAAAGTCCGGTAGCCCAATCCGGCATCCGCTCGTACCATCCCGGGGCCTGACTAAACCATGTTGGGGCATCGGATGGTGCTGGTACTGGTGGTGGTGCTGGCTGCTCTGTGGACCAAGGAGGGGGAATGCCATACCATGTGGGAGGTGTGGTCATCCACGTGGGCCTCTCACTCACGCTAGCGCGGCGAGATGACGAGCCTGATGCTCTAGCTGGACGTGGAGAGCGTCTAGGTACATCTGGGGCCGCCTCCGGCTGGTCCGGAAACATGCCAAACTCCTGCTCCGCTCCTCCTCCACTCTCAAACTGATCTCCCATATTCTCCTCCTCCACAACCGGTGGTGGGACATAAGGGGGAGCTACTATCCTGTTCGCATGCATCGCAGCGAACGTCTCCTTCCAATTGTGGTGTCCCGCCACAATGGAGTACTCCGGCAGCCACTCTATACCCCTGCCCGTCCTACTCTCCCAAGGCATGCCCGCATAAGGCGGACCTCTATGGGTGGGGAAGATGAGACCCCTAACCATGAATGCATGGAGTCCTAAAGGTACGGCCGGTATGCGGTTGCAAGCAGAAAAATCAACACCAAAATGCCTAGCAATGTGGGTCACTATCCCACCATATCCGATGTTTCCCTTCGCCTTGTTCTTGAGCTTGCTCATAGTAGCAGCCAAGAGAGTAGCACAATCAGCACGGCGTCCATAAAGCATGCAATAGAGCAAGAATAGCTCATCCGTCTTTATCTTTTGGGGCGTCTCCGTCCTAGGAAAGAGACACTCCGAAAGAACACGGTGAGCTATCTTCAAAGCTAGATGGTACATCAATCTAGCTTTGGTATCAGCGGGTTGCCAACGGTCCTCGTCAGCGTAAATCATTACAACTTCCTTCCAAAAGTCCTTGGGGTAAACACCACTCGGAAATCGACCATTGAAGGTCTCATGAAACCCAAAAATAGTCCCAAACTCAACGATACTCAAATGGTAGTCTCTTTCCATGAGACGGAAAGAGACGGTCCTGTCTACGTGGCTGTGCTCGAAGGACGTCACAACCTCCCGGGTGATCTCCTCATAGGCGTCTTCTCGGATAGCCAAGAAGATAACTAATCCGGCTCTATCCAAGAGCCAAGTGAGGTCATCAACAATGTTGAGAGGATATAGATCCTCCAACAACAAATATCTAGGGCCAATCACTGGCCTCTTCGTGATCTTCTCGAAAGCAGCGAGATGATTCTCATGTATGGTCGGGATTCTAGGGTGAGGAGGTGAGGATGGAGGTGAAGGTGAGGATGGAGGTGAAGGAGATGAGGGTGGTGGTGCCCTAGAGGATGAGGAGGTGGAGGGATTGCCTTTCCTTTTCTTATTCTGCTCACCCTTCTTCTCTTTTATCCTTCCCGAGACTCTCCTTACAAAATCCATTCTGCACAAAAATTACGGTCTGTTCGTCCAAATCCACGGCCGTAATTTACCCAGTGACCGTGGTTCGTCTCAGAATTTCACAAATCTCAGCAAATTCACAAGCAATCACCACAACAAGCAGTCCTAGTCTAATTCCTTCCAGTCTTAGTCAGTTCTTCCTAAAAATCTCTAACAAAAACAACCAAATCAGCAAGAATCAAGAAGGAAAAGAAAACCTCTTTTTCGAATTGAAAAATCCGAAATGCGCGTTTGATGGTGAATTTCCGTTCAATTTGTCGCTTGGATCTTGTTTGTGGTTGAATTTGCTGCAGTTTGGGAAGAAGAATCGTTGAAAACGATTAGGAAACGAAGATTTGAGAGGGGTCGTGGGGTTTCGGCACTTAGGTCGTGGAAAGAGGGATTTTTGGGATGAATTTGTGAAGAATGTGGCTTATATAGTCGCAGGCAAAATTTTAAAAATCACGGTCTGTCGAGGTGTTCCACGGCCGTGGAAGTGTACGGAACCGTGGTTTTGGTGATTTTTCAAAAGCTTTTGGAAATTACGGGCACTGTAGCTATGACGCCCGTAATTTAGACCGTGGAAGTCTCTGTAAAGCTCCAAAGTCCAATTTTCGTTGCTTTTCTTCAACATTATCTTCCCTTTCTCCTTTTCCATCGATCCTACAACCAAAAACACGAACATACCGGAAGAAATCGAGGCAAAAACAAAGCGAAAACGTCTATTCTAAGCTAAACTATGAATCGAAAACAAAAACGAAAATGCAATACCTTGGGTTGCCTCCCAAGAAGCACTTTGTTTAAGGTCCGTAGCTAGACCAATCTCGCACTTATTTGAGTGCGGTAGGCGTGAACTCCTCAGCTTGGAGTTCCGGCGTATACTTCTTGAGTCGTTGGCCGTTCACCTTAAAACTTCCGCTCGCTTCACCCCATACTTCAACTGCACCATGGGGAAAAATGCGCTTGATTAGAAAAGGTCCGGTCCAACGAGATTTAAGCTTACCTTGAAAGAGGCGAAGTCTTGAATTGAAGAGGAGAACTTGATCTCCTTCTTTGAAGTCCTTTGGAATGATATGCTTATCATGCCAACGCTTTGCTCTTTCCTTGTAGATCTTGGCGTTTTCGTAGGCGTTCAAACGGAGTTCGTCCAGCTTATTGATGTCTAGGAGACGCTTCTCTCCCGCTTCCTTCATGCCGAAATTCAGCCACTTGATAGCCCAAAACGCTTTGTGCTCCAGCTCCACCGGCAAGTGACAAGACTTCCCATATACAAGGTTGTATGGTGTGGTTCCTATGGGAGTCTTGTACGCAGTCCGGTACGCCCATAATGCATCGTCAAGCTTCAAGGACCAATCCTTCCTAGTCCTTGAAACTGTTTTCTCTAGAATTCCTTTGATCTCCCTATTTGAGATCTCAACTTGTCCACTTGTTTGTGGATGATAAGGGGTAGCGATCTTGTGAGTAACCCCATACTTAGCTAGAAGAGCTTCAAAGCGACGGGCTATAAAGTGAGAACCTCCATCACTAATGATAGTCCTTGGCGCCCCAAATCGCGGGAAGATGGTCTTGTTGAAGAACTTAACCGCCACCATGGCATCATTTGTGGGAGAGGCAATCGCTTCCACCCATCTAGAAACGTAGTCTACCGCCAATAGTATGTATTGATTTCCACAAGAAGATGGGAATAGTCCCATGAAATCAACTCCCCAAACGTCGAAAATCTCCATCTCTTGGATGTTGTTGAGGGGCATCTCATTCCTTCTAGAAATATTGCCTGTTCTTTGACAAGCATCGCAACAAGAAACAAAGGATTGCACATCTCTAAATAAAGTAGGCCAATAGAATCCAGATTGCAATACCTTTGCGCTAGTCTTGTTCGAACTAGCGTGTCCTCCACAAGGTAGTGAATGACAATGGCGGATGACACTTTGCATCTCATCTTCTGGCACACATTGCCGAATGATGCCATCCGGACCTCTCTTAAAGAGGAGAGGCTCGTTCCAATAGTATTCCCGGACGTCCTTAAAGAACTTCTTCCTTTGTGCATAGGATAGTCCGGGCGGTATCTCCTGGCAAACCAAATAGTTAACAAAATCAGCAAACCATGGTTCGTTACCTTTGGAGATCACGTTGATGCACTCCTCTATGATGTGTAAGTGTTCGTCCGGAAAGGAGTCATCAATGGGTAAATGGTCGTCCTCTAGATGTGTTAGGCGACTCAAATGATCCGCAACAGAATTTTCCGAGCCTTTCTTGTCGCGGATCTCAAGATCGAATTCTTGTAGGAGAAGAATCCATCTAATCATCCTTGGCTTCGCATCTTTCTTTGCAAGGAGGTACCGGATCGCAGCATGATCCGTGTAGACAATCACCTTTGCACCTACAAGATAAGAGCGAAACTTGTCAATAGCATAGACAATGGCTAAAAACTCTTTTTCGGTAGTGGCGTAGTTGAGCTGCGCTTCGTCTAGCGTCTTGCTAGCGTAGTATATGGCGTGGGTTCGCCCTTCCTTTCGTTGTCCAAGAACAGCTCCAATAGCTACGTCACTAGCATCGCACATAATCTCAAAGGGGAGAGTCCAATCCGGAGGTTGGATAATAGGTGCTGAAATTAGAGCTTGCCGAATGGTGTTAAACGCATCCAAACATTCCTGCGAAAACTCAAAAACCGCATCCTTCATCAATAGATTAGTGAGAGGTTTTGATATCTTAGAAAAGTCCTTAATGAAACGTCTATAAAATCCAGCATGTCCTAGGAAACTTCTTATCCCTTTCACCGAAATTAGGGGAGGAAGTTTCTCTATGGTCTCTATCTTAGCCTTGTCTCTCTCTATCCCTCTACTAGAGACTAAGTGACCTAATACGATTCCTTCCTTAACCATGAATTAACACTTCTCCCAATTAAGAACTAGGTTAGTGTCTTCACACCTTTGTAAAACAAGAGAAAGGTTAGAAAGGCAATCGTTAAAAGA
This sequence comes from Fagopyrum esculentum, assembly GCA_033239045.1. NCBI lineage: Eukaryota > Viridiplantae > Streptophyta > Magnoliopsida > Caryophyllales > Polygonaceae > Fagopyrum > Fagopyrum esculentum. The sequence goes on from BSUD01000004.1 coordinate 113,631,629, forward strand.
GGAACCGTATACGGAGAAGTCGTCCATGAAGACTTCCATGATTTCCTCTACATATTCGGAGAAGATGGCCATCATGCACCGTTGAAAGGTGGCTGGGGCGTTGCAAAGCCCGAACGGCATCCTCCTATAGGCGAACGTACCCCAAGGGCACGTGAATGTGGTCTTCTCTTGATCATCCGGATGTATCGGAATATGAAAGAAACCACTATAACCGTCAAGGTAGCAAAAATGTGAATGTTGTGCTAACCTTTCAAGCATTTGATCAATGAATGGCAGTGGAAAGTGATCCTTCCGCGTTGCGTTGTTGAGCTTGCGGTAGTCTATGCACATCCGCCATCCAGTCACGGTTCGGGTAGGAATGAGTTCGTTGTTCTTGTTGGTGATAACCGTCATTCCTCCCTTCTTCGGAACTACTTGAACTGGGCTCACCCATTTACTATCGGAGATAGGATAGATGATACCTGCATCAAGAAGTTTAAGAATTTTCTTCTTGACAACCTCCTTCATGGTCGGATTCAACCGCCTTTGAGGTTGTCTTGAAGTTCTAAAATCTTCCTCCATTAGTATCTTATGCATGCATAGGGAGGGTTTAATTCCTACTAAGTCCTCAATAGTATAGCCTATGGCTTTTCTATGTTTCCTAAGGACAATCATGAGCTGTTCATGTTCATCTATGCTTAGTTCGGAACTAACGATAACCGGAAAGGTAGAATTAGATCCTAGAAAAGCGTACCTTAGATGAGTAGGAAGCGGTTTTAATTCCATCACTTTCGGAGCTTCCAATGACCCTTGAGGAGCATCCGATGTTTCCTTAGAAGTTTCTAAGGGTGCTGAGTGTGTGGGAGAAGAATTAGAAAAAGTTGAAGAAGTATGCTGATCACCCTCTTCCACGGCCAGAATTACGGGCTCCTTATATGTTCCACGGCCGTGTAATCCCCTGGAATGGAGGACGGTTTTGGTTGTGAAATCCACGGTCGTGGAATACAGGGTATGACCGTGGATTCTAACATTCTCAGCCTCATCGTGGAGTTTCTCAAACTCCTCTTCATGCATCTCTTCTTGTGCTTCCAAGGCTTCAATTTCCTCTTTGCACTCTTCTTCTTCCCCTACATCTGTTAGACTCATAGTAATGACTTTTTGTAAAGGATCGTTAAAGAGAATCGCACTTACCTCTTCCCTAGATAAACCTTCTTCATCTTGGATATCGTAAATATCCTCATCAAA
>BSUD01000004.1:113633078-113653598 GCA_033239045.1 Fagopyrum esculentum
AGCCGGAAGTTGCAAGAAACGGTCTTCCGAGTATGATCGGGACCGGACTATCTGCAGGAATGTCAAGCACGACAAAGTCAATGGGGACAAAGAATTTACCTAGCTTGACCGGGACGTCTTCTACAATACCGACGGGGCGAGTGATGGATCGATCCGCCATGTATAACGTCATCTTCACCGGTTTAGGGTCGCCTAAACCGATCTTCCTGCACAATGCAAGTGGTATGATGCTCACACTTGCTCCTAAGTCACATAAAGCGTCGTATGTGACATCTCCCACTCCAATGGGAATACAAAATGACCCCGGATCCTTCAATTTTGGGGGCATTTTCTCCTTCATGGTCTTGATGAGATCCGAAGAATCCGAACTCATCTTGACCTCTCCGAAATCTTCTAGCTTCCTCTTGTTGGAGAGAAGCTCCTTCAAGAACTTGCCATAAGCGGGCATACCTACAATAGCATCAATGAATGGTATATTAATATGCAGCTTACTCATGAGTTCTATGAACTTACCGAATTGTTTATCTAGGCGCACTCGCGCTCTAGATTGAGGGAATGGTAGGGGAGGTTTGTAGGCTGGAGGAGGAACATAGACATCTTCCTTCTCCTTCCCCTTCCCCTTGTCTTTCTCTACGGGGACTTCAACGAACGTAGGCTGCGGATCGGTAGTAGTCACTCCGCTCCTAGTTGTTATCGCCATCACCCTTCCTTTAGGGTTGTCCTCCGTCTTTCCTGGAAGCTTTCCTTGATTCCTAGGAACTTCCTCCGCATGGTTGAACATTTGGTTTTCTAAAACCTTTTGAGCTTTATCAACCTTAGAGATTTGATCATCAACCTTTATGATGCGGTTCTCCAACCCTTGAAGCTTTCCCAAAATCATTTCCAACATGGGATCGGGCTTCTCCTTCCCCGAAGTGTTTCCTCCATTAGATGATTGCCCCTGGCTTTTCAAAGGAGTAGAGGAAGAGGAGGGTGGAGTTAGTGAATTAGAATTGGAAGGATAAGAGTTACCGGAATTTTGTTGATTGGAGCGCCAATTGTTGTTGTTGGAACCCCTATTGTTGTTCCAATTGTTGTTCCGGTTGTTGTTGTTTCCATTCCAATTGTTATTCCGGTTGTTGTTCCGGTTGTTGTTGTTGTTGCGGTTTGTGTTATCACCGCCATTGTTGTTGCCCAAATAACCAACATCTTTCCCTTGTTGCTTTGGGAAGTTGGTCTTGATAGTCTCCTTCAATTCTTTGATCTCATTGTTGAGGGAGAAAATCTGATTTTGAGCTTCATGTGTGAGCTTCGCTCCTTGCTCCACACGATTTCCCTCCACTTTCCGGTGGGAATACTTCTCTATGACTCTTGCTTGCTTCTCAATGAAATCCCAAGCGTCATCTTCTCTCATGTCCATGAAAGTTCCACATGAGAGGGATTGGAGGTTGAATTGCGTTCCCGCATCCAGCCCCTTGTAGTAAATCTCCAGCAAGGCAAGTTTGGATATGCCATGATGAGGGCAATCCAAGAGCAAATCTTGAAACCTTTCCCAAGATTGAAACAAACTTTCGTTAGGTCTCATGGAAAAAGCATTAATCTTACCTCTAAGTTCCGCCGTTTTGGAAGGCGGAAAGAATTTGGTGAGGAACTCCGCGGAAAGGTCTTCCCACGTATCTAGTTTCCCACTAGGAAGAGCTTGATACCAAGACAACGCTTTCCCCTTCAAAGAGAAGAAGAAAGGCTTGAGCTTGTAGCTGTTGGTAGTAGCATTCTTCGGTCTCATCGTCTCCATCATACACTCAAAGTTTTGCAAGTGTTGGTGTGGAGATTCAGCGCTTGTCCCGCCAAATTGGTTTTGGCGAACAAGAGTAATAACTTGAGGGTTGAAACTAAACCCTTGTACATCTTCAGCATCAAAGTTCACGCCCAAGCGGCGTGGTTGTTGAGTTGGATCCATCCGCTGGCCAAGAGTTCTTGGTTCATTATCCACACGTTCGACCCTCACATTCCTAGGTGGAATGCGGCGATTAGCAGCTCCTTGTTGATGGAAGGGATTTATATTGATCGTGGGATCAATTTCTTCTAACGGTGGCATGGAAGAGTCACTATCATCAGCGGATGAATGACTTCTTCTTCTTCTAGATCTTGATACCCTCCTTGAGGATTGCTTGCTCCCTTTATTCTTAAGGTCGCTTATCTCCATCCTCATTTGGAACATCGCATCCTGTAGTTTGCTGACTTCAGATTGATGACGATCCATTTCATCCCGGCGGAGGTTCTCATTCCATTGGAGTTGAGCGTCCTTCTCCGCCAACTCCGTTTGAAGATCACGTTCGTGTTCTTCAGCCATCTTCTTTTCCTTGCGCTTTTGCCTTAAGGTTTTCTCTAGCTCTTGATCAAGAGGTAAGAGATCCTCGGTGTTCCTAGACCTGCGCATGCACTCAAGAAAATATCAAATAACGAGAGCAAGCTCCCAAGCTTGACAACCGCCTACCGAATTCGGCCGAAACCAAATCCCCGGCAACGGCGCCAAAAACTTGTTCGCCCTAAAGGTGTGTGCAAATAAGCTTTAAATTTATAAAACTAGAATCAAGCAGCGAACCCGCAGTGTATGGATCGACGTAGTTAAGCAAGAATTCCAGAGTATCGAACACAGGGATTTGGGTGGGAACAAATTCAATTGCAGATTATCAAGCGAGTAAGTATGAGAGTTTTGCAAATATTGGGAAAAACAACGATCCTAAAGATCCAAGTATCCAGTTGTGGCAATCAATTCAAGATGTACTTAACGATATAAAGACGGAGTTGAGATATGCAAAGGTATGCTAATGTAAGGTAATCGTACGGTGAAGTTCCAAAAACCTTATATGACTCACCTACAAGGCACTTTCTATACAGGTTGTTGAGGCTCAATATAGAAGGATTCTAAAGGTGAGAATTAGTATCAAATACCCAAACTTGTAACCCAAGGATCAAGACTAACTTAACCGATTGAGGTTGTGACACTCACAATCGAGGTAGAGGTTGTTGAGGCTTCACTACCACCTAGAAAAGACAAGTCTAAACTAAGCCAAAGCAAATCTTTAACTTTGAATTAAAGTAAAAGCAGGTTCGTAAACTTGAGAGAAATTACGGTTGGATCTTGAGATTCCACGGTCGTGGAACTCAAGAACAGCCCGTAATTTAGGGTTCGTCGACAATTCTCTCGAACTCTCAGGGTCTAATCTATTTGCGATCGATCTATCATCATCTAAGCCACAACTATCAACCCTTCACCTTATAATTGTTAAGGGTTTTTAGCCAATAACAGTCATGTTGATATCAATTCAAGATTTAAAAGATAGAAAGATGAAAACTTCCGGAAACTTTCAATAAACTCCAAACCAATCTCAAAGTCACAATCAAGAATAAATATTGTCTCAAGATCCGTAATAGAACAAACAAACACAATCTTAGGAAAGAAGGAAGAACGGGATGTCAATCCGTCTTCTAAATCAAACCTAAACAAGAAGAGAAGTCTTCTTGCAAGAAACCTTCCGAATCTTCCGTCAATCCGGAAAGTATGGAAATCCCAACGATAATCTCCACCAAGTGCGAGATTAGGGCAAATCCAAGCACTAACTTTGATCTCCAACGAGATCTCCAATTGCTTCGCAATGAGCGTAAGCGTCGATAATCTCTATGGCGTGGGTGCGGTCTTCGCGAGAATTAACCTAAAACGAGGTAGCGAGCGTTTTGCGTCTATCACGGGGATGCCGAAATCTCTCTTCGTCCGTCTTTTTATAGGGCAAGATGAAATATCGGCCCGGCCCAATCTTCAAAAGATCGTGGCTTCAAAGTGTGGCGAAAAAGATTCGCCAAGATCACGGTCGTGGAAGTTTCCACGACCGTAATTTAGAGCGTGGATTAGGTCACGGTTTGCACCATATATTCCACGACCGTAATAGTTACTGGAATGAATCATGCTTCTCTTTGCATGATCCACGGCCGTGGAACTGAACGTGGTTTGTAATACGGCCGTATTTTAGAGCGTGGTTTAGGGCAAGAACGTGATTCTTCCCTAGCCTCGTGCATTCCTCAAGTAAAACTCCAATTTACTCCTTAAGATGCCCTTGATCCATGGACATCTCAATTCAACTCTTCTTTGCTCGATTCCGTTCGAAAATAGCTCTTAAGTACCTATAATCAACATAGAACTAGTGTAGACATCCATATCGATAATATAGGAAAACTAGCTCACTTATGTAACAATGTTCAATCAAAGACTATCAATATGAATCAAATACGTTTAGAAAACGTGCCTAAAGTATCACAATATTTCATCTTAACATTCTCCTCCATCAACCGAAAAGAAACCGTCCTATCGACGGCGTTATGCTCAAAAGGAGATGACGAACTCCCTAGTGATCTCCCCATAAGCGTCTTCCCTAATAGCGGAGAAGACTATCAAACCAGCTCTATCTAGAAGCCATGTCAAATCATTCACTACATTCAGCGGTTCAAGCTCCTCAAGCACTAAGTATCGCGGTCCTATGACCGCTCTCTTCTCGATCCTTTCTAAGGTATCGAGGTAATCCTCGTGAATGGTTGGAATTCTAGGAGGTGGGGGTGATGATGGTTCACAAGGGGGGACTTGGGAGGAAGAGGAAGTGTCACCTTTCCTCTTCTTGTTCCTACTTGACTTTCTCCTAAACAAATCCATTACAGAGGAAAAATCACGGTCTGTTCTAACAAAACCACGGCCGTGGAACCTTCAGGGACCATGGTTCGGTTCTGTTTTGCTCAAATCTCAACCAATTCACACCAAATTCAGCAGATACAGTCCTAGAATAATTCAGTTCCAATTCCAATCAGTTATCCTATAAAATCTTGCAAGATTTGAGCCAAATCGACAAAGTAGAGAAAGAGGAGAAAAACCTAGGTTTTGGATTTTTAAAATCCAAATTCCTTCTTCCGCAGGGATTGTTCACTTGAATTGTTGATTGGATCTTGTAAATGATCGAAAATGCTTCACTTTAGGCTCAAGAATCGTTCGAATCGGACTCCGAACGAAGATTTGTGAGAAGGGGAGAGTTTCGGCAATTAGGTCGTGGAAATGGGGCATGGTTTGGAGAATTTGTGGTGTTTTTATGAAGGAAGGTGGTTTATATAGTGACCGTAAAAATTTTTGAAAATCACGGTCACTCAGGGTGTTCCACGGCCGTGGAATTGTACGGAACCGTGGTTTTGGTGATTTTTCTCAGACTTTGGAAGAATTACGGACACTGTAGCTTCCACGACCGTGGTTTAGGGGGTGGAACTCTCTGTAATGTGCCAAAATCCAAGTTTCGTCAATCCCTTCCAACTTTTCCTCCCTCCATTGCCTATTTCATTGCTCCTACATCCAAAAATACGACATACCGGGAGGTATCGAGGGCAAAACAAAGCAAAAACGACTATACTAACTAATCTAAGAATGAAAACGAAAACATAAGTGCAATACCTTGGGTTGCCTCTCAAGAAGCGCTCCTTTTAGGTCCGTAGCTAGACCGTACTTGCATCTATTCGAGTGTGGTGGGTGTGAACTCCTCAGCTTGGAGCTCCGGTGTATATTTCTTAAGTCGTTGGCCGTTCACCTTGAAACTTCCGCTCTTTTCACCCCATACTTCAACTGCACCATGGGGAAAAACATGTTTGATTAGATAAGGTCCAGTCCAACGAGATTTAAGCTTACCTGGAAAGAGCGGAAGCCTCGAATTGAAGAGGAGAACTTGATCTCCTTCTTTGAGGTCCTTTGGAATGATATGCTTATCATGCCAACGCTTCGCTCTTTCCTTATAAATCTTGGCGTTCTAATAAGCGTTTAAGCGGAGTTTTTCAAGCTCGTTGAGGTCTGAGAGGCGCTTCACGCCTGCTTCCTTCATGCCGAAGTTCAACCACTTCACAGCCCAGTACGCCTTCTGTTCTAGCTCCACCGGTAAGTGACAAGACTTCCCATACACAAGGTTGTATGGTGTTGTTCCTATGGGAGTCTTGTACACAGTCCTATACGCCCACAATGCATCATCTAGTTTCAAAGACCAATCCTTGCTTGTCTTCTAAACTGTTTTCTCTAGAATGCCCTTGATCTCTCTATTCGAAATCTCCACTTGTCCACTCGTTTGTGGATAATAAGGAGTGGCGATCTTGTGAGTCACCCCATACTTAGGTAGTAGAGCTTCGAATCGTCGGGCAATGAAGTGAGAGCCTCCGCCACTAATGATGCTCCGTGGTGTCCCAAACCTTGGGAATATAGTTCTATTAAAGAAATTAACTACAACCATGGCATCATTAGTTGGAGAGGCAATTGCTTCAACCCATCTCAAAACATAATCTACAGCTAGAAGTATGTATTGGTTTCTACAAGATGATGGGAAGGGTCCCATAAAGTATACTCCCCAAACGTCGAAGATCTCTACCTTGAATATTGTTAAGAGGCATCTCGTTTCTCCTGGATATTTTATCTGTTCTTTGACAAGCATCGCAACAAGAAACAAAGGTTTTCACATCTTTAAATAAAGTAGGCCAAAAGAAACCCGATTGCAATACCTTAGCGCTAGTTTTGTTTGAACTAGCGTGTCCTCCACAAGGTAGTGAATGACAATGACGGATGATGCTTTGCATCTCGTCTTCCGGCACACATCTTCGAATGATGCCGTCGGGACCTCTCTTGAAGAGTAGAGGTTCATTCCAAAAGTATTGCCAGACATCCTTAAAGAACTTCTTCCTTTGTGCATAGGATAGTCCAGGAGGTATTTCTAGACAAACCAAATAGTTAACAAAATCAGCAAACCATGGTTCGTTACCTTTAGTTATCTTGTGGATGCACTCCTCAATGATATGTAAATGTTCGTCCGGAAAGGAGTCATCTATAGGTAGCTCGTCGTCTTCAATGTGTGGTAGACGACTCAAGTGATCCGCAATAGAATCTTCTGAGCCTTTCTTGTCACGTATCTCTAGATCGAATTCTTGTAGGAGAAGAATCCATCTAATCAGTCTCGGCTTCGCATCTTTCTTGGCAAGTAAATACCGGATCGCAGCATGATCCGTGTATACAATCACCTTTGCACCTACAAGATAAGAGCGGAACTTTTTGAAAGGCATATACAATAGCTAAGAATTCTTTTTCAGTTGTGGCATAGTTAAGCTGCGCTTCATCTAGTGTCTTGCTAGCATAAAAGATAGCACGAGTTCGGCCCTCCTTCTTTTGCCCAAGCACAGCTCCAATAGCTACGTCACTTGTATCACACATAACCTCGAACGGGAGATTCCAGTCCGGAGGTTGGATGGTCGGGGCTGAGATTAGAGCTTCCCGGATCTTATGAAACGCATCTAAACAATCCTACGAGAAATCAAAAACTACATCCTTCATCAATAGATTATTAAGCGGTTTTGATATCTTAGAAAAGTCCTTTATAAAACGTCTATAAAATCCAGCATGTCCTAGAAAGCTTCTTATCCCCTTCACCGAAGATGGAGGAGGGAGCTTTTCTATGGTCTCTATCTTAGCCTTATCTACCCCAATCCCTCTATTAGAGATCAAGTGTCCGAGTACAATGCCTTCCTTCACCATGAATTGACACTTCTCCCAATTAAGAATTAGGTTAGTGTCTTCACACCTTTGTAGCACAAGAGAAAGCTTAGAAAGACAATTATCAAAAGAGGAACCATAAACAGAAAAGTCATCCATGAAAACCTCCATGATCTCCTCTATGTACTCCGAGAAGATAGCCATCATGCACCTTTGGAAGGTGGCTGGGGCGTTGCAAAGCCCGAACGGCGTTCTCCTATAAGCGAACGTACCCCACGGGCACGTGAATGTGGTCTTCTCTTGATCGTCCAGATCGATCGGAATCTGGAAGAAACCATTATAACCGTCAAGATAGCAAAAATGAGAGTGTTGTGCTAACCTTTCAAGCATTTGATCAATGAAGGGTAATGGGAAATGATCCTTCCTAGTTGCATTGTTTAGCTTCCGGTAATCAATGCACATCCTCCATCCAGTCAAGGTTCTTGTAGGAATGAGTTCATTGTTCTTGTTGGTGATGACCATCATTCCTCCCTTCTTTGGAACAACTTGTACGGGGCTCACCCAGTTACTATCGGAGATAGGATAGATGATACCTGCATCAAGTAGCTTAAGAGTTTCCTTCTTGACAACCTCCTTCATGATCGGATTTAACCGTCGTTGAGGTTGCCGCGAAGGCTTAAAATCTTCTTCCATTAGGATCTTGTACATGCATAATGAAGGTTTAATTTTCTACAAGATCCTCTAGTGTAACCTAAGGCTTTCCTATGTTTCCTTAGAACAACCATAAGTTTGTTATGCTCATCTTCACTTAAATCGGAACTAACAATTACTGGATAAGTAGAATTAGTTCCTAGAAATGCATACCTAAGATGTGTGGGAAGTGCCTTCAATTCCATCACCATTGGAGTCTCTAATGGCTCTTGAGGGGTGTCCAATGCTTCCTTAGAAGCCTCTAAGGGTGTAGGAGTGGTTGAAGAAGACTCGAGAACATTGGTGGAAAGAACGTAATTTTTCTCGGATTTTCCCAAAATTACGGCACAACTGTTACTTCCACGGCCGTGGTTTAGGGCGTGGAAGTCAATTACGGCACCACTGGTAGTTCCACGGCCGTGCTTTTGGCCATGTAACTCTCTAGAGTCCTCCGAATAGCTGATTACGGTCAAATTGGTGGAAACCACGGCCGTGGAATAGCACGACTGGCCACGATTCCTCACGTCCTCTGACCCATTGTAGAGTTTTTCAAACTCTTCTTCATGCACTTCCTTTAGCTCCTCCAAGTCTAGCATTCTTGCAATCCACCATACAACCAGATATTGCAAGAAGCAGTCTTCCGAGTATGATCGGGACCGGACTATCTGCAGGAATGTCAAGCACAACAAAATCTATTGGAACATAGAACTTACCAAGCTTGACTGGGACGTCCTCAATGATACCGACGGGACGAGTTATGGATCGATCCACCATGTATAACGGCATCTTCACTGGTTTAGGTTCACCAAAACCGATCTTCCTGCATAAGGCAAGCGGGATGATGCTAACGCTTGCTCCCAAGTCACATAATGCATCATAAGTGACTTCTCCGACTCCAATTGGTATACAAAATGACCCCGGATCCTTCAGCTTTGGGGGCATCTTTTCCTTCATCGTTTTGATGAGATCCGATGATTCCGAACTCATCTTGACTTCTCCAAAGTCTTCCAGCTTCCTCTTGTTAGAGAGAATCTCCTTTAAGAATTTCCCGTAAGCGGGCATACCTACAATTGCATCAATGAAAGGTATGTTAATGTGCAATTTGCTCATGAGTTCAATGAACTTACCGAACTGCTTGTCTAGACGCGCTCTTGCTCTAGATTGTGGGAATGGTAGGGGAGGTTTGTAAGCTGGAGGAGGAATGTAGATGTCTTCCTTCTCCTTTCCCTTTTCCTTCTCCTTTTCGACGGGAACTTCAACAAACTTAGGCTGCGGGTCGGTAGTTGTTGCTCCGCTCCAAGTTGCTGAACATTTGGTTTTCTAAAACTTTTTGAGCTTTATCAACCTTAGTGATGTGGTTCTCCAGTCCTTGAAGCTTTCCCAAGATCTTTTCCAGCATGGGATCGGGTTTGTCCTTTCCCGAACTGCTTCCTCTATTAGATGTTTGCCCCTGGCTTTTCAAAGGAATGGAAAAAGAAGATGGTGGTGTTAGTGAATTTCCTGAATTGGGATAAGAATTACCGGAATTTTGTTGTTGGTTGGAACGCCAATTGTTGTTTGAATTCCTATTGTTGTTCCAATTATTGTTCCGGTTGTTGTTGTTCCAATTGTTCCGGTTGTTGTTCCGGCTGTTGCGGTTGGTGTTCTTATTCCCTTGATGGTTATTGTTGTTTCCTAAGTACCCAACATCTTGATCCTTAGGCTTTTGAAAGCCAGCTCTAATGACTTCCTTCAACTCCTTAATTTCGGTGTTGAGAGAAAAATTTGAGTTTGCGCAGCTTCTGTTAGCTTTGCCCCTTGCTCTACTCAGTTACCTTCTGCCTTCCGGTGGGAGTACTTCTCAATGACTCGGGCTTGCATCTCAATGAAGTCCCAAGCGTCATCTTCCCTCATGTCCATGAATGTGCCACATGAAAGGGATTGGAGCTTGAATTGTGTTTCCACATCCAGCCCCTTGTAATATATCTCCAACAACTTTAACTTGGAAATGCCATGGTGTGGGCAATCAAATAATAGATCCTGAAACATTTCCCAAGACTGAAATAAACTTTCATTAGATTTCATAGAAAAAGCATTGATTTTACCTCTCAACTCCGTTGTCTTGGATGGCGTAAAGAATTTGGTTAGGAACTCCGAAGATAGATCCTCCCATGTTATGAGTCTTCCATTTGGAAGAGCTTGATACCAAGATAAACCTTTCCCTATCAAAGAGAAGAAGAATGGCTTGATCTTGTAGTTGTTGGTGGTTGCATTCTTCGGTTTCATTGTCTCCATTAGAATCTCAAATTTTTGTAAATATTGGTGTGGAGATTCAGCACTCGTTCCTCCAAATTGGCTTTGGCGAACGATGGTAATAACCTGCGGGTTAAAGTTAAACCCCTTAATATCTTCAGCTTCGAAGTTCACACCTAGACGGCGTGGTTGCTGAATCGGATCCATCCTTTGTCCAAGAGTTCTTGGCTCCTCATCTACACGAGCGGCTCTCGCACCCCCAGCTGGGATACGATGATTGGCGGCCGGTATTGGATCATTCCGGACTGGATTGATCGTTGGATCAATCTCCTCTAGCGGTGGCATATCCGGATCGAATTCTTCATCATCGGATGATTCCACTCCAATAGACTTAGTTGGTTTCTTAACCTTCTTCTTCTTAGCGTCATTCAGCTCCAACTTCATGTCCAACATCATAGCTTTGAGCTCATCAATTTAGAATTGATGACGCTCCGCTTCTTCCTTACGAGCTTTCTCACTCAACCTAAATTGAGTTTGAGACTCCTCTAACTCCGTCTGGAGATCTCTCTCTCTATTTTCAGCCATCTTTCTTTCCTTATATTTCTTCCTAAGAGTCTTTTCAAGTTCCGGATCAAAAGGTATGAGGTCCTTGTTGGATCTAGACCTGCACATATACCTAAGAGAACCTGCAAATAAGAGAGATATCAAATAACAAGAGCAAAGCTCTCAAGCTCGACAACCAAGAACCGAAGTTTGGTCTAGACCAAACCCCCGGCAACGGTGCCAAAAACTTGTGTCGCTCAAAAGTGTGCGTCACTAGTTTTAAATTTATATCTAGAAATCAAAGCAAAGCAAACCCGCATTGTACGGATCAGCTGTAGTAAGGCAAGAAATTCCATAGTCGAACTCAGGGATTTGGTGAGAATAAAATTGAATTCAGTTATCTAACAAAGTACAAAAGCTTTTGTGATTAATAAAGGAGGAGATGATTCCAAGGATTCAAGTATCCGACTGCGGCTTTCGATTCAAGACACTTCTAAAGATCAAAGGACAGAGTTTATATTGTCAAGGTTATGTGTTTCAAAGGTAGATATCATACGGTGAAGTTCCGAAACCTATTTGTCTAATCCAAAGGTTCTCTCTATAAGGGTTGTTGAGGCTGCAATATAGAAAGATCTAAGGACAAGAATTACACTCAAACTAACTACCCAAAACCCCAGGATGTGACTCTTCAAGGTAAAGATAGAAAGCACACTTAAAACCTTAATAAAGGATGTTGAGTCTCTCTATTACCCAAATCTTGTAATCTTAATCTATTAAATATAGAATCAATGATGAAGTCTCTTCATACACTCAAATAGAGGTTAAAAAGGTTAAGCAAGGTTGGGATTTAGGCAAGGATAAACTTATGTTAAGGAATAAATCAATTAAATATCGTCAGAGGAATAAATCGACTGGATCTTGATTAAATCGTCCGATTTTCTCAAGAACATGGCGATTTTCCTGTTGTCGCAAAGTTAAAATCTAAACTCTCAGGGTCCAAATATTTGAATGAGTTTAGTCTATCATCATCAAGGCATCAATCATCAACTATTCTCCCCAGAATCACAAAGGTTTTAGCCAACCATTTTCAAAATCAAATCAAAATTGAGATTGAATGAATAAATCAAATAAACCCGAATCTTGAATAAAAACTTAATAATCTCCAAATCTGTAAACCAAATTCAAACCTAATCAAAGTATCTCTCAATATACTCAGAAATGTGTTCACAAACCACAAGAATCGCAAAGGAAACAAAGAATCTCACAAATATGATCAAGATTGACTTCTCGGCTATTTCCCTTCAATCCTCTTCCAAGAATCTTCAATCTCTCTCAAACGTGTAAAGATTTCCCGCTGTGGAACCCCCGTTTCCATTCCTAGGGTTCCAATCTATAGTTCCTTGCTAATAGGCCGCTTGGCAAAACACTTCTCTAGCCTAAAAGTGATGGGCTTTGAGTCGTCTTTATTCTTGGGCCGAATAGATAGAAAAATCGTGCTAGTCGATTTACACAGAAAACCGTACGATTTTATAGAGGAAAAATCGTCCGATTTAGATGCAAATTGGCACAATTTTTTTCAATAGAGAATGCTCGTCTTTTTGCTTGTTTCCTTCGTCCCTTTTGTGACTCTTTTACGCAACTCCTTTGCTCTTTGTGATTCCTTTAAGACTCCTTAAGCTTCCCTAATAGTCTTAGATGCTCCTTGCTCCACTTTTGCTTCCAAATTCACCGAATTTACCTACAATTCAACCAAAACTCGTGTAGACCTCTATTTCCGAAATATAAATGAATAAAGCCTAAAAGGTACACAAGTTCTCTCTAAATGCAAGGTAAATCGAGGTAAACCTCTACAATATGCATGATTATAATGGTATATAATTCATATCATCAGTTTCCTTTGTTGATATCTTGGAGCTGCATCTTGGACCCTTTGTAAGACTTGGTAATTTCTATTCTAGTTTTATAATGTCTTTTCTTTGGTTCATTCTTCATTATCTAGCTATGACTTGCAAGCATGCTCTATTTATGAAGTTTAATCTTGAAATGTATGTTGTTGGCTGAGTACATGTGATTCTAGGGTTAAGGAATGATGATTATGCTTTGGACTATGATTATATGGACTTCCATGTTAGCTTAGGATGGATTTGTGTTCGAAACCCCAACTCAGACCCAAACCACGGCCTGTTCATCTAAAATCTCGACCGTGGTTTCTCATGATCAGACCGTGGTTTTCTATGTTGTGCTTATATTGATGAATCTGGATGTTAGGATGTAGATGTGTTGAAATCCTAGTGTTTGTTGAGCCTAACCTAGCTTAGGGTGACCTAATGTTAGCAACCTTTTTGAGGAATGAGACTTACCCGTTAATTTCCTCTCTTAGATACATAAGATGATGAACTTTAGGTAGTAGTGAGCCAAAAAAGCCGCTATTGGATTGAGTGTGCTAGGATCGTTGCCTAAGACTTACCTTTTCTGAGACTTACCCGGTAAGGAGGGGTTTGACCCTTAGGTAGTGGCCGGTTTGTGTAGAATTCCCGTCCTTAGGTTCCTAGAGACTTACCCGGTAATAGGGCCTTAGGTGCGAGACTAGTGGAGCATGAGACTTACCTGGTAATTGCTCCCATTAGAGAAACACCCAACTCCGAACAGCCACAACTTTCCTTTGATCTTTAGAAGCATGAGTCCATAGTCATAATCGGAATTCCGAATCTCTAGAATCCGCATTTCTTACCTCTTATCTCTTATCTTTGTGTTTGTGTGTTTGTTTGCTTATTTGTGTTGATATATTTGTGATCCTTGTTTGATCACCCAAAACCAACCAAAAATATTGTGTCTTGCACTTTCTTTATTCCTCATCTCATCTTAGTTTAGATTTGCACTACCTTTGATCATTGAATGACTTGATTTCACCTCAGTCCTTGTGTTCGACCTCGGAATACTTTCCTTCCTACATAACGATCCGTACACTGCGGGTTTCGCTAGGTAGTTTAGGAGATTAGATTGAGTTTATAAATGTAAACCTTTTTGTGCTACATCTCTAGCGTAACAGTGCTACATGTCAGATCTTCACAGACCATAAGAGTCTGGAGTATATTTTCACGCAACGGGAGTTGAATAACCGTTAGCGTCGATGGCTTGAGTTGATCAAGGACTTTGACCTTGAGATTTTGTATCATCTTGGAAAGACGAATGTTGTAGCTGACACCTTGAGTAGGAAGACGCCTCGAGAGAAGGCGATTGCGAGACTAACAATACAACCTCAACTTTATAGGGATCTAGCTTGGCTAGAGATGGACATCCAGTTCCCTGATGAGGATCCCCAATTATATGCTTTAGAGGTTTTACCTGGTCTGTTGGATGAGATCCAATAGAAGCAGGGGACCTGCCCGACTTTTTTGAGGATTAGAGAGAGGATGTCTCGTGGTGAGGCACCACAGTTCTCCATTGGAGCACATGGAGTGATGCGGCGTCATGACCATATTTGTGTTCCTGCCGATGTAGAGTTGAGGCAAAGGATCTTACAGGAAGCTCACTGTACACCTTACTCTGTACATCCAGGTACGAGTAAGATGTACCATGATGTGAGACGTTCATACTAGTGGGGAGGGTTGAAGCCCGATATAGCCAGATTTGTGGCTCAGTGTGCAACCTGTCAGCAGGTCAAGATAGAGCATTGTAGACCTGGAGGTGAGCTCCATCCACTGCCGGTACCGCAGCGGAAGTGGGAGGACGTCTCCATAGATTTTGTGACCGGTTTGAGGCCTAATAGGAGTTTTGATGCTATCTGGGTTGTTGTTGATAGACTGACGAAGACGGAACGTTTCATTCCTATCAGAGAGACGTGGCCAATGAGCAGATTGGCTGAGGAGTACACTAGACAGATAGTGAGACTCCATGGTGTACCGAGGACGATCGTCTCTGATCGAGATGGACGATTTACCTCGAGATTTTGGTAGCAGATTCAGACTACTTTGGGGACGAGTCTACACTTCGCGACTGCGTTTCACCCCCAGACAGATGGTCAGTCTGAGAGGACCATCCAGACTCTGCAGGATATGCAGCGAGCTTGTGTGTTGGATTGGGGACAGGGATGGTCTGATTACCTCCTACTTGTTGAGTTCTCATACAACAACAGCTGGCATGCATCTATTGGGATGGCTTCTTATGAGGCACTGTATGGACGGAGGTGCCGTACACTTGTATGTTGGGATGAGCCTAGCAGTATTAATGGGATAGTGCCAGAGCTGGTTCAGGATGATATGGCTAGAGTAGCGCTGATCAAAGAGAGGATGTTGGCTGCACAAAATCTCCAGAAGTCGTATGCAGACAAGAGGCGTCGGCCTCTAGAGTTCAGGGTAGGAGCTCATGTCTGGTTGAGAGTATCTCCGACGCGAGGCGTCAGACGCTTTAGCATAAATGGAAAGCTGAGTCCCCGATATGTCGGTTCTTTCGAGATAATGGATAGAGTTGGGAGGGCAGCCTATAGATTACCTTTTCCGCCGAGGTTAGAGGGTATTCACCTTGTGTTTCATGTGTCTCAGCTGAGAGAGTACATACCAGATCCGAGGCACATTGTGAGTTATGATGATTTGGTGGTGGAGCCAGACCACACCTTTGTTGAGCATCCTATTGCAGTCCTAGAGCGAGGTGTGAGACGCCTACGTTTAAAGGACACTCCTATGATAAGGATACAGTGGTCTAGACGTGGACTTGAGGAGGCTATGTGGGAGACTGACGATAGTATCCAGAGGAACTATCTAGAGTTTTATGCTGAGATACATGCATATAGGGTCGATGAGTAGATCTTAGTGCTATCTTGGTGAGTATGTTTTTATTTGCTTATATGCTTTGTTGTGCTTATTACATGCCAGCTATGATGTGTTTTATGATCTTTTAAGATCTTGTTGTACTAGCATGATGTGTGTTATAGTTGGAGATGATTACTCCCTCCATGCTATTTGAGTCTGATGTCTGCTACAGCTGAAGATGGTTCTTTTCTCCATGCTATCTGAGTTGATTGGGATTCAGCTGGAGATGGTTCTTTCCTCCATGCTACTTTGATGGACATAGTTTCAGTGGAGATGTGATTCCTCCATGCAATATATGTGATTATATGTGGCTAGAGATGTGCTTCCCCTATGCCTTGTGATGTGGTATGGCAAGAGATGTGATTCCTCTACGCCTTTGGGTAGCGTTATGGCCCTGTTTTCTGGAGTTGATGATTCCTCCATAGTTACGTTTGACGTTATAGATTTGTATAGGTTATGACCTTTTGAGCGGAGATGTGATACCTCCGATAGAGAGAGCGTTTTATACCTCGGCTTATGGGTCCGAGAGGATTTGGGATCTTGCAATTTTCGGGACGAAACTTGTTTTTAGGGGGTGAGATGTAAGAGCCTATTTGCTGAGTTGCTGAGAGAGTGAGCTGAGGGCCAAGATTTAGCCTGGACCGCCCCTGCGTGACCCTGGAGACGCCCTTGTGGCTCACAGAGTCCACCCCTGCGGTTCTGTGTGCTGCAGCCGTCTTCTTTGACACTTTGACCCGTGCTTTACTCTTTTTACCCCTTTATAACCTTCATCTCTTACCTTCTGATGAGGGTTTTGTATCTTCATCTTCTCTCTCTCTCTCCTATGTACATCTTCTCCTCTCTTCTCCCTTGGATAATCCTTGCTTGATCTTCTCTTGAGTTTTGTGAGTTTGTGAGAGTTTTAGATAGCTTTGCTTGGCTTTTGATAGCATGAATTATTGTCTATATTTTGGGGTTTGTTTAGACGTTTTATCTTCAATAATCTGCATGTTTGGATGTATATTATGTGATTATATTGTCATTTCATCTACCTTTGCGGGAATTGAGGTCTACACCAAGTTTCGTTGTAATCGTAGGTAAAATGGCACGTTTTGCATCAAAATGGAGCTAAAAGAGCTAAGGAGTCATTGGAGCTACATTCAGGAGCTTAAGGAAACATCCAGGAAGCATGGCCATGGATTAGAAATTCACTTTGGACCAGATTTGAGAGATTTCACATTCAGTTGTGATTCACCTCGGTTGACTACAGAGTCACCTCGACCGAGGTGATCTAGACGAGCCGACTCGACCGAGGCGAACACCTGGGACGCGGCGAGAATATTTTATTCTTGGCTGAGATCTTTTATTTTTGGAAGGAGAGATCTTATATTTTTAGGCTGGATTTCTAGAAGGGAGATCATATATTTAGGAGATCTATTTTAGAGATAAGATATATTTTATTAGGAAATTATCTTTTAAGATATTTCCTATAAGATTATCTTAGGAAGATATTTATTTTAGGAGATAAGATATATTTTTATTAGGAAATTATCTTTTAAGATATCTTATCTTTGGAAGATAATTCTCCTATATAAAGGGTTGGATTTTCCACAATTCAACCATCTTCGGATCAAGAGATTTCAGATCTTCGGATCATAAACATCCGCATACAGTTGGAGATCCGCATACGGTTGGAGATCCTGCATACATTCGCTTACACCTAATACACCGTTGCAGCCATACTCCAGTTGAGAGATTTGAAGAAACTTTTTGAAGGTTGAAGGAAGAAAGTCTATAGCTTTTATAGCTTTTGAAGGGTTTTTGTAAGATCATCTTAGATTCCCTTCTTTGTTGTTGTCTTGTTGGATTTCTATCCAAGGAACGCTTGTTGGTTTAATAATTGATTCAGTTATTGAAGCCTTTCTTTTAAGGTTTTCTTGTTCAATTATTCTCTTTCTTCCCATATATTTGATTAATACTTTCATGATGATGAGTGGTTAATCTCTTTGTGTGATTCTAGGGTGATTGGCTGAAGGTTGTGGGAAAAACAATGATAGAATAATCATAATCACAGTAGGACCCTGAAAGTTCGAGTCTTTAACCTTAACCCTAAGTATCTCGCTCAGTCGATGAACATCTTGGCCGGGGTGGAATTCTTCTGACCGAGGTGACTTATCTGATCCGAAACCGAGAGTTAAGTGTTAGAATTTGCCAAATCCTATTTTTATTACACCTTTCCTGGTTCAATGCAAGCCTAGGATGAGACTTACCCGGTGATTCCTTTGTTTGTGTACCTAAGATCATAAGTGTAGGTAATAAAGGTTTATCCTTTATTGGGGTTTGAGTGTGCTTTCATTCCATCTTTGTGAGTTAGCCTGAGACTTACCCGGTAAAGGTTGATTCTATTCCCTTAGGTGGTGTGTTAGTTTGAGGTTATAGTTCTTTATCTTAATTCCTTGAGACTTACCCGGTAATAGGAGTTACGGTTTGGGATTAGTGAGTAGTGAGACTTACCTGGTGATCTATTCCACTTTAGTAACACCTTCCCTATGCAAAAACCTCAACTTTGTCCGCTTATCTTTAGATCTTGAGTTGGAACCACAACTAGATGCTTTAATCCCTAGAATTGCATATTTCCTTTATTGACTTTTATCATCTTTGATTGTTTTAATTGCTTTTGTGGTTAATAATTGCTAAAGCTTACCTATTCCGACTTTGTTTCACTAAGTCCCTGTGATCGACCCCTGGAATTTCTTGTTTTTTACTACGATTGACCCGTACACTGCGGGTTCGCATCCTTGTTTTAAGCTTACATCTAGGGTTATAAATTTAAAGCTTGCACACACCGTTTGGAGCGAACAAGTTTTTGGCGCCGTTGCCGGGGACTTCGTCTAGACCGAGCCGGTTGCGGTTTGCTTTCGGGGCACTTGCCCCTGTTGCTACTAACTACTCTTTCTATTAGTTTTGTAGTTTTCAGGATTTCCGATGACTACATTTGATCCAGCCTAGATAGCAAGACAAAGTGCTAGGGCGGATCATTATGAATACTTGGAGGAGAAGTACTCCTTCTATTGGTTCAACAATGAATGGGAAAGAGAAGAGGCCATTCAGCGTGAACTTGCGATGTGGGATGAACTGAATGTCCCTAAAAAGATTTGTGAGCAACCTCTTGAAGATTCTCTTGAATCAAGATGGGAGAGGTTGATGAAGAAGGTGGAGGAGCTCAAGGAAAGCACCCTATCCTATGCTAAGCCGGAAGAGGAGCATAAGGAAGTGCTGCAAGTTCCAAGCACCCCTCCAACCAAACCAGAAGTCTCTCCTGGAGCTTTTGAGGGAGAAGAAGATCTGGAAGATTTCGATCTAACTGTTGAGGCCTCGGCCGAGGTGAAAGAGAGATCGGCCGAGGTGGAGGAAAGATCTGTAGAACTGAACCTTGGCCAAATTACTGAAACCGTGGTCAAGGTGGAAGAAAGACCAGCTGGGCTGAGACGGATTTCGTGTGTGGATTATCAACCCAACATGAAACTTGTCTCAAGCTTTGGAGAACTTTACAAGGTACATTCTCCTACTTTATTTGAAATCCCTATTAAAATTTCTGAATTTTTCAGGAATACACCGGAGAGTTGGAGGTCTCTTCCGAAAGAACCTCCTAAGATCAAGATGAAACCTCCCTTGCAACTGTTGAAAGAAGATACTCCTTGGAGTGGAGTTTGCAAACACTACACCGTTAAGGCGATGAAGTGTCTCTTGTTCAAGTATGGGGTCCCTCGCATGCTAAGGACCTTGTACCATCCCCAAGCTAAAGATGGGGAAGCTACTAGGATTCTCGAGAAGCTGTTTTCTCGATCAAGGAAAGGATGGGACGAAAGACCAAGTTATGTCCCACGGAAAAAGAGGAAGACCGGTAGGATTCCGGTGAGGACCAAACCGTACAAGCTTGTATGTGGGAGATCCTACCATTTGCCGGTGAAGTTAGGAACCGGAACCTTTTTGGGAGAGTTTCATTACGGATCCAATGAGCACTTACACTTGTTGGAACGTTTGATAGACTTACTTACTTCACCCCATGATGGAGGTGAAGTATGGGGTGAGGACACCTCCCATCACGTTTGAGAGATGTCATATGGTCCAGCTAGCGACCTTAAATCAAGCGCTTCTTGGGAGGCAACCCAAGGTATTGCTTTCTTTTCCCTTTTTCTAGTCTAGCTTAGAGAGTTGCTTTTGCTTTGCTTTGTTTTGTTTTTGCGTCCTAGAAAGATAACAGGTGACATCTAAGGAAGGAGTACAAACTAGGAGCATAACTGGAAGGACAGAAGTTCGAGAATTTCAGAAGACGGAGTTTGACTGAAGCACATCTCGGTTGCTGTCAAAGCACCTCGACCGAGATGATTCTTGAGCAACCGAGGCGACTAGGGTTTCTGAAGAACCAATCGGTCCGTACCACCTCGGTCCAGTCGAGACCACCTCGACCGAGGTGACAGCAGTTCCAGAAAAGGGTATAAAAGGGGGGCTGAAATTCTCTCTCCTCCTTTACCCTCTCCTCGACCGCGGCAGCCTCATCGCCTCGCTTCGCCATTCTTCGATCGTTTTCGACGATTCTTGCTTCCAAATTGCAAAGAAAGGATAGAGGATCCCAGTGCAAGCGTCAATCTGCGAGAAAAACGAACCGAATCGACCGATTAGAGGTAAAATCAGGAAAAAAAAAAAAAAAAAAAAAAAAAAAAAAAAAAAAAAAAT
>BSUD01000004.1:113653884-113678909 GCA_033239045.1 Fagopyrum esculentum
AAAAAAAAAAAAAAAAAAAAAAAAAAAAAAACCTAATCTCGTTCTCTTCACTGTTTTGCTTCGAATTGGGCTTTGGTTGCCCTTGTATTTGCTGAGAAACAGATTAAGTACCCCATAGGAACCAGTTGTAGTGATTTTGGGGGAAAAGAACTAGATTTTTGAGAGATTCGTTCGCGCAGTTATTCGCCTCGGTCCAGTCGGCCTGTGCCTCGGCCGAGGTGTTCTTGAGTTGTGTCAGGCCTACCGAGGTGATCTGACAAAGTTATTGAGAGATGAGTTCAGATAGACAGCTTGTCCTGAGGGACAGATCCTCCCCTTCCCCTTCTTCTTCTTCCTCTAGACCTTATAGACCGGTGATCCACTAGAGACACCAGGTCGACTATGACCGTATTGCAGCCCGTCCAGTGATTACACCTCGCTTCCTGGACGTGTCAGCTTTTGATTGTCTCCATGTGGATGGAGATTTGAGGCGGATGATCTCGATGGTAGGGCTAGATCAGTTTACTGAGATCCGCGCACCTGCCTATTTAGAGCCTACTTTGGAGTTCATTAGCTCCTTCACCTACCTCCCCACAGAGCGTTCTGTGAAGTACCGGTTGATGAACCAGAACTTCTTAGTTCCCTTAGAGTACTGGCGGGACATCTTTGGTTTCCCGGCTCCGACTGTTGTAGATTTTCCCTCCCGAGCTGTAGCTAGGGAGTTCTAGGGTCAGATTGCTCATGTAGTTGAGCACGCAAAGAGATGGCGCCCTAGAGACTCCAGGGAGCGTATCATATTTCACCTAGCCTTTAGGTTAGCTCACCGTATTTTTAGTGAGACGCTTCTGGCGCGTACTGAGACGCCCCAGAAGGTCCGAAAGGGGGAGCTTTTCAGCCTTTACTGCATGGTGACTAGAGGGATCCCAGACTTTGGCTTGATGTTGGCAGAGGACCTGCACAAGATCAAGGCCAAGGCGAAGGGGGATATCTGTTGCGGAGGGATTGTGACTCACATAGCGAGTTACCAGGACATGGACCTCAGCGCTTGTACTATGGTGGCGGCTGCCAAGCCGCTAGGACTTCAGGAGATGATCACTCGGCGGATACTGGTTCCCCGAGGACTCACTACGCCATATGTGGCGATGCCATGGGAGCCAACTACACCACAGGGGATCAGATGGTCACCCCAGTTCTCAGCTTATGATCCTCACTACTGGCAGACTGCTTGGATTCCATTGATGGAGGATGCTAGAGAGGCAGCAGCTGTACCAGCTGAGGAGGATGAGGTAGAGGAGGAGACTGCTGATGATGATGACAGGGATGGTGGAGTTCCTATGGATACAGGGACTGATACTACTAGGCCTAGTGCGCCGGTCATTGACTTAGACGATGACGATATTGAGCCTGCACCGGCCACATCACCAGTGAGACCTGCTAGGCGTAGGGTACGCCAATAGAGGGATCCAGAGGCTCACCGTCGGATCGATGATCTGACGGATCAGATAATCGATTCTTATGTTGCCCTATCACTGGATATCCGTGAGATGCAGGAGAGATAGAATTACCAGCACATGATGGCTCAGATTCAGTTTCAGCACATCATGGGCTACCCGTTCGACCCATCTCATTATCCGTATGTGCCACCACCACCACCACCGGATCGTGATTACTGAGAGCTTGCAGGATTTTCTTTCTTATTTATTATGCAGCTCAGCTTTATGTCCGGTGAGTATTTTATTTCTTTAGACTTATTTTGACCCACTGGGACAGTGTGTCCCAAGTATGGGGTGTTTATGTATTTGATTGACTTATGTGATGTATGACTCTATATTATCGGATATTTATGCTTTAGTTTGCTTCTATGGTTTTATCTGAGATTACATGCATACACACATGTTATTTGATTGAGAAAAACGTCAAAACTGAAAATAAAAAAAAAAAATTTGACCTCGACCGGGGCAGTTCTGGCCAAACGAGGTACTTCACCTCGGTTGACCTAAGAACACCTCGACCGAGGTGGTTTAACTGAGAGTTTTTGAAACGATTTTTGTGCTTCTTATCTGGATATGATCTCAGTGAAGATCTTGTTTGCTGACTGGTTTTGAAATCTTTATATGTTTAAAAGGTTTTATGATATGTTTAAGTTGCTAAATGCTTTGTTTGAAATTTTTGGCATGTTTAATACTTTGTTTTTATCCAAATTATGTTGAATTTGAAGGTTGACACCACATTATGAGTTCTCTCACTTTCTTCCTGGAAAGACCAAGGCAATTCATTCTTCTCTCTTCTTCTTTTTGATCATGCTTAGCCCCTCATATACATTTTTGCCTCCCTTTTACCTATCCGGGAATTTGGAAGCAAGCAAAGTGGTGAAAGCAAGTGAAGCAAAAGTTGAGAAGTTGGCTGGAAGTGAAAGTGTTAGAAAGCAATAAATAGGTTTGGGGAAGTCAATCATGACGATGAGTAACTCGGCACCATTCACATAGCCGGGTGTTTGTGTCTTGCCAAAGTCGGATTGAGCGATATTCCTAACGGGTCTTGGTATGTGCATCAAGGGTTTGATGCATCTCAAGAAATTGATGATTGCTGATTTCCTAGGCTTCGGTTATTGTGCACCTCTGTCCATGCATCCCAAAAAGTAAAGTAAAAAAGAAAAGGTGTGAAATAAGCAAAGCTTATTGGTGGAAGATGTTGAAAGTCAAAGTGAAAGTGAAGTTTATCCTTTTCCCGGATTCTAGCACCACATTACCTTACATACATCCCTACCCTACACGTTTCTTGACCTTTCTTTTGGGAAGCCCTTGAGACCTCGAGATTGTTGATTGACTTAGTGGTTTAAACTGGATTATGCATGATTAATTTCGATAATTATGATTTATTATGCATTCTACGATTTTATGCAAAGATGAACAACTTTCTCATATTTATAAAATGTTTTGATCATATTTTGATTTTAAATTCCATGAAGTATTCTCTTAGAGTGATCTATGATTGTAGCACACCATTAAAATGTTTGTGAAAGACTTTTTCATTGATCTTAATGACTTATAATCCATTATATCTTGTATTTTATATGCGGAACTTGCTTGGGGACAAGCAAGGGCTAAGTATGGGGTATTTTGATAGCATGAATTATTGTCTATATTTTGGGGTTTGTTTAGACGTTTTATCTTCAATAATCTGCATGTTTGGATGTATATTATGTGATTATATTGTCATTTCATCTACCTTTGCGGGAATCGATGTCTACACCAAGTTTCGTTGTAATCGTAGGTAAAATGGCACGTTTTGCATCAAAATGGAGCTAAAAGAGCTAAGGAGTCATTGGAGCTACATTCAGGAGCTTAAGGAAACATCCAGGAAGCATGGCCATGGATTAGAGATTCACTTTGGACCAGATTTGATAGATTTCACATTCAGTTGTGATTCACCTCGGTTGACTACAGAGTCACCTCGACCGAGGTGATCTAGACGAGCCGACTCGACCGAGGCGAACACCTGGGACGCGGCGAGAATATTCTTGGCTGAGATCTTTTATTTTTGGAAGGAGAGATCTTATATTTTTGGGCTGGATTTCTAGAAGGGAGATCATATATTTAGAAGATCTATTTTAGAGATAAGATATATTTTATTAGGAAATTATCTTTTAAGATATTTCCTATAAGATTATCTTAGGAAGATATTTATTTTAGGAGATAAGATATATTTTTATTAGGAAATTATCTTTTAAGATATCTTATCTTTGGAAGATAATTCTCCTATATAAAGGGTTGGATTTTCCACAATTCAACCATCTTCGGATCAAGAGATTTCAGATCTTCGGATCATAAACATCCGCATACAGTTCGAGATCCGCATACAGTTGGAAATCCTGCATACATTCGCTACACCTAATACACCGTTGCAGCCATACTCCAGTTGGGAGATTTGAAGAACCTTTTTGAAGGTTGAAGGAAGAAAGTCTATAGCTTTTATAGCTTTTGAAGGGTTTTTGTAAGATCATCTTAGATTCCCTTCTTTGTTGTTGTCTTGTTGGATTTCTATCCAAGGAACGCTTGTTGGTTTAATAATTAATTCAGTTATTGAAGCCTTTCTTTTAAGGTTTTCTTGTTCAATTATTCTCTTTCTTCCCATATATTTGATTAATACTTTCATGATGATGAGTGGCTAATCTCTTTGTGTGATTCTAGGGTGATTGGCTGAAGGTTGTGGGAAAAACAATGATAGAATAATCTTAATCACAGTAGGACCCTGAAAGTTCGAGTCTTTAACCTTAACCCTAAGCATCTCGCTCAGTCGATGAACATCTCGGCCGGGGTGGAATTCTTCTGACCGAGGTGACTTATCTGATCCGAAACCGAGAGTTAAGTGTTAGAATTTGCCAAATCCTATTCTTATTACACCTTTCCTGGTTCAATGCAAGCCTAGGATGAGACTTACCCGGTGATTCCTTTGTTTGTGTACCTAAGATCATAAGTGTAGGTAATAAAGGTTTATCCTTTATTGGGGTTTGAGTATGCTTTCATTCCATCTTTGTGAGTTAGCCTAAGACTTACCCGGTAAAGGTTGATTCTATTCCCTTAGGTGGTGTGTTAGTTTGAGGTTATAGTTCTTTATCTTAATTCCTTGAGACTTACCCGGTAATAGGAGTTACGGTTTGAGATTAG
This sequence comes from Fagopyrum esculentum, assembly GCA_033239045.1. Lineage (NCBI taxonomy): Eukaryota > Viridiplantae > Streptophyta > Magnoliopsida > Caryophyllales > Polygonaceae > Fagopyrum > Fagopyrum esculentum. The sequence continues at coordinate 113,658,531 of BSUD01000004.1, forward strand.
TGAGTAGTGAGACTTACCCGGTGATCTATTCCACTTTAGTAACACCTTCCCTATGCAAAAACCTCAGCTTTGTCCGCTTATCTTTAGATCTTGAGTTGGAACCACAACTAGATGCTTTAATCCCTAGAATTGCATATTTCCTTTATTGACTTTTATCATCTTTGATTGTTTTAATTGCTTTTGTGGTTAGTAATTGCTAAAGCTTACCTATTCCGACTTTGTTTCACTAAGTCCCTGTGATCGACCCCTGGAATTTCTTGCTTTTTACTACGATTGACCCGTACACTGCGGGTTCGCATCCTTGTTTTAAGCTTTCATCTAGGGTTATAAATTTAAAGCTTGCACACACCGTTTGGAGCGAACAACTTTGATGTTGATGATGTTGTTGTGCCTTGTTGAGCCAGCTTGAGATGGTGATGGTGTTGAGTTGATCTCTTGGAGAGCTTGGTTTGGCAAGCTTCCATGGCTTTTCTTCTTTCTTTCTTCTTTCCTTCTTCTTTCCCTCTCTTTCCTTGGCTTAGCTTAGATTCCTTAAGCTTGGATCATGTTCCAGCCATGTTTGGCTTGTGTTGATGTATATATATGTATGTTCTATATGTATGTTGTTGTTGTTGGAGTGAAGGAGTAAAGAATCGAAGGAAGAAGTGAAGAAAGGGCTAAGGTGGTGTCTCCTGTTGTCTAGCCGCCCCTACGCCACCTTGCAGCCGCCCCTATGCCGGCCAGGATCCGCCCCTGCGCCACCTGTGAGCCGCCCCTGCGCCCACCTGCATCAGCAAGGTCTTGCACTTGGTTTTGCATGTGTGTGTTGCTTCTAGGCTTTCCTTAGGATGCATTTGTTCCCTCCTTCCTAGTGTGAGTGTATAGGATCATGCTAGAGGTGTGAGGATGTGTTTGGTTGAGGTTATGATCGGTTTATGCCTTGTATGGCCTTTGAGGTTCTTTAGGTTGTGAGTTAGGTTGAGGATGATCCTATGGATCCCTTTGGGTCTAGGTGTGACCCTTGTGTTCTTAGGAGATTGATATATCTCTTTATGCCCTGTTTATAGGTTGTGTTGTCCCTCCAGTGTAGAGGTGATCGTGGTTGAGTTTGATCGAGGTTGAGGTAAGTCTGTGGACTTACTTAGATGCCATCCTTATATTGGGTGTTTGCATGAGTGGCGTGTGCTTTACATGTTGCTATGATAGCATGAGATGTCGTTTATACCGACATATGTTTTATTGATTGCCCCGTATGCGTGACTGTGATAACCTTTCCCTTTCATCCCGCCGTGGAGTCTGGGAGGTTATTTGATGTCAGGCCAGACTGACTTTACAGGAAAGGTGCAATCCACTCCCATAGGGTACACGGATTGTGTGACCGATACTTGTACAGCTGGCTAGCAAGCTCAGAGGTGAGGATGTATCGGTCCTCGTGTCACATACTTTTATTTATATATATATATATATATATATATACGACTTGAGTGAATGACCATTATATTGAGATGATAACTGGGTAAATATGTGATATCATGCTGATGTGTTTATCTTTCCATGATTGTGATTGTGCTTGTGCATTACTCTATATATGTATGGTTAGCTAATGGTTTATTACCATGTTGTAGATGCTCCACAAGATAGGCGTGCTGCTGAGTGATCTAGTAGAGTGGTAGGCCGAGGACCTCTCGTACATAGGATGTTGTGGGCTTTTGGGTTTGTTTATCTTTTCGTCCTGTGTGAGGATGATATTTTGTTACCTCCTGTGTGAGGGCGTTGTTGTTTATACTCGGCTATGTTGTGTAACCTTTTGTGATACGCCCCCGGATGGCATCGCCATCCGTGTTTCCGGCTAGAAGGACCCGCACATTTTGAAGATATTTATTATTATTCGGCTATTTAATAATAAGTATTTTTGTATTTGGAACATTAATTCCGGAACTTAATTCCGTGAATTAAATTTCGACCTTACATATTTTAGGCCTTTCATATTCGGAACTTAATTCCGATTTTAAATTCTATCATTTATGTTTGAACCTTTGGTTAGCCCCCATCCACTATATAAGGATGGTTTGGCTCATTTGTAATACATGTCTAAGTTGAATACTAAGTATTGAGAAGGAAAACCCTCTTACTTAGTTTAGGCATCACCTTCTTCTCCCACCCCCTTAAAGTTCTTGCTCGGATCTAGTCTTTGATCCAAGCCCTTCAAACTCGAGAATCCCTTTGAAAGATTAACCAAACGCTTCTCCCACCCAAATTCATAGTTTGATCCAATTCAAACAATCAAGAAGAAGTAGTTGAAGTTTCTCTTCGATCTAGATTGTCCCTTTTTCTATCATTGGTATCAGAGCAAGGGATCGAGGTCAAGTTTCTTTACTTGTGTTCTTGATTGTTCATCAAAAAAATTTTTCTCTTCAGTGTTCTTGAAGATCTTCAAGTGTTCTCCAAGTTTTCTTCGAAGATCTTCATCCATCTTCAACTATTCTTCGTTGTTCTTCGAAGATCTTCAACTGTTCTTCGGCGTTCTTCGAAGATCTTCAAGTGTTCTTCGGTGTTCTTCGAAGATCCTCAATTGTTTCTTCATCGTTCATCATGTTCTTTGATGATTATGATTCTTATGATGAGGATGAGGAATGGTTACCTCCTCCATATCCACCGAAGGCCAAACAAACCTCCCGGAGGTACCGACGGAGACAATATTATGAGGACGAGGAGTGGTTGCCTCCTCCAAATCCACCAAGGCCCAAAGAGACCCTCCATGAGTATCAAAGGTATCCACACCAACAAGAATATTTTAAGGATACCTATGTTGCCCCCCGACGATGTCCTAGTCATCATGAGGAGTATGTTGTGCTCAAAGCAACCAATGATGATCTAAAGCGTGAGTTAGCAGCTTTGAAGGCACAAGTTCTTGCCCTAACAATAGTTGCCCAACAGGAAGAACCACAAGTGGTGTCACAACCACAGAGTGAGTTGGTTGTCCAACCATTGTGTGATGAAGTAAAAAACGTGGGAAAAGTCATCATTCCAGAGGTCTCCCCGATTATTCCAATTCATCTTGTTAATCCATTATGTGGAGAATATTTTGAAGATGACAAAGATGAGATCACCATCGAGGAAGACGAAGTCATCCGTCCCGACAATGACCACATCACGTTGTTGGACTACAAATTCGAGTCGTATGATCCGAGGTTTGTCTTTACATTGCCAACTAACTTCCATCTTGGCTTGTCGTTCAAAATTTTCAGCATGCTTCCGCCTTTTAAAGTCAAGACCAATTACGGCATAAGAGGCAAACTCCACAGCACCGCCACCTTGGAGGATTACATATTCAACAAACGCCACAAAGCCACAATGTTGAAGGACTACAAGTCCAAGCCGCCCGACAATGTGCATTCGGTGTTGATTTTCAAGGGTCTTGTTCCTCAAGTGACTCCTTTCTTTCTTTCTTTTTTGTGATACGCCCCCGGATGGCATCGCCATCCGTGTTTCCGGCTAGAAGGACCCGCACATTTTGAAGACATTTATTATTATTCGGCTATTTAAGAATAAGTCTTTTTGTATTCGGAACATTAATTCCGGAACTTAATTCCGTGAATTAAATTCCGACCTTACATATTTTAAATCTTTCATATTCGGAACTTAATTCCGACTTTAAATTCTATCATTTATGTTTGAACATTTGGTTAGCCCCCATCCACTATATAAGGATGGCTTGGCTCATTTGTAATACATGTCTAAGTTGAATACTAAGTATTGAGAAGGAAAACCCTCTTACTTAGTTTAGGCATCACCTTCTTCTCCCACCCCCTTAAAGTTATTGCTCGGATCTAGTCTTTGATCCAAGCCCTTCAAACTCGAGGATCCCTTTGAAGGATCAACCAAACGCTTCTACCACCCAAATTCATAGTTTGATCCAATTCAAACAATCAAGAAGAAGTAGTTGAAGTTTCTCCTCGATCTAGATCGTCCCTTTTTCTATCATTTTGGTTGTACAGTTTACACAGTTTTATGTATTTGTTTTTATATCTGTCAGTGCCATATTGTAAGGTCTAGTGAACTTGTTGTCAGGCTAGGGTAAGGATCCATTGTGAGATCCTAGCCGAATGTGGCACTCCGAGTCCCGTGGATTTGGGGTGTTATAGAATAGTACCTCGATCACTGTTCACACGTTAAACTCTATGAACGGTGTTAAATATCAGGGGTAAATTTGTCCTCCTACCTTTAATATACTATTCTATTTTTAATTTTTTTTCTTTTTGAGGACTTTTTGCAAAATCCCCAAATTCTCTCCAAACCCTTATTTTCTCTTTCCTCCACCACCTTCTCCGACCGCCTCTCAGATCAAACACATGACTTCAATTTACAAATCTATGTCTCCGTAGCTCAATGTTTCAACAAGGACCGCCAATGGATCATCGGTTGTTGCATTCAGATCAAGAATCAAATACATGACTCCAATCTGCAAAAGTCGAACCAAGCACATAAAAGAGTGTTGTACATCAGAGGCAAATCTCGACGATTTCAATTGGCTTTTCGATAACCAAGATGAATGTTTATGGTTGTCTTTGGAAAGCTTGTCGAATCTTAGGGTTTTGAGTCGTCGTGATTACGGGGTTGATGATGAATGTTTGTTGGTTGCTTTGCGTTCTAGTTTGATTGATTGTAGAAGCAACTTGTTTGATGGGGCTAGTTTACAATACAAACCAACATATTCATAGAGAATGGAATTGAAAAAAATTGAATCTCGAGCAAACAATTCTCATCTCAAATTGTTCTTCTTCGTGGACACCACTGCGCGTTGAAGGAGCTCTCAGCAGTGAGAAATAGAGATAGAAGCGATAGAGCTGAGTGAATTGACTGGCGAGGTCTGCGGGGTCTTTTTGCCCTGGGTTTTGGTAAAGCATCTGTTTATTATTGTATTCGCTTTCTTTCCGTTTGGGTTCAGATTTAGGGTTCATGACTTTTGATCATCAACTAGACAAGTGTTTAAAGAGATAGGAAAATTAAAGAATCGTATTTAGTCTTAAGGAATTATATGAATTCATTTGATTTTTCATCACTTGTCTGGTTGTTATTGTAATTATTTCTACTACATATACTCATATGTGAGAATGCTTCTTGATTAATGTGGGTTCACATTTATAAACTGTTTTTTATCAATTAAGATAATAGAAGGTGAAGGTTGAAGGCAGCGATTTCTGCTCTAATTTAACAGTGTTGAGTTAATTTCTGTAAAAATATATAAGGGTTTGGAGAGAAAATAAAGGTTTGGAGAGAATTTGGGAATTTTGCAAAAAAGTTCTCAAAAAAAGAAAAAAAAATTAAAAATGGAATAGTATATTAAAGGTAGGAGGAAAAGTTTACCCCTGATATTTAAAACAGTTCATATTGTTTAACGTGTGAACAGTGATCGAGGTACTATTCTTCGGTCGGGATGATTAGATGAGATATTGTTCTCATATTTAAAAGGATGGGTTAATAAAGTTTAGTCACACCAAAATATGGGGTACTGTTTAAATAATTTTAATGGGCTAGACACACATAATTCAAAGAAAGTATATTGGGCTACTCATGGGGAACGGGAAGTAAATCCTCATATTTATATTCAATCCGAATCATCAAATTTTGATCACTCAACTACAACCCTGCAATTGTATATGACATAATTTGATTTGGTGTTTGTTATAATTTCATTAGATGTAAGCATTATTTATTTGACTCCATTGCATTTGTATAGGACATGCAATAATTTTATTCTGTTATCCATAAATAAGTTTGATCTATTATTCCTAAAAGCAAAATAAAATGTTGGACAAACTATTCGCTTTTTTGACCAAGCTGCAATCATGCAATTGCCATGTTGTAGCATTAGTCATCCCATCAACCAGCTGTGTTCTATAACTCAACCGGACCACATGAAGTGGGTCCATGTTCGGATAGCTCCTTCTCACACCACCACACAAACCCAACCGGACCCGGTTTAATGGACCTTCCCACCGACAAGTGGTGTTGACAAGAAATGAAAGGGAAAGGCAACTCCATTGCCAGCCAATTTACACTCACCCGCATTCATTAATTCACATAATTTGGGCTTTAACAATTATTATCTTAATTTTTATAATAAAATAATCCTACAAAAGGATATATTGGGGAATAATAATCTGAAATTATCATCAATATGTATATAATAATCAGAGATAAAAAGGATTTATTGGCGAGGCCATGATGGGACACCCAACTTAATTTCTTTTCAACTTGTTATCTAAACAATTGCACGTAGACACATGATAAATTACAAATTATATGATTAATTGATAAGCTAAAATTAAGCTGTTAATCCAGCCTGGAAGCTAACCCCGGTTGGTGTTACCCAAGCTGGCCCGTATATGAACTGGTCCAGTGTGAACTTAAGGGCCTCGCCCTTGCTCATGTTAACATGCAGGCCGGGCCACTTGACCCGACCACTAGTATCAGCCCGAGGCCCGGTGTTCATAAACTCGCCGTAGTACAAACTGTCAACGGGGAAAGTGGCGTTCCACTCAAGCCAGCCTCTAGGGTGAACATGGTCCCCCAGGGCCGACATCATATAGACCACTCTAGAGTAAAGCTTCCATGGCCGACCCAAGAAAGTCGGGTAGCTACCTTTCACGGGTTGTAGATCTGCGGTGGCCAAGATTTGGCACGCGTGGATGGACATGCCCGTGTTTTGGTTCGGGTCTTTTCGGTTTTGGGCCGTGATAGTGTTCTTTTGCATAGCCATGGGCTTCCTGGCCCACATGTTGCAGTGCTGGAAAACGACGGCGGCGTTGCCGAAGATGAAGTCGACGGTGCCGTAAATGTCGCACTCCCGGTAGAATTGACGTTGTGAGTGGGTGTAGAGAGTGTCTTGGTAGCCTTTGATCTCGCAACGGTATATGACCGCGTGATCCGCCCCTACACGCAGGGCCACCGCTTGGTGGTTGCCTGGGCCGGCGTCGTTGACGAAGGAAATGTCCTTGGCCACGAATCCTGTCCCTGTCGCAGCTGGATTCACAACGACGGACTTAATTAATGTCTCCAAAAATTTCATTATTAACATTTAAAGTCTCACATGCAGTGATCATACTTTTCTAAATATATCGAAAAAGGTGTCTTTCTCCTCTAAATTATAGGTTTGCTCATATATCTCTATCACGACGTTGGGCTTAAAGTAACCCCATCCACCAACCTGGTCGCTTCCACGCCAGCCTTTGTTGTCGAGGAACTATACCGATCGACCTCCAGACCCTAACCCTAAACCCGGCTCAATTTACTATATTTTGGATCAAGTATATTTGACAAATAAATTTGGTAATTCCTCCCGTTATAAATAAATGACTTTCTATCTTTTAAATTTTCATTTATTTTAAATATCGTTTCACGTTTTCTAGGCTATTAATGAAGACAATTGTCAGAATAATTTTTAAAAATTATTTTTATCAAATACTTTTATAATAAAATGTTTACCATCAATATAAAAGAAGGTGAACATTTGATAAGTGATAAAACTGAGAAAAAAAAAAACTTTATAAAATTAAAGTTATTTAATAATTTTATGAATAATTATATTAAATGATTAGAATGCCATTTTTTTATAATCTGAGGAAGTAATAGTTTGTTACAGAAGAAATATGAATGGAGTTGCAGTATCATTTATGATGACGCAAGTAGAGGAAGTGTATAATGTAGCAGTGAAGTGAATAAATGCATCAAAGTGTCGGAAGATTACCAAATGAAGCGGTGTGGAAGGTGGTAATGTTGTCGTGGGCGACACTTTTGACCCCAGAGATGACTGTTTTGCCCCTTCCATCTCCTATAAACCACAGGTTTGTTTTCCGACGACCCACCTTCAAGTCTATCTCTTCGTACCTACCAATATATACACATAAACTCGTAATGTTATTTTCTGTACATTCTTCTTTTTAATGTTAAATCTTTTTTGCATTTATACAGAAATTGGATGAGTGTAATTCTCCATTTTCGTCACGAAAATAAAAGCAGTCGATAATTAGAAAGAACGTACAGAAGCAAAAGGAATCTAGCTGCCGACACAAGAGAAACGACATGGAATTGGAGCACAACAAATGGAAAGATCACCAAAAGATAAACATAAAGCGAAAGCACGACGTATACAATTTGACGCAGTAAAAGTGCAGTGTCAGACAAATGAGACAAGCACAAGAAAGTGTAAATTTCCGGTTTTGTAAGTAAACCCCCAACATAATTAATCGTTAATATAGAAATTACCTTCCGGCTTTGACGTAGATAATAAAGCGTTGAGAGCTCTGCTCGGGAGCCTTATGGATGGCCTCCTGGATGGTTTTGACGGTGCCACTCTCACCGCCCTGCGACACCACCAAATTTGCCTGGATGGTCAAATTCGGCGTACTCGACTCTAGCAGCTCCCTGTCGCTCCTCGACATCCACGGCGGGAACATGGATGACGACTTGAGCCTTCGACGATTCTGAATGGGGACGCCGGAGAAGTCCTTGCTTCCGCCACCTCCTCCTGCGTTGTAAGCTGCCGCATAAATGGCCAGAGCGTTGCTTACCAGCTCCGATAGGTCTTTAAGCCGTTCTAACATCTCCGTCTTAACGGCCCCATTGGCCAGCGTTAATCCCTCCGTGCAAGTGTCCTGGTTCGTTAGAGCTGCGCTCAGCCACGTCATCACATCCTCTGTCGACCCACCACCATCCTGGAAATTTTAGTTATTTCTAATTATATTCATATACACTATAGTTACAAGTATAGGTTAAACTAGTGTAAAATTTTCCATGATTAAGTTCGTTTATTAATTTATATAAAAGTTATAAAATTGTAAAAAAAAAAAAAAAAATACGTTATATTTATATATTTATAAGTTACAACTACTACACCTTATTTATAAGAATAAATTACTACATTTTATTAATAAAATAAAAATATTAGCAAAATAAAATAAAAACCAAAACGTCTCAATTCAGATAAATTATTGCAATAAATAAGACTAAATCTGTTATTATTTATTTAATCATATTACTGACTTAATAATTTATTAGTATAAAATATTTATTAAATAAAATTTATTATTGAATGTATTTTATCCAATCCTCTTTTAATATAAGGCGTGCCTACTATAATAGCTTAGTCAAAGGTTCGCGGTTGAAACATATTAATCTCATATCAGTGTCACTATAATTCCAGCGAAATTAAATACCCTACCACTCAAATTAGTTGTACTATTTAAATAAATAGTGCTCTTTTGGAGTAGATATATTCAAATTTATAATAAGATATGGATTGAATATCCTAAATTAAGATGGATAGAGTTAGAACATAAACTTTAATAATTGAAATAACTAACGTTAAAGCCTTTGTTGTCGTACAGCATTACTCTTAGTGGGTTATATAACTCATAATTAATTATTATAATTTAATTTTCATTGTCTAAATAAAAACAAGGTTTACATACATTGATTTATTAAATTAAAAGGTTGTAAATAGTATATTTAGTTGAAAGGCCGTGGAGTTAGATCTTAATATGGACGACTATATATGTCGACGTCGGGTCTTATCGTGCAACACCGCTCTCGTCACTAGCATAAGTTATTAAATTTAATAATTTACAAAACTCTGCAAACATATCCAAAACTTTGAAGGTAGTGTCCAAAAATTTTATTATGGGCTCAGTTGATGAGCCCGACATTCTGCGACCGCGAGACAGCGAGGTCGTGGAGTTAATACCCCTCCCAATGTAACCGACTAGTGATTTCTTGAAAACAAAAAAGAAAAAAAAATTGCATTGCCTAGCGTAGGTAGCTGGAAAAAGTAATTCCAAAGTCGTATTCCAGTTCCTTACACATTCCTCTCTCGACAAAATTGGCCCCTATTGTATAAATGCACATCTTAGCTTCCTCTACCCAATTATGCTAACCATTAACCACCGCCATTGATGAAACACATTTCAAGTCCCAGTGCAGTGCAAAACATAAAGTCATTTTTGTACATTTTTTACAAACATAAAAGGATTTCTACAAGATTAATGTAACTTCTGCTCAATTTTCTGTACTAAGGGTCCTTTTGTCAAATTTAGCATCATTTATTGCTGTTTTGTGTAATTTCTCTAAGAAACACGCAAAATTGAAAATTAATTATCTCAAAGAGTGAATGTGGCACACCAGAAAAGCAGTGAGAGTCAGAGATCACCGACCTTATTAGTAGCACCGCCGTCGACGGAGAGCAAGGACCGTGACAGTAGATCCACGGAATGATCCAACAGCTCAATGCAATCCTCGTAAGCTGATCGTCCGATTGTGTCCATTTGCCAGTTTGCGATCTCACCCGAGAGCGACAGCGCCTGTCCGAACCGGTGCAGGGTCACGTTCACCGATATCGGAACGAGCTGTTCCTCTCTTCCGACGGTCAACGCCCCCGGGTACCCGACTAGCGACTGAAGGCACAGGTTCTGGTACCGGGTCCGCCCGCAGGCCCGGGTTATGGCCTTCGTAGGCCGGATAACCGAGCTCCTATGGTTAGATCCCTTGGCCTTCAAAATGGAGACCGTCAGAAGCGACGATGAAGCCACCAGAAAGATGGCTGCTCCCAGAAGGACAACCCACCAGCGCTGGCTCGATTTCGGTACATGTTGGCCTGTCGGTCGGAGTCTGCCGTATGTCATTGGGTTTCGATTAGGAGACGGAGATGGGAGAGTAGACATGTGTTTAGTTTTGTGTGTACTCGGAAGAGCTTGCGAGGCTTTAGTGCCCTACGAGTTCAAGCATTTATAGCCCAAGTGTAAGAGAGGTTGTGTACTTGTATGAGTTTGGACCCTATTTAACATAGCATCAAGTCATAGCTTGGTAAAGGTGTTTGGATGTATTGATTACTTCTTCTATTCTAACTAGAATTTATCTTAAATGGATTTTAGTAAATATATTTGGGATTATCTCAGGTTCAAATTCTATCTTTATGGGAGGGGGCAAAACCAATTTAATCGGATGTTCGAACCGAAAAATACGTTGTTTCGGTAAAAAAAAAAAAACTTAAAATTTACTACACATTTTGATTCGATCTGGAAAATTTTTCCATATAACCATATCAGATACGAATCGGAAATTTAGATATTCAGATATCTATAGATATAAAGGTTTTTGATTATTTGAAAAAGTTATAAAATATACATACTAACCATTTTACTCATGTTAAAAGTAAGATGTGTTAAGATATTGATGATGTTATGATAATTAGTAACTTTAGTATATTTTTTGATAAAGTAATTACATATTATAAAATTTTAAATATATTATTATACTTTAACTTCTTCATATTATTATAATTTTTTAAGGTGAAAGGTATTTTACTACTTCGTATTTGTTTTAGAAAACAGAAAAATAAAAGTTCTAAATTGTAATCTATACTAATATTTATATTGAAAATATTTGGTAGGATAATCAATCTTATTTTTTTTAAGGGGGTAGGATAACCATTTTAAATTTGCTTACTGTAACACTAATTTCAACTTTTCAAGTTTTGTAAATAACCCATATAAAAGCTTTTATCTTTATTTTTCTCTCTTCTTTTCTCCATCCCTTTTTCCTCTCGATTTTTCTTTGTTTCAGTGCCAACAAAAATTGTCACGATCTATTGAATTTGCTTTAAATTCATTCATCAAAACGGGTCAATAGTTGATATTATATATGGGTCGTAAACCTAAACCGTCGGTTTAAGTTTACGAATTGCAAGTTTAGCACCGGTTTAAATAAAATGAAGAGCAATCTCGGTCAAAATTCCCAAAATCTCGACCACATTAAGCCCGAGATTGCTCTCAACATGGAAAATCTCGGTGAGATATTGGTACTTTAATTAAAAAGGGGGTTTGAACCGGATTTTCGGCTGTCTATGTATCCTCTCGGGGTTAAGAGGAATCAATGTTCACGTAGTTATGTTACATTTGCTTACCCTTTGTTGGACTTTTGAGTTGTTTAGTTACTCAGCTTACCTTCATGCCTTGGACTCGGAAGTTTTTCTCAGGTCATCTGAGTTGGAATTCAATTTTGAGTCATACACCGGGGCATTCCGTTGTTTCCGCTTCTCTGCCTTTATACAATCTTGAATGCATACTTGTGTCTCCAACTTTTCGGGTTGCAATTGGCTTCTCTTGTAGGTGAGCATATTCCCTCCTTGGCTAAATGCTTGCTCCACGGTAACCGTTGATGCGAACACGACCATGAGTTGTTGCACAATTTTGATCAAGGTTGGATACTTCGGGGCTAACTTAGTCCACCAATCCAAAATTTCAAAAGATTCACTATAAAAACTAAAACACGCACGTTGTTAGATTATCTTGAAATTTTGCACTTGTAGATAAAAGTCTTGGTGCTTTTGTTCTAGCTAAAATTTCTTCTTTTTTTTTTGGAAGAAGAAGAAGAAGAAGAAGAAGAAGAAGAAGTCGGTTCGGCGGTAGAAGAAGAGTTATCACTTGTTTGAAAGGAAGAAATTAATTTTTCAATTTCAATACAAACATTATGAATAATGGTAGAAGCGTTTGTAGAATTTAAACCTAAACAATCAACATATAAGATACACCTTCAAGTTTAAGTGTAGGATAAAAAATGGCAGAAATAAGATAAATCAAGGAAATTTCCTTGAAATATTTTAGCCATTTCAAATTCACGTCATTTATAGAACTTATAAGGGTTGGATAATTAGAACCGGTTTGTAAAGCCTCGAAAACATTTACGGCTATTTCTAAAATGCTACAAGAATGTTTTGTGCGGAAAAAAACTTGTAAAAACTCTTTGTAACGAAGGGCTTGACTAAGTAATTTGTAAGTAGAGTTCCAACGAGTTTCAATGTTTTTTGTAAATACAGTTGGATGAACATTATATTGTAAACATTTTTTTCTCCATTTTTTCCCTCAAATCGGATGAGTGTCAAGTATGTTCAATAACATCGGTGATGGGGCTTAGCATAACCGATAAAATTTTAAGTTCATCTTGAACACATAAGTTTAAAATATGACATGCAAATCTTTGATGAATAAAAGGAGTTCGCAATATTGTCCTACATCCTCCACCAAATTGTTTACGGCAGAGGTGTTAGCGGATGCATTAATAAAAGAATATGAAAACTTGTAAATTATATACTTGTAAAACGGTTTTTGTAAAGTTGCAATGTTTGTGGCATTATGCTTTCCTTTGAAATGGTGAAATGTAATAGTAAACCAATAAATGTCACCACAAATAGAAACTTGATGCTAAAAAGATGACAAAATCGAAAGAAAATTTTGTTTCTTTTGTTCGTAAGATTTGGAAACTAATTTGGAAACGGTTTTGGGATAAGTCGGTTTAAAAGAAGGTTGAAGGTATTTAGTGTTATATGCTCGAATTTCTTCATATTCTATATAAGCAAATGAAAATGCATGAGAGCATATAAACACTAGTACAAAAATAAGCTCTCTCAAGGGTTTTATTAAAGGAGAAGACGGTTTATGCATGAGAACAACCAACCAAGGCTAAGGGTTTGAAAGGGTTAACAAAGGTAGGATTTAAGCAATCGTGAACTTTGGATAAAGGCAAAAGCGAAACGTGCAAAACAGAGGAAACCACGGGTAGATCTTGGGAAACCACGGTCGTGGTTCGTGAAGAACATGCCGTAGAAATCCTCGTTCGAGGGTTCCGTCTCACAACTCTCAGGGTCTGATCTGTTAAGGCTCAATCTATCATCATCTATACCACAACCATCAACCCTTCACCCTAGAATCGCAAGGGGGTTTATCCAACAATCATCATCATAATCAATTCAAGATTAAGAAAGAAAATCAAGAAGGGCATGCAATCAAGAAGAACACAAAGATGAACAAAACCAATCTTCAAAGAATCAATAACTCAATCAAACAATGTATAATCTCAGAATGTGTTCTCAAAGACAATAACCATAGAGTAGAACAATCTCACAAATCTCTAAAGAGGAATTAAGAACTTCTTCAATCTCCTCCAATGGTGAAGCAATCCTTTCCGAGTTATGGAAATGGAATCCAAGTACATCAAGCGTGATCCTAAAGCGCGGTCCTTCGAAATGCAGCCGTCAACCTCCTTTTATAAAATAAAATTAGGTTGAAAGGCTCCTTCCTTTCTTGTTGACGTGACAATTAACGTAACGGTCTTTTCCGAAGAAAACCACGGGTGACATCACAAAACCACGGCCGTGGTTCCTCCCGTGGTGACTCTCGACCTTTATTTTCACGTGTGAAATTCAATTAATTATTGAAAGCCCGGCCACAGAACTTCCTTCTTGGCCGTGATTCTTCCTTTTCGATGCTTTTCTCCTTTGCTTCACTTCATACTTCTTCCAATGATGTTCCAATGCTTCCCAATGAAATCCTCATCGACCAATGCTCAGTGAATGGTCCCTTTCTACTCCATTTCAGCTCCAATTCACCTAAAATTACAACAAGACTTGTGTAGATCTCGATTCCAAGATAAAAGGTGAATATACTCGATAAATGCTATGAATGCATGTCCTTGTACTCAAAAAGAAGGGGAAAACTACCTATATGCATAACTAAACTACGTCATATTTCATGCTATTAGACGTATTCAGTGAGCCACCATGCTTGCCACTGTAGAGGAGTGTAAACTTCAGTATCGAGTTAGAGCCTGGTACGAGACCGATCTCGAAGGCACCTTACCACATTTCGCCTATCGATCTGCTTGAGCTGAAGAAGTAGTTAGAGGAGTTAGCTGAGAAGGGCTTCATACACCCTAGTGTTTGTCCATGGGGGCACTAATATTGTTTGTGAGGAAGAGGGACGGGTCGACGAGGTTGTGCATCGTCTATAGAGAGTTGAACAAGATGACTATCAAGAACAAGTATCCGTTGCCCCGCATTAATGACTTGTTAGACCAGCTTCATGGAGCTACAATATTCTCCTGGATTGATATGAGGTCAAGGTGTCACCAACTGAGGGTGAGAGAGCAGGATGTGCCTAAAACAGCATTTCGGACCAAGTATTGCCACTACGAGTTTGTAGTGATGCCATTTGGGCTCTCGAATGCGCCCACCGTATTCATGGAGTTGATGAACGGCATCTTCATCAAATTCCTAGATCAGTTTGTGGTGGTCTTCATAGTTACCATCCTAGTGATTCTAGGAGCTGTGAGAGCATTCTGACACTTAAGGATGTTACTACGAGTCCTACAGGATAGAGAGTTGTACGTTAAGCTCTCTAAGTACGAGTTTTGGATGTCTGAGGTGACCTTCCTTGGTCACGTAGTTTCCGCTAAGGGGATTAAGGTTGATCCAAGGAAGATAGAATCGGTATCTTCATGGCTGCCTCCGAGAAATGTTAAGAAGGTATGCAACTTTTTAGGCTTGGCAGGCTATTACCGTCGGTTTGTGGAAGGGTTTTTAGTAACTATCTGACCACTCACTTTCCTATTGAGGAAGACTACCCGATTTGTGTGGTCTGAGCCATGCAAGTAGAGTTTTGAGGAGTTGAAGAGAAGGTTGATTTCCTCTCCTATTCTAGCGCAACCAGAGGGCGTTGAGAATTTTGTGGTATACAGTGATACATCCAAGCTAGGTTTGTGATGTGTGTTGATACAGTGAGGTAGAGTCATTGCGTACGTGTCTAGACAATTGAAGACGCATGAGGAGAATTACCCAACTCACGACCTCGAGTTAGCTACAGTGGTACATGCTCTTAAGATCCGGCTCCACTATCTTTATGGGGCGACACGTAAAATCATCACAGACCATAAGAGTTTAAAGTACATATTCACTCAACGGGAGTTGAATAACCGTTAGAAGAGATGGCTGGAGTTGAATAAGGACTTTGATCTAGAGATTTTGTACCATCCGGGAATGGAGAATGTGGTCGCCGATGCCCTTAGTAGGAAGACACCTTGAGAGAAGGCTATAACACGACTGACGGCTCAACCTCAGTTGTAGAGGGATCTAGCTTGGCTAGAGTTGGACATCCAGTTTCCGGACACAAACAACCACTTGTCGACTTTAGGGTTGCTACCTGATCTATTGGTAGAGATCCAACAGAAGTAGGAGAGGTGTCCGATGCTGACTAGGATCCGAGACAGGATGTCTCGAGGCAACGCACCCCGGTTTACTATAGGTGCCGACGGGTTTGTGAGACGCCAAGAGCGTGTATGTGCACCGTCGGACAAAGAGATGAGACATTGGATCTTAGGCGAGGCTCACACCACACCTTACTCAGTACACCCAAGTGCTAGTAGGATGTATCAGATAGTGATCCGTTCTTTTTGGTGGGGAGGACTGAAACCCGATGTGGCTAGACACGTAGATCAGTGTGCGACTGGCCAGTAGGTCAAGATTGAACATCGCAAATCAGGAGAAAAGCTCCACCCACTACTAGTACCACAATGGAAATGGGAGGACATCTCCATGGATTTTGTCACCAGCTTAGGACCGAGTCGGAGCTTTGATGCGATTTGGGTGGTAATAGACCGACTGACGAAGACCGCACGTTTCATTCCTATTAAGGAAACGTGACAGGTAAGTCGGCTAGCTAAGGAGTTTACCAAGAAAATTGTGAGACTCCATGGGGTACCAAGGACCATCATCTCGGACAGAGATGGACGACTTACCTCAAGGTTTTAGGAACAGTTGCATGCAGCTTTGGGGACGAGTCTCCACTTTATGAAAGCATATCATCCTTAGATAGACGGTCAGTCCGAGCGGACCATCCAGAACTTAGAGAATATGCTGAGAGTGTGTGTTTTGGATTGGGGAAAGGTATGGCCAGGAGCAGTTTCCACTTAATGGCATTCAACATCATTTAAGCACTTGTTTGTATTGATCATTTCCACGGAAGATTTGGTTGAGAACCAACCATGTTTATCAAAGGACCAATATCGTCTATTGATAATGTCCTGAGTTGGGATCCCGGTAGACTTGAATCGTTCAAGGATCGAGTGAAAGAACAAATTTTGAAATATGTTTTTTTTTTCCATATTCCATGTTTTATTGTTTTTCCATCACCAACCTATTATCTAAGACCTTTTTTTTTTAAAGATCTCTCTCAAGCTAAGTAGTTTTTTTCCATTGCCATGATTTATTTCCTTTAGGGGCATAACTTAGGATGCATGCGCCCTTAAGGTACTTTTCAGAGATAACATGTACACAAACGTTATCAGGTTCACCTAGAATTTTCGATATGAGTTTTTGTTGTAATGCTATATTGGAGTCTTTGAATTTTCTAATTTCAAGACCTCCATTGATTTTTGGTGTAGAAATTTCATCCCAATTAATTATAGGTTTACTTTTGGGGGCCTTTATTCCAAAAATGGTTGTTCACATTCTCAAGTTTGTTATGAATGTGAGCAGGAATGAGAAACGGTTGGATTATGAGATTTGATTTGACGCTTAGGTTAGATCTTATGAGGACTACAGTTCCCTCTTGTGAGAGGGAATTGAATTTCCATTTTGATAACTTTTTGTTTAGATTTATTCACAAAATCTTCAAAAGTTTCATGATTAACATTTTCATTAATAATGGGACATCCGAAATATTGGTCTAATGCATTATAATTTAGGAATCCAAAAATATTATGGATGATTGTTTTTGTTGGGTTAGTTGTACTTTGAGAGGCCTGAGCGGCCATTTTATGAAACTTAAAATTTTGTCCCGATATACTACAATAGTTATCGATTGTATCTAGTGTTAGTTGACTAGCCCTTTGGGAAGCTTTTGCAAAGATTATGATATCATTAGTAAATGACAAAAATGGGATAATAGTTCATTTTCACAAAATAGGAAATTTAATAAAATTCTCATTGTCATTGTTAATTTTTTGGACATCCCACTTAAGTATTTCAACTCCAATATTGAAAAGGAGAGGAGATAGGGATCTCCTTGTGGTAAACCATGTTTTGGAAAAAAAAATTTAGTCGGTCCATTATTTAGAAGGATGGAGAATGAGACATTAGAGATACATGCTTCGATCCTTCATATAACTTTCCAACAAATTCAAAATTTTCAAGAACCATGATATTGACATTTCATTCCATGTTATCATATACCTTTTCTATGTCAAGCTTGATTGCAACATAACCTTCCTTTTCTTTTGTTGAGACGAAAAGAGTGAAAAATTTCATGGCCAATTATCTTGAATTTTCCATTTACTCACAAAGGGAGCCTGGAGTGGATGAATTCTTCTTGGTAGTATGTTTTCACTCGATTTTCCATTATTTTTTAAATGACTTATAAACTGTAGCACACAAGCCGATCGCCGGTAGTGATTAGTCGTACTCGGGTTGCCAATTTTGGTATTAGGGTAATGAACGCGTGATTTAATTGTTTCAATAGTTTTCCCGATGGGAAAAAGTTTTTTACCACACGGGTCACTGCAAGGTTAACAATACGCCAATTATTTTGGTAGAAACTTGATGGCATACCATCAAGACTAGATGATTTGTCACTGCAAATATCGAACATATAGTTCTTGATTTCTAAGTCGGATATTGATTTATTTAAGAGGAACTTATCTATCTCAATGATTTCATGGGTTATTTGACTAAGTTGGGACTCAATCACCTCATTTTTAAGGTTCGTCTTCTTGAATCTTTTTAATAAAATCATTTCGGAATTTAGTTTTAATGAATCGACATCATTGATGGATATACCACCATTATAGTAATGTTTTGTTTATGGAGATTCTACTCCTTCTACCACAAGCTACCCATATTTTGACAGTAATGTTCTTCTTTCGGCTTACTAATATTATCAAATCTCAGCAGGAGTTTAGTTTGAGCATTTACAAGGTTTTGGTCAACCATTTTAATTTTCTGAAAGATATTCTAATTTATTCAAAATTTTCGCTTTATTTTTTTAGTAATTGTGTTTTTTGGTCAAGTTATACATCCTTCTTATAAGGGGAATTTGATCCAACTTGTATTATTGCTGTTTTTTTTTGCCATTAAAAAAGGCATTTTTTTTTTGGTGGGAATTAAAAAAATGCCATTTAGTCCCAGTTGGATTATGTCCCTTCCATCCAATCCATGAATCAACTTGGGTTCATGGGTTACCTCATTCATCAGAAAAGAAAGAAGAAAGATCGGAACAAAAATTTGTCTACAAGTTCAAATAAAAGCGGGCAGTTCTCCAATTCATGATTCAACTTGTGTTCATAGAGATTTTGAAGCATTTTATGGTTTATCTTTGAAAGCAAAAGTTCATTAATAAATGTTTGTCAGAAATGTTTAGTTGATGGAGGTTGCAGATTTGCAAGTCAGTTACAAAGAGAAAATCTCATAAGTTCTTATTGTATTGAAAGAGTTCTTCGTAGGTAGTAATACCATAATTTGATAAATATTAAGTTGTCCACAAGGATTATCTAAATTTGAAATTTATTTCTTGAAACAATCTCAGCAGCTAATAACAAGTAAATCATATTTTCTCATTTTCTTGCTAAGAGGTTCATTTTTGTTACCTTCACCATTGGTTTAATTGTGCTCAATAGTAATGATACTGGTGTTGTGTGTTATTAGGCAAAACGCATGAGGTTGCAATACATGCAACCTTTGTGACAACTATTCTTGCTTCTTCACCATCAGAGTTTGACAATAGGAAGATGTCGTAGAAACGAGGGGCTAGACAATAGTTTAGTCCCACTTTGAGAGTTTTGAAGGCACTTAGGTTGTCACTATAAATCAGAGCCCTAGAGAAGAATGTCGTATGTTGGGATATAAGGGCTGATATCTCTCGTCAAACGGATGGATCTCATTCAAAAGGTCTTGAAACGGACCAAATCGTTGCTTCTTCGGAATTGGAGACCGTGAGATGGGAGGTTGGAAGGGCAACATCTTCTAAGAGTCCGTTGTCTCGCCCGGAAGGGGAAACGTCGTCACCTTTGTCTTCCAGGGATTTACTCGGGAAAGATCGCAAAATCGCTCAACAACTTTGCTATACATTTGAACATGGAGTTTGTGTTGCTTTTTTTGAGTAAATGAGGAGGGATCAAAAAATAAATGGTTGAGATTCTCCGACTTTCTCACCGTTAGTAGGTAATCCTTTCATTTTTCATGGGGACGGGTTATATACATGGTTTTGAAAGTACTTGGTACCAAATACGTTTGCTTGGCGCCGGTGTCAAATTTGGGTGCCGTTAGGTGACGCCGGCGTCCAAGTTCGGGCGCCGTTGCAATGCGCTTTTGTTGTTTTTTTTTTCCTAAAAAAATTAAGGCGCAAGTAGATAGCGTCGGCACCTTTTTTTTTTTTTATTTCTCCCGCTATATATAATGTTCCCTACGTTTAGTGTCATATCCATCCCACCATCAAACGCAAAAAAATCACAATTGCCGTGCCAACGTTATAATACGTAAGTTCCATAGTTTCTTAATTTTCATAACTTCTTTTATAAATA